>OU744801.1:29389623-29989623 GCA_916614155.1 Mesoligia furuncula
GTAGGTAACATTATTACTTATCAGGTACCTGCAGGACATGTCGAAATCGTCTTAAGTATATTTAACCATTTTATTACATTGACTGATTTCTTTAGATTATTTGATAGATCAGACAGCTGATATAGCAGATATACATCCACGATTTAATAAAAACTTTTTTACAAAAAAAAAAAAACAACCGACTTCCAAAAAAATCGTTCGTCGGTTGTTTTTTTTTGTAAAAAAGTTTTTATTTTTCACTTTTTAGTGAGTCAGTTTGTATTTTATCTAAGTTACAATAGATAAAAAAAAACATAAAATCATCCGAACATGTATAACAGTACCTCCTCCTTTTTGTGAAGTCGGTAAAAAGAAATGAAGACAATGGTGCAGGTAATGTATTTGCACTCCACCTGTCCCTCAAAATGAAAGCCAGCAAGGTAATTTTTGCAATTCAACAACATTCATTGCGTTATTCACGTTGTCAAGCAGACACATTTTGTCAATTCAACAACATTCATTGCATTATTCAGGTGTCGAGCAGACACATTTTGTCAATTCAACAATATTCATTGCATTATTCAGGTGTCGAGCAGACACATTTTGTCAATTCAACAACATTCATTGCATTATTCAGGTGTCGAGCAGACACATTTTGTCAATTCAACAACATTCATTGCATTATTCAGGTGTCGAGCAGACACATTTTGTCAATTCAACAATATTCATTGCATTATTCATGTGTCGAGCAGACACATTTTGTCAATTCAATAACATTCATTGCATTATTCAGGTGTCGAGCAGACACATTTTGTCAATTCAACAACATTCATTGCGTTATTCACGTTGTCGAGCAGACACATTTTGTCAATTCAACAACATTCATTGCGTTATTCACGTTGTCGAGCAGACACATTTTGTCAATTCAACAACATTCATTGCATTATTCACATTGTCTAGTAGACACATTTTTCGAACAATGGATTTGCAATATCCTTTAAAATTATTTAGATTGGGTTTGATAGTGTGTTTCGCATTTGATTCCCAGGAGTGATAACTAGAGAGATTTTTACAAAAAATCATGAATGCAGTTTATTTTGTCGCCAATGTTATGCTAGTGGCACACATGAAGAAACTTGGCCCAAGATTACTTTGTACTCAATAAAATCGACGGAGATGTTTGCCACGGTTCATTCCTTTCGTGCGCAGTGAGGCCGTGGGCTGCTGTAGAGCGCCGCCTTAAAAAGAATGAATGTAACTTGCTAAAGCGGTGCAGTACTTCTAGATTGGCGATGCGATACCGCATGCAACAACGCACTGCACTCTAGTGCTTAACAAAATATTTATGTAGAGTAAATCTGCAGCCAGCGAGCTGCATTACATATTTTATCGCGAGTTTTTGTGACCGCAGGATAGTCAAAAGTATTTTAAAACAACTGCACAAAATATATGACCTAAAAGTTCAATCCATTGCAAGATCAAGTCGAATTCAATTTGTTCCGAATCCAGTAGATTCGATGATACTGATTAAGTTAAAATCGATCCAATCCGATTCCTTATCTCCGAAGCAATTGAGCCTAAAATTTTGTGAAAAATACAGAAAATATTTCTACACCGTGTTCCGGACAATATACATAAACTTCGACCAGATGTTCAGACCATGGAAATAAGCATTTTTCATTATGGACACATTAATTAATTCTTATTTTTTGTTAATTTTCATAGAAATTAAACATCTTCTCGTAAATTACCCGATATGCATGCCTCTTTATCCAAATTGGCAACGACGTGTTTTCATTCATAAGATTTGGCGCGCTGAAACTTGTCAAAAATAACTTAACACATTGAAGGACACTGAACGAGACACAATAGAAGTTTTATTGTTATTACGTCTATAGGCGTTCAGTGTCCTTCAATGTGTTAAGACCCTTTCTTACTGCATAGCTCAATTACTTCGTATTAAATGAAATTACAAATATCTTTGAAACGAAGCTTTTATATGTAGGGGAAAGGTGTACATAATGATCCCTCGAGGTAAAATGATTCCCCGCAGTTCTCAATGAACTACTAGAACCATCTATCGGATTTACTTGTAAATGTCCCTCCCGATACCCGATCAGTCGCCCAGTGACGTGTCATGGCGGTGTGAGTGCTGTGCGTTGTTCCATGATCAAAAATATAAAATCGGTGCTGTTTATCTACGGTAAGAAAGTTTTCAGTGTAAGATTATTTCCTTTTTTACTAACTATTTTTAAATAACGGTCTTACTCATGGTTTCTATATACGTTTGATAACGTTTTTAAGTATATTTTGTTATTCGTATAGTGATGTTTTAGGTAATTTTTGAGCGATGTGTGCAAATATTGCACTTGGGGTCAAATGATCCCTTTCATTCTGTATAAAATGAGCCCAGGGATCATTTTACCCACTACTTTTATTTTATTGCAGATCATGCCGCGTGGTTACATTCGGAAAACAACTCGCCAAAACTGGAGTGAGGATGCCATGCTGAAGGCACTAGACGCTGTGAAAGAGGGAATGCCCTTTAAAACGGCCAGTAGCAGCCTTGGGATCATTTTGGACACCTATGTGTTCAAAATGATCCTTTAGTAAACTTCTGAGAAACATTAAATAACTTAAAAAAGACACATAAATCTAAAAAATAGGGTACTCCATTACGAAACCAGATAAATAAATTAACCAAAACTACTTTTATATTACAGATAACTTAAATATTTTGGCTACAGCATACATCTTCTTTTAGAGGGATCGTTTTGTACACCTTTCCCCTACTACTTGATTTGTTAGATTTAATTTATAAAAGCTATAGAAGCGTTTGACAAAGTTTATGGATAACGTGAAGAACACGGTGTATACATAGAGGTTACAGAAAAATCTATGTATAAGAAGTAAATATCATAATATATTCCCTCTCACCGAGAGGAGGCCTGTGTCTCAGCAGTGGGAACATTATAGGCTGATTATGGTATGGTATGATAATAATATAGTCTTAAAATAACATGGTAAATCTTTCAATATTGTGCGTACAGACTTAAATTTTTTTAAAGAAACCATCACACTAATTATTATAAAGGCGAAAGTTTGTGAGTGAGGGTGTGTGTGTGTGTGTTTTTATGTTTGTTACTTCTTGACGCTCAAACGGCTGGACCAATTTTGATAAAATTTGGTATGGAGGTAGCTGACAAACTGGATTAACTTTTTATCCCGGTATTCCCACGGGATCGACACCTATGCGGGAGAAACTGTGGGGCATAGCTAGTAGTATATAATTATGTTTGGAAGGGTGTATAGCTGTAAGATGTGGTATTATTCGTGATCTCTTTGATATTTTAACCCCTGTCAGTACGGTTTGACGAGGGCGCTGTCAGCCACTATGCAGTGTCAAGTTTTCCGTATTGTAACTTAAATTTGAAGCCATCCATATTAAATTATACATTTTAATGTGTAACTTTGATCGTATTCTCGCCTAAATTGATTTTGAAATTTGGTTTCTAGGTGATTGGTTTCCTAAATTACGGTGGTCTCACTCATTAGAGCAGCAGTGGCCCAGTGGTGTAGCCTTACGAGTTGTAGGTCGTGAGTTCAAAATCAGGCAGGCATCTTTCGTTTGTGTATTTAATTTCATCACTACTGCTCTCAAAGCGGTGAAGGAAAACATCGTGAGGATATCATAGAACCAAAAATTCAAAGACACCTGACTTCTACCAACCCACACTGCGCCCGCGTGGTGGATTACGGCACACTCCCTCTCGCTGAGAAGAGGCCTGTGTCCCAGCAGTGGGAACAGTACAGGCTGATTATGGTTGTCTTGTAAGTAGCGGTGTCAACCACGCTACATGCGAATTACGCGACATACTGGCGTCATGCAAAATTCTGCATCGCGCAAGCAGAGTTTACTGCACAACTAGCATAATACAACGGCCCGACATGAACCATCGGGCAGATGCCCACCAGACACGACACCTGTCTGGTCTCATACCTCCATAGTATCACTATCATAATGTTATTTTCCTAAAAATAACGCTAATATTAGCATCATGTGATATGTTAAATAATTTCAAAATCAATCAACGTTCCTAATAATAGCTGTATCTAATGATTACTGTTTGAATAAAACTTCAAAATGGCTTCATAATTATTTCCACTGAACATTAAAATTCAACCAAAATGAAATAATATTATTATAATCTGTTTAACGAAAATATATCTTATCACGAGTGGCTAATAAGTTTCAACGTTCAACAAGAACAAAGATGGAATGAAAATAAGCTGTGGAAGCAAAACGACGAAAATTATGAACGAAGACCGAATTAAAATATTATTTCAATTAAAAGTTTTAAAGTTTCTGGGAATAGTCTAACTTCTGAAGAAAACGAGCGAACTTGTTTGACTACAAAAATATCACTCGATCAATTTGTGGAGGGGTTGTAAAGAAAATAATGTCGGAAAGATTAACCCACCATCCTTGCACAATGTGGATTCATTTAACAAAATTGTTTGCACAACGGCTACACGCACATAAATAAACTTAATCTGAGACTATATTCGATTTAAGTTATTACCCAAGTTAGTGGTTTCACTCGGTAGAAATAACGCGTTGGTTTTAGTTTTAATGGTAGTGGTTATCTGAATAGTGCGGCTCAACTAAGTTATTTTGTGATTGTTTTTAAGGTCTCTGTAGGTATCTAAATAATGCCTACTACTACGGCAAGTTAGTCCCACATTGTAATGTAAAAATAATGATGGCAACCAAAAGAAAATGTAAAAAAAACAGGCCAAAGTAATATTTATCCAACTTTGAAATAAGGATTAACTTGAATTAATAAAAATATAGACGTCGTTTTAATACTACCTAATTGAAAGAAAGTAGGTTAGTAAAAAATACAGAATTTATTTTCGAAATCTGTATTGCCTGAGGCCCAATCTTATGATCATTTGCTCAACAAAATTATTAAGATATGCTTATTTTTAGTACAGCGCCATCTAGCGGACTTTTCCGGAAACTAGTAGAAAACACTGAGCAAACGAGGCACAACCTCGTTTCCTTCAAAAAGGTTCGCAAATCCCAACATTCTGTCTTTATAAACATTTCTGTTCTGTTCTGTTTGTGTACTATCGTAATATAAGATAGAGGGCGACACTTGAATGAAAATGAGAAATAAGGAAATTAAAGAAACGTTTTTGGACAAATTAACGTGACCCAAAATAACAATGACAAAATGAAATTGTTCGAAAATGGAATATTTTGCGTTTTCTTTTGTTTTTTGTTACTGTATACTTACTCATACTTCGTTGTCATTTTTAACATTGTTTGATAAAGTGTTAAAAATATATTTTATGCACTATGTCAGTGCAACGTAGAGCCATAATTTCGTTGAATGAGCGTAGAAAAAGGCAGTATGAGGTGGTATGAGAGAGTAAACATTCTTGGTGTTAGCCTTCAGTTAGATTCTTCAGCAATTAAACGTTATTAAAATCTTTTATTTTGGACCCATAAGTGACCAGTGACTCATTTGGTTAGTATACACACGACTTAGAAACTAGTGTTATTGTACTATTCATGAATACGCCACAGTGTCATGTTGTAGGCGTATCCAATGTCCTAGTATGGGGTTGTCCCACCTATCAGCTGTAGTTTTCAGGATGCTGTTGGGACTGGTGCGTACGGTAGCGCAACGCTTGCGCATGATAGCGTAAAAGCCATCTATTCTAGCCTCTGCGAACATGCCGGAAGCACTGCAGTAGCGCGCGGTCACCCCATCATCACCCTGAAAACCTTGTATTGTACGCGCAAGGAACTGTATGCCCTCTGCGTGTAGTTGACCCACATGCTGCATGTATACAATGACTGACAGTAAGCTGTAGCTTTTACTTCAGCATTTCGCAAATCTGCGAGCCAATTCATTGCAGCGGACAGCCAACGCCCTGTGCTCACACTCAATATCCAGACTGTCTTTTCGATCTTCGGAAAACCAGTGGCCCAGATACTTGAAAGAAGTGACTTGCTAAGCAACTTTCGCAAAGTTTCAACTGTGGTTCAATCGTGTAAGTTTTAATACCTGCCTTGAAAACTAGTACCTCACTTTTCATAACATTGTATCTGAGGCAATGAGTCTCCGCGAATTTCTCACATATCGTAAGCAGGCCTATCATAGCATTAATCGAAGGGCTCAGCAACACCACATCATCAGCATAACTAACATTGTTGACGCATACTCTGTCTACATAACAACGCTGACAGGTGTTGCTGAGCTCGACGATAACCGATTTATGTATAGACTGAAGAGGCGAGGGGAGGTCAGGCCACCCTGCCTCACCCCGCACTCCAGCCCATACACATCCGATAACGAGCCCGCCTAACTTACACAATTTGTCTGATTGTTATACCTAAACCAAGTAAGTACCATTCGATAGTTTCTTAAATCAAATCATCAATCTGATGTGTCCCCAGTCTTATCCTTCACAATAGGTACAGCCACAGTTTTCATTAGGTTACTGGGCAGATGAGCGTGGCTTAGACAGAGTGAGAAGAAAATCGCAATCACCCTAGGCAGGTGAACTCCTGCATGCTGCAGGTGCTCCATACTGAGGTAGTCATGCCCTGGTGACTTGCCCCTAATCATAGGTACTTTTAATAACAATAGAGACAGCTTTTGTTGAGAACCTGACATTTAACTCCTTCAGACAACCCTCATCATAGCCACCTGCGATGCGGAGCCAAGAGGAGAATCAGCTTTAAAATGTTTCATAAACATGTTTGCTACAGCAGTAGACTCATAATGCGCCGCCACGCTCACGGATTTCATCTATTCGTATTTTTCCACAACCTTGAAAACATTTTTGATTTTTGAATTTCAGCTATGACGTCTATTTTAATTACCCGACTGCGGCGAAGCCCAAAAGGAGGGTTATGTGTTTGACCTGTATGTATGTATGTATGTATGTATGTATGTATGTATGTCCGTTTCTTTGTTCCCTCGTAACTTCTAAACGAATGAACGGATTTCGATAAATTATACGTCTTTAGATTTGTCTTGGTAGCGCGAGTGTCACTGGGTATATCAAAATTGAAAAAATATAAAATGGCCGATTTTTGGCGCAATATTATGTCTTCAAAAAAATTTATTTTTCTCGAAACCTATCGAGTGGGGTATCAAAATAAAGGGTTTTTAAAGGTGATTACAAAAATATAAACAACTTATATGGTTAAAAGTAATTCGAAGTGACAAATCGTAAAAAACACGTACCAAGAGCTAAATCGTCTGCGAAATCTTTCACATTTATTTTGTCAACTAAAAAGCTGGAAATAAAAAAGTTATTAAAAAAAATAAAAAAACCCGACTGCGGTAAAAAACTGAAAAGCTAAAAACAAGCCCATTTTAAATTAAATAAAAGTTGGAAGCAGGCGGGACCCATTTGAATTTGAAAATATAATAAAAATGATATGGGTCCCGCCTGCTTCCAACTTTTATTTAATTTAAAATGGGCTTGTTTTTAGCTTTTCAGTTTTTTACCGCAGTCGGGTTTTTTTATTTTTTTTAATAACTTTTTTTATTTTATTTTGGTTATTCGGATACTGTCTTAACTTTGATTTAAAGACTTTTCTCATGTCGTAGTATATTGCTCATACCAGAACCAGAAGTTGGTTTACAGGACATACTCCAGACTTGAAAATCAATCCGGGTGTCCACGTGAGCCTGCTTAACATGTCTATTGCAACCTGCAACACGTTTGTTCTTTCTACCCCCTCCCGCATCCACATTACTGGGACCTTGGGCAGGCTCTGTAAGTATACACACAATGTTTTTATACATATTGTCCAATATGACTTTGTGATTGGAATCCTCACAACACCCATTCTTTAAATTGTAGTGGAAAATTGTAAGACATTTTCCCTTAAAATTGTAAGACATTTTCTTTCTATTGACTTATTTGTCGTGTCACAATTGTAGGTCTTATCGTATTAAAATTACACTGTAATTGTATAAGCATGTACGTGTTAGTGTTGTTGAGCAGACGCCTCACGGCTTCGCTCACTACACAGCGGTCGAGCCACATACTACAATATAATGCAGGAGGGTCGAGCCAGCGGCGGTGGCAACCGTGCGCGTCATCAAGACAGTGTACGTACCTTGCGGCCTTATTACAACTAGTTACCTTGACAGATGGAAATAGGCTCTTCCCCATCAACAAAGCCACTCCTCCATAAGGCCTTCCACGTAGCACTCCCGCTGAGGTGTCGACTACCAAATTGTCAGTAAAAGCAATGTCATCATCTATTTGTCCAAGAAAGGCGATATCATGAGGCAAAAGCCAAGTTTCTTGCAACGCGATAACGTTGGCCGCTTTACACAGACGCCTCACACAGTCAACAGATCGTTTGATACATTTACAATTGAAACTTATTAGGTTCGTATTGTCCATTTCAATTGTGTGTAATATTGTCTGTCTGTTTTCTTTTTAGTGAAGTCTATAAATTAACGATATGATATAGGTACCTTCAGGCCAAAAATCTTCACTCATGAGTATATCATATTTATGTTTTGGAACAGAAATCTTGTTTGCATTCTTTTGGCCATCTTTACAAGGCAATTTTTTGATCTACAGCCTTAAATTTCCTTTTCCTATATTTCACACAAAGCGATTCCTCGTTTTCTTCTTCTGTTCTCCCCTTCACTTACAATCTGAGCAACCGTTTTTGGTTGAGAAGTCGATTGGACGACCTCCGCGGCCGTGTGTCCCGGGCACTTCGCAATAACGAGCAATAACCTAGTTATAACGAGCTCGGCAACATCGGACACCGTCCTGGAAGAGTACGCAAGAGGACTGTTAGAACTTCTAGCAGCCGACACATTACCAAACAAAGATTAGTCCGTATTCCACAGACCAAGCTGAGCAAAATCTCAAGACACTTGGGGATTAGTCGCTCCACCATACAGCGTATCGTAAAACATTATCTACAATTGAGACCAAAAAAAACTCAGAAAAACGCAATTGCTTGCGGACAAACACAAAAAAATTTCGACTTGAGAGATATCGTTTTCTTAAACAAAGCTCCGCAGTGTCAAATTAGGAAAATATCGTGATCTCTGACGAAAAATTATTATCGATAGAACAAGCCCATAGTCACCAAAATTCCAGGACTTGGTCTTCCAATCGTCCTGGAGCTGCTGCATGTATTCCACATCGCCAAATCGCTGAAACAGTTATGGTTTGGGGTGCGATTTGCGCCACTGGCAAAACTCCTCTAGTTTTTATTGAAAAGGCTATTGAAATCTATCAAGAAAACTACCGACGAGATATTCTTGAAAATGTGCTTCTTCCTTGAAGTCAACAGCACTTTGGTAGCCGTCCATGGATATTTCAAGAAGACTCTGCTCCAGCTCACAGGGCCTTAAGTGTTAAAAAGTGATGCAAAGACTGATCTTCCTGGTTTCAACAGCTCCAAAGAATGGCCACCCTAATCGCCTGATCTGAATCCGATGGATTACAGTTTATGGTATATCTTAGAAACAAGGTGCTACGCGTCACAGAAGTGTTGATGAGCTAATAGTGATATTCTGTGGATAGTAGTGATATTTTGTCTCATTCCCAGCTAGGCTGGCATGGGCTGGGGATAAAACTTTTCTCCACCGGTTATTTCCACTGACAAGGGATAATAGTAGATTATGCACCGAGGGGCTAAAGTCGTGTCTTATGTCACGGGCGTCATATTGAATTTCGAGCGCAATGAAGGATTCGGGATGTAACTCCCGAGCGCAGCGAGGGAGTTAAGAGTTTAACTCACGAGCGAAGCGAGGGAGTTAATACAAGAATCCTGAATGCAGCGAGGGATTCAAGCGAGCCCAAGGCAAAGACACCTTTAGCCCAGAGGAGGATACTCTACTTTTTACACCTACTGTAAGAAAATAATAGCCATAGTACGAAAATTCGCGCCTTTATTGCGTCTACCAATAAGTAGCCAAGACACGATCAATTCGATTTTCAAAAAAAAAAGTCTCTTCTACGGTTTTGTCGTGTGTGTCTATTGATATCACTCTCATGGAAGTGGCGTTTGTGTAAACTAAGCTTTATACAGGGCCGGTAGAATGGTTTTGGATGATTGGCTGTATGCATTTTGAATTTAGAACGTCATTGGAGACGCTCCTCGTGAAAATAGAGTATTTTTGATAAAATGTGATAAATCGACTGTAGTATAGATAGGTTTTATTATTTATTCACAAAATCCACAGCAATCTTAGCGCAGTTTACTTAAAATAAATTAACTAATGTTACAGCCAATTACTATTACGGTATTACTGCGCGGTACGGTATTTGTTATTATTAATGCCAGTTTTAATGTTATTCCATTCCTTTTAAAAAATGGTTCGTAGTTATCTAATTATTCTTACAATATTATGTCTTCGAAAACATGGCAACGATATGAAGAAGCAGTCGTTGTGATTTTGTAGGAAATCGAGAATATCATCCACGCGTAGTAAGGGTTTCGGGAATAGCTTTCCTCTTTCTGGCACCAAAGGGTGTTTGTTAGTACTAAACTGCCAATATAGCTGAGCATGTGAGATTCCAAATTCAAATCACATTATTGACCAGCGGGTCATAATGAAATCCAGTACAACATTATTGACCGGCTGTGCCCCCGGCCACTAATGACTCACTTTAGGTTAAGGTTGCTTGACATATAATTTGACATTTTCGAGCAGGTGGTGTGAAAAATTATTTTATCCACCTGCCAAAGCACGGCAACAGGGGGAAAGAGAATTATATCACTTTTTGACATTAGACGTGGATACTCACCCCCCGTCTATAGCATGGCGACTAGTGGAAGAGAAAAATTACAGATATTTTGACATAACAAAGGGAGAAATTTGTCCTCGTCTTTAGATGGTGGGTTTAAGTATATCTCTTGAAGAAAATATAATTAATTGTACTATAAAAATGTCTCGTGCTTACTGCCACCGTGAATAGTTTATCCACCCATGTCGTCATGCTCGGAGGGTAGACAAAATTGACAGAGGGGAATAGTATTTTCTCCTCTCCCCGTGGATAAAATGTCTCCGGCCATGCTAGCCCTGCTGTAAGAGTTACCTACTCTTACATGGGAGTGGGGCAAAATATATGTGGAGGAATGCGGAAATTGATTGTAGAAAAGACCAAGCGTTTGTCAGCGCTAAAAGAGGATATTTTGAAGACAAATAGGGATTCTTGTAAAGTGTATTTTTATAATTTATAACCTTGTTTAGTTTACGTATAAAATTGATAAAATGATTCGTAAAACCCCTTGTCAATGTTAATTAGGGCCACTCTGTACTTTAGGTAACTTTACTGTTTACAGTAAAGTTACCTAAAGTACAGTATAAGGGTCTTGGGTTTTGCGAATTGAAAGTAATTGTTATTGTTACGACCATAAACAACAAAAGAACAACCTTTATCACTTAACAAAAAGGAAACAACTGTTCTGTAAAATGACGTAAATTTTTGCTCGCTTTTACAATTTATAAAAAATCTGTTTTTTATGAGAACAAAGGGGCTTATTACCCGACTGCGCCAGAAGGAGGGTTATTTATAAACATTGCTTGGTTATGTAATGTTTATGAATTAAGGGGTTAGTATACAGTGAACGCATGCATAATTTCCGAAGGAGACTAGATTGCATTGATAATGCAATCTTGAGTCTTCTTACGAAAATGAATAAAAACATTAATTCGTAAAGTAAAATCTTCACAGTGTCATCAAAAAAGACTCCTTGTACACAAAATATTGCAAGAGAGCCACTCCGTCCGCCATTTTGATTCCGCAGCCTCAGCGAAAAACTCCCCACTTTGATTGTTTAATCTCGTTCCCGTGAGCCCTCCACCACCTAACATTGCGAGGCAAGTTTGTGTTCCTTAACTATTCTCTTTATCTGCAGTAAGGAACTATAACGTGTTAAATTATTATCTCAGCTGTAAGTAGAAACTTTTTCTTTATGTTTTGCCGCAGAAGCTGTAAACATTGTTCAAGACTTAGGTTGTAAGAATGCAAGTCTGTTCTTAATGCTCAACACTCAATAATTTATTGCATCCCACGATGTGTTCTCAGGTGGTTATTATATTGAGAACATTATGGTAGAGACCATAAGCACAGCACACACACGTGTGCGCGCGTGCGCGCGTGTGTGCGTGTCGGGCACAGCGAAGTAGTAGGAGAGGAAGATTTGAAACTTAACTTATTAGTCTACACACCTTATGGAAGTTTATTTTCTAATCAATATTTAATAACCTGTCAGCCTTCAGCGCAAGCGTGAACAGGCGTCTTCTGGGCATGCTCGTTTCATCATAGACCTCATACATCACTTTCATTGATGTGAGATCGAGGTCAAAATAATGCCCATTTGGTAATAAAAAATAGCAGCAGTAGTTTAATTGAAATTAGTTTTAAATGGCCTGGTAAGGCACCAGTCCCACCGCCGCGCCGCCGAGTTGATGAGCAGTGAGCCGCAAGTGCACGACGGCGACGAGCGGTTACTCGCTGATTTGCGCATGTATCTATCAGCGAGTGTTCTACCCGCTAAGAGAGCTGCTCTGAGCGAGTATTCTCTTTGCTAGCTCTTCTAGCTGCGACAAACGATTACTCACCCGCGGCGATTTTTACGGTCAGCGATCAACTATTAATATTATCTCTTTTACTTACACGAGACCTACAATCATTACGTTGCTTGAGCGAGAAAATCGTTGATAGCGAGTATCTTCCTCGTGGGCGGTGGGACAAGTGCCTTACCGTCTAAACTTTCTAGTTAAGTAGCTGAAAACTTTTCGTAAATTATAAAGTCCGCTAACGTATTCGCACTCAGCGATCTGAAGTTCTGAAGTAACATCATAATTAAGTCGGGCCTCTGGGAATTAAACTTGAATCTTTGATAATAAAAATGTGGACAAGAATTGACGAAAGCTTGAGCCACGTAATTTGATTTGAGCGTTTTTTACATAAGTAAATTAAGTTGTCGACAGAGCTGTTTTATTTCAGACGTAGTTTGTGGAAGTAATTGTTTTGGATTACGGAAAATTGTCGTTGTTGTTAAGATCCGAACCCTAGAAAACTCCTAGTACTTTAAGGTTGATTTCATTTTGTTAGCTGTAGGCCACTGGATGTAATAAAACCCACTTGGAGACAAAACGCATATGCTACATACTTTTTTTTTTAATTACAATCTAGCCTAATAGACTAATAAGCAATTTAACTCTAACTTAATATTATATACATACTAAAATGTTTTGTAACGTTCCAAAATTTTGTTTCATTCATTAAATGAGTTTTTCCTGTTGCCGAAGATATCCATATCACAAGGTCTGATTTCGCTTAACATGCCTTTTAATATTTTCGAATGATTGATCAAACTCATTGATCATATTTATTCCGTTAACCTACGCCACCGCCACCCGTCGTAACGTGAATAAAATAAATATTCGCTATCGTTGGACGCAGGAAGTTCAGAACTGACCCTCACTGCGTAATACACTATCAATCACAATCTGAATGATTTTGGTAGATATTTCTAATCCTTTGCTTCGTATGTTCGAAAATTTGGCTGCCCAACTAAGTAATTAACACAATGAACGTTGTTAAACTGTCAAATTAAAAGCCATTGCTACTGCAGTTAGTATGCGCTCGGGGGAGGCTATGTTCAGCAGTGGATGTCTTTTGGATGAAATAATGATGAAGATGATGATGACGTCGTAACGTTATTTAAACTGAAGACTAGACATATTTAACTACATATTATAAATGAGTTTGTATCTTTAAAAAATATGTAATTAGCTGCCAGTCGAAATGCCCAAATTTTAATCTAAGATTAAAGTTTTCAAAGAACAAAGAAGAACGTAGGTACATGATTACAGCTGGAGTTTTGCGAACGTGTGTTCTACATACTATTTATACATAATATGTAAACATTAGGGGCCCGTGGCTAAATAATAACAGCCGCACAGGTCGATCGATCAGGTTAAGCTACGCTTGCCGCGGTTGGTCTGCGGATGGGTGACCATCTTTACATACCGTGACCCCTCCGTGCCTCGGAAAGCACGTTAAGCCGTTGGTCCCGGCTGTCATTCGTGGATCTTTGACAGTTGTTACGGGTAGTCAGAAGCCCGAAAGTCTGACAACCAGTCTTACCAAGGGGTATCGTATTACCCAGTAACTGGGTTGTGGAGGTCAGATAGGCAGTCGCTTCATGTAAAATACTGGTATTCAGCTGAATCCGGTTAGACTGGAAGCCGACCCCAACATAGTTGGGAAAAGGCTAGGCAGAATAAAAAAATGTAAACATGAACGTATACATATTGCACAAACAGACATAATTTCCCACGTTTTATTGATTAACAAATTACACCCGCAGCTCATTACCAGCTTACTGTTTCTATGTGATTGATAGCAGCTTAGTCCTTAATTAAAATAACTAAACATAACGAGAGTACTACCATCGTTGTAATCAAAATTAAAATAAACAAAGTAAATAGTAACGTATTTGTAATCAGATTATTTCACGGAACTTAAGCAAACAAAATTGCAGCAGTATTCAATTCACTATAAAATAGTTTCCAAGCATCCGTAGATACCATTTCAGCGCAATATCGGAAGGTAAATACGAGTACATACATTTTCAGCGTTGCAGGATATTTTATAGCGCAGCACAGGACCGTGTTATTTGGAGAATCAGTATTATTTCACGGAAGTTAAACAAACAAAATTGCAGCAGTATTCAATTCACTATAAAATAGTTTTCAAGCATCCGTAGATACTATTTCAGCGCAATATCGGAAGGTAAATAGGAGTACCTACATACATTTTCAGCGTTGCAGGATATTTCATAGCGCAGCACAGGACCGTGTTATTTGGAGCTGCAAGGCTTTAGTCATTGCTAACTGAATATTTGAAAATGGTTTCAATAGTAGGTATATATTATAAAGCAAACACCGAGTTTCCCATAAAGTCGTTTCACAAATTTGTTACATGAATGTTCGCCCTTTACTATACATAATCAATTAAATAAATAGTCTGTACCTTATAAAACTATTAGTAGCTCATTAGAACCGTGACGCATGGACACATATTTCTGATCGACTGTTTCTTATTTCTTTGTAAACCAGAATCTAATCACGTGATTGACTCCAGTGAATGTCGGCACCGTAATATTGATTTACGGCATTCATTGGGACGCAAAAGTAGAAAAATAATGATCTTAACTTAAACAAATTATATAAATTTGTTCGATTATACGGCTTTATCGTATGAGCTTATGTTGAGAGTTTGTTGAAACTATAAGTCATAGTATGTTACGAGCGAGAGTTTGTTATAACTATAAGTCATAGTATATGTTACGAGCTTCATGTGAGTATGTAAACTTTTGCTTGTGAACATGTGTCATTATGATCGCGGTGGTAAAGTGCCAAAGGTCATCATATTATAATTAACTCGTGTCTGGCCAACGAATGGCGGCAGAATGATGTTAATTTTGACTTAATCAGTAGGGTTATTGGGCTGATATTTATGCCAACTCTGATAATAGTCTCATGTAATTTAGGGGACAAGCCTATTTGCCCTTACGCAGAAATATATCAACTTTATTTTGGCTAGAATACAAAGGCGCTCACAGTATGTGATCACAAAGGGGAGGATATAGCGTCCCTTTGGTCTGGCAGCTCGCGGGCGTCGGAAGTGAGGACAATGACTGATGTGCCCTGTGTCACGCAGTGTCGTGGCTCGCCGGTGGCTCGATGTGGCTCAGTATGGCTAGGAATGGCTCAATATGGTACGGCGTGGCTCGTTTTGGTTCGATGTAGCTTGGGCAGTGTGACGTATGATAGTTTGGTGATGTTTTATGATGATGTGTAGGAATAAATTATGATAGCAAGACATAGATGATGAAATAATAGTGTCTTTATTTACTGGCCGAGCATAAATTTTGTGAATGTGTTTAAAGCAACAATGTGTGGTAGCTCTTAACATGAAAAACAAGATTCTGGCTAAAAACATTGTATCTTTTCTCCATGTAACATTAATATATCGAAATGCTACCTTCTTAGGTAAGATATAACGCAAAGGTATAAATAACTTATTTATTTAAACTATTTAAACCTTTACAGAATTATCCAAGGCGATTTTATCAGTCACTATGTCTATTCGTTTACAAAAATAAAATAAAATCACCTGTCATGTAAGCAAAATTGCAACAACGATATAACGCTGCTGGAACCCTGCCCACATGGCTTGAAGCAATCATTGAAAAGGGTCTGATATTATAATATCAGACCTTTTTCAATTATTAATTGTGCCTTTTGAATGAATCTCGGCAGTTTTTGCCCAAATATATCCTCCGATACTGTACTAATGTAATAATACATGCGGCTCGTGACATAGGAGCAAACTTGAGTAGTTGAGTAGTTATGATCCCTAAAGAAAATCCCTTATCTTTACTGTGGCCGTAAGAAAACATTCACCTCATTTTGTTAACCTTAGAGAATAGAATAGAATACTCTTTATTATGTACACCATATTAATTACAGACATATTTATAGAAACTGTACAAAGGGTGACACAATGGGCGGTCTTATCGCTAAAAGCGATCTTTTAAAGACAACCTTTGGATGGATTGAAAAGGGGAAGGACAGACAAATACTGTAGGTAGTCTGTGGTGTACCATTTACATAATACAATAAATCTGTAATACAATAAAAATGTGGTGTACCATTTACATAATACAATAACCTTGTGCCCCATATTACAACGGTTGACACCTATTTTGCCTCGGTGTCTACACTAATAACTATACTCTTTTATTACTTCCCATCGTTTTTGCTAAACGCTCTTCACAAATGGACTACTGTTGGTGAAGCGTCCTTGGTAGCGGAAATGTTAATGTTTGTGTATAGCATGATGACATTTATGTATCTACAGGATATTGCTGTTATTAGAATTTCTGAATGGATCACTTTTATATTATAGTGGGTAAACGAAGACGAGCAGGGGTGAGGAGCTGTCATGGCCCCGTGGTAACATCCCCGACTCCGTTTGCGGGTTCGACCCCAGTAGGCGCTTTACAACTTTTTTTAAAACGGTGAAGGATAATATCGTGAGGAAACCGGCATGTCCTAAAAGTAAAAATTCGAAACATGTGACATCTACTAACCCACACTGGGCCCGCGTGGTAGATGGCTGTTTCCTCTCGAAGAGAGGAGTTCTGTATCCAAGCAGTGAGAAAATTGTGTGCTGAGTGTGCAACGATGCCAAATAATTTAATGAATTTAATATATCTTTGACAAATATCAAGGTTCACGTCAACAAAATAGAAAGACCTTCTGAGTGCTTTTTAACTGACTTCTAAAAAAGGAGGAGGTTCTCAATTCGGATGTTTGTATTTTTTTTTAATGTTATTCGCGCATAACTCCGTCGCTTGCCAACCGATTCGAAAAATTATTTTTTATTGGAAAGGGTATACTTCCCAAATGGTCCCATGAAAATTTTATCGAAATCGGACAAGGGGTTTTTGATATCAACAAAAATCTAAAAATGTATCTACATTCTCTACATTAACGATCTTTTCGATTAGTCTGCATTGCGTTTTTTGTTCGCGCATAACTCCGTCATTTACGAACCGATTTGGAAAATTCTTTTTTTAAAGTAACTTGAGCATTTACTCTCGGAAATCATCGTTTGGTAAAGTGGAGCTGATGATGAAGACCACAGATGGCCATCGGAACTACCTACTCAATGACAAATATTTCACGGGTTGGAATTCGATTACTTTAATATGGTTGCTAAGCAATTTATGCTCGTTACAATGCGTATGGTGAAATGGAGCTGATGGTGACTTTTCAATCAGCTCCAGTTTTCCTGGTTCTGATTAGGGGAACTCCTCAACAATTAACGTTCCTGCATCGGGTAAAGCAATATTTTGTAAAAGGTGATGAGTTGTTGGCATTAGGCTATTGTAACGTAGATAAATTACAAACTGACCCACTAAAAAGTGAAAAATAAAAACTTTATTACAAAAAAAAAAACAACCGCCTTCCAAAAAACACTATAAAGTGAAAAATAACTTTAATTTCGGAAGTCGGTGGCAAAAAACTAAAATACAAATCCAAAGACACCGACTTCCGAAATTAAAGTTATTTTTCACTTTAGTGTTTTTTTGAAGTCGGCTGTTTTTTTTTTTGTAAAAATGTTTTTATGGCTTACAATAACTGCGATCATTACTGGTCACTGATCGCTGAGGCGATAATCACAAGTATTGACACATATAGTAATATGTCTGACAATACTTGTGATTATCACCTCTTCAAAAAGGAATTCTCTACTGAGAGCAAATAAACCACTTTCAGGGTCTGATTAGCGATAGAATGCCCAAAAAATCCATAACAACAAATAATTTGTTACACATTTCACACGGCTAAAGGGTCTGTTTGGAATCGAACCCAACACAATCACCTTGCGCGCGGCTTGCACGCGCAGGCAGCGCAGCGTGATCAGCGCGTCATCGGCAAGCTGAGGCGCGGCGCGGCGACAACACGACTCGGCCCGATGACCACTCGTTTCCGCGGACTCCACCGCTACGGACGATACTCCTCTCTGCTTAACTCACAGATATAGATATACCTAGATAACGCAAGAGTAACTACTTCGCGTGCCAAAAATTGCACCAACTTATGATTACAAATCGTAAGCCGCCCCATTCGCGCTCAGTCCTTTGTACTGCTGGCTGGGTAAGTGTGAGCGAGAGCGCGAACTTGTGACGTCATAGTAGGTAGTCTAAAAATAGCACACTTGGTTTTCATACAGTTCGTGATACTTGCGTTATCTAGGTATATCTATATCTGTGGGTTAACTTATTGTTTGTCCGGGAAAGTTTTATATTGTTAACTAGCTGCGAAACCGCGGGGTTTCACTCGCGTAAATGTCGATCCCGTGGGAATATCGAGATAAAAAGTAGCCTTTATGTTAATCCAGGGTATCGGCTACCTCCATACAAAATTTTATCAAAATTGGTCCAGCCGTTTGAGCCTGAAGAAGTAACAAATATATAAACACACACACTCACAAACTTTCGCCTTTATAATATTAGTGCGATAAGAACGGCATTAAACCATTACCCTTATACCTATACAGTCCACTATTTTATTGCTCCGCGCACTAACAGGGTCAGTCCTTTCATCAGACACGTCTATCTTCTATAAAATAAAACGACGGAAATGAGATCTTTCGTCAGTCGGAAACAATCGCCGTCTGTTACACATAAACTAAGATATATAAACCGGTCACTTAACTTTTTACTCCTCAATTCACAGAATCAGAGAATTGAGGCCTTAAATATAAAAGGCAGGTACCTATATGAACCCCTCCTTGTCTGTTTCTATGACAGAAACCTATCAAGCTTGCTGATTATGATCGAGTTACTGGAACCATCTCTGACGGCTCAAATGAACCGTTAATTACAAGTTTAATATGTGTAACACGGAGGCAATAGGAGGGGGGGATGAGATGTGACTGGCTGAATCCTGCACCATCAATCACCGCCTCGAGTCGCGACGAGTAGAACGGAACAGTGACCGGTGACCCTGGTAGAAAAAGTCAATTTGTTAGAGCAATGTGGTCTAGTAGGTAATTATTCTTCGAAAGCGACCATCATTACCGTTTGCCGTTGCTGTTTTCTGAAATCTTGTTCATTGTAGACTTCATATCGCAGCAACCACCGCTTACGTACCTAAAAGAAATGTTCCTTAGTTTTTAATTTTGTCATGGATGTGAATGTATGTAATCTTATTTATGAATAAAATTATCTCAAATTTCAAATCAAAGGATTGGAACCTGTGTTTTTAGATTTGAGATGACGTTTTTTCGATCAATATTTTTAACAATATTATTTTCACTTAACTTTATCAAGTAATAAATCCGGGTATACAAAAGAATAGCTAACAGACATGATCAAGTCTGAGGTGTAAACAAACAAATAAATCGGTATCCAATAAATAATTTATTTGAGATATAAACAAATATTATGGATAAAACGTATTTTATGTGATAATGTGACCTCGTAGTAAACTACAAATAATAATCATACGTTGTATGTAGTCTCGTTTATTTGTCTTCACAATACTTTCTGAGACATGAAAGCAATTTTCTCAAATGACGTACGAGTTCATTCCGAGTGGACTGACACAGGCTGGTCACAAATGGGGCGTCATTTGATTTGTGAAGCAGACAGTGGTAGTCACTGGCGCCACGCAAATATTTATACAGCTTATTTATTTTTTCCTTGCTGCTTTTTTATACAATACTTTGTTTTGTTTTGGTTTGCAAGACTTGCATACAAATATTTTCATCATGGAAGAACTCGCACACTAAAAGTTTTAGTTTTATAATATTTCTTCAGATAAGTTACAAATATTGGTATTACCTACTACATTCGTGAAGGAAGGACAATTACAGGTTTTGGCATTTTAGACAAAACTCAGAGTTGAAAAAAAAAACAACCGACTTCCAAAAAGAACACTACAAATTGAAAAATAACTTTAATTTCGGAAGTCGGTGTCTTTGGTTCCGCGTTTTCGTTTATTGACACCGACTTCCGAAATTAAAGTTATTTTTCAATTTGTAGTGTTTTTTTTGGAAGTCGGTTGTTTTTTTTGTAAAAATGTTTATATTTTTCACTTTTTAGTAGGTCAGTTTGTAATTTATCTAAGTTACAATAGCCTAATGCCAACTGTTCATCACCTTTTACATTTTTTTTTTTTTTTTTTTTTTTCTGTGTTCCTTCTTAGTTTTAATCATGATCTGGCAGTTTGAGTAATTTACGCGGCCTACCCAAATGTCCTTTCTTTGGTATTGTTCGTCGAATCGTTGAGCTCCTCATTTCTGAGTCGAGCTGCACGATTTTTGACAAATGCGTGCACTGATTGGACAGGTCCGCTCAATCTGTGTGGTTCTTTCCTCAAAAGACCATTTCAGACATCAATCTACATGGTCTTCACACGATCTGACCAAGATTTTGTCTGGACTTTAAAAGAGACTGTGACCTCTGAGTTTGTTTCGGCCTTTCTTCTCAGAGTAGTCAGATAGGAAACGCCGACCACATCTAGTTTTAAAAAATATGATGACGTGTAAAAGTGTTTGTAAAAACCTACTTACAGAAAATAAATCATTTATCATTTATCATTTACAAAATATTGCTTTTCCCGATGCTGGGACGTTAATTGTTGAGGAGTTCTCCCGGTAAGAACCAGGAGATCCTCAACAATCACTCGCAATACGCATTGTGACGAGCATAAATTGCTTAGCAACCATATTAAAGTAATCGAATCGCAACCCGTGAAATATTTGTCAGTGAGTAGTTCCGATGGCCATCTGTGATCTTCATCATCAGCTCCACTTTACCAAGTGATGATTTCCGAGAGCAAATGCTCAAGTTACTTTAAAAATATCTAAATCGCTGTAGCTTTGCCTATAAAATTTGAGGGTTTCCCTCGATTTCCATGGAAACCTCTCATCAGATTCCAACTTGATGATAATGGGACCACCTCGAGAGTATACCCTTTCAAATAATAAAAGAACTTTTGGAATCGGTCCAGCCGTCTTCGAGTAATCGGTGAACATACACAAGGTAGCTACTGTAAACTGTTGAGGAGTTCCCTTAACTGTCCTTCATCTTTATCATCAGACCCCTAATGACAGTCGCAACCCATCTAGGTATAAAGTTCACATCAATACAAATTAATCAAGCCCAAACACAAGGTAACTGCTGTAAATCGTTGAGGAGTCCCCTCGACTGTCTTTCGGCTCCATTATCAGATCGACTCCAGGCCTTCATCAAATTGTAGTGCTTTAAAATACTTAATGAAAAAATTAACAAACGCACTAGTCACTCCTACGATTTTCGAAAGTTCCCCTCGATTTCACTGGGATGCCATCATCAGATCCTGGTTTCCTTATCATGGGACCACCCTTCGCATATCCCCTTTCCAACAAAAAAAGAATAATCAAAATCGGTTCATAAACGACGAAGTTATCCGCGAACACACATAAAAAAAATATATATATATACGGTCGAATTGAGAAACCTCCTCCTTTTTACCCGACTGCGTCAGAAGGAGGGTTATGTTTTTCGAGTGTATGTATGTATGTATGTATGTATGTATGTATCTATGTATGTATGTATGTATATTTCTTTGGCACGCTCTGCAGCCTAAACGGCTTGATCGATTTCAGCTTGAGAGGTGCCGATAGATTCGTCTTAATTGTGAGAGTGACACTGGGTATATTAAAATTGAAAAAAAATTAAAATGGCCGATTTTTGGCGCAAAATGTTTTCAAAAAAAAATTTTTTTTCTCGAAACCTATCGAGTGGGGTATCAAAATAAAGGGTTTTAAAAGGTGATTACAAAAATATATATACCTTATATGCTTAAAAGTAATCCGAAGTGACAAATCGTAAAAAAAACACGTACCAAGAACTAAATCGTTTGCGAAATCTTTCACATTTGTAAACTAAAAAGTAGGAAATAAAAAAAGTAATTTAAAAAATAAAAAAACCCGACTGCGAAACTGAAAAGCTACAAACAAGCCCATTTTAAATTAAATAAAAGTTGGAAGCAGGCGGGACCCATATCATAATTATTATATTTTCAAATTCAAATGGGTCCCGCCTGCTTCCAACTTTTATTTAATTTAAAATGGGCTTGTTTGTAGCTTTTCAGTTTCGCAGTCGGGTTTTTTTATTTTTTAAATTACTTTTTTTATTTGAAGTCGGTTAATAATAATTGTTACTTGGTTAAAAACGTTGTCCATAAAATTCTTACTTATTTCCTTAAATTGTAAAAATTTTCCGACGAGAAAATACACCTACGTTATAGTTGAGCTTTTAATCCATTAAATACTCGATATGCTTTGACACCCAACGTTTCCGTCTGACATAATAACAATTGCAAGCCGCCCCCCCCCCTCTCTTTTCTCCATGACGTGCACGTCTATTACTTTTCTCTTCAGAGGAATTACTTTCCCAAGTAATTTACATAACTTGCGCGTCATTATAAATGTATTTGCTAGCTTTACTCATAATAAGAAAACAAGATCAAATTCTCTCCAAGATATGTATTTCATGGTACCTGTACATATAGAATTTGCGTTTTCCTCGTAATGGAAAAATCAATATCAAATAAAGGATAAAATATATTTAATAAACACTCTACACGTCAAAACGAGTCGTTTCAGTGGCTTTACAGAACCTCTTTATATTCTTTTTGTCCCTTTTGAAGCACTTTTTACCCTTTGCTTTATATCGGCTTTTGGGTATCAAGGGCAATCGCAAACGACAGAAGTAATATTCAATTGCTAGAAATAGGCGATTTTCTAGTATAGTACACCTAGATTTCGCCTCCCGAATTACATAAACACAAATCCAGGCAATAACACACTTTTTCCGACCTGGAAATCGATCCCAGGAACTCATGCGCAACGGTAACGCTTGTGACCACTGCACTGGACCAACAAGGCAGTCCTTCCTTAGGATTTTAATATACTGATTTTTCTTTAGGTAATAAAACTGTCGTCTTAAAACCTTGTCGCCTTTTCCCCGGTTACTACAATCAGATATTCTGTTGCCTAATCTCATGTAAGCTGTTGTGATTGGTTCACTCAGTTTACTACTATAAAGATCTGGCCATATTATGGTGAATCCCGTCGGCATCGGTTATTTTAATCGTAAGGAAGTCACTCGAAAATTCGCGTCAGTGTAAACACCTACATACAAGTTAGTTCACACAATCGGTGCGAGCGAATGTCGTCCCGCATCCCGCGCGGGACTCGCTTCAGTTAAGCCAGAACTTTAGAACAGCCAATGAGGCTCGACAACGCATTTATTTGAATATAAATAAAGCGAGCTATTTTTATTTTATATGAATCGTCAGTTTCGGCTCTTGGGTTTTTGTTTATTTTGTTCTAGTACATTAGTTAAAGATTTATTGGAAAAACCGACCTTTAACAACAATTTGCGTGGTCCTGACATGTTATGAAGAACATGTAGGGAACACGAGACGATAAATACGATTTACTTTATAGAAAGGGGTCAGCTAAAGATAGACACATATTCTGTAAATATCACAAATGGTATGTAGTTACTGTTATAAGTATTTTCCTACATAGTTTGCAAGCATCCCCTGCAGAACAAAGGCCTTCCAACCACTGCTTTAATAGAAACATTAACATAACTGTGCAATAACTTGGATTTATGTTTGTTATGTTTTGCATGTGTGCAGCAGAGGTGTACCAATGTACACTCACAATGCGAAATTATACGCATTTTAAAATCTATTATTGTTTATAAATTATTTATATAGCTCTAGATGTAATTACTTATCACAATTTGAACGCCTATACATTGAAGTTAAGTGCCGAAGAATCGTAGAAAGTCCCTGTTTTCTAACTTCGCAAATTCTTAAACAAATTCTTCCCTTTTCCTATGGGGAATGCCGTGACAAGCCCAAACAAACAAGTGCCCTCGACGCTGAAGGTATAACTTACACTTAGTTTGCTTAACCGCTCGTTGTTCAGTCCCCACAGTTGTCACAGAGTAACAAGACTCAGGTGGGATCCTCCAGTATTTGTACAACGGAAACGTAAACTAGAAAGGTTCTGTTTTAATTATACAGTGAAACCTGGTTAAGTGAGACATCAAGGGACCTGCAATGTCGTTTCACTTATAGAGGTATTCCACTTACCCAGTGTCTCAGATAGACAGGTATAAATAAATATCTGTCTCATTTACAGAGGTTTCCATTAATAGAGGTGAGAATACAGGTTATTTCAGTTATACAGGTGCGATCATTAAATAAAATAATTTGTGGTTAGAATAAGAATGAGTAAACAAACAATGTTATCTCAGTTACAGAGGTTTATGCATATAAAATTTACTCGCTGTCTCAGCTACAGAGGTAACTATGATGATAAATCGAAAGAACAAATCCCAGATATAGAGGCTTACCTCGTCCCACTAACAGAGGTAATTCAGTGCCAAAGTGTTGGGACCTCAGCATGAGTTCCAGTTATGGAGGTTTCTCACTTATCCAGGTCCCACTTAACCAAGTTTCACTGTACATAGTTTGTGGCGAGGCTATGAATATAGGACGAATCTGTTCCCAAGAGGGCAATATTAATGCTGGAATTTTGGGAAATATAGAGTTATTTCACTAGAAACGAATAATACCTAATATTGGTAACACTAGTAATGTAGATCTTCGTGTCTCTTTATTAAAACCTCAGTTTCTTGTTAAGACAAGGGTCCAAGTCGACCCGCATAACCTAGGTAGTCAGCTCCGCAGCTCTGCTACCTGAAATACAGTTTTATTAATTTTGCCAGCTTAATGTTATAAACTAAATGAAACAAGAAATCATTCATTTATTATATAAATATATATATTATATTCAATTAGCTTTTGCCTTCGGCTTTGCCCGCTTAGATATCAAGTATCTTGTATCCTACAAAGTTCTCATAGAAATCCATTTAGAGACAGATAGACAGATGTACGGATTCTATGCTTTTATAATGTCTGGCTAAACTGCATCCTAATTGCGTAATACAGTATCGATCATTGATCACTATCAATATTGTCTGTGTGGTGACTGAAAGAATAGCACCACCCCATACTTCCCGTGGGTGTCGTAAAAGGCGACTAAGGGGCGTACCGGAGAATGGGCAGCAGCGTTCTCTATGCATTCCACCACCATACCATACTGCTATCGCCAACCCGCCTGCCAAGCGTGGCGATTATGGCAAACCCCCACTTTTGGGAGAGGCCTATCTCCAACAGTGGACGACTTTCGGCTGAAATGATGACTATCGATCACAATGTATATATATATATAACATAGAAGGTAGGTTTTGTCTCATTATTGTCAGGCATATTTTAACTACTGTGGGTGTAGAGTGGGTAGAGTTGGTTATTGCGCAATAGAAAAACGGTTTGCAGTTCAAATCAGATTATAATTTCATGAACAATTAATCACACTAGCAAAACACACACTGTAGGTACATGACACAACTAGATACACAGTAAAATAATTATTTGCAGTAACAAAGTAATTGCGAACAAATCATAGGATCGATTACTGTTCGTATAGTGACAGAGCCACCCAAATATAGCGTATTTAGAATACAGGTATGCAATTCCAACAGCAAGGCTGAACTTTAGTAAACTGACAGGTTTGTCGGGAGTCGGATATCTATGGTCGGGAGCTAGTAATCTGTAAGGAGTCGAGTCCGAAGACTCTCGGCACAAACGAGTACACTCAGTTATAAAGGATTTGTCACCACCACGCACTCGCCCCACGACAACTCTGTCCGATGACGCACGGATGTACGTCAACGTCTTTACTTAAGTTGATACAAAACACTAAAATGTGCTAAATCTAATAAGACTTACTGTATTATAAGTTATCAAATAATACAAGAACAATTGTCGTAAATAAACAATGGTGATTTCACAAAGTAAATCATTTTAAAATCAAAGTTACATGTCATCAACTGTTTTGAATAAAACTATTGGTAACAATGATCACGGTAAGTTACCAAAATCAATTAGTGCGTACACCGAGTACTCAATCAATTATGTTCCATTTTATTTGGCTGTGATTTTTCTATCAAATAGAAAAAGCACTTAAATTATTAATAAGAAAAACTGGCCAAGTGCGAGTCGGACTCGCACACGAAGGGTTCCGTACCACAAGGCAAAAACGCCGAAAAAAACATGTTTGTTGTATGGGAGCCCCCCTTAAATATTTATTTTATTTTAATTTTATTATTTATTATTAAAGTTTAAATACAACTGAGTATTTTGTGAATATTTCAAGTGCCTACCTGTTGCCATTTTTGATATCGAGCAAAAAAAGGCAAAAAAATCGCGTTTGTTGTATGGGAGCCCCCCTTAAATATTAATTTTATTTTGTTTTTAGTATTTGTTTTTATAGCGGCAACAGAAATACATAACTTGTGAAAATTTTTGAGATACAGCCTGGTGACAGACAGACAGACAGACGGACAGACGGACAGACAGCGAAGTCTTAGTAATAGGGTTCCGTTTTTAACCTTTAGTTACGGAACCCTAAAAAACGAATCATAATTGAGAACCAACTCCGACATATACATTTAGAGAAATATTGCTAATCCATTTCTTCATATATGCGAAAAATGTGTCTGCTCAACAACGTAGAACTGTCATAATGGGAGCCATTGCTACTGATAGTGTGTTACGCAACCACCCCGCTGTTCCTTACGACGTGAAACTATAATTGTGTGAACCATGCAGACACGACAGATGACGATCGAGGACAAACTTACTACATTGACAGCTTATGAAATGAATACAAGGATATTAAGCTATCTAATCATAGAATCCTATCGCTCATTTAATAGGCTATATCAAATTAATGTAAGCTTTTACTACGACAAAATCCTTTATTCATGTAGGTAATAATAGCATGAACTACGAATGTTATCTAGTTGGTGCTCTAAAGACTTCGTCATCTGCTAGCTGAAACGCAATATATATAAATTACTGCTGAAATAAAAATATTAAAATCACTCTGCCATTCTTCAGCGGTCACTGAAAACAGTCCAGCTTTAAATTCTAAAAGAAAAAGACACTCGTTGCTACATCAAAGCTCATTCTTCTCACCATCTACCCCTTTGCCAAATTCCTCCCAAGCTGACTATGAAAAAAGCATTGAAATAACGGGCCTACAACATAAAATAACCGAACTACAAAAACAACTGAAAAAAGCACATCAACAAATTGAAGCTTGTAAGAAAATGATTAACACATTGAAACATAATAACATAATGTCCAAGAATTTGTTGGTATCGGAAACGAACACACAAACATCCATCTATACTGAAGAGCAAAAACATAAAACTACAAATAAAATACTTATCTTCGGCTCCCAACAATGCGTCGGTCTAGCAGCAGCCTTGATACACTCGAGACAAAATACAAAGTACGAAAAGTATAAGATCTTAGCGGACACAAAACCAAATGCTCTATGTAATCAAATTGTAATGAGTTGTCGTCAAGCTAAATTGAATATTAATGATAAACTTGTAATCTGTGTAGGAGAAAATGATCACAATTTAAAATATGTTTTGTCTCAACAAAAAATTGTACTAGATACATTCTATAACAATATGGTTACTGTATTAAATGTGTTTAAGAATGAGTACTTAGATCCTAGCAAGCTGAATTATCGTCTGAAAAATGAATGTAAACACTTTAAAAAATGTAAATTTCCCCACAGATCTGCGGTCTTTTTTACATTTAAAGTGTGAAAGGTTTAATTATATCTCTACAGGTAATATGTTCAAAATGAAATTCCGATTTGCAATCATTAACATTTTCCTTAAGCAAAGACTCAGCAACAGAAGGTTTAGTGATTTAGTAAAACGGGAATACCTGAAAAGAAATTTTCAAATGCCTCGGCGACTCTCTCGGCGAGTCTGATTTTATTATGTTGTCATTAATAGACAGGCTGTAGTCAGTATTTCGGTTACTAGATCTTCCCGTTTCACTTTTAATAATATTCCAAGTCGTTTTAATTACATTACTGCTGTCTTTAATTTTGATCCCAAATAACGTGACTTGGCTAACAAAAGTAATTTCTAACATACAAATTAAATTCATCAGTTTTAATATAAGTCCTTTCATTGTAAAGTTCATAAAGCCGTGTTCTACTTTCATGAATACCAATGGTAGGCCAATCACTAAACGATGCATGCACTATTAACCGAGATAGTCTTGGGAATAAAGGTGGAATCAAATTGTTTACAGTATACATTAAAAAAATTATCATAAAGATGAAAATTATCATGAAGATAAGAAGACTAAAAGTCACCCAAAGGGCAATGGAGAGGGCTATGCTTGGAGTGTCCCAGCGTGATCGAATCAGGAATGAGGAGATCCGCAGGAGAACCAAGGTAACCGACATAGCCCGAAGAATTGCCAAACTTAAGTGGCAGTGGGCAGGGCACATTGCTCGCAGAACAGATGGGATAGGACCGAAAGGTTTTGGAGTGGCGACCGCGTACCGGAAGACGTAGCGTTGGAAGGCCTCTCACAAGGTGGTCCGACGACCTTGTGAAGGCCGCAGGAACCCGTTGGATGCGAGAAGCACAGAACCGGTCGAAGTGGAGGTACTTGAAGGAGGCCCTGTCCAGCAATGGACGTCTTTCGGCTGAAATGATGATGATGACGATTCTAGAAGAGTTACAATGGGTAATGGATAAAATATTGTTTGCTATAAGATTTAAATTTATAATAAATAAAACACAATCGTTTTTCATGAGGGATTGTGTTTCGTGAGATTTATCGCTAAATGTTGCAAATATATAAATCACAAGAAAGCTTAGCTTTGCGAGATTAATTTTACTAACGATCAATGTATCAATGTGTCTCTCTTACGTAATCTTATGCCATTAATTTGTATCCACTCGCCTTCGTGGAGGATCTCAGATTACCATCACTAATTTATTTTTTATTAGAAGTGAATTTGTTAAATATCTGATTTAAAAAAGGCATGATCCGCGTGGAATCCATTAGTGAGCGGCTCACCGCCCATTTATTGGAACGGAAGAATTAAGAAAAACAAGAAACGCACAGAATCGCACAGAGCCGCAGTGAATCGTACCATCATCATCATCTGCCTAGCCTTTTCCCAACTATTTTGGGGTCGGCTTCCAGTCTTACCGGATGCAGATGAATT
Source organism: Mesoligia furuncula (assembly GCA_916614155.1). Taxonomy (NCBI): domain Eukaryota; kingdom Metazoa; phylum Arthropoda; class Insecta; order Lepidoptera; family Noctuidae; genus Mesoligia; species Mesoligia furuncula. The sequence continues at coordinate 29,419,396 of OU744801.1, forward strand.
CCAGTATTTTACATGGAGCGACTGCCTATTTGACCTCCATAACCCAGTAACTGGGTAATACGATACCCTTTGGTAAGACTGGTTGTCAGGCTTTGGGGCTTCTGACTACCCGTAACGACTATCAAAGATCCACGAATGAAAGCCGGGACCAACGGCTTATCGTGCTTTCCGAAGCACGGAGGGGTCACGGTATGTAAAGATGGTCACCCATCCACGGACCAACCGCGGCAAGCGCAGCTTAACCTGATCCGCAGTGAATCGTACCGTGGTTAACTAAATCCGCATTTAAGAGTAACTGCTTGCGGCGAGATCCAAAGTGCACTTTATATTCGCTCCAAGAACTCGATCGAGGAGGTGACGCTGAATAGTTTGTGAAACGCTATTAAAGCGTTAGGAGATTTAATTATGACAGTCTAAACTGGTGTGAGAAAGGTCTAAAATTAATAAAACAATTGAAACCCTTTTGTAATTGAGTTATTCCGGTTTGATCCCCTGAACTCACTGACCTCTATCTTGTATAATACAGGTCAGTGCCTGAACCCAACCCTCCACCCCCCTAGATCCCCAGCTCGTTCTTCTTCTGTTTTAATCTTTGTCTTATCCACTATAAACTTTCTCATTCCGGTTTGTCAATGCTGTCATAAAAAGACACACTGAAGTATTGGTGATTTCGTGGAAATTCATTGGTTTTGTTTCTGTAAATCGATGCTGCGTACGGTTTGGAGGGTGAGACAATGTAAACCAAAAATGTCTACTGACAGCGCTAGGAGACTGTATCCGTTCACATAATATTTGTAGAAGCGTAGACATTCATTAATTAAATGAGGCTTGTGTTTAAACGCCTACCAGATAAGTACCTATTTTACTACCAAAAAATTCAAAATACCTGTCAGAATGGATAAATGCTCACCAAATTGTGTTTCATAAATAAAGTATTGTAGAAATGAACCTATTTTCCTTTTTATTTTATGCCATATCCTATGTCGACGGAGCCCCACTTCGCGGGGCCCCTATTTCTGTGTAAAGGGCTCGCTCGCTCTTGCATCCTATGTCGCCAATATTTTTCATTTTGGGTATCAATGATACTATTTCAGGGAAACAAGATTTGGTGAACATTTATCCATTTTGATAGGTTCAAAAATTATTTTGGTGAGTATTTAAATCGATATCCGTGATTTAAATTGTACCTTAATGGGTACAATTTTATTTTTCTGAAAATTTGTTAAATAAGTCCTCGAAAATATTGAAATCCTTTTCTTTTGATTCTCCCTATATTTTTACTAAAGAATATTTTTCCTGTGTTCGGATGGTCACACTGAGCTTTCAATTATAGAAAATAAATAACCCATCAAAAACATTTTCAAGTTTTTAATTCCTTGCCAAGACGAGAATATTATTTTTTTCAATTTCAATTCATTTATTGCATCAAATATGGTAGGTACATAAAGTTCTTATAATAAAATATTTAGTAACACACATTTGGCCAATATTTAGCATGCAATAGTACAAGGTTTAAAATATTAATTATTCAACAGTTAAATATATCTGTGCTTTATTGTATAAAATTTACAGGGACACTTTTGAAAGAACTCATCTATCGAATAAAAACCTTCTTGTAACAACCACTTCCGCAACGCAACACAAAACTTATTGAAGGGTAGTTGAGTAATTGACTTAGGCAAAGCATTGTAAATTAGGGGAGCCATGTAAACGCAACTCCGCCGAAAGAGTTCTAGCTTTGGAATGGGCATTTCAAAATCTAAATGTGTAATTTTCCTTTTATTTGTGTTATCTTTCCGTTCAAATACTTTAAGATTGGACCTCACAAACCTGGCAATTTCATAGATATAAATGCATGGGACAGTCAATAGATTGTGCGATTTGAATATAGGCCTGCATGAGTCAGACCATTGCATTTTGAATATTGCACGAATACATTTTTTTTGGGCGATGAAGATCTTCGCCATTTCGGAAGAGTTTCCCCACACTACTATACCGTATCGTATTAGTGCGCAGACGTATGCGTGATACACCATTAAGGCGGTACGCAAAGATGTGATGTTATGTTATATGGCTCGCAATGTCAGAAAGTTATCAGATCTCATGTAGAGCCAAGCTTCTAACCCTACACGCCCTGAACCTTCAAGCTCTTACTGGACAAAATCTACACCTTAATCAAAATATGAGGCTTGGCCGTCTCGTTACTACAAGGACTATTGTATAACAGGAAAGTAATGAATAGTGAATACATTTTTCACCTTACGCCCAGGTGATGGTAGCGAAATGGTCAAGCCACATGCAATGCAAGTTTTTACCCGTTTTAAACAAGCAACTACTTCATCTTAGTCACTTTAAAGGATTAATGTAAGGATTTTGTATTTGGTACAAAATTATCTAACACCCAAGTTCAACGACTATTACTGCTAAACTAATAAAGTTATCTTAACCGCTATAACTTTCCTTTAAAGTTCATGAAATGCACTGTCATCGTAATATTTTCCAGATTTTTCAAGCCAGCAGCTTAGCTTTTAGAGGGGCGGGGGAAGCCCTACTGGATCAAAAATTTGTTTTTTAAAGTTTAATATTTCGTAAATGGAGCATTAAATCGAAAAATAATTTTAGCAGCCCCCAAGTCATTTTAGAAGACCTATTCAATAATACCCCACACAATGGGGTAGACGACGAAAAAAATATTCATCGCCACTTCACATGTAGCGGAGCTACCCTGAAAAAATATTTTCCATAACTTTATTTTACCACTTTGTCAACGTAATTGATATACACACTTTTACAAAATTACAGCTTTTTAGTATTAATGGTCTCTTAGCAAAACCTCGGACAGACAGACAGACAGACAGACAGACGGACAAGACGAAACTATAAGAGTTCCTTGTTAGAAGTACGTAACCCTGGAAGAGGAGTTTTTCGCTTTACTTTGATTGCATTGTTTAATATCGTTCCCGTGAGCCTTCCCAGACTTTACATACACGAGGCAAGTTTGTGTTCCTTAACTATTCTCTTTAACTGCACTATGGAACCATAACGTCTTTCAGTTGAAATGATGATGATAATGACGGTCGTAACGTTATTTAACCTAAAGATATTTAATTATTCCAGACTATTAAAATTTTTGTATCCCCCGAAAAATAACTAGCTGCCAGTGAAATGCCCAAACTATAATCTAAGATTAAAGTTTTCGCAAAGGAGAACGTACATGATTACAGTAGTGCTCTTGTGAACGTGTGTTCTACATACTATACATAATATGTAAACATGAATATATATATGTCGGAGTTGGCTTCAATTATTACAATAATTGTGGGTAGTCAACTTAATTTGTTATAATTTGTTGTTCTTATTATGAACTTAAGTGATTTTTACTATCAATTATTGTCTAATAAATTGTAACATAATTGATTGAGTACTCGATGTAAGCATCTTATCTCGATAATTGTAACCGATGTTTTTGCTCAAAACAATTGATGACATGTTATTTTGATTTTAAAATGATTTACTTTGCGAAATCACCATTGTTTAGTTACTACAATTAATCTTGTATTATTTGATTACTTATAATGTAATGTTTTATTAGATTTGACACATTTTAGTGTTTTGTATCAACTCAAGTAAACACGTTGACGTACTTCCGTGCGTCATCGGACAGAGTTGTTGTGGGGCGAATGCATAGTGGGGACAAACCCCTTATAACTGAGCGCATTCGTTTGTGCTAGGGTCAGTCGGTCTTCGGACTCGACTCCTGACAGAGCACTAGCTCTCGACAAACCTGTCGGTTTACTAAAGTTTAGCCTTATACCTGTATACTAAATACGCTATATTTGGGTGGCTCTGTCACTATACGAACAGCAATCGATCCTACGATTTGTTCGCAATTACTTTGTTACTGTACATCATTATTTTACTGTGTATGTAGTTGTGTTATGTACCTACAGTGTGTGATTTGCTAGTGTGATTGTGTGTGTTCATGAAATTATAATCTGATTTGAACTGCAAACCGTTTTTATATTGCGCAATAACCAACACTACCCACACTACGCCCACAGTAGTAATTAAAATATGCCTGACAATATCGAGACACACATTAAACCCTACCTGATCCTATATATATATACTTATCGGAGCAGGTAGGTCTTGTGTCGTTATTGTCAGGCATATTTTAACTACTGTGGGCGTAGTGTGGGTAGTGTTAGTTAATGCGCAATAAAAAACGGTTTGCAGTTCAAATCAGATTATAATTTCATGAACAATAAGTCACACTAGCAAATCACACACTGTAGGTACATGACACAACTAGATACACAGTAAAATAATTATGTACAGTAACAAAGTAATTGCGAACAAACCGTAGGCTCGATTACTGTTCGTATAGTGACAGAGCCCCCCAAATATAGCGTATTTAGAATGCAGGTATGCAATTCCAGCAGCAAGGCCGAACTTTAGTAAACCGACAGTTTTGTCGGGAGCTATAGCTCTGTAAGGAGTCGAGTTTGAAGACCGACTAACTTTTAGCACAAACGAATGCGCTCAGTTATAAAGGGTTTGTCCCCACCACGCATTCGCCCCATAACAACTTTGTCCGATGACGCACGAAAGTATGTCAATGTGTTTACTTGAGTTGATACAAAACACTAAAATGTGATAAGTCTAATAAGACTTACATTAAAAGTAATCAAATAACACAAGAATAATTAATTGTCGTAAATAAACTATGGTGATTTTACAAAGTAAATCATTTTAAAATCAAAGTAACATGTCATCAATTGTTTTGAATAAAACCATCGGTTACAATTATCGAGATAAGTTTCCAAAATCAATTAGTGCGTACACCGTGTACTCAATCAATTACGTTCCAATTTATTAGACAATAATAGATGCTAAAATCACTAAAATTATTAATAAGAAAAATAAATCTTAACAAATTTTATTGACTACTTACAATTGTAATAATTGAGAGCCAACTCAAACTTATACATAAATGTTTACTTCTCTATGTAGTGCGCAGTTACAAAACAAGTCGCATTACAGGCTCACGAAGTTTATCAAAGAGTCGTAGTTTTCTCATCAAAATAAAAGAGAAAGTGTTCGGAGGATTTGAGCGACGGGGCTTCGACACTATACCCGCAAATTGATAGCTTTTGTTACGAGTCTCGTTATCTAAGTATCGTTTGTTAGAATAGGTAATAAAACGTTTCAAAGTAATTAGACCTACTGGAGCTGATGATTTTTGAAAGATCAGAAGAGCAACTCAGCTAAAAGTACCTACCTACTCGTAGTAAACATTATAAGCCAAAGAAACAAACAGGCCAAGCACAAATCCGTTTATGCACTCAACGTACTATTTTATTCTTGCCTTAGTAACAAAATCAGTGAATATTTCAACTGCCAAACTGAGATACCAAGTCTAAACCAACATACAGACATCGTAGGTAATAAGGTCACTTTGGAGCCCCCTCGGGCTTAATAACCTAAAAAAAGTAGAAAATAAAACTAAAGTAGAAATTGTATTTTGAGCACTAATAGAAATACGCACTAGTTTACGCATGACGCACAGTATTGTAGAACAGGTTAAAAAATATGTCTTTTACAAAGAAATCCTGAGACACTTCGACGATATTCGTAAACAAACCTTTACGTACATTCATCTTTCAGAAAGTTACACACATTTTACTTCAACAAAATTATTCAAGAGGCATCTTCGGCATGTACGAGTAATTACCCTAGGATGTGTCGGCCTGAAGATTGATGTACCGTTCGGAAAGTACCCGACTATCGCCTGAATACTAACTGATATTGATAGAACTTCAACTACGATTTGGTAAGTCTTGCCATTACTTATTCTTATCGGATCGCGCCCTAAATATTTTACGATCCAAATCAATTGTTCACTTTGTTCAGTGTGCTCGCTCTTAGTGACCAAAAAATTATTACTATGGTACTGCGAGGATATTGTATCAAAGTACCATTTGAAAGCATTAAATCTGTTTAGTAAACTGACTACATCGGCACTTGGAGAAAACTTTAAAAGTAACTGCTATTTACTTTAAACGTTAAATTTCCAATTTTCGTTCTGTTTCGATAAGATTCGTTCTGTTTTCCTTTTATTGTGACTGAAAAAGAAAATAGCAAATGTAGCGAAACTGATCCAACTGCCTGAACTACGGAAATTCGCAGTGTTATTGCAAAATAAATAGAAACAGGAAGGTCACAACACTATAAAAGGCTTGACTGCAATATCTGAAATGTTGTTAAAGTACCTTACGGAGTGTTTCTGTTAAGCTGTAGACTTTGAAAAATATATATGTGGTAACCTAAGTAGCTCGTTATAGCTACTCACGAACTACGTGTTCCACGTTACAGATTTCTATTTAGTACATAATTATTTAGTTACTGCCTATGTAGGTATATCGATCGTTTTATAAGCATGATGACGACCGCTAAAAGAAATCAATAAAATCACAGCATCAGTGTTTGATTGCCTTTGAAGATTACCTTCTGTACATTTCTATTCCGTGTCCGGTACATACGACTAGCAAAAGTTTCGCCGAGATAGTTGCGGTCCGGTATCCGGCTTCTGTCGGTCCGTGTGTGGCTCGGCACCGGCTATATGATACCGCTGTTACGTCTCACGTATCCCACAAGTAGAAATAGTTTCTCAGAGTTTTCATTGACCATTGAATTATTTAGTTGACTAACTTTGTATACAGTACACGGTCGCTAATATGACAGAATATGTGTGACTGTAGACCCGTGGCTAAATAATAACATCCGCACAGGTCGATCGATCAGGTTAAGCTACGCTTCCCACGGTTGGTCTGTGGATGGGTGACCATCTTTACATACCGAGACCCCTCCGTGCCTTGGAAAACACGTTGGTCCCGGCTGTCATTCGTCAATCTTTGACAGTCGTTACGGGTAGTCAGAAGCCCGAAAGTCTGACAACCAGTCTTACCAATGGGTGTCGTTACTCTGTGTAAAATACTGGTATTCAGCTGCATCCGGTTAGACTGGAAGCCGATCCCAACATAGTTTGGAAAAGGTTAGGCAGATGATGATGATGTGTGACAGTAGACCGTCGTCTTTGCCACTCATGTCTTGTGCGACACTCTCTTTTTGAAACTAAATGTACTGAATTATAGCTTTAACGACCTACGTTATTGTGTAATTAATAATAAAACCTGCGAATTACTGTTGATATAATGACACTGGTGTGCTCGTGGATATTATTTTCTTATACACGAAGTATGAAATTGGATATTGATCCATCGTACATAGACCTCATCCATCGCTCTCCATCAAGCGAGATCGTGGTTAAGAGCTGGACCATTCTGAAATAAATAGCTGGAATTGGTGTCAATATTGTACTTCGATCAAATTACACCCGCAGCTTATTACCAGCTTACTGTCCCTATGTGATAGATAGCAGCTTAGTCTCTAAATCAAATAACAAAATATAATTAGAGTACTATCATCGTTGTAATTAAATTAAAATAAACAACAACGTGACTATGTATGAACTAATAACAGTAAATCAGTATTATTCCACGAAAACTGAATAAACAAAGTTACATTCAATTCACTACAAATTAGTTTTCAGCGCAATACCGGAAGGTAAATATGCACAATTTCATCGTTGTGGGCTATTATATCGCTATATCGCGGCACAGGACCGTGTTATTTGGAGCTACAATAAGGCTTTGAATCTATTAGTCATTTCTAACTGAATATTTGAAAATGGTTTCTATAGAACATTTACAGCAAAAAACTTGTATGAAAAACCGATGTTTCGCTGCATACACTTCAGCTATATTATATGCTAACCTATATATTTTTCATATTCTTATAAAGATCCTTATTTAGATAGGAGCTCGCGCAAATCTATTTTCTTCAAAGATTTTGTTGAAACTGTGAGTCGTAGTATATTACGAGCTTCATGTGAGCACGTAAACATTTGCTTGTGAACATGGTTCATGGTCATTGTACTTAGCTCAAAATATTCTAATGAACTCGCCTCTGGCCAACGAATGGCGATCGCAGTTTTTTATTGCAATTTAAAAGGTGGAATGACGCTAATCCTATCGACTTAATTTTTAAGTGGTGTTTTTTTTGGTGGTGGTTTTATTTAAGTTTTGAGTAATTAAGTTGTAATAATATATCTGAATGTAAAGTAACTGCATAAATACTCGGGACTATTGTTTTCCTGCAATTTTACAAAGTTAAACTCAGTTTTTGGTTGCCCACCGTTACCGGTAACCTCTTACGAACAGCTGATGTTCGACCTGCTGATTATATAAACGGGGAGTATTGTTTACTTTTATTCTATAATTAGCACAAAATCATCATTTTTGACTCTGTAACACATTCGTTGACTCACTTGTTTGATTTGGCACCCTGCTTTGATCATAACGTAACTTATTATTGTGAAATATCAAAATATTGAAATTCTATTACCTATATTGTACATAACAACAATAGCGTTGACTATAGTTATTTTCAATAATTATTGTAATCTTAATGTAAAACGAGATTTTTTCTTTATCTAGGCATCCTACCCGCATGTTACCATTATCAGCCTATAAAGTTCCCACTGCTGGGACACAGGCCTCCTCTCGATGAGTAGGAGTGGGCCGTAATCCACCACGCGGGCCCAGTGTGGGTTGGCAGATGTCACATGTCTTCGAATTTTTGGTTCTAGGACATGCCGGTTTCCTCACGATATTTTCCTTCACCGTTTTGAGAGCAGTGGTGATGAAATAATTTACACAAAGTAAAGCGCCTGTCTGGGTTCGAATCCACGACCTACATCTCATAAGTCGCGGCCGTTACCATTTGGCCACCATTGCTCTCCTACCCGCATAATAAAAGTAAATTTATAAGTCACTAAAATCAATGTTACTGTGTACTAACTTTATCTAATCTTATCGTGATCATATCAGTTGCATTGCAGTTAGATTCAGCCTACCTCATTTTACCTTTAAATCAACACTAACTTCTCCAATTTTTCCTTTCATTTATAGCTTTCCTCTTTGTTTGGTTATTTAACTAGTTCTCACCGTTTCTTTAATTTCAAGTGCAATTCTTATTCTTGAAACCATGCCTGTGATGACCCCTGTGATGACGCTCAGGAGTTGGAGCTTAAATTGAAATCAACCATTCAAGATCTTAAGGCTTCAAACAGCAAATGTCAACAGCTGTTACAGGAAACAGAGGATAGTGAGAATGTCGAGAATGTCGTTTTCAAAAATACAAGCTTAAAACAGGAGCTAGTACCTACACCTTCATCAAAATACCTGGTTGTTTAAGGGGGCTTTGTGTAAGGTTAGGGACATAGAAGAGGCCTTAATTCACGCAAATCTACAAATTACTAAGTTACAGAAACTAAAATAAGGTACTCAGGCTCAGGAAACTAATAACTTGTATACTGAATTATTTAATAACTAGCTTCCGCCCGCGACTCCGTCCGCGCGGATTTCGGTCTTCGCGTGGATGGTTTATTTCGCCATTTTGAGTAACTCTGACAATGACATCTTATAAAAATATCTATTGGACCCAAATACGACTAAGCCTATAATAATTAAGGAGATCCCTCTATTGAGCTACTGCTGTTGAGCTCGCGTTCTGTAGTAAGTATTTTTTTCATAGTAATTCCGACCTTGATAAGTAGCATGTAGCAGTAAATTACTGACAGTGACGAAAAGCGACAGAAAGTTAATTGAGAGCTTCAGCATACACAACATTGTTAGTGAGCTCGTCCGGAATATGAACATGAAGATTTCTTGGACTGCTCACACGGGAAAGAGCTACGTAAAGTTGCCCGTGTGAAAAACAACTCGCGGTAAGATCTACGCCAGCAACTCCTAGGGTCTGACCTTGAGCCTTATTTATTGTCATGGCGTAACACAAAGCTACAGGAAACTGTATTCTCTTAAATTGAAATGGAAAATTATCCACTACGGGTAATGCAACGTGTGTTCGCGGTTCTACAGAACAACGTCTATGAATAAAACCGAAAAATAAGATTTTTTTTTCTACGTATTTTTCCAGGATAAAAAGTATCCTATTTTATGCCCAGGATAATAAGGTATAATTATACCAAGTTTCATCGAAATCGAACCGTTAGTTTTCACGTGATGCCTGCATATACAGACAGACAGACAGACAGACAAAAATTTTTTTAATCACATATTTGGGTTTGGTATCGATCCAGCAACACCCCCCGCTATTTATTTTTTCAATATTTTCAATGTACAGAATTGACCCTTCTACAGATTTATTATATGTATAGATGCCAGTGGGGCCCGTGGCTAAATAATAACAGCCGCACAGGTCGATCGATCAGGTTAAGCTACGCTTGCCGCGGTTGGTCTGTGGATGGGTGACCATCTTTACATACCTTTACATACCGTGACCCCTCCGTGCCTCGGAAAGCACGTTAAGCCGTTGGTCCCGGCTGTCATTCGTGGATCTGTGACAGTCGTTACGGGTAGTCAGAAGCCCGAAAGTCTGACAATCAGTCTTACCAGGGGTATCGTATTATCCAGTAACTGGGTTATGGAGGTCCGATAGGCAGTCGCTCCGCGTAAAATACTGGTATTCAGCTGCATCCGGTTAGACTGGAAGCCGACCCCAACATAGTTGGGAAAAGGCTAGGCAGATGATGACTGAATTATTTAATACTAATTGCAACCCTCATTCAAAAAACTATGAAATCAAATTAGAAGATAGTATAAACATTTATCACATTGACACTCTACAATTACAGTCCGAAATTGAGGTACTTGAAGAGTCACTTCACATTTACATTATATTAAGTATGTGAGCTCTCAAAAACAAAAAAAGGAACAGATCCTTGCTACAAACGAGTTGGTGGGAATGTGTAATGATGAGGCAGGTAGAGGGGTCCCGATGACTCTGAGCACACATCAAAGTTCTTGTCAAAGGGAATCAAACCTTGAGGCTATCCAACCTGAACCGTCCCAGTCTGGAGGAGTTGTTCATCTCAAGTAGCACAGTCAGACACTTATGCTGTCACTTCTTCTAGTAATGTTAGTTATTGTTCTGTTATGTTTTCAGATAGTTTAGGGAGAGGGTTAGGTAAATTATTGAGTAACAACCTGAGTCAATCAGCTGTTAATTACTGTATGCCTAGGAAATCCTACAAAGAAATAATGTCATCAATAAGTTGCAATAAATATAATCCAAGTACCATTATTTCTGTATTTGTAGGTAATAGTGCGAATGTAAAAATTGATGACATCACTGAGAGTGTCACTAAAATCCTAAAGATTAACTGTCAGAAAATTATATTGTGTGCTTTCCCACGCTTTGAGCACTTATCAAGTAGGCAAAATCATTATATACATATGCTTAATAACCATAATATGCATTTATTAGTTAATCATAAATCGTTAATCATCATGGTGACAAACTTATATTTTTTGACACCAACACTTTTGTTGAGTATTTAAAATCGACTAGGGGTACAGCGTATCTGCCTATTAGTTTTAGACGTCAAATAGCATGGCTATTAGCTTTTATTATTAACTCAGATATAAGTAGTATGTCGAAGTCTGATGTAATTAGCACCACAAAAATTAGTAATGATACTAATATATTAAGGTAGTTAGCCACAATAATATAAACTAGTCAGTAAGACAACAGAAGGTACCAATAATAATATTATTAGTCTCACCTACAATAAGATATCTTCTAGCACTCACTTAGTTAATTGTAAAAAACCGGGCAAGAGCGAGTCGGACTCGCGCACCGAGGGTTCCGTAACATCCGGGTTTATGCATAATGTTTATGTTTATGAAATTAAATGTTTTTTTTTTATTTTTATATTTGAGTTGGTTGAATGAAAGGTAAATTGCGGTTAACGATTTATGACGTATTAAAAAAACTACTTGCTAGATCTCGTTCAAACTAATTTTCTGTGGAAGTTTACATGGTAATGTGCATCATATTTTTTTTTAGTTTTATAATTCTCTTATTTTAGAAATTATAGGAGGGGGGACACACATTTTACCACTTTGGAAGTGTCTCTCGCGCAAACTATTCAGTTTAGAAAAAATATATATTATAAACCTCAATATCCCTTTTTGAAGACCTATCTATAGATACCCCCCACACGTATGGGGTGGGGAAAAAAATTTTTTTGAGTTTCAGTTCTATGTATGGGGAACCCTCAAAATTTATTGTTTTTTTTCTATTTTTGTATGAAAATCTTAATGCGGTTCACAAAATACATCTACTTACCAAGTTTCAACAGTATAGTTCTTATACTTTCGGAAAAAAGTGGCTGTGACATACGGACGGACAGACAGACAGGCAGACATGACGAATCTATAAGGTTCCGTTTTTTGACATTTGGCTACGGAACCCTAAAAAGGGGCGAAGCAGAATTCCTTGAAATTGTTTCATCAAAATATTCAAGGCTTTTCTTCCAAAATATTAGAAATTGATTTGTTTTTAGAAAAAACAATGTTTTCATAATCTGAACACTGGTTGAAAGATTATGAAATGCTGATTAATTATGAGAACTATAGTGTAGGCAGTTGCTTTAACCGAAAATCCATGCTGCGTGGTGGGTCATTAATATTAATTAAAAATTATGTAAAATATAAGACTCGTAAAAAATAGTGGAACTATCGGTGGAACATAGCATCGAACTGTCCTGTGTTGAGCTGGATAAGCATTTTATAGTGTGCGTTTACAAACCTTCAAACTATCAAAACTACTCTATATTTGAGTCCGTAATGGAAGATGTCTTGGGAAAACTTGCAACTGATAATAAATCAGTAATTATTTGTGGTGACTTTAATGTTAATATTTTGGGAAAATAATTCAAACAACAGTAGTTTGTTAAGCCTCTTTAAATCATTCAATCTGTCAAATATGTTTTTGGAACCAACGCGAATAGATACGGCTACTGCTACATGACTGTATTGATAATGTTGCTATGAATATTTAGATAAAGCCATTGTAAATTATCTCCCTTCGGATCACAGTGGTCAAACCGTGTCTTTTGAGTCCAACACACCGATACAAAAAGTGCAGATTCAAACTAGACCAATATCATCGGGTAATTTGAATAAGTTTAATAACACTTTAATTAGCAAATGCTCAGGGCCTAAGTATGACTAATGGTAATATTTTGTATGAAGAATTATTTTCATTAGTGCAAACAGAGTTCAATAATTCCTTTAAGAAGTTATTTAAAAGAATTTGCCCTAAGTTTTTATTCAGTGACTGGGCAACTAAAGGAATCAGGAAAAGTAGGGAAAGATTATTTGAGCTGTATGGCCTAAAGCCGTATACTTTTAATAAGTTTGTTGCTACTTATTCTAAAATTTTTAAAGATATCTGCAAAGCAGCTAAAGCTTCATTCAGTAGTAACAAGGTTAAATCAGCAAACAATAAAATAAAGACAGTTTGGAAAATTATAAACAATGAAACGAACAGGAACAAAAAACGTAATACTGATTACACACTGGACACTTCCCGCGGTCCCATTAGCGATAACATCGATGTTGCTCAGGAATTTGCAACTTCCTTTACCAATATCCCAATTAAAACTACAGAAATTCCTCGCCCGCACTGGCTATTGAATTATTAAAAGCGAATGTCTGAGCCTGCCCGGTGGAATTTAAATTTAAACATACAAACCACATAGTCATTACAAAGGCATTTAAGCAACTTAAGATCAAAATTACCGAAGATCTGTGGGGCATGTCTACTAAAGTTTGTCAATCCATTATTGTGACAATTGCACCCTATTTAGCTTTAATATTTAATTTGTGTGTAGATCAAGTTCAGTAAAGTTATTCCACTTTTCAAATCTGGGGACAGCAAAGACACTAATAATTATAGACCCGTATCGATTTTGCCAGTTTTTAGCAAGGTGTTTGAAAAAGTAATGTTAAATCAAATGCTCAATCATTTTAATCGTAATAACATCCTACACGATCAACAGTATGGTTTCACCAAAGGACGTTGTACAACCGACGCTGGTGTTACCTTATTAAAACACATCTTTAACGCATGGGAAGAGGCACAAGATGCAATAGGCATTTTTTGCGACCTATCCAAGGCATTTGATTGCGTGAATTACGAAACACTGCTCTTGAAACTTGAGCATTACGGACTAGGTAAACTTGCTCTTAGCTAAATAAAATCATATTTAAATGACAGATTTCAGCAAGTTCAAATTAACGGTGTGAATTCATCGGGCTTAAAATTCAAAATATTTCTATTTTTAGTATATATAAATGATTTACCTCATTTACTGAAAAACCGACCACAAATGGTGTTATTTGCTGATGACACATCACTGATTTTTAAAGTAAACAGACGCGCACAGGAGCTTGATGACGTAAATAACGCTATGCTTATGGTCCATAATTGGTTTACTGTAAATAATTTGGTATTAAATGAGAAAAAAACTAAATGCATTAGATTCGCTTTACCTAATGTTACAAGTAGTGAATGTCATGTTACAGTGAAACCTGGTTAAGTGAGACAACAAGGGACCTGCAATGTCGTTTCACTTATAGAGGTATTTATTTATTTATTTATTTATTTAAACTTTTCGCACAAAAAGGTACAAAGGCGGACTTAATGCCTTAGGCATTCTCTACCAGTCAACCAAGGGTGGTGAAGAGATTGGATGGCAGGTGCTTTGGTTGAGAGGAACAATGATTAAAAAAAATTAAAACTAAGTACACAAATACATAAATAGGTTATATACACATATATACTATTGACTATAATACATACTTATAATATATATATACATACAAATTCAAGGGAGAGAGGTGTTGAGATGACTCTACGCTATTTGTTTTGAAAATAACTCTGCAATTTCCGCTTAAATGCATACCGACTGGTGGCCGTCCTGATATCAAGAGGAAGTGCATTCCAAAGAAGAATGGACTGAATATGAAAGGATGAATGAACAAAGTCAGAAGTATGAGAAGGACAGAGTAAGAGAAGATTGTTAGAAGAACGCAGATTCTTAGCGTGAGAAGAACATAGAAATTGGAAGTGAGACACGAGATAAGAAGGAGGAGTGGGAGAGTTGAGAAGGGAGAAAAGCGTGGTCAAAGCGCGCAAACTTCTTCTTTGGCGAATGGACATCCATTTGAGCTCAGACCTATAACTCGACACATGGTCATATTTCCTCAGGTTGAATATGAACCGGATACCATTGTTGAGCAATCTGTCGAGCTTATCCAGCAAAACCGCGTTCAAATCAAAGTAGCACACGTCACCATAGTCGATAATAGGGAAAATCAAAGTCTGCACAAGCATGGTTTTCGTCTTAGCGGGCAAAAAGTTCCTCAGACGATACAGGGATCGCAGAGTACCGTTGACCCTTTGACTAACACTAGAGACCTGACGTTGCCAGCTAAGTGTAGAGTCAAGATGCAAACCGAGATCTTTCACCGTAGGGGTAATAGGTATGACGGTACCATTGAAAATAAGAGGAGGAAGAGAGCTAAGCGTCACCCTACCCATCATGCGTGAGCTACCAATTACAATGGCCTGACACTTCGAGGGGTTTACTGACACCCCGAAACTATCAGACCACTTTTTGATAGCATCTAAGTCTCGGTTTACATCTGCTATAGCGTCCGACAAACCTTCTACCCGCTCAGCTGTATATAATTGAAGATCATCAGCATATAGATGATACGAACATCGAAGATAGTGAGTTATAAAATTAATGAAGATGGAGAATAACAATGGAGAAAGAATACCGCCTTGTGGAACACCAGCATCCAGGTCACGCCGACTCGACGAACTCTTATCAACGCGAACCGACTGCTGACGTCCCCGAAGATAAGAAGAGAACCATTTCAGAGCCTCGGACGAAACCATAAGGTGAGAGAGGATAGAAAGGAGAATATCGTGGCTGACGGCGTTAAAGGCATTGGAGAAATCAATTAAAACCAAAACGGTAACTTTGGTATCTTCCATCGCTTCTCTAATGTCACCAGTCACTTTAAGGAGAGCGGACGCAGTACTATGCCCAGGCCTGAACCCAGATTGAAAGGAGCTAACGAGGTTGTTCCGATGAACAAACCCCGTAAACTGCTTGTGTACACAGGCCTCAAGCACCTTAGACAGGAATGGGAGAATGGAAATGGGTCGAAAGTGATTGGGTAGGGAGGGATTTGAAATTTTAGGAAGTGGGCGGACGTAAGCCATACGCCACTGGGATGGGAATTGTCCGGAATCAAGGGAAAAGTTAATGATGTGGGTAATGGGAAGGAGAAGGCTATCTAGGATCCAAACGACCATACTACGACTGATGCCGTCATAGCCCACAGCCTTGGATTTTATGGACAGGATGGTCTTTTTAATTTCGTCCAAGGTCACCGGAGAGAAGTGAAATGGTTCTATGATGGGACTCGCTAGGCCAGTAATGTAATCGACCGTCTGGGACAACATTTGGGAATCCAAATGACAAGTGGTTGTGAAGTGACGGTTGATATCATCAAGGCCAATTGTATTAGGGAAATCCACATGCCGTGGTCTGCCGATACCAAGAGTACCAAGGAACTTCCAGATATCAGCAGGTGAAGAAGAAGAAATGTTCTCGAGAATATGGCGGCGTTTAGCGTTGCGTATCATCTGATTACACCGATTTCTAGCAGATTTGAATAAGTTGCGATTTTCTTCACTGCGATCCTTTTTAAATTTACGAAAGGCCCGATCTCTGCGCCTCATCGCCATACGAACCCCTGTCGTCATCCAAGGAGCTGGAGGACGCCGAAGTTTAACCTGCTTAACAGGAGCGTGTTTGTCGTAGAGAGCAAGGACCGTATGATCAAAAATGCGCAGTTTCTCGTCTATAGTAGTCGCCGCTGCCAGGGGTTCCCAACTGAGGTCTGACGCATCCTGACGAAGCATCTCAACGTCCATACGCGCAAAACACCGCATGTGCAGAACTTTTGGGATAGGTTTAGGTGGTTTTAGGATATACGAGAGGAAAATGAGGTCATGATGGGAAAATCCAGGAGCGGGACACTGACCATGAGAGGGAACAAGGGAGGGTGCGGATGTAAGGATTAAGTCGAGCCAAGTGTCATCGCCAGAGATATTAAAATGGGTAGGTTGCAGTAAAAGTACATGGAGACTGACTGACTCAATGATGTGAAGGAGTTTACGGGATCGGGGAGTGTGGTGAGCAAGGTCAGTGTTGAAATCGCCCATGATGACGCAATGTGCATACTCTGACCCTACGGATTCAAGCGCCAATTCAAGGTTGGAAAAATAGTCAACGGCGGGTGGACAATAGACAACACCAAGAAGGGTCTTGACGCCTTTGACGTAGACCTCCAAAAAGAGGTACTCAGCGGACGCATGGTATTGTGAGGGAGACGAGGCAATAATTTTAAAAGGAAAATCGCTACGTAGATAGATAGCCACACCACCCCCTCCCTTTCCAATTCTATCATTGCGGATAAGAGTGAAACCAGGGAGAGAGTAGGTGGTGGAGAGGAGATGAGGTTTGAGCCAACTCTCTGAAACCAGAACGGCGTGGACATTGGCGTCAGAAAAGGTGTCCAACAGCTCAGTGAAGTGACTTGGGACACTTTGCGCATTAATATGGCAGACATTAAACAAATGACCTTTCTGTTGGCTGAAGCTCCGACGCACAAAGTCACCAAGTGTGTCAGTCAAAGAGCTAAAACTTGCATTAGCGGATGAGCTAGAGGAATCAATGGCAGAGTAAAACGAATCATCATCAGATAACATAAAATACAAATATAAATAATATAAATATAAAAAATAACTACAAATTAAAAGCTAAATAGCTAAACTAAATTAAACTCAAGCTACGACTGCTTTCGTTTAAGGTGCAACACCACTATCTGTGCACCACCCACCAGCAGCACCAGTAAAGTTGTACATGGATCCTTTGGAGCGTGACCAAAATCAGAACTAAGGTGAATTTTTCTCATTATCGTCAAAGTTTTTTTTTTTCACACGCCAAAAGATCACACTGCACAGTATCAGTGACACAAACCAGAAGGTCAACTCTCGCAATCCAAAACGCCCAAAATCTCGTCGCAGTCTCATCTCGGCGACAAACAAATGTCAAAAACTTGTCAAAATGTAGGGAAATTAGAAGTATTTTTTGACAGATGGCGACCGAGACCAGGCCGCGAAATTACGAGAATTGCCCCTCAGAAATAATCATCAATATAAAAAAAGCAAACAGCATCACAAACATTAACACAAAATATTATGAACAAGCAACGAACAAAACGAAACATGACAAAGTTACATGAGCAGAAACGGAACGCAATTTATGAAACACAACTAAACGTAGTTCAAGGAAAATTGGACGTCAAAATTTAGGCAAATTCATGATTGACAGGTGACAGTGACAACTAAACTAATGACGAAACACAATTATTTTACTAACACAAACAATTAGACAAATTACAAACGAAATGTGATGAAAGTAATTTTGAGGTGAAAAAAAAGAAATAGTAAGCAGGTAGATACGTACGATAAACATAAAATTACGTGAATTGACGTCCCAAGCACATAAACTGATAAATTGGAGGACCACAACACTGATAATTATACTTTACGTTCTCCACTATCAGGCTTGACTCCAGCTCCAGATGATTCCCCGGGCTTCTTAGGGTACTTAGCCAACAAGGGACTTAGTTCCTCTAAAGAACAAATCTTATGCCGTGTTCCATCGGGGGATCTGATGACAATAACCCCATCCTGAGTCCAGCATGCCGGCATCCCGAAGTGCAGGCGCGCTCTGCTGAATACAGCTTGCCTAGACCGGGTCAAGAACTCCTTGACTGTGACTGTGGAGCCCTTCAATGCAGACTTTGCCTTCCAAACAGTGGACTTCAGTTCGACATTGGAGAACCTTACTAATATAGGTCTGCTAGTTGCTGGCCCTTTCCTGGATATTCCAAGTCTGTGACAGACTTTGATGGAGGATGCAGTGATGTCAGGCAGTGCCAGTTTGTTCTTTAGAGTGTCTTTCTTCTTTAGAGTTCTTTAGAGTAGTGTGAGGTATTCCACTTACCCAGTGTCTCAGATATACAGGTATAAATAAATATCTGTCTCATTTACAGAGGGTTCCATTAATAGAGGTGAGAATACAGGTTATTTCAGTTATACCGGTGCGATCATTAAATAAAATAATTTGTGGGTAGAATAAGAATGAGTAAACAAACAATGTTATCTCAGTTACAGAGGTTTATGCATATAAAATTTACTCGCTGTCTCAGTTATAGAGGTAACTATGATGATAAATCGAAAGAACAAATCCCAGATATAGAGGCTTACCTCGTCCCACTAACAGAGGTAATTCAGTGCCAAAGTGTTGGGACCTCAGCATGAGTTCCAGTTATGGAGGTTTCTCACTTATCCAGGTCCCACTTAACCAAGTTTCACTGTATATTAAATAAGGAGATACTTGAATTCGTCGAAAATACGGTTTTCCTGAGGATCACGCTTGACTCAAAGCTCTCTACAGTGGGGTCCGCACTTAACATCACTTGCAGGGCGGCTAAGTTCAGCCGCTTACGCTGTTTGGAAAATTCGCCAGTTAACAGACGTGGATACCGCGAGACTGGTATATTTTAGTTAGTTTCATATCATCATGTCTTACGGTATTTTGTTGTAGGGACGGGCTGCAGATATTTATTCTATCTTCATTCTGCAAAAGAGAGCTGTCAGAGCAATCTACAAGCTAAGAAGCCGCGAATCTCTACAGGAACTGTTTAAAAAAATTAACATCATGACGGTTCCTTGTCAATATAATGTAGGGAACAGCATATTTTTTTGCGATTTCAGGTTTGGTCCCATAATATATATGAAAGCATTATGTACGTTCGAAAAAATCTACATCTTTTTAGGAAGATAAGTGACAGGCATAATTTTAACACTAGAAATAGGGACAAATTAGTTCAACCGCGTTTCAGATTGTCTAAAGTAAAAACTTCTTTTATGGTTTACTGTGTAAAATGTTATAATAAAATGCCACTCGATATTCTTCAATTAAATGAGAAGAAATTTAAAATATGCATTAAACGAACACTATGCAGAAACGCATAATACAAGTTTGATGATTATATCGTAGATAAAAATGCTTGGCTTAATGCTGGTCCTGCTCTACAGGCACTTGGGCTCACTAATTAAAATTTCAATGTTTGGAAGAGGTTTTTTTTTAGTATTTCTGACATTATGATCATAACTTTTTTATTTTATTCAATCAACTTTTAATTGTTGAATACGTCAATATTAAATATCTCTTCCTGTTTGGTAGTTAATTCTATTAACCTCTTAAATAAATTGCAAACTGTAGTTTTGTATAATTTAGAAGCATTTTTTAAATTTTGTAAATGTAAGAACCATGTTTCCGTTTATTATGATTTTTTGATGTTGACTTGAAAGAGTGTTACGCAAGCATAGCCGAGGCAAATTGCTATAGTATGCATCGCCCTGAATTCACATGGCAACAACATCGAGCAATATCTGGAACGCTGACGCTGCACACGCGCCGCCTCGTGTCGTCGCGAAGCTGACACCGGACGCAATCCACTGGATTCCGTAATTCATATAATTATTATTCGGTCAATCGTCGACTGAGCAATATCTTTAGTAACTAATTAGATTAATATTATAATTGTAATTTTTCTGTCTTAATTAAATTCTTATAAATAAAATCGGTTTTTTTTGCATCCTCTGCTGCCACCTAACTTAATTGGCGCAGCCGGTAGGATTTTCGAGGTATAGTAGGTACGTGACGCGTCAAGATTTCCCCTAAAATCGGACCGAAGTCCCGCGTGACTTACCGATTCTCGAGAATCCTGAATCTACATACATCGTGAGGCGCCAGCAGAGGTGAATCCAGACATCGATTCGGCAAGAAAACTATGTTGTAAGTGCTTTGAATCTTTCAAATCCTTGTTACCCTATTTTTATTCTAACCTAGATCCTTACCTGTCATTTACAGTTTTTTTAATAACGCATCTTATGATATAGATATTGTGTGTGCATGATTTATTTTAGTGTTTTATATAATAGTTTTCAAGATTTTCCACCCAAGAAAGTCGCGTAACCCTAGTTTAGGTAGCAGTAGATCGAATAGGCTTAACACTATAAACGAGTCTAGGCAGTTAGGTGAACCAGCACTACTGGACGCAGATATGTCACATGACAAAATAGGAGAGATTTTTAATTCACTTAAGGTTTTGCCTGATTTTGATGGTAACCCTCACGTGTTAACCCGTTTCGTAAATCTCTGTGACCAACTGGTACTTGCATATTTCAAGACAGAACCGGGTAATGAATTAACCAATTTGGCTCTAATAAATGGCATATTAAACAAGGTTACGGGTTCCGCAGCTCGATTGATAAATACTAACGGTATTCCCGAAAATTGGATTGGCATTCGAAATGCATTAATTAACAACTTTGCAGACCATCGCGACGAGACTGCTTTGTATAACGATTTGTCCTTGCAAACTCAGGGGTCCTCTACCCCACAAGAATTCTACGAGCGCTGCCAGAACCTATTTAGCACAATCATGACGTACGTCACATTGCATGAAACCGTGGCTACTACAGTCACAGCAAAACGCGATCTTTATAAGAAACTAACCCTACAATGTTACTTGCGGGGCTTAAAAGATCCCTTAGGTTCTAGGGTCCGTTGTATGCGTCCCGAAACGATGGAAGAAGCCCTCGAGTTCGTTCAGGAAGAGCTTAATACCCTCTATATGCAACAACGCACCGAAGGCGGGTCTAGTAGGAAAGATAATAATCAGCAGCCCTCCAAGCCCAACACTAATTTGCCATTTAATAATTTTATGCAGCAACCTTTTGCAATAGGTACGCCCGGTCCCTCGAAACCACAATTATATAGCATTCCTGGTCCTCTGCGTCCCCAGCAATTCTTTCCTCAACCTTACCAAGGTTGGCGGCACAATGTACCCCAGCCACAACAGTTACGTGGCCCTACTCGGACTCAACAGATGTTCCGCGCACCACCCCCAAATTATAACGCGCAGGGCAATGCCTTTAGGCTCCCAAATGGATTACCCGTGCAACCCACTAATTCTAATAATACGCCGCGTCCTATGAGTGGCGTCAGCCACTTTGTGCCTAAACCTTTACCCTCGACTGGACATGACTGGCGTACAGCTGGTAATCCGCCGCCCAGTAACTATTTCAGAACACGCGAACTTAATAACTATGACTGCGTATTTGATCCCTATTACGACTTAGCTTATGCCGCGTACAATCAAGACTATGATGCTTACCAAGAGTACCTGGATTTTTATAATAACTATGGGCAATATGAAGTCCCAGTGGTAGAGGAACTTAAACCAAACGCAGACGAAGCCGGAAACGAAAACCGGAAACCGGATGGAAATTTTCCCGAGGTCCCGAAATCAGAAAAGCCAAAATAGATGTAAATTTTAATATACAGAGGCAACTTGGGTACATTCAAATCCATAACCCACCTTTAAGGTTTCTTATAGACACTGGAGCCAACCAGTCGTTTATATCACCTCAGGCTGTTGAAAAATACTTTTCCAATGTGCCTCTTAACTATAACCCGTTTGAAGTAACCAACGTGCGCAACGTTTATAAAAATAACTATTCAATAACCTTGCCTAGTTTCCCCGAATTCAAGGAAGAAGGCGATATAACTTTATTCATTCTAGATTTTCATAAGTATTTTGATGGCCTTATCGGCTTTGATTTATTGGACTCATGGGGTACTAACATTGACTTAAGAAACAAGAAACTAATCACCAGAAATACTGAGATACCCATTACCATGTATGACTCTCGCAATGCTAATCTCTACGAAGAGATCATACCAGCTCAGACATCTAAGTTAGTCAGGTTGCCCATAAATTCCCACGATGGTGAGGTATTCGTTCCTGACCAGGTAATTAGTAACTGTTTAATATCTGATTGCTTGACCACAGTAAGAAACAATAGAGGTTGGGTACAAATCTCCAATAAGTCACCTAATGACGTAATCTTCTCTATGGACCGTCCCGTTACCGCCGAACTATTTAACGTACAGAGTGAACAGGTAGAGCAATTATCTGATCGCACGCAGGAAGTTTTATCGCGCCTCCGC
Organism: Mesoligia furuncula; assembly: GCA_916614155.1. Taxonomy (NCBI): domain Eukaryota; kingdom Metazoa; phylum Arthropoda; class Insecta; order Lepidoptera; family Noctuidae; genus Mesoligia; species Mesoligia furuncula. The sequence goes on from OU744801.1 coordinate 29,442,560, forward strand.
ACCGACCATTTAAATCCGGAAGAACTGGCAAACTTAAGAGCTCTGTGTGCACGGTACTCAGACGTATTTTATCTGGAAGGAGAACCTTTAACATTTACGAACAAAATCAAACATAAGATTAAGACGACTGACGAAATCCCTGTCCATGCTAAAAATTATAGATATCCATACATCCATAAACAAGAAGTTAAAGACCAAATTAGTAAAATGCTGGAGCAAAATATAATCAGACCTTCGGACTCTGCATGGAGCTCTCCCATTTGGGTGGTCCCCAAAGAGGCAGACGCTTCGGGTAAGACCAAGTGGCGCCTTGTGATAGACTTTCGTAAAGTCAACGAAAAAACTATTGATGACAAGTATCCCATACCGAACATTTCAGATATATTAGATAAGCTAGGCAAATGTCAATATTTTAGCACCCTCGACCTTGCCAGTGGATTTTATCAAGTTGAGTTAGACCCTTCTGACATACACAAAACTGCCTTTAACGTAGAAAATGGACCTTATGAATTCCTAAGGATGCCGATGGGTTTGAAAAACTCTCCGGCAACGTTTCAGCGTGTAATGGATAATATCCTAAGAGACCTTCAGGACATTTGCTTGGTATATTTAGATGATGTTATCCTGTTCAGTACATCCTTACAAGAGCATATTATTAATTTAGAAAGGGTTTTCAAAAAATTAAGGGAATCCAATTTCAAGATACAAATGGACAAGTCCGAGTTCTTGAAGCTGGAAACCCAATTTTTAGGTCATGTCGTTAGTAAAGATGGAGTTAAACCAAATCCAGACAAAATTAGTGTTATAAATAATTACCCATTATCTAAAACTACTACAGAGATCAAACGTTTCCTCGGTCTCCTTGGATATTATAGAAAATTCATACCGGATTTTGCGCGTATCACGAAACCCATGACCCAATGCTTAAAGAAGGGATCTAAAATAGTTTATGACCAAAATTATATAAGCTGTTTCGAGCATTGTAAGACTCTGTTGACAAATGATCCAATTTTACAATACCCGGATTTTACTAAAGAGTTTTTATTGACCACTGATGCCTCCAATGTCGCGTTAGGGGCCGTGTTATCGCAGGGTCCAATGGGTTCGGATAAACCTATCGCGTACGCCTCCAGAACTTTAAATTCAAGCGAACTTAATTACAGCACCATAGAAAAGGAATTACTAGCTATTGTATGGGCTTGCAAGTACTTTCGACCCTATCTATTTGGCAGGAAATTTAAAATTATTACCGATCATAAGCCTCTACAATGGGTTATGAGCCTTAAAGAACCCAATTCTAGACTTACAAGATGGCGTCTAAAGTTATCGGAATATGATTTTTCAGTAGTATATAAGCAAGGCAAGCTAAACACCAATGCCGATGCCTTGTCTCGCTTAGAGCTCCATAATGAGGAAGCAAGTTCAATAGTTGTAAACCTGTCTGAAAGGAATCAATCAGCTGACGGGTCCAGGACGATTACAGCCTCGGAGGCCGCAAACGACTCTAACACCTTAACAGCCCATACCGACGCTGAAAATCCCATCTTAGAAATCCCCATTACTGAGCAACCACTCAACAAATTCACTAAACAGCTAGTACTCACTATCGTAGGCGACATCAAAGGAAGGCCAACCGTTACAAAACCCTTTGAAATGCACACGCGTACCGCCGTTCAACTGTCGGAATCCAATCTGGAGGAAGACGTCATTAATGCTATTAAAGAGTATGTTCACCCCAAAATCAAAACAGGCTTACTAATAAATCCACCGTTAGCAATATATAAAATTATTCCCGTACTACAGAAGACTTTTAAGAACTCAGCCATGAACCTCGCGATAGCAAAAACGGAATTGGAAAACGTAAGAGAGTACTTAAGACAACAAGAAATAATTAACAAATATCATGACGGTAAAACAAATCATAGAGGCATAAATGAGTGCTACTTGGCCCTGTCCAACAAATACTTTTGGCCTAAAATGAGAGAGCATATCACTAAATTTATTAACGAGTGCACAGTATGCGGCCAGGCCAAATATGACCGCAATCCAATAAAACAACAGTTTCATCTTGTCCCTCCACCTAGTAAGCCTTTCGAAACCGTCCATCTTGATCTACTAACTATTCAGAGTGAAAAATTTCTAACTATTGTAGATGCTTTCTCAAAATACGCTCAAGCCTATTTCTTAAGGGACGGGACAGCAGTAAGTGTAGTTCAAGCTTTATTAAAGTTCTGTACCCATCACGGAGTACCATACACTGTAGTGACGGACAATGGACCGGAGTTTACCAACCAACTGTTCGCCGAGTTCACAAGACTACATAAAATCCAACACCACAAAATAGCACCTCATACTCCTAACGAAAATGGAATTGTCGAGCGATTCCACTCAACAATCTTAGAACACTTACGTATTTTGAAAGTGCAACAAAAGAATGAACCCGTTCTAAATTTAATAAATTACGCTCTTTTGGCTTACAATAGCTCCATACATAGCTTGACGAGATGCAGACCAATCGACGTTATAACCGGACATTTTGACCCACGAGATCCATTAGACATAGACCTAACTACCCACCTGCTGCAGCAATATACAGTCGAACATAAAAACAAAATGACTAATGCTTACAACTTAATTCACGAGACTAGCATGACCCAACGCAAAGATTTAATAGATTCTCGTAATAAATCTAGAGAGACAGAAAACCAGTACTCACCTGAACAACAAATATTTGTGAAAAATCCCTCTGCCTCTCGCCAAAAGATAGCACCACGCTACACGCACGACACTGTCATGGCTGACCTACCAATACATATATACACGCGCAAGAAGCGTGGACCTATTGCTAAATCAAGATTAAAAAGAGTACCTAAAAGTGCCCAATTGTTACAGGACCCTCCTAGTACTTCATATGCTCCTGTATTCGGCCCTAACACAGGAGATAAAACTTGAAAATCTCGACGATGGCCCCGGTGTATTACCTTTTAAATTAGGCCCCTGTGGTATAGTATCTCATTACCATTCATTTTTACAACATATAAATCTTAACGAATTGCAGGATAAGGTCAATATCGTTCATAACCAATTAAGAGAAATAAGCCCCGACCTTAATAATAGAAGCCTCTCCTTATTTCAGCCCCATATTGACTACTTAGAAGATCAGCTTCAATCTGTACTCAACCAGTTGCAGTCATTTGAAACTACTCGTTCTAAAAGAGGCCTCGTAGATGGACTCGGCTCTGTTGTTAAAAGTATAACCGGTAACCTTGATTATACAGATGCAGTATGTTTCAATAATGCTATAAAATCTCTTCAAGATAATGAAAACCAGTTATTAACAGAATTTAACAATCACGTGAGTCTGACCAAAACATGGGTAACTCAACACTCTAAATTAGTGGATAGCATGGTAGACAATCAAAACAGATTAACAGCCTTGGTCAGAAATATTAGTCAGAGCCTGGATAAAGGAAATCAAGAGTTAGTTCAATATGCTCACCTAGGACAGACCATTTTAATAGTTAGCGATAACGTTGATAGGCTATCGCGAGAGATATCGAAGTTACAGAACGTACTGGCGTTTATAAGAACGTCAACGGCACACCATGACGTTATTAGTTTAGATACTGTTAGATCTATAATAAGCAAATTAACTAGGTTATATGGTAGTAATAAGGTATTAGATATAGGAGCCAGAGAATATTATGATGTTATACAGCTAGGTTCTTATTACATAGGTAATGAAATAGTTATAGTCTACAAGTTCCCGATTATCCTACCCCAGACATATGACCTATACAAAATATCCATAGTTCCTAACAAAAACCACGAAATTCTCGTCCCTCACTTCCAATTCCTTGCAATCCATCCGAAAGATTTCAAGTACATAGAGGCTGAATGCCCGAAGTCCACTAAAGGGTATCTATGTGAAGAGATACACAACGTACAAAGCCGAACAACGCCGGACTGTATTGGAGCCCTCATCACCACGCAGCAGAGACTTCCTGAATGCAAACCAGTCACCATATCTCTTCAAAAACCAGCCTACGAGAAACTCGATGACCGCCATTACACCATCAGCTTCCCGACTCCGACGAAAGTACGGCTATCCTGCGAACAAGATCTCCACAAGTTGCTACAAGGAAGTTACCTCGCCATACTTCCTCACAACTGTTTTATCCAGACAGCAGAGTTCACCATCTCAAACTCCAATGATCGACTGAAAGGTCAAGCCTTGAAGATAATAGATGTTCCTAAAGAAGACACTCCCAGCGCAATGGCACGCCCACTATTCAATCTCAACTCTATTAACTTGGATGATCTGCACGCTACCAATAAGGAGATTTCACTGCAGTCACCGATACAGTTCAATACACACTCAAACAGCAGCATCTATCATACAACTATACCGCTCTACGTATTACTATTCAGTGCATGTGCACTAACTGCATACTTCACTTATCGAAGATGTTACCCGAAACAGATCGATCTTAACAAAGAGTCCTCCGATGACAAGGAAGTTAGACCGCAGATCATCTACGCTATACCAGAGACACAAAGAGATAGAACAGATCATCTCCCAGCGCAATTTACGACCAAGGTCGTCAATAGCCGCTGTTCTTCGGGGGGAGGTGTTACGCAAGCATAGCCGAGGCAAATTGCTATAGTATGCATCGCCCTGAATTCACATGGCAACAACATCGAGCAATATCTGGAACGCTGACGCTGCACACGCGCCGCCTCGTGTCGTCGCGGAGCTGACACCGGACGCAAGCCACTGGATTCCGTAATTCATATAATTATTATTCGGTCAATCGTCGACTGAGCAATATCTTTAGTAACTAATTAGATTAATATTATAATTGTAATTTTTCTGTCTTAATTAAATTCTTATAAATAAAATCGGTTTTTTTTGCATCCTCTGCTGCCACCTAACTTAATTAGAGCATGGCAGTTGAGAACGTGTCATGCTCACTTAAATGTCTCACCGATGGTGGCGCGTGTGTTGGATAATTCGGTTCCCTACAAAATGGTGGAGCTGGATGGTGCTGATCGACGCGTCATGTTCGTGAATGGGCGCCGTCGGTTGAGACTGGTCATCTCTTAACTGCCAATGCTTATTTTTAATCTTATATTTTGAATTGTTTCTTCATTAATTGTGTCTTTTTTTACATTGTTCTCACATATAGAAGCAACAAGATTAATGTACCCAGGATTTTGTAATATCTTGATTTAAAAGAGTGTCCATGGAGTTTCATGCCCGTTCTTCTTCATAGAGATCTACGTTTTGGAATGGGCATCTAGCTTCAACTTTCTGACTAACTGACACTATTTAATTTTGACAATTCAAAAGTGCCTGTACACGGTTTAATTGAAATAAATGCCTTGAATTTGAGTTTTGAGTTTAAGCAGTAGGGTTAGTGGGTCGATATTTATACCAGCTAAAATAATAATCTCATGTAATTTAGAGGACAAGCCTATTTGCCCTTACGTAGAGATGTACGTATAACAACTTTATTTTGGCTAGAATACAAAGGCTCACACAATACCTTATGTGATCACAAAGGTGATGCTTCTTTTTAGTCCTGGCGGCTTGCGGGCGTCGGATGTGAGGACAATGATGGATATGCCCTGTTTCACGCAGTGTCGCGGCTCGACGGTGGCCCATTCTCGTAATCAAAAACGCGCAAAATCTAGTCGCAATCTCATCTCAGCGACAATGTCAAAAACTTGTCAAAAATGTAGGGATATGAGAGGTATTTTTGACAAATTGAGATTGAGATTAGACTTGGAACGTTCTTAAAATTACGAGAATTGCCCCTGATGTCTTGATGTGGCTCAGTATGGCTCTGCGTGGCTCAGTGTTGCTCGGTGTGGCTTGGGCAGTGCGACGTATGATTATTGTCTGATGTTTTTTTTCATAAGGTAATATGAAGGAATAATATTATGATAGCAAGATAAGGATGATGAATTAATGATGTCTTTATTTACTGTGCGATTATCGTCGTTTCAGCCGATAGACGTCTACTGCTGGACATAGGCCTCCCCCAATTTTTGGGGGGGTTTGCCATAATCGCCACGCTTGGCAGGCGGGTTGGCGATCGCAGTATGGTATGATGGTGGAATAAATAGAGAACGCTGCTGCCCATTCTCCGGTAAGACCCTTAGTCGCCTTTTACGACACCCACGGGAAGTAAGGGGTGGTGCAATTCTTTAAGTCCGGCACCACACAGACACTGTGCGATTGGATTTTGTAAAAATGTTTAAACCAACTGGTGAAGCGTCAATGCTTTTTTTCAATGTAAAAAATAAAATAATAACATATTAGGATTTTTTATTATAATATAATATGTCAGTGTTTCAAATTAAATATTTTAACTTCTCAATTGATGAATCCTCGCTCCAATATTTTTGTCGCAGCGCCCATGTATCGGAACTTTCTTGAGTTTTCTCGCTAGATGCCGATAGATGGCCTTCGCGACGGTTTTTTCAACAGTGTGTGTTCCCCGCTGGACAGTGAATGGCGGGTGTGAATTGCTCCGCATTTTGAATATTCCTTTTTTGGTGAAATCTTGATGATACTCGTAAAATAATCGGACCTGCATCTGTGCTTTGTTGAGAACTTATAGTGCAGTGTTGATTTTTGGAGTTTCAACCATTCCAACGGACGATATAAGAAGATTTGCGAGCCGGCCGGCCGCTATAGACCTACCGCCATCATGCGCTCATGAACGAGATATCTTCCCATCACCCTGGGTCTGAGTGGGATCTCTGGATTGTCAAGGTACGTGGGTTTTGCTGCTGTAATTTTTGGTATTGGTTCATAACGGGATTCATCAATAGGGAAATTATCTTATTTTTGAGGTCCGCCATTACGCTCGTGAGTTAAGTTCTTATTTCGAATTTTTCTCACCACCCTCATCAAAGGTGCAGGCTATTTACACGCCTCACCACTAACAATGTGTGGTAACTCATAACATGAAAAGCAGGATACTGACTAAAAACATTGTATCCATACCTGATTATAACATTAATATGTCGACATGTTACCGTCTTAGGCAGGATATTACGCATAGTATGAATAACGCATGATTTCCAAAAGGAAACCCTAATCAAATACCATGCAAACAACAGCATTAATAAAACTCCCACCCTTAAAAAGCCTCCCACCCTTAAAAAATGGAGTACTCTTGATGACGTGTCCTTAGGTGTAGCGGATAACGGTTGTTTATAACGACATTATTATGATGACATAATGTATGTTTCTACAGAATATTGGTGTTATTAAACTTTCTAAATTAATTACTTTTGTTTTGTTTTAAATAAACGATGCCAACCTTTTATAATGTTGATATAATAATATTTTCAACACACTTGCTCGTAAAGTGGCTCTTATTGAACCGCTTTTAGGTCCATAATGCAGTGTATTAAAAACGCGTGCTTTTTCTTTACTTTAATCCACATGTGCTTTATTTCCACAGATAACTATTTACTAGTCGGAGATGCGCGCTTTTTTAATCTCATCAATTCACTTTTTTTTTAATAGTCTGTATTGTCCTTGGTCCCAGAATTAACTAATATTTATTTACCTTAAGGTGAATGCGCAGGGACCTCGGACAATTTAAGGTGAATGCGCAGTCGGTCTTCGGACTCGACTCCTGACAGAGCACTAGCTCCCGACAAACCTGTCGGTTTACTAAAGTTTAGCCTTATACCTGTATACTAAATACGCTATATTTGGGTGACTCTGTTACTATACGAACAGTAATCGATCCTTAGATTTGTTCGCAATTACTTTGTTACTGTACATCATTATTTTACTGTGTATCTAGTTGTGTTATGTACCTACAGTGTGTGATTTCCTAGTGTGATTAATTGTTCATGAAATTATAATCTGATTTGAACTGCAAACCGTTTTTCTGTTGCGCAATAACCAACACGTACCCACAGTACGCCCACAGTAGTAGTTAAAATATGCCTGATGATATCCAGGCAGACCTTAAATCCTACCTGATCCGATAATTATCCACCTAAAATTGTCCGTGGTCCCTACCCGAAACCAAACGGAAAAGACCCTGACTGGCGTTCTATCATTGCGGATTCTCACTGAACTAATGTAGGTATATTTCTCTATGCCAATAGTACTTTCTAATTCCATACTAACTAAACTACAATTGTTTTTTTTTACAATTGTTTTTACATGCTCTGTGGTCAGTGCTTTTATTTACACTTGCGCGCGCATTGCTAGTGCTGGCTATGCGGAAAGACAAAACCAGCGCGCCATTTTCCATACAAGTTAATATTTAACAATACAAGTCTGTTTTTTTCCTCGCAAGTGTGTTGAAAAACGTCGTATGAAACGCGTGTGCATTGATCATTAGACTCTCGGCTTTCTTATCACACTCGCCTGCAGCTCGCGCGAATAATACCGCCTCGAGCATAATGATCAACATAGCACACATGTATAATAATGTACTATTTTGGCAAAAAGGCCTACGTCAACAAGATAGAAAGCTGCAACCTTGTGACTGCTTTCTACTTACAAAATCAAAATTCATTTATTCAAATTAGGCTGAGAATCAGTACATTTTGAACGTCAAAATTACATATGACAGTCCCCCAAAACGCCTGCCCTTCACCACATCCTAGTGCTCTCACTGGGGAGAAGAAGTTTCGCAACAAACACCCCAGCAGTGTAGTGCAGTACCATAATGGCGATTAGTAATCTGTCTGTGTTCATCAGACACGTCTATCTACTATAAAATAAAACGACGGAAATGAGATCTTTCGTCTGTCTGAAATAGTCGCCGTCTCATACAAATAAACTGAGATACATTAAAGGTCAAAGGGTCAACTGCAAGGGCTGCTATAACAACGACAATTAACTTTAGTGGATGTACTTAACGCGAATCTTCCTTAATATTGTCGGAATTCGGTCTGCGTACAAAGTCGCAATGGGCATTTGTTTTTGTCACCTAAAAGATAATGGAATGGACCACGGGAGTGCTGTTTAGGTAGAAAGTAAAGAGAAAACTGACTGTGAATGTGAGTACCTACCATGCGGGCTAGATTGAATGACTTTATAACTGTCTGGCGGTTTTGAGTATTTTGTACATGGCCGACGCAAATGTCCTGCAGATCTAGTAGCGTTTTGTGAACGGTCGTCGAGCTACCTAAAATAGCATTGAGCTACACGATGTCTCATGCATGCATGCCGTCTGTTGGGACAGGTCAACTCGAAGCTCCAATGGGTAATTTTTCGAAAAACCTTTCTAGACATGGCCCTGCATTGTTGGACTTACATAAAATCCTAATAATAATTATCATCTTCGGAATAGTCACCACACCTAGGTTTGGTCCACCACAAAGGGGGCTGGAATAATAAGCACATGTCCTTTTCAATCTTTTGTGGAAAGTATTTTTGAGTAACGCTCTAACTAATACGCTCGTAATGAAGATCTACACTTATCGCGTTCAATCCAATGGTGGTCGTCATCGAGCCTCATAAATATTAAAAAAAATATATTATAAACTGATGAGGCAATCTAAATTTCGTATGAAAATTATACACAACGTTTAAAAAATTAAAGGCACGTCCCGTTAATTACCTTATTTATTAAGACTTGTGGTTAAAAAGAGGCTTAAATTATTTATTAGGCTTAATCAGGGCCTTATTCATATTTAGAAAGCCTTTTTCAGAACTTAATTTAGCTATCGGGCAGCTTAAGTAAAACCTATAGGCTTTATGAAATTGTTAATATTGAAAGCCGTTCAAGCCAGTAAAGGCCTCGAGAGATAATTGCACTAACAGTTGCAGTGAGTCAGCAACTCGTCACTACACGGAAGATTGATTTATTCCGGTCGGATCGCCTGTTCGGATCCCCTGCTGGTTATTATTATGTTAGTAGATTGTTTCAATTCCAACACAAAAAATAAGTGCTTAATTCTGATCGCCTTTTGTCTAGTTTCAAAAAAAAAAAAATGCCAAATAAACTCTATAGCACCTTTCTCACAACTGGTGATGAAGCCAAGTGGAAAGAATTCTCAGTAGGCAGACCGCTGAGCGACTCACGATTGAAACAAGCGCATACCAGCGAGCAATCGCTTGTCGCCGTCACACCCTCGCTCCTCGTTGCTTGTCCGCGGTGGGACAAGCGCCTTTGCATGTTTATCGAACACTTATCTCTTTAAACCCAAATGTACAGAATTGAAACCTTCAATATTGCCTCCGTGTTTGCTTCTATAACAAAAACCTTTCAAGCTCACTTACTAATCACGATCGTGTTACTATACCTAATCATCTATAAACTGAATACACGATCACAACATTAATTACAAGCTCATTACGTGTGACAAGGAGGTAGTGGCATGGCGAGTGAAGAGTGAGGAGTGACCGGCTAAAGTCTGCGCCATCAATCACCGCCTCGAGCCACGACGAGTTGATTGGAACAGTGACCAGCGACCCTGGTGGATCATGTCAATTTGTTAGAGCTATGATACTATTTGTTGTTTAACTACAGCCTAATCGCGCAGACGGGACCCTGCCGTTGTGCAGAAAAGATTTTGCCAAAATTTCATTATCCATAAGGATTTTAGCACATTTTTATTTGGTAAAATTTTTACTTGGCAGAATATTATCAAGGATAATTTCATTTAGGCATTTGGTCTTTAATCAAATGAATTATTGCAGCAAACAATGATTTTTGATGAAAAAAATATATAGACGAAAACAATTTTTTTTTGGGAATTACATGGTTTTACTTACATAATTACTTTTTAGGGTTCCGTACCCAAAGGGTAAAAACGGGACCCTATTACTAAGACTTCGCTGTCTGTCCGTCTGTCCGTCTGTCCGTCTGTCTGTCTGTCTGTCACCAGGCTGTATCTCAAGAACCGCGATAGCTAGACAGTTGAAATTTTCACAGATGATGTATTTCTGTTGCCGCTATAACAACAAATACTAAAAACAAAATAAAATAAATATTTAAGGGGGGCTCCCATACAACAAACGCGATTTTTTTGCCCTTTTTTGCTCGATATCAAAAATGGTAATAGGTAGGCCCTTGAAATATTCACAAAATACTCAGTTGTATTTTAACTTTAATAATAAATAATAAAATTAAAATAAAATAAATATTTAAGGGGGGCTCCCATACAAAAAACATATTATGTTTTTTTTCGGCGTTTTTGCCTTGTGGTACGGAACCCTTCGTGTGCGAGTCCGACTCGCACTTGGCCAGTTTTTTAATTACATTGCATGGTTGCGGTCGGTCGATAGGCGACGTAGAATGCACGAGCAAGCGAAGGACACTCCGAGGTTCGGTTTTGTTAGATAGAGAAAATAGTTGTCATTTGTAGTATTTAGATTAGTTTAAAATAGAGAAAATAGTTGTCATTTGTAATATTTAGATAAGTTTAAAATAGAGAAAATAGTTGTCATTGTGTTTCTTTCTTACTTTTTGTGATAAATGCTTCCAGCATTCTTCTACAAGAAGATATTGTAATTAATAAGTTTACAAGCAACGCAGGGGGTTGGGTTCCATGGAACGCAGGCCTTCAAGCTTTTAATTTAAAACTTTTACAAATACGAACTAAACTTCAGATCGTTTAACCCTTCCCCTGGTCCTACTTTAAAATGTGGCGCACAGTTTGCTGAAGTAGATGCCTAGTGCCTCTGCGCTGTTCACAACATAATCGCCGCTGAGTATAGAAATTAGGAAGCAACTACGATACGAGGACATTCTTAGTTCGGAAACTCTTGAACAATTCTTCGCGTTTCCTTTGGGGAATGCCGTGACAAGCCCAAACAAACAAGTGCCCTCGACGCCGAAGGTATAATTTACACTTAGTTTGCGTAACCGCTCGTTGTTCAGTCCCCACAGTTGTCACAGAGTAACAAGACTCAGGTGGGATCCTCCAGTGTTTGTTCAACGGAAACGTAAACTGGAAAGGTTCTGTTATATTTATGCATTGTTTGTGGCGAGGCTATGAATATAGGAGGAATATTAGTAATGCATTGTTAAAACAATGGAGTTGTGAACTTCATAAAGCGCTATTTGGTCTGTCTTTATTATTTGACTAGAAAATAATAATAATCCCATAAATCCTTTGTAACACCGAGATACGAAAATGTATAAAAAAAATAAAAAATAATACGGGTAAACGTAGCGGTGCTGGTAACATTGTTAGTTAGATTTTCTCGACTTAAAATGCAATAAAATAGTTTGCTGACGAAATTATGGTTATTTGTAATAGCTGACGGTGTAGGTCAACGATTGTTATTATTGATATGATATTTATAAAGAACGTTGTTCTAAAACAAAGTGATGACTAACGTTACCGCTGCGACTGTTAAAAACGTTCACAATGATTTGCTACGAAGGCGTAGCTACTGCTACGACTTTGTAGCACCCAGCTACGCCGTAGCATAGACGAACTAATATAGTCTTGGTTTAAACCAGTACTTAAGCATTTTTTTGTAATAAGACAGATAATATCTCGTATTTTTGCCTATTTTGGTCTACAAGCGCAATACCTTCAACATCTATTCTACAACTACATCAACGACAGATAAAATAAAGTATCAAAGCACTCAAATCAATAGTCAGCAAATTGAAGCAAGCGTAACTGTGGAGCAAGTCGAACGAAAAATATAGAAATGTTAGTGGCCTAGTCACGTAGAAGTAATCCCAGTAAGTTCCTTTTTATTATTTCTTTTTAGCAGTTGCGGTCGCAAATAAGAAGAAATTTTATAAAAATGGGTTAAAAGTGTAGCCTTTTTTTGCCATGTTTTATTTTAGTCTTACTAGACGCTTATCTTGGATAGTTTAAACACAATTAGTATATATTTAAAAAAGTAAATAAAATCGTTTGTCATGAGTGATTTTTTGTGATATTTAACGCCAAATGTTGTAAATAAATAGGTACATAAATCGTAAGCAAAGATTATTTTTTATAAGATTACTTTTTGTAGACACTCGCCACGAAATAATTATGATGTTGTATCAATTATTTATTTCATTCGAAGTGAATTTGTTAGTATATTCAAAATGTCTGATTAAATACAAAGGCATAATCTGCGTGGAATCAATTAGAGAGCGGCTCACTGCCATTTATTGGAATGGAACAATTAAGGATAATTAAATAGATCGGATTAACTTACCTAGTGACATCCGATCCTCAATTATGTGAAGTAATCTCGTCCTCATTTAGTACTATGTAGTTTGCACTTTGCACTACTCGCTGTATCACAATTTTTAAAGATGGTTGCAATCATCAAAAAATATTTGGTAGTCTGTGGTCCATCATCGTATGTTGTGTGCTCTGTGGATATCTGTCATGTTCATTAGTTCAAAGTATTACACACACATAGCCATACATTTTTATACACAACTTCCGAACGGGGTAGAGATGAGAATCTGGGAAGGGTTGGGATACAATGAGGACGAGATTACTTCACATAATTGAGGATCGGATGTCACTAGGTAAGTTAATCCGATCTATTTAATTATGTTCGTAATCTCGTCCTCATTTAGTACTATGTAGATGTTTAAAGAAGAAAGTTGTGTTAATAATCAACATGTTTATTTGATAAAAAGAGAGGAGGTAGCTTAGTCCTCTCATCATTATAGAGTCAATGGTTACTTATTATTATTACATACTTGACCATAGCACTTCACCTATTAAAGTATTTTACAAAGAAATATCTGTTGAACACACTGCTTTAGCAAAAACATTTGGATCACTGACAATTGGTCTGTTATAGAAACGAGCAAATGTAGAAGATCTTTGTGTCCAGCCTGCAGTTTTCCTTATTACCTCAATATGTATGCCTCCTTCAGAAGCCTTTGAAGTGGAGGCATGTCTTGTGCTGTGAGCCGTGAACTTAGCAGTATCTATGCCACTATCATACAAAACTTGCTTAATCCATCTACTTATAGACGCAGTAGAGGCAGCATGATAAGGTTTTCTAAGTGTAATGATCAAGGTATTACAATCCTGTCTTATAATTTTGGTACTATCTAAATAACAAAGTAACGTTTTGGCCGGACAGATGTTCATATTATCTTTGAAAAATGGTAATATTAAATTAGGTTGAAGTTTGTTTGGTCCAGACGTTTTAATCATTTCTGGGATTTTAATATCAATATTATCTTCATTGATAGTAATATTATTTATATTAATAAGTGATAAAGTTTGGATCCTATGTGCAGTTACTAGAGCTAGCAATGTTACTAATTTTTTAGTAGTAATTCCAAACTAAGGTCTTGATTAGGAAGTAAATTTGATAAGTATCTTAAGACAATTTTGGGAGGAGGTATTCCTTTCCTTAGGAACGCGCACCTGATAATGTGGCGGCAATCAGTTTGAGGCTCTTGTGTAAAGGATGTGGATCCCTAGAAGGAGACAGTAGTAAGTTATTACGGGGTGTGAACACAATTCTCTCTGATATAACCATGGAGCTGAACATTGGATACCATGGTTGTGCAGGCCACCATGGAACTACAACAATGCCTGTTGCCTTCTCGGTTATTATTTTCTGTAGCAACTTACTTATAAGGTTAAATGGCGGAAATGCATAGAAAAAAATTCAATTCCATTTAATGGCAAAAGCATCTATGGAGTGTGCATTGGGATCTGGTAGCCAAGATACATAATTTTTAAACTTGTTATTATATCTGTTTGCAAACAGATCAATCTCGGGTTCACCTAATTTAGTAATAATTGTTTCATATGCTATGTCACATAGAGCCCATTCAATTTCGGAATGAGAACGTCTTGATCCTCTATCTGCCACAGCGTTGTCTTTCGAGCTTATGTAGGATGCATATACCCATAGTTGCCTTTCCTCACACCACTGCCATAGCTCTCGTGCTAGACTATTTAAATGGTGAAAGCGGGTGCCCCCCATTCTATTAACATAGGCGATAGCAGTGGTGTTGTCTATTCTAAGAAGAATTTCACAACATCTTAGTTCAGATGCATATGTTTTTAACCCTTTAAATGCTGCCAGTAGTTCTAGGTAGTTTATATGAAAACATTTATCTTCAACTGTCCAGTGACTATGAGTTGTAACACCGTTACAGACTAAACCCCAACCTGTTCCTGAAGCATCTGAGAATATTTCTAAAGAAAAATTGAACTGTTTAATTTTATAATGAGATCCATGGATATGGGATAGCCACCATTCCAAATCTGATCTGATTTCGTTTGATACAGAAAGGTATGCCTCATAGTTTTCATTATTATTTTTTAAGGCTATTGTTTTATGACTTTCCATTATTTTGGTATAAAGCCATCCATATTCCACAGCTGGACATGCAGCTACAAGGGTACCTAAGAGTTGAGAGAATTCAATTATTTTGCATCTTTGTTTAGACTTGACTTTTCCTAAGGTTTTACATATACATAATATCTTTTTCTGTGGAAGTGTTATGGAGAACTGAACAGAATTTAGTATAAACCCTAGATACTGACAGTATTGTTTAGGCTGGAGGCAACTTTTGTCTATGTTAATTATAAATCCCAGACTTTCTAATAATTTCTTAGTAGTTAACACATTTTGTAAACATTTTTCATATGAGTGGGCAAGACAGAGAATATCATCTAGGTAAATGACAGACAACAGACCTAATGACCTCAGATGACACATTACTGGTTTCATGACTTTAGTAAAGACATATGGTGCTGTACTAAGACCAAAGGGAAGGCATTTAAATTCATACAATTTGCCTTGGAATAGGAAACGCAAGTATTTCCTATCAGATTCTTTTATTGATATCAAATAGTATGCATTCTTTAGGTCAATTGTGGCCATGAAGCATCCAGGGGTCATAAGTTTTGTTGCTGTTCTTAAGTCCTCTAATTTAAAGTGAGTAGAAGAGACATATTTGTTAAACTGTTTCAGATTCAATATGAATCTCCAGGAACCATCTGACTTAGGGTGTAAGAATATACTGGACAAAAACTGGCCATCTACAGTTGAACACCTTTGTATGGCATCTAGTTGTAACAATTTGTCTATTTCTATAGAAATAAGGTTGTTTTCCTTTTCTGTAAACCGATTGTTCTGTGGCACCATGGTTTGGGCAGGAACATTGGTTAAAGGTATGGAATAGCTTCTGACCCATTTGCGTACAGTGGGGTTACTAGTAATACTATCCCAGTGGTCTGAGAAATATTTAAGTCTGCCGGTTTGTACCTGATCTAGCGGCCGCGACGATCCTGGCCCTGGCGACGTGAATGTTGAAATTTCTGTGGAGAGCGTCTCCCCCGTGTCGGAAGCTAGTTGACATAGTATGTCTGGTGTGCCGTTTGCTTCGGTCTCGGCTTCTGCCCACTCGGACATGACACCTGTGGTCGTTGTGGGCCCCGGTAGTTTAAATTATTCCTTTTAGGAACTTTTTGTTGAGCAGGTGTGTTTTTTAGCTCCAACCCTGATTTCTTGACTGCTTTAACAGCATTGACCTTGTCTTGTAATTTGTCCCCAAACAGGTATTCACATATGGGGGCATTTTCCATTAAATCTTTCAAATCTTTGTTTAGCCCTGGTAATATTAGAGATCTTCGTGTGGTAGAATTTTCATGGTACAAGTTACATAGTAGACGAGCTGCATCACTTAAATTCCCAATATATTGTTCATTTTCTTGCTAGGCAATCATACTGTTCAGTACCTCGCCAATTGTTGTGATTGCTGCCGATAACACAATTTGATTTCCGGCTATCCTCTTGTCTCTTTTAACACCATTCTCGTTCATTGCAGCTGCTACTTCTTCATTTAGAAGTGGTGGAACTAATAGGCTACAGTTCTTTGGGGGATTATGTCTTAACAATATGCTAGCTTTCGTTTCCGTATCAAGGCCGTTTTGAAGAATGGCCGTCCAACGTTTTGTTAAACTTTCATGTAACTCAATCGAGTTATTGGCCGGTGGGACACCTTCTTGACCCAGGAGCCCCTCGATGTGGGCTGGTATTTCTTTTTCTACCGGTACTACCTCAGGGGTAACCATTGGGAGGTGAGGTGCCTCTTCCAAGTCTGCCCCCCCCTTCCCTTTTGTTTGAGTGTCAACATTAGGTGAAATACTACGACTAAAGTATTCAGTATCCGGTGAGGATTGTAACCTGCGACGTCGAGGCGTTCGGCTCCTTTGAGTCCGGCTATGTCGGCTTTGCTCGTCTGACGAACGACTTCTTGAACGCGCTCGGCTGGAGCGATTTTCGTAGTCATCTAAGCAACAAATGCATAGTGTTAAGCTCGAAACTGTTAAATCCATAGCTGACCTCTCGTGAAAGCTTTTAGGATACAGTCAAAATGTTTTTCAATTTACGACAATGTCATCGGCTAACCTCTCGTGAAAGCTCTAAAGATGCAGTCGAATTGCTTTTTAATTGTTAAAGAAAACTAGCATCGGCTAACCTCTCGTGAAAGCTCATAGGATGCAGTCAGAAATGAGATTAATTGGAGGTACCAAATTAGCGAATCTGATAGACTTAGGTAGGTACCTACCCACAGATAAATTCGTATAAGGTAGTTACTTTTAACATTACGTACATACCACGGCTAACCTCACGTGAAAGCTCAATAGTGGTGTCGTCCTATTTGTAGAAGTACAATATTTAACTCATAAGGTCACAAGGAATCTTTGAAATCCTTTAAACCTGAATTCGATTTCTAGGAATTGTAGGTACTTCACGAAAAGACTTACCGGCGTGGTTATGACGACTCCTCTTGTTTAACCGTTTTTCCAGATCTCGTAATCGTTCACTTATCTCGATCATAGCCTCATCCCGTTTTTTCCGTTTGTTTTTTCCCATTTTATTTATAGAAATAAAACTTGGTGAATATTGAGTCGAAATTCTGTGCACAGCGGGCGGCACAAAAAAGTACAATGAACATGACAGATATCCACAGAGCACACAACATACGATGATGGACCACAGACTACCAAATATTTTTTGATGATTGCAACCATCTTTAAAAATTGTGATACAGCGAGTAGTGCAAAGTGCAAACTACATAGTACTAAATGAGGACGAGATTACGAACATAATAAGAAACGCAGGTAATCGCATCGTCACACCGGAAATCGCACAGAGCCGCAGTGAATCGCACCGTGCTTAACTAAACCCTGATTTAAGAGTAATAAAATTGCTTGCACTTTGACTCTCGCCACAATTACGGCGAGAGACAAAATGCATTTTATATTCGCTCCAAGAACTCAGTCGAGGAAGTGACGGTGAATAGTTTGTGAAAAGCTATTAATGCTAAGTCGTTAGGAGATATATTTTTTACAGTATTAAATTGGTGTGCGAAGTTTTTGCTCAGCTATAATTCATTGCTATCAAGGACACTGAAGAATGGGTGTTTTCATAAAAGGTCGATAAATTCAAGTCACTGATTTCGGTTGTGTGAATCGATGCTGAGTGCGGTTTGGAGGGGGAGACAACGTAAAATAAACAAATGTCTATTGACTGACGGCGCTAGAAGACTGCATCCGTTCACATATTCCAACAATATTTGTTAAACCAGAGAATGTAATTCGTTTTGAACGCTAATTATTTAGTGAGTCCTCGAAAATATTGGAACCCCTTTCTTTTGATTTGATTCTTCCTAATACTTATTCAAGCACATGTTTCCCGTGTTCTGATCGTCGCACTGAGGTTTAAATTAAATATTTAATTAAATATATTATTTGAACTTGTTTGCAAACTTCTGCCATTTAAAGAAAATTTAGTTTTTTATGATAACTATATAGGGATCCTCATGCTCCCTCCTCATGCTTAGATAATGCACTAAAGAGTTTTCTTCCGGAAAGTAATAAAAACATTAGTCCAAGTCTCCGGTGGCAAGAAAATGAAATTTGACAAAAAGAAAGCTCTCCATCTTAAATCTGTAACCTCAGAGAAAAACCACTTTTATTGTTTAGTCTCGTTCCCGTGAGCCCTCCACCACTTTACATTAGGAGGCAAGTTTGTGTTCCTTAACTTTTCTCTTTAACTGCACTACAGAACTATAACGTGTTGAATTATCAACTTTGTTGTAAGTAGCAACTTTTTCTTTACGCTACACCGCAGAAGCTGAAAGCATTGTTCAACATGTAGGTTGTAAATATAAAATTATTTTCATAACATATTCAAGTTTTTAATACTTAAGTAAGACGCTGAGCTTTCTAGTTAACTAGAGGGGTGCCATCACATATTCGGGTGCCGCTGCCGAAAAGAATATATATTCGGCTTTCATTCGGCTCGTCGCAATCGGCAAACTTAGTCGGCATCTACCCTCGCTTAATTAAGTTCGGGTCGACACTGTACACTTCGAGCTAAGCCGAACGCTTTTTATCAAACGGTATTTCTACATTTTCTCATATTCGATTGTGCTGCGGGCGACTGTGCCCAATCATGCCGACCGGAAAGTGCGAACATGCAAGTCTATTCTTAATTGATACAAGTTTAAAATGCCTAAGTAACCGTCTGAGCGAACGATGTAGTACGTAAATAAAGTCCACTACGTATTCGCACATAGCGATCTGAAGTTCTCAAGTAACAACATAATTAAACCTGATTATTTGATAATATAGATGTGGACCAGAACACCACGTAATTTGATTTGGAAGATTGCTTACTTCCGTAAATTAATTAAATGTCTGGCAAAGTCCCATAATGTTGTTCGATTCATCAAATGAGTTTAAATATTTTTGCCTAAATGATCTATACCAGTAGCTTTGATTTCGCCTGTCATCTTTATGGGCCTTTTAATGTTTACGAACGATTAATGAAACTCATTTATCATATTTATTTCGCTTACACCGTAAAGTTGTTTGACATGAAGATATTGAATTTTCGTAGAAGATACACGAGAAACTGTTTGTATCCTTCAAAAATAATTAGTTAATATCCCAAATACCCAAATTATAATGTAACATGAAACTTTTCGCAAAGAAGAACTTTAACATGATTACAGAGTAGTCCTGTGAGCTTATGTTCTACATACTGCTCGCTACACATTAATTGTTATGTATATACATGAATGTATTCATCTCGATGTAGTGCAAAGTTACAAGAGTTATGACAGGCTCTCACAGCTTATCAAAAGGTCGTAGTTTTCTCATCAAAGTAAAAGAGCAAGTGTTTGGAGGCTTTTAGGGATTATTGGTAATAACTGGGCTTCGAAGTATACCCGCAATTGTGATAAATGATCGCTTTTGTTACGAGTATCGATTGTAACAACAGGTAATACAAAATTTCAAAGTAATTAGGTATAATCTACTGGAACTTTGCTTAGCTACCTACTCTGTATGAAATAGTAGCCGACAAAAAAAAAAGCAAGCACAAGCACCATACATGCACTTAACCTACCATCTCATTCATGCTTTAGCGTCAAAATCTGTGAAAATGTCTACTGTCAAACTGCTATACACGAACCTCGCAATCGACATACTGACATTGTAAGCATAGTAATCAGGTCCCTTTGGCGCCGTCTCGGTGCGGAACCCTATTAAATCCTAAAAAATATAGAAACGTCATTTTAAGCACGCAGAGAAAGACGCACTTACGTATGCCGCACAGTATTCTAGAACAGTTTAATAATGAAGTCTTCTCACAGTGAAATCCCGAGACACCTCGACGACACGACAATACTCTTAAACGTACTGTCACGTACATTTTTCTTTCAACAAGTTACACATATTTTAATACCACAAAATTGTTCAAGACAGATTGCTATAAATTATTTAGGTATAGTACCACTAAAATAAGGATTTTTCTTGTGACGTTTATAGAAAACGTACGTTATTGGCAACACATCCAGTATAAGCTGACCTCTTGTTCTATTGGAACTCCATACTATACTACGCTAGGCAAGTTCAGGGTCAAAGTTGTAACACTAACGTGTGGCCTGCTGACCTACCTAGTCTTCTCAATATAACCAAAAATATTGTTCAACAAGGCGGTTGCTAGATCCATCTAATAACATTTCAATGTCGCAAAAACGCATATTTGCTTTAATTTCGGAACGTTTTTGGTTCCGGAATTTAACCAAATAGCTAAACAACTGTACTTACTGACTGGCCCGTTGGTCTAGTGGTTAGTGGCCCTGACTGCTATGCCGGAGGTCGTGGGTTCGATTCCCACCCAGGACAAATGTTTGTGTGATGAGCATGATCATTTGTTCTGTGTCTGGGTGTAATTTATCTATAATATGTATGTATTTAGAAATATATAAGTATGTTTATCAGTTGTCTAGTACCCATAACACAAGCTCTGCTTAGCTTGGGACTAGACGGCGTTGTGTGATAGTTGTCGAATATATTATTATATTATTATATTATATTATTATTATACTTACATAAAATCATACTTTCGAAAACTTTTATTGTTTTTTGCATCATATAAATAATGTTCTTCAAGAAAATGTCTTCTCACGTAAACGAACATACATTATTCGTAGCTAAGAAGTAATCATTCCTTCTACAAGGCTAGCCCATACATCTTCAAGTATGGGAATCTCACTGAATACGAATTTGAAAGGAGCCGCGTTTCTGAGGATACGTACTGAATGGGAGAATTACGTGCTTCGGAACAGCTTCAACCTGAGCATTGCGTTGGAAATTGGCGAAGTTGGTGAACTACATACTAAGGGTTTGTGTTACACGTTACGGAATAGATTCACATCCCACCTAAATATTTACGTATCCAACAAGACAGTAAGCGGAAGTGTGTTTTATTGTACTGATAATTATTTGAGTGTACTCTGTATCTGTGCAGGTTACTTTTGTCAGGAAATGCTTCTATGTAAGGGCCAAACCACACGGTGCGGTGCGGCGCCGCACGGCAAAGATTTCGACGAATCGGCGGGCATACGAGCTGCTTGTGTGCCCGCTGTATGCCCGCTGATTCGTCGAAATCTTTGCCGTGCGGCGCCGCACCGCACCGTGTGGTTTGGTCCTAACAGATGAACAACCAAAAAAAACGTGTGCACTCGGGGGATCCCCGGCAGGAACGAAGTTCCTTAGGCGATACTCGATATACACACTCGTATAATAATACAAAGAGACAGAGAGAAAAAGTTGAAGGGTAGAGGCATAACGCTTTTTCTTTACGTGACGATTTCTATCAGTCAACTCTTATCGCAAGCCGCGTTAAGGAACTTCGTTCCAATAAAAAATATGCTCCATAACTTAGTAACCATTTATAGGATTCCTAGTGCAAGATTTACGCACGCTTCCACAGTCGCGTACGCCCAGGATGTATTGGCCTGAAGATAGATGTACCGTTCGGAAAGTAGTCGACTATCGCCTGAATACTAACTGATATGAAAAGTTAAAATTTTCAAATTTCACGTTTATACCAACTTTTAGAACTAAGAAATGTATATTTGTTTTATTTCTTGTTTTGATTATTGTTTTTACGTCTTATCGTATGCTGCACCGGTTGACATCATCGTGTAAAAGCCGGTTTTCGCTGAAAACTAGCGCAGGGGTTCTGTCTCGTATAGGGATTTAGCATTATGCTGAGCGATGGGCGTTTTGTGTGAATGTGACGCGTATTATTCCCCAACTTGTTTATTTGTGTTTGTGTTGTTTCTCAGCGTCACGTTTACCGCAAATAAACGTTTTTTCTTTATTTTCTTTTCTTTCTATGTTGATAGGAATTCAACTGCGGCTAAGCCTTATCATTAGTTATCCTTATCGGATCGCGCCCTAAATATTTTAGGGTCCAAATTTATTGTTCACTTTGTTCAGTGTGCTTGGTTTTAGTGACCATGATATTATTACTCTAGTTTTTGTCGAATGCTATGTCATCAAGTTGGTATCGTTAAAAGCAATAAACAGTAGTAAAAAAGAGGACTTTAATGTTTGTACCTGTAAAAGCATCTGCCATTACCTTTTAACGTTCAGTTTACAATTTAAAAGACAATTTGATTTGTTTTACTTTTACTGTGGCTGAAAACAAAATGTCAAATGTATGGAAACTGACCAGACTATCTTAACCGCGGAAATTCAACGTTTTACTGCAATATAAATAGAAGCGAAGGGTCACAACACTATAAAATGCCGGTCAAAGACAGCTGAAACAAAGGTGGTTTTGGGAACTTTGGATACTACAAAAACCAATTTAAAGGTTTATGTCATTAACGGGTTGGAGTGTACGTAACGGGGCACAGGACAAAAAGTGTTTTCTTCGCAGATCGTTTGTTTCTCGATTCTCTCATAAAGAACACCTACTTAGGGCATACTGAAAGTTTCTGGATTCTGATAAATAAGACTAGATTACGACTTACGATACATTTATTATTTTTCAAAGTATATTCCCTTGCAATTAATGCATTTTTGCATTAGCTGAAACCACTGTACAAAGCAGATGGACTAGTCTTCCTTAGGGACCTCGTCATCGAACGCATTCACCACCGATTCAGGGCTCGTAAAACGTGTGCCTCTAAGTTTGTCTTTAATTTTTGGAAACAAGAAGAAGTCGCAGGGTGCGAGGTTCCAGGGAGAGAGCCTCCCTGCCACCGTAGGTGCGGGCCCGCGGACGGAGAGTAATGGATAGCTCACCGTCCGATCAGGACCAGGCCCGTGCCGGACGGCGCGTACATGTTCCACGCGCGCCTCAAAGAGATGTCAGCATGAATTGAGGGGCCACTTAGGACCGAAGCCTGCCGGGTCAGCGGGATTGTCCGAAAGGGTTACCGCTGGCCCGGAACATAAAGGGCTAAGGAAGGAACATGGGTGGATTTTAGTCAGTAAGACTCTGACACTCCCTTCTGCTCCACCCAGAGGGGGAGGGGTCATTTGATGATTTTCCACCCGAAAAAAAAAACAAAAAAAAAAAGTGCGAGGTCCGGGCTGTAAGGCGGATGCGTCATCAGTTCCACATTTGAAACCTTGAAATAGGCTTCTGTTACCTTCGCGGAGTGTGAGGTTGCGTTATCGTGATGAAGGAGGACATTGCTTCGAGGACGCTTTTCGCAAACTTTTTTTAGGACGTGGCAAGCAAGTGTTGACGTACCAATCTGCAGTCACTGTCCTTTGATCTTTAAGCGATACTGTAATGTCCTGATTTGCCGAAAAAAGGAGCAACCATTTATTTACCAATGCTTCGACTTTTCTTAACTTTCGTCGGCAAATCTTCAAAACGAAAGACCCGCTCCGCCGACTGAATTTTTCTTTCGAGTTCAAAGCAGTACACCCAGGTTTCGTCACCTGTCACGATTATACAATGTGTCCGGTCATGGACTAGCGATATTCTAGGTACTTATATAACAACTATTCTAGTACACAAATACACTATACATTAGGGTCCAATTCACTAAAATATTAATGTTAATTTAATGTTGTATTGTAACTTAGCTCAAAATCTGTCGATCTAGGAAAAAAATAAAAAGGGTCATAGGGGTTGTTTTTGCAGTAATTTACAATAATTTGTTGATTGGCATAATTTTTTGAAAATTTTTTTTTGAGTTTTTTTTTTTTTAAGTTACGAAAATGTGAACCCATTGCATCGTAATGGAAACGATAGACAGTATTGTTACCCTCCGAATAAGTCTACTTTTATCTCAGTAGGACCAAAACTTTGAGAGATATGTTTTCTTTGTACACATGTAGAGAATATCTCAACAAAACGACTGCCAAATAGCGGGGAAGCAGATTGGACCCTAGTGTGTAGTGAATTTGTGTACTAGAATAGTTGCTATATAAGTACCTAGAATATTACTAGTCCATGACCGGACACATTGTATAGACTGTCCTCCGTTAAACTTTTTTATCATTTAACGGCACCACTGGACACTGGACACGCAGTCGTTTCTGGTTCTCCGTTAAGTCATGCGCTATCCATCGAGTGCAAAGCTTCTGAACCTTGTGATGCACTTGTAAAGTGTTTTGCACTTGGCGCATTCCAATGCCTAACAAAGCACGAATTTGCTGGCAAGTAATATTTTTGTCAGTTTCAATAAGTTGTCGTACGGTGTCAATATCACTGTCCATTCCAAGGTTGCCTGGAAGAGATCGCAGAAAGCGATAAGGCCGCCCATTGTATGTTTTGTATTAATAACTGTATTTTTTTGTTATGTATTTTCTGGTGTACAATAAAGTATATATAAATAAATATAAATAAATAAATAAATATTAGAGTCTGTAACCGCAGACGCCGGCCGACCTTCAAGTACCTCGTCAAGTCGTCATGGAGATGATCACGTTTTAATTCTCCAAACCACGAATACACAGAGCTGCGACATGGTGCTTCATTACCAAATGCCAATTGAAGTCTTTGGCAACTGTCTTGTTGACTTAAGCCACAACGAAAATCATAAAAAAACATTGAACGAAAATGTTCACGAGTTATATTCATTTTGATAGCGACACACAATTTTCCGAAAACACGTCACAATGAAAAAACAAATGACAGTCTCGCAAATTAAAAAGTAACATCTTCCCAAAGAGTTCCTTTTTCGAATTTCGTAATTGTTTTTTTCATTCTTTTGTTGTAAGTGGCCAGATCCAGAAACTTTCATTATGCCCAACGTATAAAGTGCTTTTGTCTTCGGCTAGCCGTTTATTGTGAAAATGATGAAGGGATCCTTTTACAGAGGCGATTGGGACTTAGATAACTTTTGTATTTTTTTTTTTATTTATCGCACTGTTCGTGAAGTGAAGACATTTTTGTCTACGAACAATGAATCTACGGAAAAACTGCGTCAAATGTATCTAATTCCTTATAAGGTGAAGGTTAGTGAAACCTGAATAGGATAGATTAGGTTCACTGTCACAGAACCTAGTTAGCCAACCCTGACTCCATGCGGTACTAAACTTGTTTGCCCTACCCCGAGAGTGCTTTTTAGAGTCGGAGGCATGCAGGAGTGCTGGCGCCTTGTTACGCAAGGGCGAAGAGGCTGTTCTTGTTGTAGTGCCAGAGAATATGCGATTCTTAAGATGCTGGCGAACTTTGACCGTAATCCTATACTGCCTTTACGGATTTCTATTTCGTGTCCGGTACGACTAGCATAGTTTCTCAGCGATGCGCTCCTGTATCCGGCTTCCGTCTTTATGTGATAGGTACCGCTGGTCTGACTCACGTAGGCATCTTATACATGCTGTTATTGTTTCATTTCATTTCATTTCATTTATTTGCAAACCATAATGTGAATAAAGGTGTTACTAATAGGCTTAAAGCTATGATACAGTTATGGACCCGGTAAGGGCACAGCAACATAAGTAACAAGGATAAATAATTAAAATTAATCATTAACATTAAATAGTAGCATTAAATAGTGGTTTAGAACATGAATAATTCTTATTTATATTAAATGTATTTAGATTAATATATAATTAGAGACACAATATTTATTGTTTATTTTATATGCGTGAATGTAAGAGGTAACTGAAGAAGTAATCTCAATTAAATATTTAAAATGTAATTTCAGTCACAGTTTATCATTCACGTATTCATTTATATTAAAGTAGTAGTAGTTTCAAACTTTTCATGGAAGGTAAGGGATTATTGTGTTATTGTTTCTGTTCCTGTTCCGTGACGTATATCTGTACAGGGGAAAGAGTTTTTCAGAGTTTGAATTGTCTATTGAATTATTTAGTTGACTTTTAGTATATGTTTCACTGTGTGGACCGTCGTCTCTGTCACACATACTTGTGTGACAGTCTCGCTCGAAATCTGAGTGTTTATTTTTAATTGAACGCCTAAGTATAAAAAGAACACTTGAATTTTACTTAGGCCCTCTTGCACCACAAATGACTAAATGCGCTTAGATCTAAACGTATTTAATCATTTTGTCTGTGTCAACTTCAAATGATTAATGTTTTAAAATTCCATTAGGTTTAATACATTTCAAGATTGTGCTTTGATCAAATTGCACCCGCAGCTTATTTCCAACTAACTTTCTATAAGTGACTGATACTATATCCGCTCAGTCTGAAAATGAAGTAACAAAATAATGATACCTGCCGCCGTTATAAATTAATTAAAATAAATAACACTTCGTAACTATGAGTTCAGGACACTAGAGTAATAACAGTAGGTAAATCAGTTCCACAAAACTAAATGTATAAACAAAGTTGCAGCAGTATTCAATTCTCTATAAAATAGTTTCCTAGTAGCCGTAGGTACTATATCAGAGCAATATCGGATGGTAAATATGTACATTTTCTGCGCTTCGAGCTATTTATAGCGCGGCACAGGACCGTGCTATTTGGAGCTACATACAAGGCAATAAATCTATTAAGCAGTTCTGACAGAGCTGAATATTTGAAAAAAGGTTCAATAGTACAGTTAAGCCATTTATCAAATTGTACAACCAATATGAAATTCACTAAGCCTTTACATAACCGTTTGCCCTTGACTGTACAAAATCGTTAAATAAGCAGTCTCCATCTTACCAAACTATTAAATAGCTCATTAGAACAGCCACAGATGGACAAATTAAAGTCTCTTTTTCTTACTTTGCAAACAAGAATCTAATCACGTAATTGATTCCAATAAATGTATCGTTTAAAAATATTTACGTCATACATTGGGAGGCAGAATTACAAAAATAATGTTTTTAATTTGCAAAATTACATAAATTTGTCTGACTAGACGGCTACATTTTACGACAAGATCGTATGTACTTATGTAAAATGGTTTTCGCTACTTACGCTTCAGCTGGTTTCATCGAACCTATTTTCAATATCCTCATAAAGATTGTGATTTAGATAGGACCTCGCGCAAACCTATTTCTTTAAGAGAATTTGTAGAAACTGTAAGTTATACCTATTATGTTACGAGTTTCATATCAGCACGTCATAGTTTACTGTAAAAAGCCAAAGGTCAAAATGTTATAATCAAACTCGTCTGGCCAACGAATAACTATCTCAGATTTCATTACACTTTCGAAGGCAGAGTGTCACTATTCCTTTTGGGTTCAAATCACTTTTGTTTTTTTGTAAGAATAGATCCGTGGTTGAATGAAATAATTTACCCAAAGTAAAGCGTCTCTCTGACGACCTCCAACTTATATTATAGTTATAGTTTCATACTTTCTTCGTAATATTAATATGTAACTTTCTAATGATGTAACTTCTATGTAATTTATATGTGAACTTATGAATATAAATTATTCTATTATATTCTAACTCGTAAGTTGCGGCCGTTACCTCTGCATGGGGTCACTACTATCCATTAAGGAAAGTTTATTGAAAGCCGTATGGTCAAGTAAACTATGCCAACCTTTTATGATGTTGACAAAATATATCAAGGGTTACGTCAACAAGATAGATAGCAGAAACTTTCTAACTACTTTTGAATTACAGTAACTGCAATCAACATATAATAAATCTGTAGAAGGGTCAATTCCTTATCATTGAAAATATAAATAGCGGGGGGTGTTGCTGGATCGATACCAAACCGAAATATGTGATTAAAAAATTTTTTGTCTGTCTGTCTGTCTGTCTGTCTGTCTGTCTGTCTGTATATGCAGGCATCACGTGAAAACTAACGGTTCGATTTCGATGAAACTTGGTATAATTATACCTTATTATCCTGGGCATAAAATGGGATACTTTTTATCCTGGAAAAATACGTAGAAAAAAAATCTTATTTTTCAGTTTTATTCATAGACGTTGTTCTGTAGAACCGCGAACACACGTTGCATTACCCGCAGTGAATAATTTTCCATTTCAATTTAAGAGAATACAGTTTCCTGTAGCTTTGTGTTACGCCATGACAATAAATAAGGCTCAAGGTCAGACCCTAGGAGTTCCTGGCGTAGATCTTACCGCGAGTTGTTTTTCACACGGGCAACTTTACGTAGCTCTTTCCCGTGTGAGCAGTCCAAGAAATCTTCATGTTCATATTCCGGACGAGCTCACTAACAATGTTGTGTATGCTGAAGCTCTCAATTAACTTTCTGTCGCATTGTCACGATCACTTTTTTATTATTGCAAACTTTTCGTCACTGTCAGTAATTTACTGCTACATGCTACTTATCAAGGTCGGAATTACTATGAAAAAAATATTTAAGTACTACAGAACGCGAGCTCAACAGCAGTAGCTCAATAGAGGGATCTCCTTAATTATTATAGGCTTAGCCGTATTTGGGTCCAATAGATATTTATAAGATGTCATTGTCAGAGTTACTCAAAATGGAGAAATAAACCATCCACGCGAAGACCGACATCCGCGCGGACGGAGTCGCGGGCGGAAGCTAGTCAGAAATATGTCTGCCAAGCCTCGTGATTATGGCCTCTTTAAAGGAGTATTCTACTGAAATTATATTTATAGAGCAAAACAACTACTTTCAGAGTCTGATTAACGATGGAAAGCCCGCAACAATACCTAATTCGTGCAGAAAAATGCATAATAACAAGTAATTAGTTACACACTTCAAACGGCGAAACGGTGTCCTTTCATCAGACACGACGTCTCTCTACTATACAATAAAACGACGGAAATGAGATGTTTCGCCTCCCTGAATCTATCGCCATCTCTTACACTTTATCTAAGATACAATCACTGGAGGCCTACCGCGCGCGACCCATTTTAGGACCCAAACTGAATCGGGGGCCTAAAAAGGCCACTTTGGCAGAATCATAAAAGGATAACATTATGAATCATAATGTACAGTTAACTTTTAAGTTAAAGGTACTATCAAATCCCATTGGCGAATGAATTTTCAGTTATTTTTTTTTTGTCTGTGCAAAAATACCAATCAATCCAATCCAAATCCAATCCCAATCTCTTTGGTTTATACCTACTTAGTGCAGCGAAAAAAGAAAAACGCGGACTGTCTTCGCTATATTATAATTAATAATGTTATCCTTTTATGATTATGCCAAAGTGGCCTTTTTAGGCCCCCTCTTCTTCTAATTCGTACCATGACGTCAGTTTAACGATTCAATTCAGGCCATGCCATCTGACAGAGATTGTCCCAAACGAGTCGCATGTTTTGGTTTCATTCATTTAATTTTGTACTTGTTTGGTACCATGACGTCCACAGAGCAGCTCAACTGAAAAGCTCAACTGTCAAAACAAGCGATTCAATAAAAGTTACTATTGGTGAATTATTGATGAAAATAAAGTTTTTAGTGCTATTTTAGTGGAATTTTACAAAAACCAATGTAAGTGTACTTTAATCCCTAGTTAGTAGTCTTTTAGTTCTTTCTAAAGTCTAAAATATCTATTTTACATGCCTTTTTTAACCGCATTTGTTTTTCTTGGTACGTTCGAAATAGAAACTCAATTTGCTTTATTACATCGTCGAAATAATAGTAGATTGTTGCATCGAGGGCAAAGTTATTAATGCACGAGAGTTATGTTGGTGCCCGAGCGCATGCGAGTGCACTAAATTAACACAAGTGCATTAATTACTCACTTAAGCAAGGTGCGTAATCTACTTTTTTTTCAACTACCACGGGTGGGTAGATGCTAACCGTGACAAAATATACCTACTCAAAATAAAAACTCGAAGTTAATGAAAACAAACTTTTCCTAAGCTTTTAAATATTTATCCCGCAAGTTTTGCGGCAAAAGGTTATTAACAATTTCATTTGCAGCTGTTTTTATACTTTCTGGAGTTGCATTCATATCGCTATCGCTATTTCCATTTTTTAAAACTTTCCTTGCTAAATATGAAGTACCAAAGTTTTACAATGGTACAAAATGCGCGCCATTTGTTTTTTTTTTTCTCACCGAGTCGGTTTTATTCAGCCGATTTTTTTTTTCGGGCAGTATCTTTTTGATGTAATGCGTGCATCACTACATAGTATAAAACAAAGTCGCATCCCGCTGTCTGTCTGTTCCTTTGTATGCTTAGATCTTTAAAACTACGCAACGGATTTTGATATAATAGATAGAGTGATTCAAAAGGAAGGTCCATATGAATAATACATGCATATTATAGTAGAGAAAAGCCGAGAAATTCAAAGATTTCTAATGTGATGTCGTAACAAACATATTTTTGTGCGCTTACATTGCAAACGCTGGCTAAACCTTACGAGATAGATCAAATTAATGTACTACGGAATAATCCACAGTAACCATTTTTATCTTTTACATATTACAAAAAAAATATGGGATAATTACCAAACTATTTTAAACAATACAGTATTTATCCTTATCCAATTAAATATATTAAATACGTTGTACATTTCATGGAGATCAAAATTTCCCTTTACAGCATATCATTAAAATGGGAACTAATTTTTTGAGCTATTATTTAAATATTCGAGATGTTATTATGATCAGTTGAAAAACATATTGAGCAGTTATTTAATTTAATGGCGGTTGATTAATTATTGCGACAGTAAAACATGGACAGTAATAAAAGATCAATTAGACTGTTATTTTATCATACAATGTCAATTCTAAAAATAATTGAGCAGTCCAATAACTAAATGAGCGGTAAAAATGATGGAATGGGCGGTTCGCTAAATAGTTCGGCAGATCATAGCGGATGCAAGAGCGAGCGAAGCGAGCTCGGGACTTGGGGCACCCCGACTCGGACAGGTTAGGTTCGAAGGGGATGACGGGGGCTCGAGTGAGCGAGCAAACCGAGCGAACGAGCCCCCGTCATCCCATTCGTGTTAGGTTCCTTTAAACCCTGTAGACAAAAATAGGGGCCCCGCGAAGCGGGGCTCCGTCGACTACACACTCAAAACTACTTTACCACCTCATTGTTTATAGAATTGCTTAGAACGAGATTTATTACCGACAAATTCCGATTTATTACTGCCCACACGTAACCGCTCGTTCAATAATTTTTACCGCCCATTTAATTATTTTCCCACTCAATTATATATTCACTGATCCATTTCATTATTTTTTATTACTCATTTTTGTTTACTTTACTGCTTAGTTTTAACTGCTGAACAAGTTATTAAACGTGCCATTTATAATTTTTAACTTACCAAAACCGCTATTTACAACTGCCTCTTTAAATCAGTGCCCATTAAAATTAATATCTTAGAAGATATCAGAGATTTAAAAACGGCTGGCGGGGCGGTACGAAGTTCGCCAGGTCAGCTAGTTTTATTATATTAAACTTAATGGGAGACATTAAACCTCTGTGGTAAATTTATATCTAAATAAAAAACAGTGCATTAATGAAAAACTGTGCAACCATGAGATTTCATACAACATTTCTGCACTGTTTCGGTTCTAAGCAAAAAATTCGTCCTTTGTGATCGGTTTTGTAGTGATTAGTGATAACATTACCACGTAGTTGAAAGAGAAAATATTGTTTTCGTATAATAAATAGCAAAAGGTACATAAATATCTACTTTGACTAAGAATTATTATAACAATAGTTACCGTATTAACGTGGAATCTTAAAAACGACTGTTGAGTGTCTTTTTAGGGTTCCGTACTCAAAGGGTAAAAACGGGACCCTATTACTAAGACTTCGCTGTCTGTCCGTCCATCCGTCTGTCTGTCACCAGGCTGTATATCAAGAACCGCGATAGCTAGACAGTTGAAATTTTCGCAAATCATGTATTTCTGTTGCCGATATAACAACAAATACTAAAAACAAAATAAAATAAATATTTAACGGGGGCTCCCATACAACAAACGTGTTTTTTCGGCGTTTTTGCCTTGTCGGAACCCTTCGTGTGCGAGTCCGACTCGCACTTGTTTACTTTAATGTACCTAATGATACTGAGTTAAGAACAAATAAAATGTTACTTGCTCCTGAACGTGTCTGACACTAAAATGTGCATAAAACAATTTATTTAATAATAATAGCGTTGTCTCTTTTTCACCAAAAACGATTCAAACGCGGCAGCAACAAATCACGATCTTTCATTCTGTTTTAACGATCCAATTGGCGCTGAGCGTATTGGACATCACGGTACGACTTTGAAGCGATGTAATTTAGGAACCTAAACTGAAATGTCTTGCTTTTGAATCGTTTTTAATTAGATCATGGGTTAGTGGATACAATGAAGGTTAAAGGGTCAACTACACGGACAATGTGCAGTTAACAAAGTCAAAGTCAAATCATTTATTTCAAATAGGCACATTAAAGGCACCTTTGTACGTCAAAAATGGAATTGATTCTAGTCGCCCCTTCCAAAAGGTAGTGTTCGTATGGAGAAGAATGGGCAAGAAACTCCATCGTTACTCTTTTAAAATGTTTTACAAGGTCTTGTATACATAATTTAATTATATGTGAATATGATGCACCTGGAATAAAATTTGTCTACCACAAAAAGTAAAAAAAATAATTAAAAATGAAGCAGTGACAGGTAAATCAATTATGTGATAGATACATGGTGCTCACATATTTACAAATTATTTACAAATATTGTAAAAATAGATAATTTTCCAAGAATTTTAACAAGTGAGTGTCACTGTAATCACAGATTGTAAAAATCAATGTCATAAAAAAAAATTAAAATTATATTAGCAACCAGTTTGACTTTGTCTAGACCCTAGATTGTCCTATGGAGCGGGACCAGCATGTTTCCAAGCATTCTTATAATCCTCTAATTTGTAATATCCTTGATTACAAAGAGTACTCTTATTATGAGTATTAAATTTTCTTTCGTTTAAATGCAATAACAAGGTATTTTGTTATATCATTTAACACACTACCCCATAAAAGATGTATGTACTTTAGATAATCTGAAAAAAGGTTGATCTAATTTATCATTATTTCTAGTATTATAATTATGTCTATCACTTCTTTTATTAAAAAGATGTTGATTTTTTCTTACATACATAATATTTTCATAAATGAATTGGCAAGGTACCGTCATGATATTAATCTTTTTAAATAGTTCCCTAAGAGATTCGCGGCGACGTAGATTCTAAATGACTCTGTCAGCTCTCTTTTGTAGAATAAAAATGGATTCAATATCAGCAGCCCGACCCCATAGTAAAATGCCATAATTATGACATAATACTCTGGAAGTAACTAAAATAGTTAGTAGTAATTTCTACATCTGTTAAGAGTCTTATCTTTCTAACAGAATAAGCGGCGGAGCTTAGCCGCCCCGCAACAGATGTTATATGAGGTCCCCATTTTAATTTCTTGTCTAGCGTGGTTCCTAGGAAAACTGTCTGATTAATAAATTCTAGTTATTGGTCATTCAACATAATTTCACATTCGCTACTTTTTTTTTTTTTTGCGGATGGGAAATCATCAAATGACTCCTCCCGCTCTGAGTGGAGCGGAAGAGAGTGTCAGACTCTTACTGACTAAAACCCACCCGTGTTCCTTCCTTGGCCCTTTATGTTCCGGGCCAGCGGTAACCCTTTCGGACAATCCCGCTGACCCGGCAGGCCTCGGCCCTAAGGGGCCCATCCCCGATGCTGACATCTCTTTGAGGCGCGCGTGGGACACGTACGCGCCGTCCGGCACGGGCCTGGTCCTGATCGGACGGTGAGCTACCCATTACTCTCCGTCCGCAGGCCCGCGCCTACGGTGGCCGGGAGTCGTCACGCGGCTCCCGACGCCTGGGGCGTCCCCCGCGGCGGCTGAGACGGGAGGCTCTCTCCCTGAACCGTCCCGCCACCTCCTTCGCTAGCATGATTGCTTCGCAGAAGGAGGTGACTGCCTCCCACTCCCTCTCGCCCCGGACCATGGCTTGCACCAGGGCCGGACGCGAGAGGTCGCCGTCGCTGCCGATCGCCTCTACGAGGACACGTAAGTGCTCCGCCCAAGCGGGGCAGACCTCCACCGTGTGCTCCACCGTGTCCTCTGGGCGATCCTACCGGTGATCGGAGTAGGTCTCCACCCCCTCCATGACGCGCCAGTCAATGACACGTTGTGACAGAGCGGGGCTGGCGAACGAGATGTCCACCACGGACTCACCCCGCATCCGCACACACGTGGGAACAGAACCCCGATTTAGGACGACCAGGCCTGTTTCCAGAGCCCAGTCCTCCACCATCCTGCCCCGCACATCCGTGTAACGGGAACCCCGGGCCAAATTCTTGGCATTGAAGTCCCCGAGCACTAGCACGGGGAAGGGATGGTTTCCGGCGACGACGACTCTCAACTCTGTTAAAGAGTTGTGGAACTCGGCGAGAGTTCGGCTCGGAGAGAAGTACACCCCCACTACTACTATCTCTCCGAACCGTGCTGCTACGCACCCCTGTCCCTTCGTGACGCATTCGAGGGACGGGGTACCGGCGGCGGCCGACGAAAGTATGGCCACTGAGCCGCTCAGGTCCTCCACCCAGTCATCCCTGGGCGGGACAAAGTACGGCTCAGCGACCACGGCGATGTTAATCGTCCACTGCGCCACGCTCTGGAGCAACAGGTCCTGAGCGCAGGCGCAGTGGTTGATGTTCGCCTGGAGGAGGCGTAGGGGAGCCATTACTCCTCCATTTCAGCCCCCTCCCGGGCCCCTTGTGAGGGCCCCTCGTCGATGGCGGCGGCGGCAGCGGCGGCGGCGGTGGTGGCGGCGGCGGCGGCGGCGGCGGTGGTGGCGGCGGCAGCAGCGGCGTTGGTGGCGGCGGCAGCGGCGGCGGCGACGGTGGTGGTGGCGACGGCGGCGGAGGGCCTGCCTTTCCTCCTGGTCCCGGCGGGTGGAGCGCAGGACTTGCTCCCCGCCCGGTGATTGGCCGGCTTGCCAGCAGCCGCACATGCGATGCAGTGCGGCGCGGCGTTGCAGGAGCCGGCCTTGTGTCCGGGCTGACCGCAGCGGAAGCATAGTGAGCTGCGGTCTACCTCCGAGGTGCATTGGACGCCAACATGGTGTCCCACAAGGCATCGGAAGCACCTCAGAGGCTTGGGTTCCAGCAGTTTGACCTGCGCTGAAACCCAGCCCACCAGGAGCCTTCGGCCCTCCACGATCGTTCTGGCCGCCGTCACGGGGCAGCTTACCGTTACGGTACGCATACCCGTGAAGTCAGGACGTATGGTGCCCGCCTTCACCTGGTCGGCCAGACAACCGCCCGTCCTGACAACGGCGGCAACCACCTCTCCCTCCGTTACGGAGTCATCCAGGCTCAAGATGCGCATGTCTGTGCACTTGACGGGCCTGGAGACTCGAGCCTCATCCGCGTTGAGGGACGCCCTTAGCTTCTCAGCTAGGGCGTCAGCGGTGGGGCCACTTGTCACACCGGGGATCTCCAACATGCGGGCGCCAGTGGCGGTCACCCTATGCCGGAGGCCCCCGGTGATCCCCAGCTCCTGGAGGTCCACCGTCTCTCTCGCTTTTGCGAGCACGTCTCGGTACGTCACGCCCCTCTTGACCGCGTCCGGCTGTAGCGTTATCACTACAGCCGCGGTCTTCGGGGCGCGAAGCCTAGCCGCGACGGCTCGCTCCTTGCGGCGCCGCCTTTGCGCCTTCTTTCTGGCCGCCTTGGCCGCCTTCTTCTTCTCCCCGACCACCTGCCATTCGGCGTCGGTCGGTCGTGGGAGGAGTGGGAGGGTTTTGGGGGCGGGGCGTTGGCTCTGGGGCCTTCGCCTCCCGTGCCGGCCTGCCCCTCTTCCGGGCCTGCGCCGGGGTGTTGCCGGTAGGCGCCGGGGCCCCGCCAGCCGGCGCTGGCGCCGGGGCTCCTCCAGCCGACGCCGGTTTGGCCGACGCCGGTTTGGCCGACGCCGATTTGGCCGACGCAGGTTTGGCCGACGCCGGTTTGGTCGGCGCAGGACTATGCCCTCCAGGACGGAGAACCGCGCCTGGAAGGCCGCCAGCTCCTGCCGGACCAGGTTCAGGACCTGATTCTCCACCGGGACGGGCTGGCACGGCAGCTTCGCCTGCGCGCCCCCGGCGGCCTTCAGGCCGGCCAGGTCCGCTCGGAATCGCCCGTTCTCCTCTTGAAGCTTCCCCATGGCGGCCGTGAGGCGGGTGACCTCCGCCCTCAATTCGGCCACTTCGCCAGTAGAGGGGCCGGTGTAGTTGGCCGCCTCCGCTGCCGCCATTATGGAGGCCATCGCCGAGACTACGGCCTTGTTCTTTGAAGCTTGGAGCTTCTTCAAGGCCACGTCTCGGATCGCGGCCTCCACAACCTCCAAACTGCGCTTGCAGTCCGCCTCGGGGTCACTAGCCGCACTCTCCTCGTCGCTTGAGGGCCCCGAAGTGACTGCGGTCCCTCCTTCCTGTGCGGGCTCCTCCGCTCTCTCTGCCGCCTCGCGGGCAGTGAGCCCCCTCCCCTTGCCTCGCTCGCGCACCCCACCCCGCCTACTGGTGGGGATCTTTCTAGCTGAGGCCAGCTCTTCGTCGGAGGACAGCCCCTGACCGTCCTCACACCTTGGCCGCTTGCTGAGCTTCGCCACAGCGGCCACCTCCTTGGCACGGCAGGGGCTCCCTGAGCCTCTCGTGCTCGCGCCTCCTGATGCGGCGTCGGACTCCGAGCCCGCATCTCTCCTCTCCTCTCTTTGGTCCCCTAAGGGACAGGAGCCTCCTCGGCTCTTGTTGCCAATGGCAAGCGGAAGACATTCGTTGCCCCCCCCAGAATACGAATGGGGGCTTGACGTTCCCAAAGGGAACGTGGCGGATTCTCCGACTGCTGAGCAGCCGGTACCGCCCTGGGGTAGTTTTTTGCCGTCTGTCTTTTCCATTTTTGTGTGTTCCTTTTTAAGGGTGAGGTCCCTTTTCGCGCTAATGACCGGATACCCTCCGGCCATTCATCCCCTCGGCACGCTAGACCTTGGGATTGGGGTAATTTTTTATAGAGGTTGTCTTTCTCGCGGCCCGGGCCTCAGTGGCCCGGACCCCCGGTCCTGAGTTCAAGATTACGGGGTGGCCGACAGCTGGGCAAAACCAACCGCCGCCCCGGCGTCCCAACGCTGCCGCCGGATGCCGGACAGACGCAGCGCGGGCATGGTACACCCTCCAACGCCCACACTCTCGTGGTAAGCAGAGGGGGAGTAGACGCATGACCGTCTATAGCCCGGTTCCCTTCACCGACCATCCAGGATGATTGGTGATTGGAACCATGACCTTTCTCCGCCTGCTGAAGATTTGCCGCCCGCCCCACTTGTCCACCCAAACCTGGTGGGCAATTAGAGCCGACGTTGCCCAGGGTGCGCCACGAGGAGGCTCTTCAACATGCACCCCACATTCGCTACTTCTAACATAATTTAAATCTAATGCATTTGGATTTTTTTTCATTAAGTACTAAATTATTTACCGTAAACCAATCTTGGACCTGAAGAATAGAGTTATTCACATCGTCAAGATTTTGTGACCGTCGGTCTATTTAAAGATCAATCATGTGTCATCTGCAAATATCACCATCTTCGGTTGAGTTTGAAGTAATTGGGGTAAATTATTAATGTAAACTAAAAAGAGGAATGAACCCAATATTGAACCTTGAGGAACGCCCATTGTAATTTCAGACCCTAATGAGTTTACGCTGTCTACTTGAAATTTAACCTTTCCATCTTTCAGGTATGATCTTAGCAAATCAAGTGCTGTTTTTCTAATTCCATAGTGCTCCCCCAAGTAACACAGTCTTGGAGGTTTAAAACAAATCTGTCTATTGACTGTCTATTCATGGTTAATCTTTAGATAGGGACTTTCTAAAAATGGTTTCAATAAAGAAAATGTATTCTGATAGAGTTTTTT
Organism: Mesoligia furuncula; assembly: GCA_916614155.1. Lineage (NCBI taxonomy): Eukaryota > Metazoa > Arthropoda > Insecta > Lepidoptera > Noctuidae > Mesoligia > Mesoligia furuncula. The sequence continues at coordinate 29,481,068 of OU744801.1, forward strand.
TTCTCAAGCTCGATTATTTTTAGAGCATTTGTTCTATAGCACACTTATTTTAAGTACGTTTATAAGCATATTGAATGTTTTAAGATAAAATGCTCTACAAATAATTAATAAAGCCTGAAGGTACCTAACTTGAAGTAATTTTATAGATAAGATGATATATTTTAAGACAATACATTCTATTTTAGCTATTGGTACTCTTATCTTTGTTTATAAAGAGTCTTAAATCTATAGATAAAATACTTTAATAGATATTTTTCAGTTTGTCTGAAAAAATGATAGTGAAAAGGTGTTTTTAGTGGTTTTTTTCCTAAAAATGTCTTAATAAAGTGCATTTGTATTAAATATTTGAATTGAATGATTTTATGCAATGGAGACAGTGAAAAAATTAAAAGGTCTGGTGGCTTTCAGCGAAAAATCGGCAAATATTTAAAAAGGAAGAAAAATGAAGAAGAGTTACAAAATAATTCAGATTCAGAATCGAAACTTCACAAAATTATGTTAGTGAGCAATCCGATTCTGATGAAAACCTACCAGACTTATGTTAACACTGCGTCTTTCGTCTCACATACCTACCTACTACTACCTACGTTTGGAAATCGCGACGCCCCCGTCAGGGGGCGTGGCGAGCGGTTCCGGGGCTTCGCCCCCCGGCCGCGGAAGCCATGCGGTGGCCTGCGAATACAGGCCCCTCACTTGGTCGGCTACAGGGCCTGCGGCAATTGTTGGGCACGCGTATTTACGCGCGCCCATGTGAGTGATTGCATAATGTTTTTCTGTAGGCGCGCCGCGACGCTGTCTCTCAGCGCCGCTTTCTTCACGACACCTCGGCGGTCTGTCCCCGCCAGGTGAGACTCCCAGTTACCTGGGGGAGGCCCGGCGGAGGACGACCAGCGACGGAGGTGCCGACTCGACGCTCCTACAGAATTAGGTGGAATTGCCCCCGCCCGTCCCGCTTCCAGAGCTAGCCGGGCACGGTCCGAGCTAAGGGGCAGTCAGTGTGTGTGTGAGCGGTATTGTTTTGTGTGACACCGCCCAGTGTCTGCGCGTACCGCGGCCCGCGCTGCGCATACGCGCGTGAATTATAGCGTCTGTTAAGTGATGAATGTCTGCGTTCGCCGCGTGACGTGCCTATATTAACCTAGCACACGCCACTCGACGAGTGTGTGTAATGTGTGTGAAGTACTATTGAGTCGGGTGAGCCGCGTGTAACGTGGGTGCGGCTCACTCGAGGCGTCAATCCGGTGCGATGGGGTCGTCGTCTGCTACCAGGTCGCGGGGCAGGGGTCTCGCGTCGGGGGGGCGCGCGTGCCAGGACGCAATGTCCTGGACATGCGGCCAGGCAGATGCGTCGGCACGCGCGAACATTCCCGTCGCGAGGCGCCGCACAAACTCGTCCAGGCTCTCAATCCCGAGGTCCCGTTGCAGGACATCGTTCCTCACGTAGCGAGGAGCATCAACAATGGTCCGTAGCGCCAGACTCTGCTGCGCGCGGAGCAGCTTTCGGCTCGACTCGCTCGTGAGGGCGAACCATGCCGGGGCGGCGTACGTCAGTATTGGGCGCACGTACAGCTTGTACACGCCCAATTTGACGCGCGCCGGTATTCGGGACGAGAGCACCGGTTTAAGGAGGTTGCGGGCGACCCTACCTTTTGCGGCGACCGAGCGGACGTGTGGCCCCATCGTGAGCCGACGATCGATGGTTACCCCCAGGTACTTGACCCGGGGCGACCACGCGATGTCGGCTCCCTGCAGCTTCAAGGGTGGTGGGAGGGGCGCAAAGCCGGTGACCATGGCCTGCGTCTTACCCACGTTAACCGAAAGCCGCCACCTGGACAGCCATTCCGGAAGCAAATCGAGCGCGCGCTGCATCTTGACGGCCGCGTACTTCGCGTTAAGCGATGTGGTTATGTACGCGGCGTCGTCGGCGTACAGCGCGAGCATGGCGTCCGAGGTGGAGGGGATGTCGTCGGTGTAACGTGAGTAACACGCCGGCGACACGCAGCTGCCCTGCGGTACACCCGCGAGCACCGGGCGGGCGCTAGAGAGCGCCCCGTCGACCACCACCCTGAAAGTCCTGTCTGTGAGGAAAGTGGAGACCACCTTGACGACGCGACGGGGCGCGCCTGAAGTGGCCAGCTTGTAAATCAGGCCGTCGTGCCACACACGGTCGAAGGCCTTCTCCATGTCAAGGAATACTGCAACTGCGTACTCCTTTCTGTTGTGGGCAGCTGTAAGGTGGTGCAGTACCCTTGACAGCTGGAGCGTCAAACTGCTCCGAGCGCGGCGTGATGTGCGGTTGGAGGTGTCGCAGCAGGAGTGCTTCGAACACCTTGGAGACTGTCGGCAACAACGTGATTGGCCGATAGCTCTCCGGCTTCAGGATGTTTTTTCCCGCCTTGGGCAGCATGATGACGCGCCCCTCCTTCCACGAGCCGGGAAAGGCCCCCGTGCGCAGTATCCCCGTAAACAGGCGCGCCAGCGCCGCTACCATACGGTACGGCAGGTGGCGCAGCACTGTGTTGGTGATACCGTCAGCACCGGGGGCCTTCCTAGGCTTCGTCCTTAGGATGGCGCGTCTGACTGCGCCCGGCGAGAAAAAGATAGGGTCTTCTTCGGGAGCTATCGGCGTTGCGAAATAGTCCCCCAGGTGTTGCTCGACTGCTGCGACATGGTCGGTGTCGCTGGTCGGGTTTGGGCGGAACTGACGCTCCAGGTGCTCGGCGAAGACCTCCGCCCGGTCCTCCGCTACATACTTAAGCGCCCCGTCGCTGTTGCGCAGCGGACGCACCGGAGCTGGGGTGTTCGTTAGCTGGCTGCAGAGTTTGTATACAGACGGCCAGCTGTCCGCCGTGGCGTCTATTCTGTCCTCCCAGCCCGCGGTGGTCAGAGCCTGTAGTTCGGCCTTGACTCTCTCCGCGAGACGGTTGAGCTCTCGCTTCATCGTCGGACATCTTGTTTCCTGCCACTGCTTGCGAAGGCGCCTCTTCTCGGCGATCATCGCGCTGATGCGAGCCGGCAGGGGCGGCAATAGCCCTCTCCCCTGCGGCTGCGTGCTAGTCGCCGCTTCCAAGGCGCTCTGTATGCAAGCAGTGACATCGTCCGCGGTCCTGTCAACGTCCGCGGAGGTAACAATAGGCCGAGTCGGCGTGGTGGTCTCCACTTTCTCCACGAACTTTTCCCAGTCCGTGGATCGACGTGGCGCTATGGGCTTCAGTCGGGTCGGCATTCCCGATAAGACGACGAGTACAGGTTGGTGGTCCGACTGTAACTCGTCGTCTATCACTTGTTGAGTGATCTGGCAGCTTAGCCCCCGGTGGACTACGATGTCCAGCACGTCCGGCATGTACCGCGCAGTGTCCGGGTAGTGGGTCGGCGTCTCTGGGCCGGACACCGTATAGCCGAGGGCTTCCGAGTCCGCGAAGAGCCGCCTCCCCTCGGTATTCGTTGTGTAGGAGTTCCACGCCGGGTGCTTGCAATTGAAGTCGCCGGCGAGGATGGTGGCGCGCGTGCTGCCTACAAGCAGGGCCCGCAGCTCGGTAAGGTCCAAGCGAGCCGCGGGCGGCTTGTAGCAGGTGTAGATGTTTATGTCCTCGCCGGCTACGTGTAGCTGCACACCCAGGGCGTAGAAGCTCCTGAGCGACGGCAAGGGGAGTTCCTGATGGACGACTCTTCGCCTCACTAGTACCGCCAGACCACGGTACCTTATATTTGTGTCGGCCGACCTTTCATCCTTCCTGTATAAGTGATACCCTGGGACCCTGACCCTATCTTCGGGCCCTAGTAGGGTCTCACTTATAAGCGCCACGTCGATGTCCTGTTCCCTCAGGAGATGGCGGAGGGGGGCGACCTTTCCCTTAAGGCCGCGGGCGTTCCAGTGAATCACCCTTAATGGCCTAGCCATGGTACAGGGTAAGTAACGTGGCCAGGCCATCAAGGATGACCGTCTCGATATTCTGACCCTGCCTGATGGCCTTAATTAAGTCCATCAATAATTTTATGGCACAGGTCGTGAATTCTTTTTGGGTCTCGGACTTAGTTTCAAGCGTGATGTTAGCGCCGGTAGCGCCGCGGCTCGCCTTCTGAGCGAACTGTTTGTTTTTTAGTTCCGCGATTTGCCGCGGCACTGCACCGGCGCTAGTTGTGGGTTCGCCGGTGTGTTTCACGACCTGCGCCCCGCTTGTGGCAGGGTCGGCCTCGGGAATGTCTCCTTGGGTCGCCGGAGGGGGGGGTTGGGACTCCTTCTTCTTTCCCTTCCCTTGGGCGCCTCTTCCTCCTCCGCTTCGAGGAGGCGGCTTGGCTTTTTTCAGTGGGCCCGTTGGCCACCGCCATAAGCGTGGCGCTATGGGCCTCCTGCTCCACCATTTGCGGCCTCTCGGTGGCCGCTGGTGGCCGGCGCGCGGTGGATGTTATGGCGGCCGTCCCCGCTCGCTTGTTCCGGGTCTCCGCCTGGAACACGGGGCACTTGTTGTTGCACGCGGGGTGCGGGCCACCGCAGTTGACGCAGGTGGCCGGCTCCTCCCGCGGGCGCGGGCAGTCGCGTGCCACGTGCTCCCCGCCGCATCGGACGCAAGCGAGCGGCCGGTGGCACTGGTGCGAGCTGTGCCGGAACTTCTGGCACCGGTGGCACTGGGCGGGCCCACGCTTTCCTCGCCAAGCCTCGATCTTGACACCCCGCATATACATAAACACGGTGGTGTCGTAGATGGCTCGGACGTCGGGCGTCTTCTTTAGTATGGCGTGGAATACACAGCCGGGTCTTCCTTGTGCGCCCTTAATATGGTGCACGTACTCCGGCTGGTAACCCAACGCCCGGAGCTCCTCCTCTATCTCCTGGGGGTCCGTGTCTGCTGGCAACCCCCTGATGGCAATCTTGAGGTTGCGCTCCGCTGGCAGCGAGTACGCAAACCAGGATACCCCGCTGTCCTTCTCCAGGCCAGTCAGGTACCGCTGGACCAGCCGGTACTCGTCCTCGGTGTCGGGGGTAAATCGCACCCCGGACCCGTACGGCCGAGCATTAGGCGGCCGGCCCAGCTTGGCGGCGATGGCCCGGAAATGGGTAGCCCAGTTCGGTAGCTTCTCTACTACCAGCGGAGGGTACTTGAGCTTCTTCTCTTTCTTCTTCCCCGACGGCTGCTGCGACGTCGTTGTCGACGCCGTGGCGTCGGGGGCGGCATCAGGGGGTGCGGTATTAACAGGTGGGGCAAGGGGTAGTAGGTTTGAATCACTTACCCCTGCCGGTGTTGGTGCTGGCGACGGCGGCTGCGGCGGCGGCGTGCGCCGCGCCGCGTCGGCAAAGGTAGGCGAGGCAGGTGCGCCCCGACCCCGCGGCGCGCGTTCGCGCTGTGGCCGCGGCGGGTCGAGGCAGTACCGCTTCGCCAGTTCCTCGGCAGCGGTCTCATCGGGGCTCCTTGGGCGCCGCTGGGGTCTGGGCTCGAGCGAGAATTCAAACCCGAAACCCAGCGGCGGCGGTATCGGCGTCTGCGGCAGGGAAGCTGCTCCGCCCTCGGTGGGCCAACGCCCGGATCGCGGGGACGTGTCTCGCGACACGCTATCGCGACCGGACGCGGCCGAGCCCACCGACACTAGCGACATGCTCGACCCCGCGTGAGAGGAGCATGCCGACAGCATCGCCGGGGAGTCGAAGGCGGAGGCCCTCGGGGGCGCCGGTGAATCTGGCGTCTGTAACATCTGCATCGCCGGCCGCTCCCGCTCAGCCAAAGCCGGCCCCGCCAGCGAGAGGCGGAGGCCGGGTGCGGCGGCGCGGGGAGCTGGCGCGGCTTGGGTTGCGGGTGCCGCCGCCGGCGCAGCCCCGGAGGGCGCGGGCGGCGACACGAAGCTGGGTGGGGGCGCGACAGAGCGCGCCGGGGGTGCGCGGGGACGCGCGGGTGGTGGGGTGGTGGTATGCGCTGGCGGCGCGGGCTGCGCTGGCAGCGCGGCGGCTCGCGCGGGTGGCGGGGCGGTGCGCGCGGGCGCCGCGGCCCGTACAGCGGGCGCGGTCGCGCGCGCAGGCGCGGGTACGCGGGCGGGCGTGATGGTGGCGCGCGCTTGTTGGGCGCGGCCCGCGCTCGCAGCAGGCCCCGGCGCCTGTATGGGCACCGGGCGGAACGCAGCTGGGCGGATTGGAACCGCGTGCTGGCGGCTCGTCGACGGCGTCGGCGCACCGCGCGCAGGCGCCGGTGCCGCCGGTGGGCCGGCAGCCGCAGCGGCTCCCTTTCCCCCTCCTCTTCCTTTCTCCTCCTTCATCGGCGGCTTTCGGGCTGGCACGCCCGGCGGCGCACCGGACGACACCTCGCCGATGTTCGGCATAGATATCGCCCGATCCAACGCCGGACGTGACTCCTCCTCGGGCCCGGCATCGCGGCCCAGAGAGCCGCGCTTGCCGGGCTTTGGCATCGCTGGGGTGTGGTCACCCGCGACCGCAACGGCGGGAATCCGCCGGGCAGCAGGGTGGGCTCCCCCTGTGTTTGCACTAGTGTTTACTACAACTAGCACAAACACAAGTTGAGCGGGTTAAAATAACGGTCCGCACAGGTCACTAATTGGTTCGCGCGCGAGACTGAACCAGCTGTGTCGACCACAAGCCAATCCTACTACCTACTATTTATTACATCTATATTTATAGAGTAGGAGTAGGGTAGACGTAGGGTAGGAGTAGGGTAGGAATAGTGTAAGAGTAGGGTAGGACTAGGGTAGGAGTAGTGTAGGAGTAGGGTAGGAGTAGGGTAGGGGTAGGGTAGGGTAAGGGGTAGGACACCACGGGAACGAAGTAGACCCGGGCAGCTAGAAATAATTTATATGACGCAACAACGTTTGCCGGGTCAGCTAGTTGTCTATAAATAAAACAGAAATATCTTTTACTTAAGGCCTTAGCAGACCTCGCCGGCATGGCAAGGGATTGAAATTTTTGCTAATGGACTTTCAAACGTATCGATATAGAAATACGACATAAATTGATATGCTTTGCGTAGGCCTTAACCCTCTTGATTTATTAAATTGCTCTGTACTGCATTAAATGGTCTTCCGTTCACAACACATCAAATTACCTGTTCACTGATGAACGTCTAGAAATACTGTGATAAGATAAAAAGGAATAGTACAGAGATGACAGTTACTATGTAATCTTAAACCACTCATAAATCTGTTTATTCTTTCCCTAGATAGTTTAGTATGTAGCAAGTAAAATTATTCTTGTCATAGAGCTAGAACCATACTACAGAAAATTCTCTAAAGTGTTTGTTCTATTAAATTCGTTTCTCTAGTAAACTTCATCTAGACGCTATTTTATTGCCTATTTTTGCTTCAAATGATTTTCATTACATATTTTAGTGCTTATTTTTATGTTTTTATCATTAAATTATGTCAAATTAAACATTTGATATGTTTTAAATTACTATATTTTAAATAAAATGAGTATTTTAAACATTTAAATGCAATTTTAAAAATTTGCTTATAATAAATAATATTCATAATTATTTGGTAAAAAAAATGTCAAATCTTACATTTACAGCGAGCGCTCTTATTTTAAGAGAGTTTTACATAATATTCGACGATAGAATTTCAATCGCATATAGATTTGCTTGTTTACCCATTAATAACTAGCTAAAACCCAAGTAATGTAAGAATTAAGAAATTTGTCACGCCATGATGCAATACATTAATAAGTTTAAATAACTCTTGTAAGTTCGGCGCCATTACGTGTCGTTGTCTACTACAAATCAAATGTAACTTAAAGTTGTTAGTCTTGAGTTAATTTTGGTTTAAAAACTTAACGAGTAAAGACTACTTTAAAGGTCTCAACTTTATCTATAAACTATCTACTAGTAAAATTTGTGGTCTATAAACAATTTAGTGAGACACTAGAAAAATCTCTACAGACAATTTGAAAATTTACAACTCTTATCTCTATCTATTCATGTTTTCTTAACTCATTCTTATGAGAAGGGATAAGGTTGTGCCCACTTTTACTAAACTGTGTCTATAAGCGTTCTTGAATATAACTTGAGAGATATTTTACTCCTAAGGCAAACAATAAAATTAAATTCTATTAGATATCTGATAGTCCGTTTTTAGACGCGATTGTGTTACTTGGGCCAGTTTCATCTAATCGAACGCCTTAGAGAGGTCGCAAAAGATTCCAATGGCATCTTGTGCTTCTTTTCTGGCGTTAAAAATGGTCTTTATTAGGGTAACACCGGCTCCAGTAGTGCAACGCCCTTGGTGAAACCGTACTGGTGTTCATGAAAGATGGAATTTTTATTAAAGTGGCGTAACATTTGATTGAGCATCAACTTTTCAAACACCTTACTGAGAACTGGCAGAATTGACGCAGGTGTATAATTGTTGGGTTCTTTACTATCACCGGATTTGAATGTTTCATAAGATCCGGAAAGACTCCTTGGTCAAAACTGGTGTTAAATATGAAAGCTAAATAAGGCGCAATAGTTTCGATGAAAGATCTACATACTTTTACAGACATTCCCCAGAGATTTTCTGTTGATTTAATGTATTAATTAAAAAGCTTTTAAAGATCTTAATCTTTAAAAGCTTTTAAAACAGCCTGGGGATTTGTATGCTGAAACCTAAACTCCTAAACTCCCAAAGGGTATGCTGTTAAGGTGTGGCCTTAACTCTTGGGGTTCTATTTCAGATTTCAGGGAGTGGCAACCAAAATGAGTGATTTATTTTAATCTGGATTACAGAAATTTATTGGTATAATTATGTACAATGGTTACGGGACTATGTCTAATAGGGTCGAGGCAGAAAGTAGGAAAAAGGGCCGAGCTGGCGTCGTCATGTGTTTATATAGGCTTGAAGCAGTGCCTCCTCGCGGTGGTTCGATGAACTATCCAGCTTGACGAGTGACGTAGGCGCATGTCTGTTGTGTAGATCATCATTTGTTTTTTCATTGCGTCTGCTGTCGCTGCTGGTAGATGGCGCTGTCCTCAACATCCTCCGCCGCTTTGAGAGCTTCAACATAGCTCTCAACAGGTACCAGGTTGTGATGAAGGGGCTGCCGCTGGCATGACTGAAGCGTCGGCGGCGTCGCTGGAGAGTGGAAGAGGGCAGATCTTGGAGAAGGCCCTCTCGATGACGCCTGTAGCAGTGCGAATGGAAGCCACCCTGGGAATGCCGTCTTTGCCTGGGAACATAGTTATTATTCGACCCAATCGCCATTTTAGAGGCGATAAATTGTCCTCCTTCACCAGGACTAGTGAGTTTGGTGAAAGAACCGCCTTGGTTTCCTTCCACTTTGAACGCTTCTGTAGCTCTGAAACGTATTCTGTTGACCATCGAGCCCAGAAGTGTTGTCTGAGCTGCTCGATACGCCGGTAGCGTGACAGTGAGTGTGTGGCAACTGTCATGACGTCATCCTCTGCTGGCGCTGTCATCGGTCGCCCGATCAAGAAGTGCCCAGGGGTGAGGGGAGTGAAGTCATCAGGATCTGAAGATAGAGGATATAAGGGACGGGAATTCAGGACGGCTTCTATCTGTGCTAAAACCGTGCTGAACTCCTCGAAATTGAGATGTGCATTCCCTATTACGCGAACAATATGGTGCTTGCATGATTTCACCCCCGCCTCCCACAAACCGCCAAAATGAGGTGAGTATGGAGGAATAAATTTGAATTCAATTTGATTCTCTGTGTTAAAGTTTTCTATGTCATGAGAACAGTTATTTAAAAAATGTGTAAATTCTTTAGCTGCACCCACGAAATTCCTACCATTATCTGAGAAGATTTGTAAAGGTTTACCTCTTCGTGAGATAAATCTTTTTAGTGCCAGAATAAAACCCTCGGATGATAATGAAGTAACAAGTTCCAGGTGCAAAGCCTTAGTTGAAAAACAAATAAATAAACATAAATAACACTTTTCCAATTTCGCCCCTCTTCCCTTACGGTTAAGTATGTACATAGGGCCGGCGTAGTCTACTCCACACCGTAAAAAAGGAAAACCGGGCTGCAATCGCTCGTTAGGTAAATTACCCATAATTGGTTGTGATGTGACAGTTTTCATTCGATAGCATCTAATGCATCGATGTACAACTTGTTTCGCTAAATTCCTGCCACCTAGCGGCCACCAGGTGTCCCTGACGTGCGATAAAAGTAGTTGTGGTCCCGCGTGTAATAATTTTATATGTTGAAAGTTAAATAATAATAAGGTAAAGTGATGTTTACTGCATAACAATATTGGATGTTTCTTTTCGTACACAAAATCAGAATTTCCCAATCTACCTCCAACACGTATTATATTATTGTTATCTAAAGTAATGTTTAAGCTGGATAAATTACGCGATGGTTTAATAGGTAATTTATTCATTAACGCTTTTAACTCGTTAGGAAACGATTCTCTTTGTACCAGTTTGATGAGTAATGTTTCTGCATTCTTTAGCTCATCAACTGATAATGATCCGGTATTACGTTTTGTGTGATCTTTTGTGCGTGCATTATGTATAAAGCGGCACATGAATGCGCAAGCGCGTTGAAGTCTACTGTATGAAGAGAATCTTTTAAAATTAATTACGTTATCCGGACTAATAACACAGGTTGGTACACTAACAATGCTCGATTTTAGTTCGGGTAGTGTATGTGTCTGTGTGTGTGTCTGACCTAAGTCGTTTTGTGTGTGTGACCAAGTATTTACCTTTTCCTGCAAAAATAACGGTCCGTTCCACCACAAAGGTGATGCATTTAATTCGTCTAATCCTATACCTCGTGATAACAAGTCTGCTGGGTTCATTATCCCGCTGACATGAAACCAACACGTATTGTTTGTTAACTCATTTATCTCCACAGCACGGTTCTGTACAAACGTTTTGAGCTGATTAGGAGACATTCTAAGCCAACCCAACACTATTGTGGAGTCTGACCACAAGAAAATATTATTGAACTTAACTCGGAGCGATTTTTTGATTTTATCGAGTAATCTCGCTCCTATAAGCGCACCATACAACTCGAGGCGAGGAATACTAATCGGTTTGACCGGAGCAACACGACTTTTAGCACATAGCAACTTCACTGTGACGTCACCATTTGCATTACATGTGCGAATATAGGCGCAAGCGCCGTATGCAGTTTGACTCGCGTCGGTAAATATGTGTAACTCAATTACATTAGGTGAATCACACAAAACAAATCTAGGTATTCTCAATTTCTCTAAATTCGATAATGACTCAGCGAATTTTTTCCAAGACGAAACTATATCTTGAGACAGAGCATCGTCCCAGCCTACTTTAGCAAGCCAAAGTTTTTGTAGCATAACTTTGGCTACTATAACCACCGGACTCAATAATCCCAAAGGATCGTAAATTTGAGAAACAGCAGATAAAATTGAACGTTTAGTGACATTAGAAAAATCAATATTTATTTTTGACGTAAAATGAAACTCATCCTTGCTGTTGTACCAGCCAAGGCCTAATGTTTTGCAAGATACATTTTCACCTAATGACAAATACTTCGAACTATTAACATTTTGTGTTGTGTTTAAAATTATGTTCGGCGAGTTGGTTACCCACTTTCTTAAGGGAAAACAACCGGATTGACAAACTTCTGCTACTCTGTTACATTTATACGATAGCTGTGCTTCCGAATTTGCCCCGGTTATTAAATCGTCTACGTAGAAATCCTCTAAAATAGTCTGAGAAATTAATTCGTCTTTACACTCAAATCCTAATTGCCTAACACAGCGAATACACAAGTACGGTGCCGATGCTGTTCCGTACGTGACCGTGTTAAGACGGTACACACTAAGGGGATCTGATGATTTTTCTCGCCACAGAATTAGTTGCAAATTTCTTTGCTCATCGGTAACTAAAATTTGTCTAAACATCTTTTCAATGTCTGCACACGCAACGTACTCATACTGTCGGAAACGTAACAGAATAGAAAATAAATCATTTTGCAATGCAGGTCCGATAAACTGTATGTCATTAAGTGATTTTCCCGTGGATGTTTTTTGACTAGCGTCAAACACTACACGTAATTTAGTGGTTACGCTATCTTCACGGACAACGCCGTGATGCGGTAAAAAATAACATGGCATCTTATGATCGTTATCGATGCGAGTCATGTGTCCTAGGCGTAAGTACTCCTGCATGAATTCACTATACATGTGTTTGTATTGTGGATTACGCTCAAGTTTGCGTTCTAACGATAGAAATCTGGTTTTAGCAACTGAATAACTATCGCCTAGCACATCCGCTGACTCCTTTAGTGGAATTTGAACCGAAAACCGACCATTAGCTAGCCTCTTAGTAGTTTGTGAGAAAAGGGTTTCGCATGAACTTTCTTCTGTAGAAAGATGTTGACCTGCATAAGGAATTTCTTCAATTTCCCAGAAGTTTCTTAATTGGTCATTTAGGTGTGTCGTTTGAACAAAATGACATTGCACTTTATTTGTGTGTGAGTTTTCAGTGCATAGAGGACCTGAAATTAGCCATCCTAATTTGGTGTTTACTAAATAAGGTCCGGAAGATAAACGAATTTTACCATTAAGCATTAAGTCCCAGAAACAATCTGCACCGATCAATAGATCAATGTGTGAAGATGTACAGAAAGTTGGATCAGCTAACTTAATGTCTTTAGGTATAGATATCTTGTTTACGTCTATACTTGTGGCCGGTATAGTCGACGTGATGCTAGGTAAAACTAGGCATTTAATGTGGATAATATCATGATCGCCGTATATCGATCTAATGTTAATTTCGCTAGAATGGACTGCCTGTGTGACTGAATGTCCTATCCCGCTAATCTGACAAGTGGACTGTATACGTTGTGCATTTAATTTCCTACATAGTGAATCTGTGATAAAACAGTGTTGACTGCCGTTATCTAATAATGCACGAGCCTTATAATATTTATTGTCTTTACCAATGATTTCTACTAAAGCTGTCGACAGCAAAACCGGTTGCAGTGTATGTTTACTCAATAAACTTTTACAACTATCATTGTGTGAATTATCGACTGTGTGAAAAGTCTGAACCACTGACGACGAAGTATGTTGCGACCTATCTACTTGTGAATCTGCTGTAGATTGATCCGATTGAACTGCAGAGGGTACAGTGTTATCCCTATTAAATTCATTGTGTAAAAGACTATTATGTTTGCCATAGCATTGCTTGCAAGGCCCTGCTCGACATTCATTTACTGAGTGCCCCGTCCATAAACAATTAATACAGAGATTCTTATCTTTAACGAATTGAAGCTTATCTTGTGAACTTAAGTCCAAAAATTGTTGACAACCATACAACGAATGTTTTGCTTTACATTTAACACAAGTGCGGGTATGCTTGAAAAACTTTTTATTGTTCTGAGTAGAAACCAAACTGTGCGATTGTTTTTTAACAGAATTATGACTAACTGCCTGGGAAGTACTATTGACTTTAACCATTTCTAAAGTATCAGCCTTTTGTTTTAAAAACCGTAAGAGTGAATCTAAATTAAATATTTTCTCGGAATCACTTGCACTAGTGTTTTTAAACTGTTCCCATTCTTTTTCAATAGTTACATCCAATTTTGAAGTTATTATATAAATCAACAAGGTATCCCATGATTGGGTAGGCTCACCAAGTGTTTTTAAAGCTCGTAAATTTTTAAGTACCGTATCTATTAGTTTCCTAATTGGGGCAGGTGATTCTTTAGTTATGGTTGACATTGTGAATAACGCTTTGACGTGATTGTGTATCAGCAACTTATTATTATTGAATCTATTCTCAATCAATTCCCAAGCAACACTATAATTATCTGAAGAAAATTCAAGAGACTTAATAACTTGCAACGCATTTCCAGTCAGAGATGCTCTTAAGTAGTGGAATTTTTGAATATTATCAAGTTGCTTAGAATTGTGAATCATTGACGAAAATGTGTCTCTAAATTCCAACCAATTATCGTAACTACCATCAAAATTGGGAAGCGAAATAGTTGGCAATTTTACCAACGTATTGGAATAACTGCAGTTATGTTCCAACGTATTGGAATTGCACTTGTGTTTGTCACAACTATCCTGGCTATTATCTATTAAACAATTAGCTTCAGCAACAGAACTATAGTAACAATTATCAAAAGACTCTCTATACTCTAATTGTTCCGGAATGTCCTTTTCTGGCACCAATTCCTCGATTGACGATTGAACTTTACTAAATTCCTGTAGCAAACCTTGAGCAGACTTTACGCGCAATTCTAATTCTACCTTCTGTTTAGGATTGATTTCGCTACCAACTAACAAATTTACACTTTTTTCGAACTGTGTGAGCATACCTTTTAAGGTACCCCGTCTCCGTCTTAAATCTGCTAGCTTTTTAATATCCTCAGGCGAAGTCATTGTGGCAATTTGTGGGAAGAGAAGGTACTCACGTTTTTCCTGCGGCAAGGCTGGTGAACAATGCACGCGCGTTCCTGTATACACAAAAGTACGATTTTAGCACACACAGAATAAAAAGGGAAGAAGAAGGAATTGCCAGGCACCCCTTGAAGGCTTCCTCTGACAACGTGGTGATGATCAGAAGATACGGCTCGTAGGACCAATGTTAAGGTGTGGCCTTAACTCTTGGGGTTCTATTTCAGATTTCAGGGAGTGGCAACCAAAATGAGTGATTTATTTTAATCTGGATTACAGAAATTTATTGGTATAATTATGTACAATGGTTACGGGACTATGTCTAATAGGGTCGAGGCAGAAAGTAGGAAAAAGGGCCGAGCTGGCGTCGTCATGTGTTTATATAGGCTTGAAGCAGTGCCTCCTCGCGGTGGTTCGATGAACTATCCAGCTTGACGAGTGACGTAGGCGCATGTCTGTTGTGTAGATCATCATTTGTTTTTTCATTGCGTCTGCTGTCGCTGCTGGTAGATGGCGCTGTCCTCAACAGTATGCCTTTGCATTATTTTAAAGTAAGGCAGCAGAAAGCTTCAGTAGCTTTAAGGGGAATATTAGCAAAAAAAAGTTTTCAAATTCCTGAGCTATTTCTACATCTAATGGGTTAATGGGCCCATGTGCAGTCTCTAAATTAAATTCAGTTTTACGCTGTTTTTTCCTACCTGTTTAATTATGTATTATTTGTCAGGTAGTTCTTATGTTATGATCAGCTGACTTTATTTTATTGGTAATAAAAGAGCTTTAGCTATTTGTCACACACTTTTATAGTAACATAGTGATGAAAGTTTGTACTATTCATATGTTTCTTTAAGCCATAGAGTTCAAAAAGATTTTCCCTGCTTTTACGAATACGTTAACGTTAGTCGCCCAGTCACTAACCAAGAACTTTGTGTAAATACTTTTAGCTTTTAGTGTAAAAGTGTCATTGAACTGCGCGTTTAATATTGAAAAGAACTCTGCGTAGAACGCATTTGGGTCACCTATATTATTAAAATTCTGATCACATAATTTACTGACCAAAGAATTATTTAATTTCTCTAACTTTTTACATGAAAGTCCTAAACCTTATTAGAACTCTTTGTAAAGGCATGTGGGAGCTAAATGTTATTGTTTGCCCACTGTGATTACAAAAAACATTATCAATACAAGTGGCAGAAGTGACACTCGGGGTGGTTCAATAAAAACATTTGACAAGTCAAATGAATGATGATAACCTTTAGTGGATGTACCTACTTAACACGAATCTTCCGTCATATTGTCGGGATTAGGTCTCCGTATAAAGTCACGATGGCCATTCGTTTTTGTCTCTAAATTAATGAAAAGGACCATGAAGAGTGCTGTATAGTCACCGTGCCTACTTCTTGCTCCACCATAGAGGATTTTGGGACAAAAAGCCTATGTCCTTTTCAGTCCTTTGTGGAAAGTATTTTTGACTAATGCTGTAACTTATCCGGTCACAATACATAGATTTGTGATGATAAACTAGTTACCGCAGTCAGCCCAATGATAGGGGACCACTCTTTACCGCCATCGAGCCTCATAAGTATTAAAAAAATACATAAACTAATGAGACCATTTCAATTTTGTATGGAAATTAAACATGGTTCTCTGCCCTTTCGCCGAAAATTGTTTGCCAGATTTTCACTTGTCAACTAACGTTTCGCAGAATTTCCCAGCCTTACAGTTACTAACTGTACGTTTGGTCTGCTTTCATAATGACACTTTTTAAAATGCCAACTTTCAAGTAGCAGTGGTGCGTATAATCTTTAAAAATTACAAATAAATCACACGCGCGTGAACCTAGATTATTAAAGCAATCTCGGCTATAATTGCTGATTCAGCGGTGCTAACTTTAAGGCGAAAGAAACCCAAAATAAGCGAAGGCAAGGAATTAAAGTCCAGTTCATTAGCTATGTCACATACCTTTGACCAGCAAGCTCCACGCAGATATAGGCGATGCCGCTTCCAAGCTTAAAGCTCACAGTCTAGCTAAGCAGTCTAGGTACACTAATGCTGGCCAGCAATCCACACACACAGTCCAGGTAATACAGATATCACTTGATGTGGGTTCAGTTCCGGGTGTAGGACGAGATGATGCGCGTCCGAGCGAAAGTATGAATCGATGCGAAGAAGCGCGTACGCATTATCCAATGGTCTAGGTGAGACTGCCGGAAGCCGGCAAACGTCAACAGCTCTAAAGTGTTGACAGCGGCGAATCCGCATAGAACATCACCGAAACAACGATATGTGACACTTATCTAATAAATTAAGACAATTAAACCAATGCCTTTCAATCGCCATAACGTGATGTAGTAAAAAAATAAATTATGAAGCGTAACCATTTTCCCCGGCTTGAAAGTTCCTACTTTCGAAACACAAAGGAAAATTAAATAAAATTGCATATCCTCACAATTCTACCAAAAGTCACAAGAACTCTAAAATTGCGACTCTATAATACAAATAAGAATACTTAAGTAACTATTCTACGCGGTAACTAAAGCTAAACTGCACATTGGTGCATAATAAGACTTAATTTTAATGCTACTAAAACTTATTGAGTTGGCAAAGGGCACAACTTTATTACCGGGCGACTCTGAAGGATCCCACTTTTAGTCTTTACGGATGCGACTCTACAGACTCCGTTTTTATCTGGGAATAATTCTGTAATTACACCTAACGGCCAATGCAGAGGCATCACATTGTCCTGCATGGAGACGACAACCATACCGACCCGTATTGGATTGGCAGGGGTGTTCCATTTCTGTTTGGATTGTAGGGTGTGCAAGTACTCTTGGCGCCACCGCTTCCAAAAAGATTGGACCAGTTTATCAGTCAATTCATATCGCGAAATAAGATGTAACCGCGTTTCATTGACTTCGCGAGCGGGAAGAAATAAAAGAGGCTTCGTATGCAAGAAGTGCGCCGGTGATAATGAAGCCGGCTCTGACGGATCCGAACTGATCGCATACAGAGGCCTCGAGTTTAATAAAGCTTCTACTTGAGTGAGCATAGTGTTCAGCTCATCAAAACTAAGAATTTGCTGACCGATGACCTTAAAGAGATGCGTTTTGACACTTTTAACTTCACTTTCCCAACAACCACCAAAATGTGGGGCTCTACAGGGGATGTTTTTAAGTGTGATTCGATGCTCTGCAAGTTCTCGTTCCCATAAGGGGTGATACTCTTTAGCCAAGAATTGGTAGAGGTCTCTGAGATAAGACTTGGCTCCAATAAAATTGGTAGCGTTATCTGTGTAAAGACACTGAACTGGACCTCTACGCGCCAGGAAGCGTTTGAAAGCTGACAGAAAGCTAGCAGTGCTAAGATCTGAAGCGATCTCAAGATGCAGAGCACGAGTTGTCAGGCATGTAAAAAGACAGATATACGCCTTCCTTGTTCTTTGGCCTCGAGCACGTACCGGCGTGATCAAGAGAGGTCCCGCGTAGTCGCAACCTGTTTCAGAGAAAGCCTTAGGAGCAGATGTAACGCGAGAACGTGGCAAATCCGCCATTATAGGAAAGGTAGGTCGCGGTTTGGCTCGAAAGCAAATGTTACAATTAAAGGTAATGTGACGTGCAATACGTCGCGCACACAGGATCCAATACTTCTGTCGTAAGAGAGATACGAGCAAGTTTGGTCCTGTGTGGAAATTTTTCACATGATAGTGGGAGACTAAAAGTTCCACTATATGATCTTGACGCGGAAGGAGGATCTGATGGCGCGAGTCAAAATCTAGTTCCGAATTGGCTAGGCGACCTCCAACGTGGATAAGTCCTTCGTGAAGAAAGGGACTTAGCCGTTGTACTGGCTTAGAGCACAATTCATTGCGGGCTAAGCGATCGAGATCGGCTTCAAAATGCATCCTCTGCACCGATCGCAACACAACGAATTCAGCGAACTCTAGGTCAGACGCGGTAACGGGCCCTCTAGGGAGTCGTTTGATGAACTTATAAACAAAGCAAATCGTTTTTAAATATTTCAACCAGGAAGAGAACCTAGTAGAGCAGGCGTACAAGATGTCGTCGGAAGGAGGACCTCCGTCCGAGCATTCGTGCGAGAGCACAGGAAGAGCCACGGGCTTCATTTCGGGAGGCTCTTGCGACTCGCCTGAGACGAATGGTTTTATCGGCCATTCAGAGCGGGGAAGCTTAAGCCATGGCGGTCCATTTAGCCATAGCGGATGATGGACTAATTGGGCAGGCGTTAAGCCGCGAGAGAGGCAATCACTGGGATTTTCAGACCCTTTCACGTGGAAGAAGTGATCTGCCGAAAGATTCTCTTGAATCTTAGCGATTCGATTGGCTACGAAGGTGTGCCATCGATGCGGTGCGGAGTGAATCCAACTCAAAGTTACAGTGGAATCCGAAAAAGCTACGACTACCTCAATGGCGTGCCGAGCGGTGAAAAGATTATATACTCGCTTTATCAAAGTTGATAAGAGGAGTGCGGCGCATAGCTCGAGGCGAGCTAAAGAAACGACTTTCAGTGGTGCGACTTTAGATTTCGCACACACCAGCGAAATGACGATACTACCGTCGGGTTTGACAACGTGGGCGTATACCGAACCACCGTACGCTTTCTCACTAGCGTCGGCGAAACCGACGAGTGAGAGCTTACAGCGTTCTACGACGCCGACATGTCGCAAAAATCTCAATTCAGAGATAAGTGGCAGTTCAGCTTGAAATTGTTCCCACAGACGAACAATGCGAGGTGGTGGGACGTCATCCCAACCAAGTTTGACAAGCCAAAGCTCTTTGATCAGAAGCTTAGCGTATAAAATTATCGGTGCCACGAGGCCTAAAACGTCGAAAAGACGGGCGATGGAAGACAGAATATTCCGTTTCGTGCAAGGGCGATCAACAGGATTGACCTGGAAAGCGAAGCAATCCTCATCAGGAAACCAACGAAGTCCCAATATTTTCTGTGTTGGATCTTTACTTAGGTCCACGCTCTGTGAAAGTCGCAATGACTCTGGGATAGTCTGAAGAACATCGACACTGTTGCTAGACCACTTCGTCAGCTGAAAATCACCGAGAGAGAATATTTTTATCAGTTCACGAGCCGAGTCTATAGCCAGCGCAGTGCTAGGTATAGAACTAACTATATCGTCCATGTAAATATCTCGCTGCAAAATGTCCCTGGCAAGAGGTAACTGCATTCCTTCATCCTGACATAGCTGTTGGATAGTGCGAATAGCTATAAAAGGACTACACTTTAATCCAAATGGAAGCACTGAAAACTGATAGATTTGAAGGTCTTCTTCTTCATTAAACCGATATAAGATACGTTGAAGTGAACGATCTTGCGGGCGTATACCTATACGTAGGTACATAGATTTGACATCTGCGGAAATAGCGACACTGAAAAGCCTAAAATTTAACAAGATGTTAAAAAGATCAGCCTGAAGGACTGGACCTGCGTACAGGATATCATTGAGCGAGGTACCGTTGTCTGTACATGCACTGGCATCTAGGACCACGCGCAACTTAGTGGTCACTTTATCCTCTCGAATAACAGCATGGTGAGGAATATAGTATTCCGTTTCTCGCTCACTACCATTTCGTTTGGGCAACACACATTCAGGTACCATATTCTGCACCAAAGAAATGTAATTGTTTTGTAGATAATCCCGTATGACGTCATCATAAAGAAGCTTGACGTTAGGAAGCGATTTAAGTTTACGTTCGAGGCTAAAAAATCTCTTGCGAGCTATATCAAAAGAATTCCCTAACGCTGACGCGTCTGTTTTCAGTGGTAAGGCTGCAACATACTTGCCACTTGGAGCGCGGGTAGTTGTGGTACAATAAAACTGTTCACAGTGTTTATCATCCACACTCCCAATGGACGAAGCAGAAACATCTTCAACCTCCCAAAACTTACGAAGATCGAAGTTATCGAACGAACACGCAAAGAAAGACAGAGTGTCAGTTTGAGGTTCGATAATAGGTGCTTCTCCTAGAAGTATGTAGCCGAGCACAGTCTCCAATGCGTCGGGGCAGCCGGGTTCGCTGGCCACGTGACCTGGTCGCAATAACTTCGCGAACAACTTGACCCCAAGTAACATATCAATATTACCTGGCACACCCCAGGTGTCATCCGCGAATAGTTTAGGATCGATATGCTTCAATTCGGCAATGTTTATAGCACACAGAGGAAGCTGTCCGGTTATTTGATCCAAAACTAAAGCGTCAATTTCGTACCTAGGCTGCGAGTGAAGCCGTGAGCTGAACGTAAGGTTCACCGAGCCGCGAACGGGCTGCGACGTGCCACCAATACCACGGACGGTATTTATCGAGTCCGCATGTATAGTTAAACCGAGCATACGGCAGCAACGCGTTGTGATGTAATTCTTTTGCGACCCAGGGTCTAAAAGACATCTAACCACCACATCCTTACCCTTCCTACCCGCCACTAAAACTTTGGCCGTAGCCAGCACTTCGGTACGACGTGTGGCCTGGACTGGAGCAGAAGAATGAGTACACAACGCCACACGATCAGTAGTAGCAGGGTCGGCCGCAGAAGTTGAAGCGGGGGCGCACGCGGGGGCAAGCGCAGCGGCTTTCGTAGATTGCTCAAAATGCAATAAAGAATGATGTTTACCGTTGCATTTCCGACATGTGGACTTAGATTGACACTTAGATACGGTATGTTGGCTACTTAAGCAGTTACCACATCTGTTATTGTCTTTTACAAACTTAAATCTATCAGTCGCGCTCAACTTCTGAAACGCATTGCACGTAAACAAGTTTTTATGCGTGGAATGACAAAGCGAACATTTAGATTCAGTAGCCACAAACACCTGCGATTCCTTAGATGAGGTGCTGGAGCTACCTGCGGGGGCGGGCTTAGATGCCGCAGAAGAGGTGCGAAACAAGATTTTTACTTGTTCACGAACAAACCTTACGAAAGAATCATAATCTAACTCCTGTTGATTACGAAGTGACATTTCAAAATGTTTTGCGATATCTGAGTCTATTAATTTAAGACCCAAATGAATAAATATAAAATCATCCAACCTGTCTATTTTCAATTGTTTGAGTCCCGCAACCGTAGCAGTAAATTTATCGAAACCCTTTTCAATGTTAGCGGGCGTCGAACTGAACGATTTCAATGAGAACAGCTGATTTAGATAATTAGTGGCGAGCGCGCGAGTATCCAGGTACTTTGCAATAAGCGCATCCCAGACCACGCGGTAGTTATCGCCAGAAGGTACAATACCTAGTGCCACATTCCTAGCCTTTCCCTTTAAACAACTCAGCAGATAATGAATGCGATCAGAATCTGATAAATCGCCGTTAGTATGTATAATACGTTTGAAAGTCTCATAAAAGAACGGGAAACTCTGAATATCACCATCAAATGTAGGCAACTCAATTTTAGGTACCTTTATGTGATAAGCATTAGGGCTCGATTTCATGCTAATCGAAGCAACAGCAGCGGGTTCCTTGGAATCACGTGATTCCGTTAATGCAGCCAAAGTATTTTGTATCTCGCAGACCAATTCATCAAATGAAGTTAAAGCACTATAGCTTACTTCGTATTTTGGATCTAATGTCAAATTCAACATATTTATCTCGTCCATAATCCCATTGAATTCGCTACGTAAGGCATCCATTTGTTTAGCCTGAGCAATAAAAGTCTTACGTAATCTTTCGGTTGTTAAAGATTTTGTTGAATCAAAAATACTTTGAACCCGTGCGAAATACGAGTCGCGTTTACTTTCAAATAATCTGAGTTTGACCTTGTCACTCATTGTGAACAGAAGTTAAACCAGACAAAAAATAAAAAATTTAATTAATCAACTGAACTCTAAATTACTTCTACGGAACCCTAAATGCGTGAGAGAAATTAGGGGGGCAAATCAAAAAACAATAGGGAACTCAGAGAACGATTCTATGAAGTAAATAAATAATAGTACGGAACCACTTATCCGTACGCGCGAACCCTAACAGTAACAAATTGTAAGGATTAACACAGAAAACGAACGTTTAACAGATTGCAGATAACAAGTCTAATGAAATTAAAATAGTAAACACGCCTAATACCTTAAGAACGTAGCTATCTATTTCATATATTTATACTTAGCTAGACCTACAACATTCCAACAAACCGATAATCAGCATTTATGTTGAATGCGCCGCAATAACGAATCTGCACTTTTACAATAACAAAAGTGTGAAACCTACAAATAAGTATAGACACCTATTACGTAAGCGATGCGATTGTATTTATAACGAAATCTCTTCGTACAAAACAATAATATTCCTAACCAGTAAATGAGTAGACGACCGTTCGAAATAACTTATCTAGTAGGTCCTACGTTTACCAAGTTAGGTGCGGGGGTGATATGTATAATTATACGGCTGTTCCCTATTAGGCGAACAAATACGTAAAGTTTATACACATCTGCTATTTTATCTGAAGGATCCTATCAAAAGATCAAGTTTCCTTACAAAATAAAATAACAAGCGACGCGATGATAAGATGATTAATTGCAATAATTAATCAAATGCGATGTGAGATAATTAATTGCAATAATTAATCCAATGCGATGGAGTCTCGAAATTATAAAAAAAATATACCTACTCGTGCAATACGAATATTGTAGGCATGGACCAAACGAACCCACAGAACCACGTGTATCATGCAATAACAACCGATATCATTCAGTCAGCAAATCTCAATTGTGAAAAATAATAAAAGTTTCTAATTGATGAATAAAAATTAGCCGTACGAGAACAAAGACCTGGAATATTCCACAAGTCACAGAGGCCAACTCAAAGTCATACAACCACCCACAATTTTCATACACGAACAAAAAAAATGTAATTACGCCGAAAAACAACAGATTTATTAAATAAGCTTATTTAGCGATACGAATCAACGTTGATATTCAATTATACGAGTATGTATATTAATTATGTAGTGCAACTAAAGATTGAAGTTAACAATTAATTTGCCGGTAGAACAATTGAATGCAAGGTAGTCTGAACCTTATTACTAACGCAATAGAGGTGAGAGTTGTGTGATGATATGCAATTGATCTGGAAAGTTCTCGAGCTTTTTGCTTAAAGTTAGACTTTTAGAAATCAAAATTAGGCCGTGAATAGACCCAAAATTAATTTATTCGTACTCGAAGGACCAAGATGGTGCGTATAATCTTTAAAAATTACAAATAAATCACACGCGCGTGAACCTAGATTATTAAAGCAATCTCGGCTATAATTGCTGATTCAGCGGTGCTAACTTTAAGGCGAAAGAAACCCAAAATAAGCGAAGGCAAGGAATTAAAGTCCAGTTCATTAGCTATGTCACATACCTTTGACCAGCAAGCTCCACGCAGATATAGGCGATGCCGCTTCCAAGCTTAAAGCTCACAGTCTAGCTAAGCAGTCTAGGTACACTAATGCTGGCCAGCAATCCACACACACAGTCCAGGTAATACAGATATCACTTGATGTGGGTTCAGTTCCGGGTGTAGGACGAGATGATGCGCGTCCGAGCGAAAGTATGAATCGATGCGAAGAAGCGCGTACGCATTATCCAATGGTCTAGGTGAGACTGCCGGAAGCCGGCAAACGTCAACAGCTCTAAAGTGTTGACAGCGGCGAATCCGCATAGAACATCACCGAAACAACGATATGTGACACTTATCTAATAAATTAAGACAATTAAACCAATGCCTTTCAATCGCCATAACGTGATGTAGTAAAAAAATAAATTATGAAGCGTAACCAAGCAGAATGTTTTAGTTTGCGTAATATTCATTTAGTTGTTTATTGTTTACCAAATCTAATAGGGTTTCGTTTAATAATTATGTAATTTTATGGGCAGAGAACCTTGAAAAGGGCTTAAAGTAACCTAACCAAACCGAACCTCGGGGTGCCCTTCGTTCGCTCTTGCATCATATGGGGCTTAAAGTAGTGCGGTCCATGGCCCTTTACGGGGCACCGGTGTGGGCGCGTTCACTGAGGCGGCGGCTTCCGGCCCTAGTCCAGGCGGACGGAGTACGGAGCGAGAGTGCATGAGAGGCTGTCGCCTCCTTCTGCGAAGCAGTGATGCTCGCGAAGGAGGAGGCGGAGCGCGTGAGGGAGAGGCAATCCTTGCGCCCTCACGCCCCTAGCCGCCGCAGGAGACGCCCTGGGCGTCGGGAAACGATAGCCGATTCGGCGGATCGGATCGGATCGGATCGAATTGCGGACGGCGAGCAATGGACAGCTCGCCGCCCAGTAAGGACCAGGCCCGGGTCGACGGCGTGTTGTGTTCCACGCGCGCCTCAAGGAGATGTCAGCACCAACTGACAGGGTCCGCTAGGGCCGATGCCCGCCAGGGTCGCGGGTTGTTCGAAAGAGATACCGTGGCCCCTGGCACAGGCAACTGAACGAACACGGGTGGATTTTAGTCAGTAAGAGTCTGACACTCCCTTCCGCTCCGCCCAGAGCGGGAGGGGGCGTTTGATGATTTCCTAACCAAACTTAACCTCGGGGTGCCTTTCACTCGTTCATAAATATGTTTTCAGAAACGGAATCAGTATATTTGTCCCAAAAGTTTTGTCTCATTATAATAATCAGCTTAACAATAATTCTACCAAATGAAACGTTGTCATACAAAAATTTGCTAATCGTTAGTCGTCGAAGTGAAACATCGGCGAAACGTTGGTTGGCAAGTGATAATCTGCCAAACAATTTTCGGCGAAAAGGCAGGATACCATTAAACACAACGTTTAACAAATTAAAGGCACCGCACTTCCCGTTAATTTCTAAATGTTTTGCGTCGCGACGCTTCTATACATTTTGTATGAAAGGGACGCGGAATAGACATATGCCCGCGCCCCGTCCTCGTCTTACGTCTTTTCTGTGTGTCCAGCGCTTTAGGCAGCTGTCCCACCACCGACGAGGAAGCCAAGCGGGCAGAACTCTCAGCGGACACAACGCTGAGCAACTCACGCTTGATACAAGCACACACCAGCGCACAGTGGTTCCGCGCCCTAAGAGAGGCGGTCATAGGGTTTTGCGAAGGTAATCTGTCGTTATCAAACTAATTATTATTATTATGCTTTTTTGTAATACTTTACGTTATAATAAAATTAAAATAAGCGAATCAATGCTAAAAAACTTTTTTATTCGAAAAAATAATGCATTACTTGACGAAATACATACTAAAATACAAGAAAAGAATTGCAACCTAATAAATAATATACTTAAATATGTACATTTTTGTAGTAACAATAAAGTAAATACCTAATTATTACCTAACTACAAACACAGAAATGGACAAAAATATATTATTTACATAATAGGAGCTGTATCTAAAATAAGATAAAGCTAGTGTTTATTATATAACTATACACATTTTATTCTATACCGACAACAAATTCAACACCACTTTAGATAGAATAGACTTCTTCTTCCGTGGTCACCTTCTTAAACCAGAAATATAAGGATCTGAATTAAGAAGAAGTCTATGTATCAAGTCGGTGTTTGTGACAACCTGTGTTTGTGACAAATATTTTCCTCGTGTAACTTATTGCAAGATTCGGCGGCCTCTTCCGAAAGCTCACCTATTGACAATAATGCATGGTCAATTACTTCCGAACCATGAATGAGGACCTTATGTACAGACGAGGGCAGGTTGTATCATGGATAGGCAGCAACAAGCTTACGTGCTGTGTCTAGAGCATACTCTTTAAAAGCCGCGTTATTAATTTTGTATCCCGTAGAAAGACACTGCAGCAGATTATGACATCTGTCAATAAGGTCTTTGTCTAAACCAGTTAGTTCCGCTGAAATAGCTGAATTAGAAAAAAACCTTCTGGCAGTGTTTCCATCGTTGGATGTCCCACTTCCTCCACTTCACGGTTTGTCGACTATTAGACCAAGTCGCTGCCTAAACTTTTGTGGACATGTTGTTTTTTCTAAGTCATCAGCAATCAAATTCTCAACTTCAGGCAGCAACTCCATCAGGGCTTGAAAAACTCGACGCCACCGTTCCAGTTTGGATTTGCTGTCCTTAATAGACAGCCAAGTATCTAGTACAAGCATTCTTTTGAAAGAACACTCAATACTAGTACCTAAAACCAAACAAAAAACAATACATATTTCGTAGCAAGTGCTACGCGCCCAGGCGCTCGGCGTAGACCCTGGCTGCACCTTACAGCTACACCATGCGCAAATACATTTTTTAAAGTCTAGTAGTAGAGATTTCAAGCGACATTTTTATACCTACCTAATTCAATGTCACAAGTAGATACAAACATAAGTAAAAGCTTCAACATAAAATAAATACAGAAATAAATACGTAAGTAAAGCTGCGGCGTAGCACTCTATTTAAAAAAAATTGTGGATTGAAAATACAAAATAGTAAAGTAAATTGATAATATATACTTGTAACTTGAATGTCCATGGCAAAATAACAGGTCACACACAAGTTGGAACTTGAAAGCACGCGTCGCGTATTAGGCTAATTAGCGCTTGGTGATAAACGCAGTTGATGACTAATTAGATGTGTTCACTTCCGATGCCGAAAAAGGAATGTTGCGAACAATAGATTGCAAAACCTTTTACAGCCTCAGGTACTTTGACAACTAGTGGGTAACTGAGCCAGATATCATGACTTAGCTCAATCATTGCCATCGGAGGCCTGTGACCTTCTACGTGACCACGGTGCAGCGAGCAATCGCTTGTCGCCATCGCGCACTCGCTACTCGTTGCTTGCCCGCGGTGGGATAGGTGCCTTTGCATGTCCACCGAACATGTATCTCTTTAATCTATCGGATAATTAATTTATATGTTATGGTTTCATTTTTAATTCTTTTACCTATTGTGGTACAGTAATTTTATTTTAGATGCATCGCCTTCACATATATATTATACTAGCGGTCGCCCGCGGCTCCGCCCGCGTGGATGTCGGTTTTCGCGACTAAAAGTAGCCTATGTGTTATTCTGATTTATATAACCTATAGCGGTCCCCCGCGGCTCCGCCTGCGTGGATGTCGATTACCGCTACAAAAAGCCTAAGTTTGATCCCACGTGTTCAACTACACAATAGTAAATTTAGCATTTTAGCCGACAAACAGGCAGATAAACAAACAGACTTTCTCATTTATTTTATTAGCAGGATAAGATAACTTTATGTGTTAAATATTGTTTTAAAGGGTAAAATTTTTGTAAAAAAAGTTACTGAATTATGAGCTTCCCTATAAACAACATTTGATGTATTTTGTTCGGCATGACGTTGTGAACGTTCAGATGAAGATTCTTCGATACGACGTATTCTTGCTGCCCTTGCTTGAGAACTGTGTTTAGAAAGTTGAGACCTTGTCTTTAACCTTGTCTTTAGCCCTATAACCGCACTTCACACACACACAAATGCAAACCATACATGCAAACTCTCATTCGATAAATTCGTAGGTAATCAATCCCATCCCCCAATCACACTCCCGCGCCGCTCCTAGCCACGCCCCTTTTCCCCGCCGGCGCCGCGCGGCGCGGCGCCGGCGCCGACAGTGTGATTGAACTCGCCGAAGTGTTCGCAAGTGCGCTTTGCGAATTTCCGTACATCGAGACGTAGTTACAAAGTGTGATGACGGACAATTACTCAAACTCCGAGTTGGTGGAGATGGTCGCCATCAGTGGAGACAGCCTACGTGGAGCCATCCGGATGTTCGTGGAAATGTATCCCGATCGGGAACCCCGTCACAGAGCGTCATGCTGGCTGCTACGCAGAGACTGCGGGATCATCGGCAGTTTGACGTTCCCCGGCATGCTCAAGCTCGCGGCAGCGTAGGCCTGCCTGTCGCCTTGCAGGAAGACATCCTGGAATACTTCCAGCGAGACCCACGGGCAAGCACGCGGTAGGCTGGTCAACACTTTGAAGTGCACCACACTACAGTGTGGCGCCTACTGAAGCGTGAGCTGCAACACCCATTCCACTACCGTAAGGCACAAGACTTTCACCCAGGTGATAAGGTTACATTTTGGTCGCTGGTTCCTGGAACACCAAGACGCCAACATCCTGTGGATGGACGAGTGTTTACCTAAGAGTTGAAAGTAAGTATATCACGTACTTACACTTAACTAGCACGTCTTTCCATTTCATCAAACGTAGAAAGCATCATTTTTAGACTTAGTAGATCGGTACACTAACTAAGGTAGGTATTATTGCCGGCCCTAAGCCCGTTAAGTAGGAAGTAAAGTTTCAAATCAACCAATTTAATCCACAAATAAAAACAAAATCCCTACGAAAACTAGGTTGAAGGATATTATTAATCATCTGATAACAGGTCAGTGAACTTTTCTTTGGCGCACTAGTATTACTGTCATTAGTAAGATTTCCGTATTCCAATGATGCTCAAAAATGAGTTATTTATCAAGCGAAATTTATGACAATAATGTAGATGATTTTCGAAATAAAATTAGGTAAAATTATTGCTACCGGTCGGGTCATTGCTACGCGGCGCGACGGCGCTACCATTTCGGGGAAAAACAGCTGCATGCATTGTCGCTGTGAGCGTAGTCGGGTGATTCTGTTTTATTTGTATTGAATTAAGGGTGTAATTCTGAAATACTGTTAAATTTCAACAACAAAAAAAAAGCAGCGCTTACTAGTTATTGCCCCATAACGTACTTCAATTGATTATTTATGTATTTTATGACAACCTCCTGAACTTTGACGAGGATGCAAATCAACATGTTGTATAGCTCTGAAAAGAACTTTTATATAGCTCTGAAAAGAACTTTTATATAACTTTGAACAGAAACTTTTATGTAGCTCTGAAAATAACTTTTTGTTAGGTTTAGTTTTAACAACGAAATCTAAAAATTTTCGCAGGAAAATTATTAGAAACCGCGCGCGACCGCTGCGTAAAGAGCCGACAGAGCCGCGCGGGTACCTTTCTCATAGACCTAAACTCCCCTCCCGCATCCGCACCCCCGCCTTGGCACAAAATACAGATACTACAGAAGTCAATCACGTGTATGTACTTCACTTTTCATACCTACGCTCGGCGGTCGCGCTATGGTTGTCAACTTTGGCTTGTGTACAAAAAACTATCGTGGTAGTGGCACTCGTA
The DNA here is from genome assembly GCA_916614155.1 of Mesoligia furuncula. Lineage (NCBI taxonomy): Eukaryota > Metazoa > Arthropoda > Insecta > Lepidoptera > Noctuidae > Mesoligia > Mesoligia furuncula. The sequence goes on from OU744801.1 coordinate 29,510,504, forward strand.
TCTAGTCGTTTGATTTATTGTTGAGCTTATTCTAAAATAGTTTGATTTATTGTTGAGCTTATTCTAAAATATTAAAACAAAACAATAAACATAGTATTACAATACAAAAAGTTTACAGAACAAAAACATATAAAATTTTACATTTGTCAATTTTCACTATCGAAAATCCCTAATAACTTCAAAACGGATTACCCTATTTACACAATTCATTTTGCCCTATCCGTTTTAGACCTAAACCTATCAAATGACACTAAAAACAACACAATATCTACACAAACAAAAAATCATGTTTTCAACTTACGTAATAGTTGGTGGCATGCATTTTTTTTTTTGTGTAGCCTGTTCTGTCCCACTGCTGGGCAAAGGCCTCCCAGGCATGAATTTACCTTAAAAAAAAGTTACTTTACTTAAACTGATTCAAAATAGGAAACTATTACCTATATAAATCGAGCTTAGATAGGCATTTTTTTGTTGCACCAGTTTTGCACTTCACAGACGCGTGTCTGAAGCGGATGACACGCGCGCTCGCACTGCTCCCAACCCGTCTGAGATAACGTGTCCGTGAGCGGTGTCTATGTGTGCGTTGCTCGAGCGCACTTTGTATGTAGATTGTCTTCTGTACATCTGTATTTTGTGGCCTTGGTGACGCCTACTTCGCCTGTCGCCACGGGCCGCGGAGCGCAGAAATAGTATTATTATATTTATTTCACCATAACTTTCAAACCAAACGTCCAATTTTAATGAATTAAAGACTAAACATTATCTACATAAACAGTACTTTGTGACAAAATAGTTTATTTTGATAAGGAGTAATGACATGTGTAAAATTAATGCGTTTAAATGAAGTCCTAAAAAAATTCAAGATTTTTAAATAAAAAAATGGTTGTTGTGCTTAACTCGAAATAGATAGGTATAGTGTGTCACAGACTTTTTTGTAGATATTTTTAAGGTCTTTAATTAATTAGAACATTTTATGGTTCTATCTTTTGTAGTTTAGGCGGCGTACGCCAATTAAGGAACTTTTTTGAATGATTTTTTACACCTTGGGTCCAAAAAAACCAAATATCTTACGGATCCCTATTTGTTCTAAAATAAAATATAGCCTATGTTACTTGCAGATAATGTAGCTTTCTAATGGTGAAAGAATTTTTAAAATCGGTCTAGTAGTTTTTGAGTTTATCCATTACAAACAAACAAACAAACAAAAATACAAAGTTTTCCTCTTTATAATATTAGTGTAGAAGTGTAGATAATGAATGTACAGTCGCCAGCACATCAACCTACCCCACTTTGGCCTTGAACGCGTTATGAGCAACTACAGCGAGAATCGTGCGAAAGAGACATATAGCTTTTGTCTGTTCTTACTAGTAATGTGTCGTGCTGCATTGCGTACGTGAGAGTGTGTGCGTGTGGTCGTCGTGGTGTGAATAAAATACTGTGCGATAAGAAATAGCGTAGCTATCCGAATCAAATACAGTGTCACAACAGGAAGACAGTGGGGCGAGCGTATTTGCTGCAGCGCTTAAACAGTAGGTGTCGTCTCACCAAACTATAAAACATGCAGCGCTAGACCGCTTAAAACGTATAGTTTTCTCGCGACCAAAACGTCATAAGCGCCGGGAATTTCATGGGGCTTACACGTTTCATGCAAGACTAAATAAATGAGTAGTTGCCGGTCGGTAACATACCCCGCGTTCCGAATTGCGTCAAAAGCGATTCTATCGCGAGTCCGACCAAATTTAATAGTCACAAAATATAAGGACTATTGACTATTTGTGACGTTGCGCATTGGTCGGATTCGCCATATAAGTAATCGCTTTTGACGCAATTCGGAAGGCGGGGGCCTGGCGCAAAAACTGGTTTTGCGGCGTCGCGTCGTCGGTTCTGAACACTAAGTAATAATAGTTCTATGGTAGCAGGTTGAATAATTGAATCGAAACGCCCAGCGCAATGCTTAAAATACCTATGAAAGTTTATAGTCAATGATCTTTTACTTAATCCTTAATTTTTACATATTTGTTGGAAAATTACTTAGAGTATTAAGTAGTAACTACCTACTCATATTACATTTAAACAGGTAGGTAGTACGGTATACACCGTTCGTTACACAATGAATTAGCGAAATTTCACGCTCTCGATGAATATTGTTAAGTAGACAAGTAGGTAGGTAAGTAGGTATAATCTCATATCAGAAAAACATTTCCTTTTTTATTAGGGATCCGTACCCAAAGGGTAAAAACGGGACCCTATTATTAGGGTTCCGTACCCAAAGGGTAAAAACGAGACCTAAGACTTCGCTGTCTATCCGTCTGTCTGTCACCAGGCTGTATCTCAAGAACCGCGATAGCTAGACAGTTAAAATTTTCACAAATTATGTATTTCTGTTGCCGCTATAATAACAAATACTAAAAACAAAATAAAATGAATATTTAAGGGGGGCTCCCATACAACAAACGTGTTTTTTTCGGCGTTTTCGCCTTGTGGTACGGAACCCTTCGTGTGCGAGTCTGACTCGCACTTGGCCAGTTTTTAAATTTCAAGCAGGTTTTAATGACCTTTTCCGGGTTTTGTTACCTACTTACTGACGGGCTGGCGGTCACCTGTCTTAGCGCGTTCCTTGCTCTTCTATTCTATTATTGATAGCTGCGCCATGCGCCACAGTTATAAACTTTTGTAGTTATCATCCTTTAACTATTTTTATAATACCTATTATATCTGTTATTGTCCCAAAATAAAAGATTTTTATTTATTTTCACGAAATTAAATGCTGAAAACCCATAACATAGGTAATCTGCATGAAATTTTGAAAGAAATATGGACACCTACTTCTTACCCCATCACGAACGTGTGTGAAGTTTAGCCAATTAATTATACCTACAAAAAGCCTTTTGTCAGTCCGCCGTGTTTAAGATTAACGTTTCGTCCGCAGCATGATCTTATTACAAAAACAATCAGGTTGAACCTTGTAACGAAATTACCAATACCTACCGAAGTTTGCTTTGACATGATGTTCAACCTTATTGCGCTAGTAATAAGATACGATTTCAAAGGTTATGAATTTTCAAATAAAATTCTAATATATTATTATCGTTACTTTACATCCCAAATCTATACTATAATATTATAAAGCTGATAAGTTTGTTTGAACGCGCTAATCTCAGGAACTGCTGGTTCGAATTGAAAAATTCTTCTCTACTTGATTCACTATAACGTTTTTAGGGTTCCGTACCCAAAGGGTAAAAACGGAACCCTACCTATTACTAAGACTTCGCTGTCTGTTGGTCCGTCCGTCCGCCTGTCTGTCACCAGGCTGTATCTCAAAAACCGCGATAGCTAGACAGTTGAAATTTTCACAAATTATGTATTTCTATTGCCGCTATAACAACAAATACTAAAAACAAAATAAAATAAATATTTAAGGGGGCTCCCTTAGAACAAACGCGACTTTTTTCCCTGTTTTGCTCGATATCAAAAAGGCAACAGGTAGGCACTTGAAAAATTCACAAAATACTCAGTTGTATTTTTACTTTAATAATAAAATAAAAATAAAATAAATATTTAAGGGGGGCTCCCATACAACAAACGTGTTTTTATAGGCGTTTTTGCCTTGTGGTACGGAACCCTTCGTATGCGAGTCCGACTCGCACTTGGCCTGTTTTTTATCGTAATCAAAGTTCTAAAATAATGCATTATTTGCAAAGGTGTTTTTATAAACATGATATTAATCCTTATCCAAATAAACACGTTACTCATCACAAGTATTTAATTTTGAACAAAATTGCCCTTGACAAATTTGATTTCAATGAATATCTTAGGAAATATCATAGTTTTAAAACAACTCCGCAAGGCGGACGGTCATGACCTGAAGACGCAGTGACTGCAGTCGAAAGGGCTGTGTGATCTAACCCCAGGGGCCCCCAAAATATCTTGGCGGGGTCTTTTGCAAAAAGGACGGTGACGTATTTTTAAGTAAATAAATATGCCGTCGGGGCCCACTGTATAACAGATACGGCGGTAGCTAACCCCCTCCCTGCTTTTGGCACTATAACTACACAACCGATCATCATGAAATTATGCATACATACCAATCAGAAAAGGACATAGGATAGGTTCCTACAGGAAGGCGTGTGAAACCGCGGGAAAAATATTAAAATAAAATGTGGAATAACAATCAAATCTTTTTATTTTTAAACATTAATATAATTGAAAACATTATAACAACTACCTACTTTAAATTAAAATATAATTGCAACAAAAGTTATAAAACCAAACTATACCATAGATTAAGATAATTTATTTGCGTAAAACATGGTATACACAGGTGTTATTAAAGCATATGAGATCATACAGTTTTGCAATAAATGAAAAAAAAAATGCACAAATAAACAAAATTGAATTTAAAAACATTATAATTTATGTTCAAAAAAATCCTTAATATTATAGAAATTATTTTCATTCAGCCATCTATATAGTTTAGTTTTGAATAACCTACAATTTAATATTTTTATACATTAGGTAATTTATAATATACCTACACTCCTACATGCTTCATACTTACATAAAAGTTTCTGTAACCATTACCTATGTCAATAAAGAATTTTTATTTTTAAAATGTCTGACACATCTCGCGGACCTTTCGAAGGCGTTATTATTATTAGGTATATAGATTAGAATTTTATTTGTAACAGACCACCAATGGCTGCCAAGCAAAATCAAATGCGGTAGCATTTGATTGCCAAACAAAAATAAGCTTTTACCTAGATTAGTATAATTTGACTGGGCTGTATAAGGTCCGGCACACACTGGAGGCACACGGCACGACAAGGGATTTTTGTAATACTTACAGATGATTTCGAATCTAATTTAACACTGTTAACACAAACATTTTACACAACAAACTGATTAAAAACAAGTAAATAATATTTATTTTTACAAGCTTTTATTTTTATTGATATTTGTAACAGATTAATTATACAGTTACAACTACCAATGGCTGCTAAGAAAAATCAAATGCTGCCGCCAAACAAAAGTAAGCTTTTAAAATCCCTTGTCATGCCATGCCGCCAGTGGGTGACGGCCCTATCTTAAATTGTCACCAACAATAGTAAAGAAAAATTCTCAAGAATATAACAGTAGTGCGAAAATAAATATAAAATTTCAATTTACAGTATTAATTATCACGATATTAGAAGAATGATCCATACTAATATTATAAATGCGAAAGAACTTTGTGTGTTATGCCTTCGCGGCCAAGCCGGTTGGCAATTGTGATGAAAAATATGGAGATAGTTTGAAGCCTGGGGAAGGACATGCGAGGAATATAGTTTATTATGACACAACATCAACGAACGACATGTCTGGCGTCTTTTCTCAATCCGGCGGCGTCTCCTGACTGTGTCCATTGTTATCTAAAACAAAGAAAATTTTGTCATTTTCAATACTTACATAGGATTCTTTGTTATGAGAAATTGTAGGGGCTAACTTAACTAATCTGCATTCGCGATTAATTTGCCAAAAATCGTAAACAAAAATGACTTTACAGAAAAATAAATTTAAATCATACACAAGAAAGTTCAGTTTACGCTACAACTTTAACTTTTTCAATAGTGCTAGTCACTCTGAAATCAACTTAATTGCCATTACAATAAAGTTGATATTTTTTTACCTTGAAATAATATTAATTTGAAACAAGTTTGAATAAACTTTAAATGAGTATGGAACGGTTAAAAAATATTCTTCCAAATATAAACAAACATACACAAATAATCTGTCGAATTGAGAACTTCCACCTTTGTTGAGGTGGGTTGTAAAATATGGTTGTAAAGGACTGAAGATATTTTTATCTAATAGAGTAATATAATAAGTGATACAACCACTGAGTTTGACTATTTTTATTACGAATGGAATTATCCTACTTAAAAAGCGTAGGTATTTCTACATCAGATAGTGTTGCAGTCCCATTTTATAAACTAGATCTGAAATACCTAAGATATCTAATAGCTAATACTTATACGAAAGTTGAATAACTAAAGGAAGAACTAGAAAAAGGATATAATAAAACAAAAAAGTCTGTTTAGTCAAAATTATTCTTCAACTATAAATTAATAATTATTTTTTGACGGATAAAAAACCTGATTAAACACCAAATTACCTGAATCTAAAAACGCAAGAAATTCCTGTTAGAAAATAAAAGAAATGAAATACAAAAATTAAGGAGTCCCTACAAAAAGCATAAAATAAAAAATTAAATTAAAATTTAAAAAAACCCCCGACACAAAAAAATAATAAAATTAAATGTAAGTAATTGGAAAAGGATCAAATAATTTAAAAACCCCCAACTTAAAGAATCTAGGTAACGAGTCTAAAACAGATAAATTCATTCAGATCCTTTTCCAATTACTTACATTTAATTTTATTATTTTTTGTGACGGGGTTTGATTAAATTTTAAATTTAATTTTTTAATCAATTTTGTTATTCACTTTTTAGGAAAACCATGTTTTATGTTAACTGTGATGATATAAGTTAATGTGATAGGTAAGTGTCATTACTAGTTACTCACGCTGTACGAAGTTGAGGTTACTCCACATCGTCTCGTCTGCAGCCGCGTGGCCTTCGCGTAGAGCTGGCGGTTCTATGCTTCCGCTTTCTTCCCACTGCCGAAGCCAGAAGTAAACTGTTTTTTTCTGGAACGAAACAAATAGCTGTAGTTTATTTGCGCATTATTACTCAATTACTATAGGCAAAGAGACCCTTGATTTTAAGCCATTTTTACATGTAATTTTCTCTTGGGTCTGACACTTAAAAGCCCTGTTTTTATGTTCTTTATGCCTAGGCGATCGTTACAATTTCATTATATTGGTCTATGTAATCTTCTTTCGTATTACGTATCAACATTTATCCTATCTCTATACAATAAAAACTTTCTAGAACATTAACTTACTAAAATCGAACTTTGGCATGTTTTCATTGTAGGACATAATTCTTTCTATCTCTAGAACCCGTGGACCGATTTACATAGTTCAAACGGGAATATCAGTTTTAAACATAATCCTCTCATTTGACACTAAAATCACGCAAATATTCATATAAAGAAAGAATCACGTTTTCAAGTTACGTAATTATTCTGCCTATAATTTTTCTTCACATTAAAATTCTCAAAAATTCCTGTTAGAAACTAATACGAAAACTAATAATTAAAACGATATTACTATTCCATCATTTTTACACTATTCTAACTTATTGGGCTGATTTTTCAATCGACAGATATTTTTTACTAAGTATTGGAATAAAATTGACATCTGACAGTTTTTGTTTGGAAGAATTGTCAAAAATTCAAAATTATTCTTCCGATAGTAATAAATTGGCTGGCTAAAAAATTAACTGACGTTGGAAAAATCAGCCCTAAATGGAATCAAAAACAATAGTTCATCGAATTATGCTTACGGAGGTATAACTCTGAATTTAAGCTTTCACGAAACAGCGCGCACCCATTATGAAAGAACAAAAAGAAGATATACCTATCCACAAATATAGATCTAACCCTTCTATTAATTCGAAAATTCTATAGAAAAACACCATTGACACATTTTTAACAATACAACTGCATGTTTTGGGACACAGAGGGCAGGATAGGAGGTGGAGCATGGTTTGTGACACAGCTCCGCAATCACACCCTTCTGCTGTTCCGTCAAGGTAGCCCCACTTTACCAGATTGGACTTACATCTTCCCACTTGTGTCCGGAGACGGTTCAGAGACTTCCAAGTGGGCCACGGAAGGTTACACCCTGCAGGGAGATGCTCCTTTGGAGGTAGGTAGTGAGTAGGAGGGGGAAGAGTATCCTGCCACAGTTTGCAACGGGTGTCGGCCGGGTTTCCTGACAGAGACGCTGTCGATTTCAAAAAGCTGTGTCTGCTTATTAGCCGTTGCGTTGGTAGCTGTGCGCCAGATAGTGGATGTCTGGTATCAGACTCTTGTTTGAGTTTCTCCACTGCGCATGCAACTTCTCTTCGGACTTGTGGTGGAGCTATGCCAGCTGTGGGGTAAAGTGCGCTGATCGGGGTCGATTGCAGGCAGCCTGTAATCGTGCGGCAGGTTTCATTTAGAGCAACATCTACTTCCTTGGCGTGGGCGGAACGGTGCCACACTGGGCACGCATGTTCACCTGCAGAGAAGCAGAGTGCTAGGCCAGTAGTCCGAAGAACCTGAGGTGAAGCACCCCAGGTGGTTGAAGTTAGGCGCCTTAGCAAGTTGTTACGGGAACCGACTTTTTTCTTAATTTTAAGACAATGGTTCTTAAATGTCAGCGCCCTGTCAAGGGTGACTCCCAAGTAGGTAGGGTTACTGTAGTGTTCAATGGTGACACCCATCCAATTGATGTTCAGAGTGCGTCTTGCCGAATGGTTGCGGAGATGGAAAACGCATGCCTGAGTTTTTGTGGGGTTCGGTCTGAGGGCGTTATCCGCGTAATACTTTCCGAGGACTTCTAAGCCTGCCTCTAGGATATTTTCAGCATCCTCAAATGTATTGGTTTGGGTAGCCAGGGCGAGGTCATCAGCATATAGGAACCGCTCGCAGTGTTCAACAGTAGGTTGGTCGTTGGTATAGATGTTGAAGAGAATGGGGGCCAGAACACTTCCCTGAGGCAAGCCATTCTTCTGTGATCTCCATCTGCTCCTTTCTGAGTTTAAGAGGACTTGGTACCGTCGATTACGCAGCATCTCACCCAGTACCCGGATAAAACCCTGGTCGTCGATCATGCCAGACAATTTCGCCAATAACCTCTTGACATTGACAGTATCATAAGCCGCTGACAGGTCTACAAGGACGACGCCAGTGATCTTTCGTGCCTCATAGCCATCCTCTATATATTGCGACAGTCGGAGGATTTGCCCGGAGCATGACTTACCTGGTCTAAAGCCGGCCTGCTCGGGAATCAATTTAGGGTCGATCACGGTTTGAAGGCGATTGAGTAAAAGCCGTTCAAATAATTTGAACGTATGGCACAGAAGTGATATAGGCCGATAGTTCTTCGGGTTGTCAGGTTGTTTTCCCGGTTTGAGCAATGCTGTGACTTGGGCTTTCCGCCAGATTTTGGGGATCATCGAGCTTTCAAGACAGGCGTTAAATAGGGCAAGGAGCCATGAAACGCCTGTCGGACCCAGGTTCTTGTTCCACGGTAATGTCGTCCAGTCCAGCCGCCTTACCATTCTTCAGCGCCTTGATAGCCGGGATTATATCCGACAATATGAAGGGCTTACTAATTTCTGCTGAGGATGTTAAGTTCTTGGTAGCTTTTGGCAATTTTGGTAATTTATTTGGGGCCTTACCATTCAGTAAAAGTTGGTGAGCTACCTGGTTAGCCGAAATTTTACCTGGGTTTGTTGGTTCAGGGGGGTCACCAGTGAGTTTTCTTAAAGTCGCCCATGCCTTCTTGCTGTTCCTCGTCATGTCGATATTTTCGACTGTTTTTAACCACTGTTGTTTGTGGTTTTCACTGACCTTTGTAAGTAGCTCCTCGCTGGCTGTGATGGTTTGCTCAGAGAAGGCGTCATTAGCGTATAAAGATTCGTGGAAGTGGCAAAGTTTTGGGAAAAGAAGATTTAAAATACAGTCGTGCCAGCGACACGAAGAAGAAGAAGAACAATACAACCTTTGTTTATTATTATTTAAAATTTATAACTACAAAAAATATTACTCACCGTTATGCCCGTCTGCCGACAAATATCAATCACATCACATCCACTCAATCGAAGGGCTATGATGCGCTCCCTTACAATTTGCGTTAACTGAGGCGGCATTCCTGATTTTGATATTTAACTAAACTTTGATAAAAAATAATTAAAACGCACAGTCACAAATGTCTGAGGACTAGAGATCCCGCCTAGCGGCACTCAGCACGACACCAAGTGACGTACTGAATAAAATATAAATGTCAAATGAACGATGTGATGTGACATTCGTTTAACTTCGTGAAGGTTCGGGGAAACTCGGGAGCAGTGGCGGACGCGCAGGGGCGCGTGGGTGTGGCTTATTCCTAGTGAGACATGGTAATTGGCTTCCAATTATTAGTACGTGCTACCATTGGGCAATTTTTGAAACGTTGAAAACTCCACCAATCATACCAAGGATACTTTCTTTCTAACACTATACGCCGCGTCGTAGTTATAGATATGTATACAGTTTACGTTGATGTGCTGGCGTCTGTACATGCAAAATATTGTAAAACATTTTAAAAGAGTAACAGTGGAGTTTCTTGCCCATTCTTCTCCATACGAAAACTACCGTAAACTCCGTTCCGTTGTCAGTCACTAAAGTTAAGGGAACTCCATGGTGGGTACAATATTGTAATAATGATTGAAGTATACTAATGCCCGTGCCGTCTCGAAGATGGTACGCTTGTCCATATTTGGTAAAGACATCTATAAATGTAACAAACTTTACATTGTGAACGGTGAATAAATCCTTAAGAACTATTTCGAATGGTTTTGTTGCCGGGGGTACAATATTAAACTGGGGTCTAATAGGTCTCCGGTCATATTTAGCTTGCCCGCAAATAATGCATTCGTTGATGAATTTGGTTATTTGATCTTTCATTTTGGGCCAGTAATACTTTCTTGAGAGGGCTAAATAACATTCGGTAATTCCTCGGTGATTGGTTTTGCAGTCATGGTAGTGTTGAATTATCTCTTGCTGACGTAGATAATCTTTAACGTTTTCTAATTCTATCTTAGCTAGTACTAAGTTCATAGATGAACTCTTAAACTTGTCTTGTATGACTGGTATGATGGAGTACATGGCAAGAGGTGGATTTATTAGGATACCGGTTTTTACTTTTGGGTTCACATACTCTTTGAGGGCATTGACTACATCTTGTTCTAAATTAGATGATGATATCTGGACTGCTATGCGCGTGTGAGTTTCGAATGGCTTAGTAACTACTGGTTTGCGTTTGACATCTTCTACTATTGTAAAGCATAGTTGTCTATGGAATCTGTTAAGGGGTTCGTTTGTGATTGGGACTTCCAGTATGGGATGTTCGTGACTGGTGTGTACAGTTGCAGTGGATGAGTTCGCAGATGGCGGGTTTTATGATGGGTTAGGAACCAAAGAACATAGTTCGTCTATTAAGGTGTTAGTATCTTCATTGTGAATCTCCACCCGAGATAAGGCATCGGCGTTTGTATTGGATTTACCTTTCTTATAGATAACGGTGAAATCGTATTCACTAAGTTTCAGCCTCCATCTAGTCAATCGCGAATTGGGCTCTTTAAGGTTCATCATCCACTGTAAAGGTTTATGATCTGTCAATACTTTAAATTTACGACCAAACAAGTATGGTCTAAAATACTTGGTGGCCCAAACTATGGCAAGAAGTTCTTTTTCTATAGTGCTGTAGTTCACTTTCATTCAAGGTTCGGGATGCAAAACACACGGGTTTGTCGGAACCTACATGTCCTTGAGATAGAACGGCTCCGATAGCGACGTTCGAAGCGTCTGTCGTCAGTATGAAATCCTTATCAAAATCGGGATACTGTAGTATGGGATCATTCGTTAAAAGAGTCTTACACTTTTCAAAACTGTTTATGTGATCGGAGTCTAGTACAACTTTTCTACCTTTTTTTAAACACGCTGTGAGAGATTTCGTGATCTTTGCAAAGTCCGGGATAAATTTACGATAGTAACCTACTAGTCCTAAAAATTGTTTAATTTCTTTTGGGGTCTTTGGAATGGGGTATTTTTCTATTGCATGAATTTTATCCGGATTAGGTTTTATTCCTTCGCTACTTATTATGTGTCCGAGATAACCAGTTTCATGCCTTAAGAATTCGGATTTATCCATTTGGATCTTAAAGTTCGATTCCCGAAGCCTATTGAAAACTTTCTCGAGATTGGTCATATGCTCTTGTAGTGACGTAGAAAAAACGATGATATCATCAAGGTAGACGAGGCATATGTCATTCTGGAGACCTCTCAGGACATTGTCCATAACCCTTTGAAATGTGGATGGTGAATTCTTAAGTCCCATGGGCATTCGAAGGAACTCGAAATGTCCATGTTCGACATTAAAAGCTGTTTTTTGGATATCCTGAGGGTCCATCTCAACCTGGTAGAAGCCGCTAGCCAGATCTAGAGTGGTGAAGTATTGGCACCTGCCCAGTTTGTCAAGAACGTCGCTAATGTTCGGGATAGGGTATTTGTCGTTGATGGTTTTTTCATTGAGTTTCCTAAAGTCAAATACTAAACGCCATTTTTGTTTGCCCGAGGCGTCCATTTTCTTGGGGACCACCCAAATGGGTGAGCTCCATGCTGAATCTGAAGGTTTTATTATTCCCTGATCTAACATTTTTGAAATCTGTTCCCTAACCTCCTGACGATGAATAAATGGGTATCTATAGCTTTTTGTGTAAACCGGGACCTCGTCTGTAGTCTTAATACGATGTTTTATTCGATTGGTAAAGGTTAACGCTTCGCCTTCGATGTAAAACACGTCAGCATATTTTGAGCAAAGAGCTATAAGGTTGATTTTCTCCTCCTCGTTTAAATGGTCTGTTCGTAATCGCGTTGTCACTTCTTGAACCCGCGCGGTGCAATATTCGGTACGGGTGCACTCGATATTAAATAAACTTGCGTGCACTGGTCGGTCTAGTGATATTATAATATCATTCGGGCTTGTATTTTCTATTTCCAAGTAGCCGCGATTATTATCCACAATAGTAAGGCACTCGCGTACGACGCAATTGCATATAGTCTGTTCGCTAACTAATGCTGCACCATTTGGAACGTCGATCGGTATTCTAACTAATTTCGAAGATTGAGCAGGTATTATGTCTTCATATAAGTTAACATTGCAGGAATTGTACATACGGATAGGATTCGATGATGTGCGCGTTATTAACCTCTGATCTTTTAAGTCTATCTTGGACTCCCATTTAGTTAGCAAATCTAAACCAATTAAACCGTCGAAATATTCATGAAAACGATATATAAATAACTTAATAAACTCCGGATCATTAAATTCCGCAAAGCAAGGTAAACTTATAGAATAATTATTTCTACTAACCGCGTGTACATTGGTAACTTCAAATGGGTCGTAATTTAAGGGAAGATTCGGAAAATATTTCTCTACAGCTTCTGGACTTATAAAAGACTGATTCGCGCCGGTGTCAATTAGTAATTTAAAAGGTGGTTCCGATATTAGTATGTACGGCAACTGACGCTGAGTTTGGAGATTTAATTCTATTTTAGCTTTTTTGATTTCTGGGCCTCCTGAAAATCCTGACTTGGACCCGCCTGGGGTTTAGTTGAACCAGTAACTTTTTCTTGGAAACATACATCGCTTAAAGTCGGATCATGGTTGCACTCTAATGTAGCGAATGCGCTATAATCGTAATAAATGTTATCGTAATTAAAACAGTCCGGATCGTAATAGTACTCCGTCGGGTAACATGAGTCGTCGTATGACGCGCACTCATTCATGTTCATTTCACGATTTTTAAAATAATTCGTTGGTGGCGGATTACCTGAATTCTGCCAATTATGGCCAGATGGCATGGGTCTGGGTGTAAAATGCTGAACACCGCTCATAGGTTTAGGGCCTTGATTTTGATGTTGCGCCGAAATGTTTCTAGGTGGCAAACGGAACATGTTACTTATTACATATTTACGCTATTTATACTTCTAACTTCACTACCACTACTAAATCTACACTAAATCTCTACTATTATCTATAGTAATCCAGCGAGCCGTACGAGATGCAGGCTCCTGGGAATTGGAATTTCTCGGGTGAAAAATCTTGGAAGATGGGGGTGTTATAAGGGCTAAAAAGGAAGCAACACAGGAACAATTCAAGTGTACTTACAAATTTTTCATCTCTGGTTTTCTCGTGAATCGAAGTCTGGATTCTCCTTCCGGAACTGCAGATGGACCGTAGATTCGGATATTCGGCGCCGGGGCTCGATAGCCACCCAGGCGATTCGCGTACGCGGATATCGATGTTAGAGATCCCTAAAGCTCGCGAACCGGCCCGCGAATATCCTACCGACTGCGCCAATTACGTTAGCTGCAATCGGAGGATTTAAAAAAAACCAAAAATGAATTTACTTAATTTATTTAAAATAAAAGAATTACATTAATTAATCTTAAATTAGCCTAAGTGCCTATTCGAAGTATGAATATGGAATGGAATTTTACAGAGTTACAATAATTGGGTAAACTAGGTCCGTGCGTCACAAAGTGCTATCTCAGCTCGCCGTTTCCGTCGTTCGTCTAATTTGCAGCGTATGTTTCTATAATAAAACTATTGAGTGCTGAGTGGGCAATTCCCCTTATGCAGCTGCGTGTAACACACTTACAAGTTTTTGCATCGAAAATATAAACTCGAGTTTAAAATAATTGTTACTCTGTTAAAAAATGATTTGTCCATAAAGTTGTTACTTACTTCATCGTCAGACCTTTCCGACGAGGAAGTACACCTATGTGTTTGTTCGACTTTCAAACCATTAGACACTCGTGTGATCTTTTGTACCTATGTCGTGTACGTCAATGCTTTGACTCCTAACGCTTCCGTCTGAAATAATGACAGGTTGCTCCACTTTCCCCCTTACATCCATGACGCGTGCGCGTCTCTTAGCTCTCTCTTCGGAGAGATTACTTTCTATTGCAAACGACGTGTGTGAATTTGCGTTTACCTTTTAAAGGAAAAATCAATACTAAATAAAAGACAAATATTAAACCTTCACATGTGAAAACGAATCGTTATCGTGGCTTTGCAGTAGATTTTTATTTTCTTTGTGTTCCATTTGTAGCAGTTTTAATTTTGCCCTGTGCATAACATCGGCTTTACGATATCTTGATACTTCAAAGCCGATCCTAAACGACGTACAGTCAACAAAAGAGATAAGTATGCAGAATCCGAAACCGATTATTAATAGAAAACAAACAGCTCATTTAACAAATTAAATTTCAGTCGAGAACATCCATCGGTTTCTTACTAAACTTCAACTATATCTGACAAATCTGCATACTTGTCTCTTTTGTTGAGTGTACCTAATGTTAAATTGTGAAAAGATGATCTAACATAACATCACGCAATTAATATGGATTAAAAAAGATATAGTTGTAGAAAGATCCTGGCCCAAGATATCCGTAAGGTTAATTACATTATGTCATAAGGTTGATTACATTATGTTAGCTGTAGGGCAATGGATATTGAAACCACTTTATGACCAAAACCAAAAATCTACATACTTCGATGTCTGGCAATATTGTTCCTTTCACCAAATGAGTAATACTCATTTACTTTTGACTAATTTATGTATATAAATAGGTTTGATTTCCCCTGTCATCTTCATGGGGCTATTTACATTTACGAACGATTAATCAAACTTATTTGTCGTATTTATTTCGCTTACACAATTATGTTGTTTGACATTAAGAAATTGAAATTTTATATACAATACACGAGAAACAGTTTGTATCCTTCAAAAATAATAAGTTCATATCATTATTATGATGTAAGATGAAACTTTTCGCAAAGGAGAACTTTAACATGATTACAGCGTAGACTTGTGAGCTTATGTTTTACAAACGCTATACATTTATTATGTATGTGTGTACATGAATGTATAATTGTATACATCTCAATGTAGTGCAAAGTTACAAGTCGTATGACAGGCTCTCGAAGTTTATCAAAAGGTCGAAGTTTTCTCATCAAAGTAAAAGAGAAAGTGTTTGGAAGCTTTAAAGGATTATTGGTAATAACTGGGCTTCGACGTGATAGCCGCAGTTGTGAATTATTGCTTTTGTTACGAGTTTCGATAACAGTAGTAACACTAAATTTCAAAGTAATAATAATCTACTGGAGCATAAGAGTCAGAAGAATAAGAAGCTTTGCTTAGCTACCTTGTAAAAATTACTAGACAACCAAAAAAGCAAACACAAGCACCACGTATGCACTAAACTTACCATTTTATTCATGCTTTAGCAATAAAATCTGTGAGAATGTGTACTGTTAACTGCGCTACAAGCTCGCAACCGACATACAGACATCGTACGCAAAGGCATAAAAAGGTAATATTGCGGAACCCTATAAAATTTCCTAAACCAAAATAGAAATGTGCATGAAATAAGCAAGAAGAGAAATACGCACGTACGTATGCCGCACAGTATTCTAGAACAGATTAAAGTATTTCACAGTGAAATCGTGAGACACCTTGACGACACGACAATGCTCGTAAACGTACTGTAACGTAATTATTCAAGACAGCTTGCTGTAAATTACTTAGGTATGTACAACTAGATTAAGAATTTTTCTAGTGACGTTTATAGAAAACATACGTTATTGGTAACAAATCCAGTATAAGCTGACCTCTTGTTCTATTGAAGCTCCATAGTATACTACGCTAGGCAAGTTCAAGATCAAAGTTGTAACACTAACGTGTGGCCTGCTGACCTACCTAGTCTTGTCAATATAACCAAAAATATTGTTCAACAAGGTGGTTGTTTTGAAATTTTTCATGATCCATCTAATATAATTTTTAATATCGCAAAAACGTATAATTATTTGCCTAAATTTCAAGTAAATAACTATACAATAGGAATCTAACTGTACATAAAATTGTACTTTCGAAAACTTTCGTTCTTTTAAATAATGTTCTTCAAGAAAATGTAGCCTCACATAAACGAACATACATTATTCGCAGCAAGGAAGTAATCATTCCTTGTACAAGGCTAGCCCATACATCTTCAAGTATCTCACTGAATATGAATTTGAAACGAGCCGCGTTTCTAAGGGTTCTGAATGGGAGGATTACGTGCTTCGGAACAGATGCGACCTGAGCATTGCTTTGGAAATTGGCGAAGTTGGTGAACTACATAATATGGTTTCCGTATTACACGTTACGGAATAGATTCACATCCCACCTGAATATTTACGTATCTAACAAGACAGTTAGCGGAAGTGTGTTTTATTGTACTGATAATTATTATGTGAGTGTACTCTGTGTCTGTGCAGGTTACTTTTCTCAGGAAATGCATCCATGAAACAGTTGAAAAAAAACTGGCCAAGTGTGAGTCGGACTCGCACATGAAGGGTTCCGTATCACAAGGCAATATCGCCGAAAAAAATAGGTTTCTTGTATGGGAGCCCCCTTAAATATTCTTTTTTTTTTGTTTTTTTTTTTTTGCGGTTCTTGAGATACAGCCTGGTGACAGACAGACGGACGGACAGACAGCGAAATCTTAGTAATAGGGTCCCGTTTTTACCCTTTGGGTACGGAACCCTAAAAACGTGTGCGGTCAGAGGATCCCCGTCGGGAACGGAGTTCCTTACGCGATACTCGACATAACTCGTATACTCGTATAATACAAAGAGACTGAGAGAAAATGTCAAAGGGAGGGGGCATAACGCTTATTCCAGATATGAGGATTTCTACCAGTCAACTCCTATCTTTAACTTAGTAACTATCTTTTTGATTTCTAGTACAACACTTACGCACGCCTCCATAATCACTTACGCCCAGATGTGTTGCCTAAAATTTGTGTACTGTTCGATACTGTTTGGAAAGTACCCGACTGTCGCCTGAATACTAACTGATATTGATAGAACTTCAATTGCGGTAGAGCCTTCTCATTAATTATCCTTATCGGAACGCGCCCTAAATATTTTACAATCTAAATCTATTGTTCACTTTGTTCAGTGTGCTCGGTTTCAGTGATCACAATATTGTTACTCCAGTACTTGTTGAACGCTATGGTATCAGCTTGGGATCGTTAAAAGCAATAAACAGTTATAGAACACTGTTAAAAAAAGAGGACTTTGATACCTATATTTGCAATCAACTGTAAAAGCATCTGCCTTTCCTTTTAACGTTGTTTCCAATTAAAAGGAAATTCCATTTGTATTACTTTTACTGCGGCTGAAAAGAAAATAAAAAAAGTTATTTAAAAAATAAAAAACCCGACTGCGGTAAAAAACTTAAGTTAAAAGAAACTGAAAAGCTAAAAACAAGCCCATTTTAAATTAAATAAAAGTTGGCAGCAGGCGGGACACATACCATGTATATTATATTTTCAACTTTTATTGTTTTTAGCTTTCAATTTCTTTTTTAACTTAAGTTTTTTACCGCAGTCGGGTTTTTTTATTTTTTTAAATAACTTTTTTTATTTCCAGCTTTTTAGTTTACAAATGTGAAAGATTTCGCAGATGATTTAGTTCTTGGTAGGTGTTTTTTACGATTTGACACTTCGAATTGCTTTTAACCATCTATTTTAAATATAATTTTGTAATCACCTTTTAAAACTCTTTATTTTGATACCCCACTCGATACGTTTTGCAAAAAAAATTTTTTTGAAGACATAAATGGCGCCAAAAATCGGCCATTTTTTTTCAATTTTGATATACCCAGTGTCAGTGTCGTTAGAGTCGTCTTAATTGTGAGAGCACAATTAAGACGAATCTAACGGCACCTCTCAAGTTGAAATCGATCAAGCTGTTTAAGCTACAGAGCGTGCCAAAGAAATATACATACATACATACACTCGAAAACATAACCCTCTTTCTGGCGCAGTCGGGTAAAAACTAAAAACGATTTTTATTAAATACCTATTCAACAACGATACGCCACGTGACATAGTTTGTTGACTTAATTTTTTTCCATTTTAACAGTAGTCGACATATTGAATTTTCACTAACGTCATGTCTTTAGTGACACTCGCCGGACTAAGAGGAATAGATTGACGTGAGAATCATAAGTATCGGCCCAGGCGTTTGGTCTGTATAATGCTTCAAAGGAACATACAAACATACATAGGCTGATAAACAGATTACCACTTCTTTGCGTCGCGCAGTCGGGTAAATAGCAAATTTATCGAAAGTGACTCTTAAGCGTGGAAATTCACCATTTGACTGCAAAAAATAGAAACAGAAGGGTCACAACAAAGACAAAAGACAGCTGAAAGAAAGGCAGTTTTTGGGAACCTTGATACAACAAAGACCAAACCAAAGGCTTATGCCATAAGCCCGTTTGGAGTGTACGTAAAGGGGCACTGAGGAAAAAAATGTTTTTTTCGCAAGTCGTTTGTTTCCCGATTCTATCGTTTTCTATCCTCTAAACAAGGCTAAAAGCGTCTTATTGTTTTGTCTCCGAGCAGCCGTTTGTCGTAAAGATGATGAAGGGATCCTTTTACAGAGGCGTTTAGGACTTTTTTATTTTTCGTAAACTGTTAGTTTTTAGATTATATCGTACAGTACACATAAATATAAATCATTTATGTCTACGATTCAACGGAAAAACTGCGTCAAATGTACCTAATTCCTTCGAAGGTGAAGGTTAGTGAAACCTGAATAGGATAGATTAGGTTCAAAAACTGCCACAGAACCTAGTTAGCCAACCCCGACCCCACGTGGTACTTGTCTGCCCTTCCCTGAGATTGTTCTTTAGAGCCTGAGGCGCGCACGGAGTGCCTTACCAAGGTCGAAGAGACTGTACTTCCCGTAGCGCCACAGAAAATGCGATTCTCAAGATGCTGGCGAACATGGGAACACCCAAATATTACGAAATATTTTATTCCGATTTTCGAAGTTTCGATTTTCAAAAGTCCGAATTTCATAATATCTAAGAATTTTAAAAATCACGGAAGTTATTTATGACATTCGGTAAAATAACTTCCGTGATTCTTCGAACATATTATGTTCGAAGAATCAAATGCTCGATGGGTTCTCGGTCCGAAAAACAACATTTCGATTTTCAATTTTCCGAATAACCTTCTAAGATTAGGATTCTGATTCAATTAGTATAATATTCAGTTACGTATATAAATTCAAAATCTTTAAGTAACGTTTAATGTAATTTAAAAACGTCTACTTTGTTAATAATATTTATGTGTTAATATTATTTTTTTGTATTTTCTTCTTCTCCTTAACGATTTTAGGATGAACTAGTTTCGCCTAGGCCAAACCAGTTCTCCCTAACGCGATAAGACAAACCCTTCGGTTGCATGGTTGCGGTCGGTCGATAGGCGTCGTAAGATGCAAGAGCAAGCGAAGGGCACCCCGAAGTTTGGTTTGGTTAGGTTACTTTAAACCCTTTACCTAGAAATAGGGGCCCCGCGAAGCGGGGCTCCGTTGACATAGGATGCAAGAGCGAGCCAATGACAATACAAATACCTTTACCGTGCATCGAAATCTAGTAGTATTGCAGTGAAGATCTATCGCGGTAACGTGCATCAAAGTGTAGTGGCGTCGCAGAGACAGTCTTTCGCAGTAACGTGCATCGCAATTTTGTAGCAGCATATTAGCATTTTATTGATATTTTTGCGTCGAAATTTCATATTCTACTCGTATATTTGTCTTGCTATTCAGTATTTATTATTATTATTCAGTTTACAAGGCGTTTTTATTTCGGTATTCTAATTAATCGGAATTCGTATTTTTGATGTTTTGAATTAACATGAATTTAGATTTTTTTTTATTCGATGTATTGAAACTCGGTATTTTGAAAATAGTAATTATAAACGTTAGGAATATTGAAATTTCGGAATTAGAAAAATTGGATGAATGATAAATCACAGTTGTCATATTAGGAATTTTGAACCGTTCGGAATTATGAAAATCGGTATTTTGAAATTCGTATTTGTGACTACCAGAATAAAGTTTTTCTTAGTTAGGTATGTAGTGTATTGGCCCCGGCGAACATTGCCCTTTATCATAAACGTCTGTGTTAGAAAGTGGATAGAAAAACTACATTTATAAGTATGGACATCCACTTAATTAGCGAGCTTTGAGCGTCAGGATAGGATGTTTACTAGTTATTTAATGTAAAACCTATGAATATGGTTGGTAGGGTAAGAATTGTATGAAGAAAAGCACAGAAAGACAAGACTAGGCATTTATTTCAATTAGGCTTGTCAGTTAACGTTAATGAGAAAGCTAGGTAATGTCCGCTCCAAAATAGGTCTTCTTGTAGAAAAAGGATAACAGTAACCAAAATAAACTCCTTGGCAGCTTGTGTTGAAGTATTTTATCAACACATTTAAACATTATCATATTCCTTTTACAAAGGAAAGAAACAGAACACGAATATTCCAACATTCGATAACACTTATGCAATAATTATTTGTCATAAATAATAACACATAAAGAACAACATACATGAAAGCAATAATCAAGATACAATACGAGTATCAATTAACTTATATGAACGTGTAGGTAGTCAGTCGATCTTTCACAAGAAGTGATCTGATAATCATATTTCAATCCATTTTACGATATAGGTAGAACTTCTGCTATGCAACGTGATTTCCTTACATTGGCTTTTAGCAACTTAATAGTATGGACATGAGACACCACTGAGGGTCTGTACTGAATCGGCAAATAGTTGTAACCAAAGTCTTCCGCAAAATTCGCGGTAGCCCTGTTTTATAGTCTTACGATGTTCCAGGTACCTCATCCGTCCTCAACCGGCCCACTCTGCCACCAATTTAGGCCAATCAGAGATGGTCATATATAATTGCTAAATAACTTCTCATCTCTCATCCATACTAATATTATAAACGCGAAAGGTGTCTATCGGTCTGTCTGTCTGTCTGTTACCTCTTCACGCTTAAACCGCTGAACCTATTTAGATGAAATTTGGTATAGAGATAGTTTGATTCCTGGAAAAGGAGATAGGATAGTTTCTATCCCGATATTCCCACGGGATCGACACTTATACGGGTGAAACCGCGGGGCGCTGCTACTAGGCAATTATTAAGAAATCTTAAGTATTGGAACTATTTTAAAACTTAATAAGAATGTTTAGCAATATTTAGTATGTATTTATTTGTAATGTATAGGTAAAAAGATCTGAGAAACGTCTAAAACAACTTGTTACTTTAAAATTGCAATATTAAATCGTGAGGTATATTATGAGTATCATATTAATGACTATATTCACTTATTAATTTATTGTAATGCTAAGATAATAAACATTTGTTTTGATTATGTAAAACCACAAATATTGACTTGTTTGAAAACTCAAGAATCGTTGTTGTTCAACGAATGTTGTTGTTCTAGGTTGTTTCACAAATGAAACAACCTTTTCAGTCACAATAAAAACCATTTACATTAAATACTTTTGTCTCTGAAATATCAATTAAGGAAATCGAATAGCCTAAATTTTGAATCACAACCTTTCTATTTACAAAATAATAATTTACGTTTGATACAATTTTGTTGAATTGGAACGATACGTCAATGTCATTATCATCCGACAGGTGACATTCTTATTGTTGTTTATTGTTTTAAAACATCAATTTATTATTTGTATCAACCAACTGGATCAATCAAATAATTTTATTTATTTAAAACCCTTTTTTCTCTTTTTTAACTCATACACACTTATTTTTTTCCAGCTCACTTTAGACATTGGCACATTATTCGACGTCGGCTTTTTTTTTGAGGATGGCAAATCATCAAATGACCCCTCCCGCTCTGGGTGGAGCGTAAGGGAGTGTCAGACTCTTACTGACTAAAACCCACCCGTGTTCCTTCCTCAGCCCTTTATGTTCCGGGGTAACTCGTCCGTCCTCAGAGCCAACAGGTAGAATTAAACACACGGTTTTTCCTCAAGAGTCGCATAGAACTTCGTTTGCCAAGAGACACTATTATGTCCCCAGCACGAAACTTTATAACCAGCTTAATAAAGTACTAAAATTTTTTTCTGATACTAAATATCACTTCAAATCTAAGTTACAGGAATATCTTCTAAAACTAACTTATCGCAATACGGAGGATCTTCTGTTGGGAAATTTTAGAAATATACATAAATAGTTAAGGTTTTATGATAAATATTATACTCTCGCATGCGCTCGCACACTCACTCATACTTACCCTCACAGTCACACACACACTCTCTCAAAAACATACACACACTCAAACACCCACACACACACACACTTAAAAACCCACACACACATCACTCTAGACAAACACACTAGAGACTTACACAACACTTTCATTTAATATCTTTTTTTTATATAGTTTTTTTTTTTTTTCCTTTTATATTTTATTTCTCTTGGACTTGTCCTAACGGATTATTGTCTATAATGTGGGTCCTATTTTCTATATGCACATCAATTTGTAAGGGACACTGGCTTCTAAGATACAGGTACATAAACCTAGTTTAGAAGTCAGGGTTTTTCACTTTGGAATGCTAACTTAAGCCATTTTTAGACCAAATACTGTATATGCATTTTTTGAGAAATAAAGATTTATTATTATTATTATTTATTATAACCAGTCCGCAGGCCCGCGCCTGCGGTGGCCGGGAGTCGTCAGGAGCTCTCGATGCCCGGAGCGTCTCCCGCGGCGACTGGGACGGGCGGCTTTTTACCTCAGTCATCTCGCCACCTCCTTCGCTAGCATGACTGCTTCGCAGAAGGAGGTGACTGCCTCCCACTCTCTCCCTCTCGTTCCGGACCATGACTAGAACCAACCGTCGCCGCCGCTGCCGCTCGCTTCTACGAGGACACGGTGGTGCTCCGCCCAAGCGGGGCAGACCTCCACCGTATGCTCCACCATGTCCTCTGGGCGATCCTCGTAATGCTGACACCCGGGCGTTTCCTCCCACCTGATGATGTGCAGGAACCTCCCGAAACATACGTGTCCGGTGAGGACCTGCGACAGGCGTTAGGTGAGCTCTCTAGCCACTCCTCAGAGAGAGGTCTTATCGCCTATCGTGGCGTGCCCTGTCGATGTCAGCTTTGCTTGCCGTTTATTAACAATAGAATAGAATATCAATTTATGTGATCAATATTCAATGAGATATTCTATTATAAATTTGAATAATCTCACACCTAGCTTGACATATTTTACTATCCAGAGGCAGTGCAGGAAATTAGCTTACCAGTCCCAGAGTGGCCACTCCACAGATCACTTGACCTTGACCGCAAGGACATTCTACAGTGGACATTGACCTTCACCTTATAGTGCATGTACCCTGGACTGTGAACTTCAGTACCATTGATCTTGACCTCAAAGTCACCAACACTTTTTTTTTGAGGTTGGAAAATCTTCATATGACCCCTCCCGCTCCGGGTGGAGTGGAAGGGAGTGTCAGACTCTTACTGGGTAAAACCCACCCGTGTTCGTTCCTCAACCCTTTATGTGCCGGGGTAGCCCTTTTGGACAATCCCGCTGACCCAGCATGGTTTTTGGTTAGATTATTCAAGTCCTTTAATTTTATAGTGGTTCGTTTCGTATCCTCTGACACAGAAGGGTTTATCTCCGAACAAAGATGCAAAGCTGTCCGTTGTATTTATGTTCCAATAGTACTTTTTGCAAAAGTTAACGAAGCTGACGATCGCAATATTATACATATCTACAGTTTTGGTACAATCGTAGCATCAGAGCAAGTTCCTTGACGATTAATTGCCTTCTGCATATTTCCATTTCGTGTCCAGTACGACTAGCATAGTTTCTCAGCGATGGTTGCGGTCGTTGTGATACCGCTGGTGTGTCTGACGTAGACATCTTATATATGCTGTTATTGTTTCAAACCTGACATGGAAGGTATTGGTATTGTTTTGTAATTTCTATCCCTGCATGTGACTGTGATCTGTACAGGTAGTTTCTCAGAGTTTGAATTGTCCATTGAATTATTTAGTTGACTGACTATGTAGATGTACAGTAACTTTTTGTATATGTTTCACTGTGTGGACCGTCGTTTCTGTCACTCATACTTGTGCTACAGTCTCGCTTGAAAACTGGATGTGCTGTTTTAAATTGAACGCCGAAGTATAAAACAACAGTTGAAATTTTACTTAGGCCCTCTTGCATGTATATGACTAAATACGTTTAGATCTAAACTTATTTAATATATAATTCTGTCAGTGTCAAATGGTTAACAGAAACAGAACAATGTTTTAAATTCGTTTAGTACATCTCAAGATTGTGCATTGGTCAAATTGCACCCGCAGTTTATTTCCAACTTACAGAGTTCCGGACACTATCACACTAGGGTAATAACAGTAAATCAGTTCCACAAAACTGAATAAAGAAAGTTGCAGCAGTATTCAATTCACTATAAAATAGCTTCCTAGTTGCCGTAGATACTATGTTAGCGCAATATCGGATGGTAAATATGTATGTTTTCATCGCTTCGGGCTATTTATTGCGCGGGTACCGGACCGTGCTGTTTGGAGCTACAAGGCTTTTAATCTATTAGGCAGTTCTGAAGCGTATTTCCATTCTATAGAAGGCCAGAACGCAGCCATAGGAAACTGCTCGGGTATACATTAGCGCCCTCCACACGTAAAATTCGGAGCGCGCATCTGGCACTGCATTCTGCATTTCTGCAAACCGAGGGTAGATCTGTGCGGTTTGGACAGTGGATCAAACTGTCGTGATAATTATGATTAAAAATGTGTCCACGGTTTGGAACGCAACGCCGGTGAATTTTACATATTTAGGCAAACGATCCGAACTGTGCGTGTTAATTTATTTTCAAGAGTTTCGACTACAGTTTGGACTGGTGCGTGGAACGTTATAAATTTTAAGAGTTTTCCCTCAGTAGGAAGAAAAATGGATACTCGTTTGGTCATCGCGTAAGCTGAATTTATAGTTAGTTTAAACAACCGAAAAAAAACGGCGAATGTGGGTAAAACAATACAGACGAAGATTCGGACATTTACCAATGTTAAGAGAGTTACGAGAGTGTCACCCAGAAGATTTTAAAAATTACCTAAGACTCGGTTTATATACATCATCTTGCTTTGAGTCTCCGTTATATTTTTTTAATTCCTTGCGAAATGCAACTCTTAAATTTGTATCTTTTTGGTGACGAACTCGCGATTAGCTGAGGAAAAATCTGTCTTGCAAAAATCAACAAGTTCGTCATATGCTTTGTTTCTCATGTTCCGGTTGCTGTAGTCCTTACTTTTAATCTTCCACGGACATGGATGTTCACAGAACAAACGAATGAACTCCGTAATAGCGTCGACGCTCCAAACGGATTTTTTTTTATTTTGCGTCCACACGTGATGCACGCACAAAACTGTGAAACATGCGGTCGCATCGCCAGGTCGAACTGTTAGCCCCGCGCATTTACATGTAAGTACGTTTCGGAGCGAGGAATGGAACGGCGCGTGCTGTTTCCCGCGTTCCGATCTTTGCGTGTGGAGGGCGCTTTTGTATCTGCGATTACAATCTATACACTAGCAGTACGCAAAATTCGTAGAACGAATTTTGCGTACTGCTCGTGTATAGATTGGAAGACCTTAGTAAAAAAGTGATTTCCAATCCATACGCGATTAATTTCACACCCTTGCGTTCTGGCCTCGTATAGAATGGAGATACGCTGTTCTGACAGAGGTGAATATTTGAAAAGGGTTCGATAGTACAGTTTAGCCATTTAGCAAATTGTACAACCGAGTTTTCCGTAAAGTCGTTGATGAATTTCACTAAGTGTTTACCTACATAAATGTTTGCCCTCGACTGTAGAAAATCGTTCAATAAACATTCTGGTGAAGCGTCAATGCTTTTTTTCAATGTAAAAAATAAAATAATAACATTTTAGGATTTTTTCTTATAATATAATATGGTAGTGTTTCAAATTAAATATTTTAACTTCTCAATTAATGAATCCTCGCTCCAATATTTTTGTCGCAGCGCCCATGTATCGGAACTTTCTTGAGTTTTCTCGCTAGATGCCGATAGATGGCCTTCGCGACGGTTTTTAAGTGTGTTCTCCGCCCCGGACAGAGACTGCGCGGGTGTGAGTCGCTCCGCCTTTGAATATTCCTTTTTTGGTGAAACCTTGATGATACTCGTAAAATAATCGGACCTGCATCTGTGCTTTGTTGAAAACTTATAGTGCAGTGTTGATTTTTGGAGTTTCAACCATTCCAACGGTCGATTTAAGAAGATTTGCCAGCCGGCCGGCGGCTATAGACCTGCAAGCCATCACGCGCTCATGAACGAGATATCTTCCCATCACCTTGGGTCTGAGTGGGATCTCTGGATTGTCAAGGTACGTGGGTTTTGCTGCTGTAAATTTTGGTATTGGTTAATAAGGGATTCATCAATAGGGAAATTATCTTATTTTTGAGGTCCGCCATTACGCTTGTGAGTTAAGTTCTTATTTCAAATTTTTCTCACAACACTCATTAAAGGTGCAGGCTATTAAAATTTACACGCCTCACCACAGTTTCCATTTCACCAAACTGTTAAATAGCTCATTAGAACAGCCACAGATGGACAAATAATAATAATTTATTTCTGAAAAAAAACACATTTAAGGTTCACAAAAACAATTTTCCAACTAAAATGAACATTTACAGAAAAAAGTGTATCGTTGGTGCCTGTACTAATGAATTAAATCATTGTATCACAGACACCAGCGCCTTCCAAGATAGGTTACATAATAAATTAAAAATTCGAACGTACTATATGGTGAACTCGTAAAAAATATATGGTAATAAAATAAACAGTAAAAGTAATTTAAAAAGAATAAAATCAATAATATAAACAAGAATTAAGCTACTCATTTACTTAAGTTAATATTTGTACGTGTGCGTGCAAGAGGGTGTCTGTGTGGTGCCGGACTTAAAGAATAGCACCACCCCATACTTCCCGTGGGTGTCGTAAAAGGCGACTAACCATACTGCGATCGCCAACCCGCCTGCCAAGCGTGGCGATTATGGCAACCCCTCCCCCCCCTTTTGGAAGAGGCCTATGTTCAGCGGTGGACGTCTTTCGGCTGAATGTGCAAGAGGGTGCACAGGTGAGTGATTCTGCATGAATGAGTGTATTAGTGTATGTGTGAGTGTATGTGTGAGTGTATGTGTGAGTGCATGTGTGAGTGTATGTGAGAGTGGATGTGTGAGTGTGTGAGTGAGTCTATGTATGCGCCTGTTTTTGGGATACATCTATTGGATTGGTTTGAGAAGATCTTCAGTCTCCCGGTAATTTAACTTCAGTAAGAGGATTTGTAATTCTTTTATGCACTTGTTTTTTGGTAAGTTATGTACGTACGCTATTTTGTTAATACGGTTGTAAAGATGAGAACTATTTACATAAAAATTTCTACTGGCGAGAGCAGTTCTTATGCGGCAGAATTTCGCACACTATGTCCTTCCTGCGCTTGTTGTTTGGATTATATGGGATTGTAGTATGCTTATGCAGAACGGTCTGAAGCACATAGAGCTGTCTTACTGTGAGTACAGAGCATTGTTGGTACAAAGTTACAGTCGGATACCTAATAGGCTTCTTTAAAAGCACTTTTAGGACCGCCCTTTGCGCTCTCTCCACTCGCAGCAAATAAACGTCTCTTGTTCCTTTATAAACAATAATCTCATCAAGTAATTGGTTCCAAAGAATGTATCGTTAAAAAATATTTACGCCATACATTATTACGACAGATACATTATAAGGACGATTTAGAGGTTGTTTTGCATAACGACAAAATTGTCCTCGTCAAGGAAGTTACATTCTTAGGAATAAATATAGACGAACAGCTGAATTACAAAATAGAATTAAATGCTATAAATGCATCGGTATGTTCCGAAACTAGCATTGAGCAATTGAAAATGGTATATTACGCGTTGGTAGAATCAAAAATTAGATATAGCATAATGTTTTGGAGGAAAAGTTATGACTTTATTATCAAAAGTAGAGTATGTAGTAAAGTATGTAGTACGTAAGTGCAATAAAATATTGTCATTTTAAGAGTGTGAGCCTGGAGATCTAAAAACACAAAGGATAAACTTTAAAATGTAACTTGAATCAATAAAAAAAATCAATCAATCAAAATTTTACCTTTTGAGAGAAATAAATTACTAATATTATTATTAAAGAGCGTTTGTGTTACAAAGACGTGCAATTCGCACATTAGTCAGTATCCCGCAAAGAGAGAGTTGCCGTGAGCATTTTATAAATCTGATTAGATGCTTACAGTGCCGAGCATTTATGTATTTGTACTTCTAAGTAACATGGCCAAATGTATACATGAATATGAGACAGCAGAAGAACGACAGATTAGAGAAGGCACACGTAGACAAGACATATATTAAACGTTGCAGTAAAGTACAGCCTAATTGGAATATTGTGAAGCACAGTCCCAGATATCAATCGGTTATATTATTTAATAAGTAAAACCTCTAGACATCTAGACATAAAAAGTGCTATCTTCTCAAGCTCTTTTAAAAATCAACTTAAAAGTTTCCTGTTGAATAAGTCTTTATTCTGTTGAAGATCTATAACGAAATTCCTACATTTATGTTGTGTTTATGCATTGTTATAATATTTAAGGTGTTTTTTTTTCCCTATGTAATTAAGTTTTCTTTTTTATATCAAATAATTTCAGATAAGTACATTTTATTGTTCATGAATAAATGATTATTTAAGTATGATGATTATATAAAAATGTTCAAAATAATTTACTATTCGTAGGCAGAATTAGAAAAATAATATTCTTAACTTACAAAATTATATCAATTTGTCCGACTAGACGGTTACATTTTACGATGAGATCGTATATAAACTTACGCTTCAGCTGATTTCATTGAACCTATTTTCAATACCCTTATAAAGATTCTGATTTAGATAGGAGCTCGTGAAAACACATTTGCTTTAAAGCGTAAGCGTAAAATGGGCGGTTTCTATGTCGGAACCATATGTGATATTATAAGTTAGGGGATTACATCGCTGATAAAAATGCCTGGCACAATGCTGGTCCTGCTCCACAACCACAACTAATTGATTAACACTTGAACATACTGTTGAGCTGCTGAAGATTGTAAGATTATCTTTGCATTGTATAAACTCAATTTCCTATGCATTGTATAATTGCATAGCACAGATGTGAGTTCTATGTAAGTATAAGTATGTACTATACCTTATTTACCATTTACCGGGTAATATGTCTTCCATTGACTTGAATGTGCCATGGCGGCTGATAGTATGTCATGCTCACACAAATGTCTCGCTGACGGTGGCGTGTGTATTGGATCATTTAGCTCCCTTCAAAATGGTTGAGCTGAATGGTGCTGATCTGCGTCATGTTCGTGAACGGGCACCGTCAGTTTGGGCTGGTCATCACTCATCTGCCTCGGCTTATTTCTAATTATTTTATTTTTGGATTGTTGTCTTCTTGCTATTT
This sequence comes from Mesoligia furuncula, assembly GCA_916614155.1. Classification (NCBI taxonomy): domain Eukaryota; kingdom Metazoa; phylum Arthropoda; class Insecta; order Lepidoptera; family Noctuidae; genus Mesoligia; species Mesoligia furuncula. Next base: position 29,540,640 of record OU744801.1, read on the forward strand.
GCTGTACTCTGGATGCTCTTAACGCGTACGTATTTTTTTACATCGTTCTCACATATAATTGTAAATTCAACATTAATGATGTAACTAATATTTTTGTAAAAATACAATTTAAAAGAGTGTCCATGGAGTTTCTTGCCCGTTCTTCTCCATAGGTACCTACGCTTTGAAATGGGCAACTAGCTTCATATTTTCTGACTGACCGACTTCTTGACAATTCAAAAGTGCCTGTAAATGGTTTAATTGAAATAAATGGTTTGAGTTTGAGTATGGGTTGGAGTGCAGGTGAGGGATTGAGCTCCTCCGCACATTTAAACTTATACGTTAAGAGCGTTTACGCCGAACGGCATTTCATACAAACTTTCAAGCCCTTATTTTTCGAGATGAATGAACCGATTTTAATGAAACTTCATACGCATAAGCAGGATACAAAGTTCTAAAAAGTTAGTAGAAAACATTTTCGACAAATTGTGTTACAGCCAAATTAGGCCGATTTTATCTTTTCCATAGAAACAGAGATTTCCAGTTATCTTTTTTTAAATAAGACATTTCAAAAATGTTTTCAACTAACTTTTTAGATCTGTGTATCCTGCTTGTTCGTATGAAGTTTCATTAAAATCGGTTCATTCATTTCGAAAAATAAGGGCTTGATAGTTTGTATGAAATGCCGTACGGCGTAAACGCTCTTAATGCAATTATTGTTGCTCTCAGCAGTCATCATGTCGGGTGTCATACTGATTGAGTTTGCTTGAATAGTAAATAAAAGCCCTCCAGAGACCATATTTCGGCCACGGCGGCCAATTTCAACGGAGATGTGCCTTCGGCGCGGGAGATATTATAGTGCACAAGTGTGTAGGTGCACTCCCTCTTCCCTCACTGTCATAGTCCGACGGGATGGCAATCCGACACGACCGGAGAGAGATCAGGCGCAGGGCCAAAGGCTTAACGTGCTTTCCGAGGTACGGGGGTATCACGCCGCCACGTTCCAAACTCCGGGCTGTTACTAAGAAATTCCTAATGGAAAAACTCAATAACACTTTGCGAGACCCGATAATTGAACCCAGGACCCCACGTTCAGCAATCGCGCTTGCGACCACGAGACCAACGGGGCAGTTAACCTGAATAGTATCAGCCATGCACACGACATAGTGCGGCTGAGCGCATCGGTTTGTTGCATTAGAACATTGTTGCAGATTTGTGAGGCCTATACTGAAGGACGCGGTCTGAAATACAATGTGTCGAAAAGTCGTTTCATGGTTTTTGCGGCTGACTACTAAATGTCTCCCATGATACTATACGGAGTTCCCCATGTTAAAGTGGACCAATTTATAAACCTGGGGCATTTAGTTAATGCCCGTCTCAGGGACGATACTGACATCGAGAGGACGCGGTGCGCATGGCGTTGCCAATTAGAGCTAATATAATGCCCGCAGGTTTGCACGCTGTTCCAAGTCGGTCAAGCTAACACTTTTCAGACCGTATTGTATCTCATTGTAGTCGTCCGGACTGTGGGTAAATCATACCCGAAAAGCATACAAAGCCCTCCGCGTCCAATATTAGAAACGCCTTTTTACTTTATTTTTTTCAATCAAGTTTAAATTTTTTAATACTTCAATATTAAATATCTCTTCCTGTTTGGTAGTAAAATTCTATTAATCTCTTAAATAAATTACAAACTATAGTTTTGTATAAATAAGAAGATTTTTTTTTTTTTGTAAATTTATAAACCATGTATTCCTTTATTATGATTTTTTGATGTTAACTTGAAAGAGCCTGGCATTTGAGAACGTGTCATGTTCACTTAAATTTCTCACCGATGGTGGCGCGTGTGTTGGGTCATTCGGTTCCCTACAAAATGGTTGAGCTGGATGGTGCTGATCCACGCGTCATGTACGTGAACGGGCGCCGTCTGTTGAGACTGGTCAGCTCTTAACTGCCAAGGCTTATTTTTAATCTTATATTTTGAATTGTTTCTTCATTTGTGTCATTTTTTAGGGCTCCGTACCCAAAGGGTAAAAACGGAACCCTATTACTAAGACTTCGCTGTCTGTCCGTCTGTCTGTCACCAGGCTGTATCTCAAGAACCGCGATAGCTAGACTGTTGAAATTTTCACAAAGTATGTATTTCTATTGCCGCTATAACACCAAATACTAAAAATAAAATAAAATAAATATTTAAGGGGGGCTCCCATACAACAAACGCGATTTTTTTGCCCTTTTTTGCTCGATATATAAAATGGCAACAGGTAGGCACTTGAAATATTCACAAAATACTCAGTTGTATTTTAACTTTAATAATAAATAATAAAATTAAAATAAATTAAATATTTAAGGGGGGCTCCCATACAAAAAACATGTTTCGGCGTTTTTGCCTTGTGGTACGGAACCCTTCTTGTGCGAGTCCGACTCGCACTTGGCCAGTTTTTTAAATTGTTCTGTTGCACATATAGAAGCAACAAGAATAATGTACCCAGGATTTTATAATATCTTGATTTAAAAGAGTGTCCATGTAGTTTCTTGCCCGTTCTTCTCCATAGAGATCTACGTTTTAGAATGGGCAACTAGCTTCAACTTTCTGACAACTGACAGACTATTTCAAAAGTGCCTGTACAAGATTTAATTGAAATAACTGCTTTGAGTTTGCGTTTGCCTTCATAGAGCTGAAACAGCTGCCGTGACACTATAGTGCCTCGGGCATGTTTGCCGAAGCTAGCGTCGACTGCTTCTATGCAACGATGCGTAAGCGGAGCGCGTCTCTGGTGCGCAGGGTGCGCGGCAGCCCCAACAGCGTGCTGATGATGATAGCGGACAGGCGAGACTGTCCATACATACGACGCTGCACTGACTTTCACGTCACCTATCCGTCACTAATGTAAGTGTTGTTTTGTAATGTTCATGTATAAATTGTATGTTGTGTGTGTAATTTATTAGCTATTGTATATGCGTCATGTTACCTACTAGCTTGAATAAATCACACTAATATTATAAAGGCGAAAGTTTGTGAGTGTGTGTGTGAGTGTGTGTGTGTGTTTATATGTTTGTTACTTCTTCACGCTCAAACGGCTGGACCAATTTTGATAAAATTTGGTATGGAGGTAGCTGATACCCTGGATTAACATATAGGCTACTTTCTATCCCGATATTCTCACGGGATCGAAACTTATGCCGGTGAAACCGCGGGGCGCAGCTAGTAAATAATAAAGCTTCATGTCAGCACGTAATCGTTAACTGTGAACATAAGTTATGCCATTATGACCGCTCGTATAATCAAGCTCGTCTGGCCAACGAATATCATTCACTTTTTGTTTGTAATGGAGAAGGCAGAATAATGCTAATCCTTTACACAAGGTTAGTACACCTACATTTTACCAACTATGATATTAATATAAGTCACACGTAATTTAGAGGATAAACTTATTTGCCCCGCAGAGATATATCAACTTTAGTTTGGCTAGAATACAAAAGCTCACACAAAAAACACTATACATTATGTGATAACAAAGGGGAGGATGGCGTCCCTTTGGTCCGGCGACTCGCGGGCGTCGGAAGTGAGGACAGTGACGGATGTGCCCTGTGTCACGCAGTGTCGCGGCTCGGTAAGGCTCGGCGTAGCTCGGTAAGGCTCGGCGTAGCTCGGTAAGGCTCGGCGTAGCTAGAGTAGTGTAACGTGTGGAAGACCAGCTTTTGCCCGCGGCTTCACCCGTGTGAAACTCATAAATTATTCCACGGGAACGTATAACCGAGTCATGATCAATCCGTGTGCTAAATTCCGTCGAAATTTGTTCAACCGTTGAGGCGTGATAGGTAATAGGCAGACAGAGTTACTTTTACATTAATTAAGATAAGGATATGTATTTATACACATCCTTATCTTAATTAATGTAAATGTAATGCTGAGTAATGGTGAGCTCAAAAGTAAAAAGCTTTCAAAGTTTTGGTAAAAATGTGTGGTAGCCCTGAACATAAGCACGATTCTGGCTCTGATCATTGTGAAATAGTACATTATGATACATGTGTGCTATGTTGATCATTATGCTCGAGGCGGTATTATTCGCGCGAGCCGCAGGCGAGCGCGATAAGAAAGCCGAGAGTCTAATGATCAATGCAAACGCGTTTCATACGACGTTTTTCAACACACTTGCAAGGAAAAAAACAGACTTGTATTGTTAAATATTAACTTGTTTGGAAAATGGCGCGCTAGTTTTGTTTTGCCGCGCGCCGTGCTAGCCAGCACTAGCGATGCGCGCGCAGGTGTAGGTAAATAAAAACACTGTCTCTTATTTTAAATATATAAGTCGCAAATCATATTTTGATCAAGATACAACCCGACACTGTCCTGAAAATTGCAAAAAACCTAAGAAAATTTGAATTTCCCGGTCTACCACTGCGCATTCGCCTCAAAATTGTCCGTGGTCCCTGCGGTAAATAAATATTAGTTAATTTTGGGACCAAGGACAATACAGACTATTTAAAAAAAAAGTGAATTGATGAGATTAAAAAAGCGCGCATCTCCGACTAGTAAATAGTTATCTGTGGAAATAAAGCACATGTGGATTAAAGTAAAAAAAAAGCATGCGTTTTAATACACTGCATTATGGACCTCAAAGCGGTTCAATAAGAGCCACTTTACGAGCAAGTGTGTTGAAATAGTACATTATGATACATGTGTGCTATGTTGATCATTATGCTCGAGGTGGTATTATACGCGCGAGCCGCAGGCGAGTGCGATTAGAAAGCCGAGAGTCTAATGATCAATGCACACGCGTTTCATACGATGTTTTTCAACACACTTGCGAGGAAAAACACAGACTTGTACAGTCGGTGATAGCAATTAACTGACCCCCCTAAAAATTACTCGATTTTGCACCCTCTGCTCATAACATTAAAGGTTATTCAATATGTATGAGTTTATCAGACTAACACTACTCGATGAACAGAAACAATAAATAATTTTGATACGCAAACTTGAGCTTTAAGATGTTGGTGTTAGGTCATTTACTATGTATATGGGTATTTGTTACGCAATTTTCATTTTTATGCAGCAAGACTTAAAGGTTAGGTTAATGTTCTGATAATTTGTGTCATTGCTACTGATACCTTATTTCATCTGTCTTACCCAAGTTAATCTGGTGTCGTGGTTTGTGTGTAAGGCTGAGACGTGGAAGATGCAAGTTCAAGTCCTGTCTCAATGTTTAATTTTGTTTTCAATAAGTATATAAATTGTTCGTTAAGTATTTCTTGCGTTATTGTAAAGAACAAGCACATCAATTAAATTAATAAAATTTTCATCTTTTTCAATAAGTGGGTAGTTAGACGTCATTATGCGTATTCAACAAAAACTGCTATTGATAAATGATAAATGATAAATGATTTTATTTTTGTAAGTAGGTTTGTACAAACACTTTTACACGTCAATCATGTTTTTTTTTTAAACTAGATGAGGTCGGCGTTTCCTATCTGACTACTCTGAGAAGAAAGGCCGAAACAAACTCAGAGGTCACAGTCTCTTTTAAAGTCCAGACATAATCTTGGTCAGGTTATATGAAGACCATGTAGATCGATGTCTGAGATGGTCTTTTGAGGAAAGAACCACACAGATTGAGAGGACCTGTCCAGTCAGTGCACGCATTTGTCAGAAATCGTGCAGCTCAACTCAAGACTTAAGGAGCTCAACGATTCGACGAACAATACCAAAGAAAGGACATTTGGGTAGGCCACATAAATTACTCAAACTGCCAGACCATGAGAGAAAAAAAAAAACAAGTAATAGAACAGAGAGAAAAATAAAACATAAAAAATTAATAAAATGACCCACATCGTCTTCACATTCACAAATCACAATGTAAAAAAAAAAAATATATATATATAATACTTTACAAAGTAAGTAAATGTCATTGTTTATAAAAAAAAATCATTAATGTCAATGTGTATATAAAAAAAAAAAAAAAAGTCATTCAAAATGCAGAAATTTGAAGCAGCTCAATCCCAAGCCTTTTTGTCCTCAATATAATCTTTAACGGTATAAAAGGCTTTCTGGCACAACTTACGTTTAATGGATGATTTGAATTTATTGAGGCTTAGATCTTGAACGTGGCTTGGTAGCTTATTATAAAAGCGTATACATTGGCATCTGAACGAGCCACCTATTTTTTTGAGCCTTGTTGTTGGTACAACAAATTTGTGTTTATTTCTAGTATTTATATTATGGATATCACTGTATTTTTTAAACAATTTTATGTTTTTATGGGCATATAAAAGATTTTCATAAATATACTGAGAAGGCACAGTCATTACATTAATCTCTTTAAATTTGTCTCTGAGAGAGTGTCTCGGACTTAATTTATAAATTGATCGAACAGCTCGCTTCTGTAAAACAAAGATAGTCTGAATATCGGCGGCATTTCCCCACAATAGAATACCGTACGACATTACACTATGAAAATAGCTAAAGTACACTAAACGGGCAGTCTCTATATCAGTTAAATTACGAATTTTTCTAACAGCATATGCTGCGGAACTTAGCTTTTTTGACAATTTATCTATATGTGGACCCCACTGAAGCTTAGCATCCAAAGTTAGGCCCAAGAATACTGTGTTGTCTTCAGGATTCAATTCCTCGCCCTTTATCAACACATTAGTTTTCACCTGCCTAACGTGGGGTAGCGTAAACTTAATGCATTTGGTTTTTTTCTCGTTTAAAAGCAAATTATTAACATTGAACCAGTGGACTACTTTCGAGATCGCGCTATTTACATCGTCAGTAACCAACTGCTGACGTTTAAGTTTAAACAAAAGAGAAGTGTCATCTGCAAACAACACTATATCATGATTATCCTTTATGAGGTACGGCAAGTCATTAATATAAATAAGAAACAAGAAAGGACCAAGAATTGAGCCCTGTGGGACTCCCATTGTTACTATAGATCCGGGTGATCTTTTTCCATTAACGTCAACGCTCTGAATCCTTTTACTCAAGTATGAAGTAAGAAGATCCAGAGCAGTGTTTCGGATCCCGTAGTGGCGGAGTTTCCTGATTAACGTTTCGTGAAGAACGCAATCGAATGCCTTGGACAAATCACAAAAGATGCCCAAGGCATCGCATTTATCTTCCCATGCATTATAAATATGTCCTAAAAGTTCAACACCGGCATCAGTAGTTGAACGACCCCTTGTAAAACCGAACTGTTTGCTATGTAATAATTTATGTTTATTAAAAAATCTTTGCATTTGGTCTAAAATTAATTTCTCAAAAATTTTACTAAAGGTAGGTAGTACAGAAATAGGTCTATAATTTGTGGGGTCTGATGTACTACCTGATTTAAACAAAGGTATTATTTTACTATTTTTCATAAGGTCAGGAAACTCCCCATTGTCAATACAACTATTAAAGATAAGAGCTAGAGTAGGTGCCACAATGTCAATAATAGACTTAGCTACTTCTACAGAATTACCCCACAGATCTGCAGTCTTTTTTACATTTAAAGTGTGAAAGGTTTTAATTATATCTCTACAGGTAATATATTCAAAATTAAATTCCGAATCGCAACCATTAACATTGTCCTTAAGCAAAGACTCAGCAACAGAAGGTGATGAGTTTAGTGATTTAGTAGTTGAAACGGGAATATCTGAAAAGAAATTTTCAAATGCCTCGGCGACTTGTGAGTCTGATTTTATTATGTTGTCATTAATAGACAGGCTGTAGTCAGTATTTCGGTTACTAGATCTTCCCGTTTCACTATTAATAATATTCCAAGTCGTTTTAATTACATTACTGCTGTTTTTAATCTTTGAACCCAAATAGCGTGACTTGGCCATATAACAAACTTTTTTAAATAATTTTGAATAATTTCTAACATACAAATTAAATTCATCAGTGTTAATATAAGTCCTTTCATTGTACAATTCATAAAGCCGTGTTCTACTTTTATGAATACCAATGGTAGCCCAATCACTGAACGATGCATTGCTATTAACTGAGATAGTCTTGGGAATAAAGGTGGAATCAAATTGTTTACAGTATACATTAAAAAAAATATCATAAAGTTGATTAGGATCAGCATGATTAGATAAAACTGGTAGTTTATTAATGAGTTTACCTTTAAAAGCCTCCAAGCGACTTGCAGTTTTGGGGTTAACAGTGATATCCTTTTAGTCACTTTTTTGTTTAGGTTTTGAATAGTTATCCTTTGCCCGCAATGATCAGAATCTAGTAAAGTTATAATTTCTTTGTGGCTTGGTATAATGTCTGTATAAATATTATCTAGGCATGTGGCACTAGTAGGGGTTATTCTTGTTGGCTCCAAAAATAGGTTTAGAAGATTGTAGGACTGAAACAGACTTAAAATTTTACTACAAGAACCTGAGTTTTCTAATAAATTGACATTAAAATCACCACAAATGATAACGGACTTGTTTGAGTTACAAATCCTGTGTAACACTTCATCCATTACTTTTTCAAAGCAGTCATACAATCCTGAAGGGGGTCTGTACACGCTTAATACAATAGAGTGCTCCAATTCTATACAGGCAATTTCAACTGTACGCTCAACAGATAGGCTCACAATATCTTTACGATCTTTAAATTTGAGCTGGTTACTTACTAAAATTAATGAGCCACCGTGTATAGCATTTATTCTGCTAAACGAACTACCAACCTGGTGATTATTAAAATTGAACAAGAACTGGTGGCTTTTCAGCCAATGTTCTGTTATACAAAGAATGTCAATACTATTAAAATTCATAAATAATTCTACTTCTAAATCTTTGTTCATAAATCCTTGAATATTTTGATGCACTAGGTTGATACTATTTACTGAGTTTATTATATTGAGATGATATTAAGAATATGGGGTAGAAGAATAAATTGAACAAGACATTCTATGCACAAATAGCAGTGAATACGCGCGAACATTTTTACCTTGCCTTACAAATTGCGAAAATCCACGCCTTTTTCCTTTTTATTAATTATCAGTTTTGATACAGTTTAATCGTCATGTCTCAGTTGTGATTATTTAAAATGGACGCATTTATGCAAAAGGGAACCAACCCACAAGTAGGTCAAAATTGAGTTAAGTATACAGAAACCTTTTAAAATGTTTCTTCTATCGGCCCTGTAAAGATCATAGTTGTCTGATTACTCTTTCATATCAAAACATTATGTCGACAAGGATACCAACTCATATATTAGCAGTTTCCGAATAAAATAAAAAGACCCATGCTATATGGTATTGTTAAAAACTGCAAATCTTTTTGGTTATATTGTTGGACAAAGAACCATGTCACATGGTTCCGCATAAAACATATTTAAATGATTTAACAAAAGGGATCATGCGGTTTGGTTCCAGTTTGCATAATAAAATTGCCGTTAGCCTATGCTTTGACAAAGAAGCATGTCACATGGTTCCACATAAAGGATATTTATTTTAATTTACAAAAGAGATCATGCGGTTTGGTTCCAGTTTGCATAATAAAATTGCCGTTAGTCTATAAGATTGATATCACATGGTTCCTTGTTAATATTATTTGAACTTACTTATGCAAAAGAGAATCGAAGGTTTTTTAAGGTAATTTTATTGAAAAATCACTTGTGTACCTAAATACTTATATATTCGGCTCAACTGGCTCCAAATGGAGTGAGTTGAGAATCAATCAATCAATCATGTTTATTGTGGATCATAGGTACAAAAGTAGATAATTACAGTGATGTTGATCAGCTATGTCCCGCCTTTTGGGAACCACATGAGAAACCAGATGGGTCAAAATTTTTAGCTTGAGAAAGCTACTAATTTTATTATTATTTCACTCATCTTGTTCACCTACCTCGAAATCAGTTTGCCCCGAAAAACCTTCCAGATCATCAATTCTTTCGTCTCCCACAAGTCTCATATAAAAGTCATGGGAGTCTTTAGGAATGAGGTGCAAAGGCTCTTCAGGTCCTTTAACATAGCCTTAGGAACAGGCTTCCCGTTTGGCCAAAGAGGTTGCATTACCTCTCTCGTAAGAACAAAAGTTGGCCTACCGCGTAATTTTTTTTTAATGTTAACCTTTTTATAATCCTCGGTCAAATTAGACCTCATAGAAATTGTGAAAATTTCCTCCGTTTTGAGCATTATTTCCCTTGTGTCAAGCCAAAACACTTTATGACCAGCCTCTCTAAAACATGCTTGATTATACAAGAGCCTACCTCTTGAACACCGCGGCCTGCTTCACCTTCTACCCACATATTGCAATGAGCTTCACCATTGCTCCCGGTGTGTATACCTAAATTGAATACCCAAAGTTGTCTTTGGGTAGAAGGTGAAGCAGGCCGCGGTGCTCAAGAGGAAGGCTGTTGTCTAATCAAGTATAATTTAGAGAGGATTGGAAGCAACGTGAAACGCCCAATCCTATGGAGTGATTCGTGCGGTAAACAAACCCGTAATATAAAATTGGTTTTGATGCTAAAAGCTTTGCTTTACGATCAGCCACATAATGAACAAATCAATATATGCACAATTTGTAGAATCGGGACACAGCTTTCTTCCCAACGACACTGATTTCGGAAAAATTGAATCTTCCTTAAAAAAACAACATGTTATATACACACCTGATGATTACAATCATGTAGGTTATGAAAAAATGTAAAAAAAAATAAACCTATGCACGTACATACATACACATGTACATAGAATGAAGCCTGATGATTACTTGTCTTCATTGAGCTGGAATAAAACATAACAAATAGGAAGATAACTGTAGATGGTCTTAAAGTGTCTTGGCTTAACACACAGGAAATAATGCTCAAAAAGGAGGAAATGCTCACAATTTTTATGAGGTCTAATTTGACCGAGGATTATAAAAAGGTTAACATTAAAAAAAATTACGCGGTAGGCCAACTTTTGTTCTTACGAGGGAGGTAATGGAACCTCTGTTCCTGAGGCTAAGTTAAAGGGCCTGAAGAGCTTTCTGCACCTCATTCCTAAAGATTCCCATGGCCTTTGTATTAATCATGTAGAAGACGATAGAATTGAGGATGATCTGGAAGGTTTTTCAGGGCAACCTGATTTCGAGGTAGATGAACCAGATGAGCGAAAATAATAAAATTAGTAGCTTTCACAAGCTACAAATTTGACCAATCTTGTTCCTCAACTCGCTCCATCTGGAGCGAGTTCAGCCGATTATGTAAGTATTTAGGTATCCAAGTAATTTTTCAATAAAATTTCCATAAAAACCTGAGTTTTTGTTATTTTCGCCAATAATATTCATATATTTATATATTGTAACAAGGAACCAACCCACATTTTAGGTTTTTTGCAACAAGGAACCAGAGATAATTTATTAAAAAAAAGACACTTTTTACATAAAAAACTCTTTTTTTTTTACATAGATTCATAAAATGCAGTATCTTACACAATATTGCAAAGTAATCCTATTATAATTATGAACAGTTTACTTTCTTTACAACATTTTACTAAAAATCGTTTTATCTCGAAACTGTCAATGTGTGGGTTGGTTCCCTTTTGCATAAGTACGTCCAAATACAAAATAATCTATATGCATGAGGAGAATGTTGGTGTTAAAGCGATTGCTAGGAAACTTAATATAGCGGTAAGTGTATTCTTTTTTATGCTTCATTTATACTTATAGCTATTCCTTAATTTGTTAGTTGGCTTAAAAACTTGTGAAATAATAATAGAAAATTAACTGTGTTTCATTATGAGATCATGTAAAGGTCTAAAGTGGTTTATCTAAACTTATTCGAAAAATTATGCTTACTTCGTTACTAAAATTATGCTTATTGTGTTGTTTCAGAGAAATACAGTCAGATTGTGGTTAAGACGTATTGAAGAGACAGGGAATATTCAAAAGGATCGTCCTGGAAAATATGGCCCAACTTGTGACATCAACATGGGAATTCATGAGAGGAAGTGACTGTTGTTGGAATATGGTGCGCGGTATGCGGAACCACTTGCAACAAGAGTAGAAAAAATGGTGCTCCACTTCGCTATTAAAAGCACCACTGAATGACTTCAGTGACCAGTGTTGGCCACAAACAATACTAACGTGTCAGTGTGTGTGTTAAATTAACTATTGTTATAATTTTTAACGAAGTATTTCGCATACCTAGTTTTTGTCAAAACCTTATTTATAACTAAAAATAACTACTTACAAAACAAATTGATATAGGTAAAACATTAACACATAATGCTATTTTATTCAGTTAAATGATATTTAATGTGGTGATGTTATTGTTATGAAATAAAGAGAAATACCTATATTTCTAAATATTCTAACATGTTGATTCACTACATTAAACTCTGTGAAGTATGTAACAACGTTATTAGTAAGCAGGTAAATGTTACCTAAGATATCATTTACGTTATTCTTATAATAATTTTATTTATAAAATAAAATCGTTTTTACCATCATTATCGTTTTTTATTTCTGTTCAGCTTTTTTGTGTAGCTAAATTTATAATTTATTATTTATGACTTAAAAAAATATTGTAAAACAGAACGCGGAACAGACAATAATATATTGGTTTTGAACTCACAACCTCATTCTCGTCAGCTTACTAAAGCTACTACCAGACCACACGAACATAGTGAACGTCGTTGAAATTAGCAATTATATTACAAGTTAAAACAATATTCAAGATCATACCTACCTTGACACTGCGTGTTAAAGTTCAAATTCGAATAACTATTTTATTAATCATAGACGACCAGTTGTTCTAGTTCGACAAGCTTACTGTTAACAAGCAGAAGGTTTAAATTCGTTTAATTTTTAAGGGGGTCAGTTAATTGCTATCACCGACTGTACCTATCGTTAAATATTAACTTGTTTGGAAAATGGCGCGCTAGTTTTGTTTTTCACACTAGCACTGGCGATGCGCAAATGGCGATGTGTAAATAAAAGCACCACAGACTTCTTAGACATACTACCTAAAGCACTGAATCTCATCTATACTATAATAATATTATAAAGAGGTAACATTGTTTGTAAGTTTGTAAGTTTGTATGTAGGGGGTAATCTCCGGAAGTAATGAACCAATTTTAAAAATTATTTCACTGGTAGAAAGCTACATTATTCGTGAGTGCTATAGGCTATAAATTATAAAGATATCATGCATATTAGCCGAACTATCTCAATTTTTGTCTAGCCAGGCGGAAAAAAATAGCTCTTAAAACAGAGTTATTTGCATGCGCTGCCTTAACAGTTGTATATAATTGAAAACAATGTATGGCAACCTGGTCCGCTTTGAATAGTTCTACAAAAAAGTCCGCGACACCATATTTCTATCTTTTATATTTTAGCAGATATAGTAGCTTTTATGTGTTAAAAAAAGTAGTTTTCGACGTACTTACTTTTGGACGATTTTTTAAACAACAAATTATTAAAGCTTATCGAAAAAAATATTATTTTGATCACAAGAACATCATAGAGATACGATTTGCCCAAAACAGTATGCCAATTGGTTAAATAGTTTCGAAGATAATATAAAATTACTAAATCACAAAATGCCGCCGTCCATTCACGAACCGCATTAGAACAAGCTTTGTACGGACGTTTTATCCATTTACCCATAGATGGCGTTGTTTAACTTTCGTCGTTAGGTAGGTGTGTTGTACGCGGTTGGTTGGATGTCGTTGGTCTTTAAAATTGTTTTGGTTGTTGGTCTTAAAATTGTTTTGGTTGCTCGGTTTCTTAAAACACAAACACTACTTCGTTCTCATTCTTCGAGTTCGAAGCTGTGCCAGCTGTGGTATTTCTGTTTTTGGGATATCGGACAGTTTCAGCGATTGTTTGTCATGCCTAAAAGGAAATCACACCTTTCCCGTCAGACATCCCAGACAAGAGCAGCTCGAGTACGCCGTACGGAAGAGTCTGCTCTTGAAAATCATCAGCGCCACTCGAGGAATAGAGAAAATATTTCGCAAGCACGCGTTGGGGAATCTAGCTCCGAGCGTTCACAGCGGCTTGCTAACCAAAGCTGGAGAACATCGCAGGTCCGTGCTCGGGAATCTAGCGCTGAACGTGCGCAGCGTCTTTTTGATTTAAGGCAGCATGTCTAAGCAACAAGGTATAGGGAGTCTAGCGCTGAGCGCTCGCAGCGGCTCGCTAGCCAAAGCGCGAAAACATCCATAAGTCCCAGGGTCAAACATTCTCTCAGCACGCGTAGCATGAGCACCGGTTTGTCGACGGAAGAGTAGACAAAGATGACGTTCCGCGTAGACATTATGACGGCAGCAAAGTAGAAAGAGTCAACTGCACTTTTTACGAAATTCACTCTTTTACTTAATTTCGGCTCAGAATTCTTTGTTTTATCATACGAGTTCTTTTTCTTTTTGATTCTTAATTTTTACTGATATTAAGTCACATAATAAAGAGGGGTCCGTGGCTAAATAATAACAGCCACACAAGTTGATCGATCACGTTAAGCTACGCTTGCCGCGGATGGTCCGTGGATGGGTGACCATCTTTAGGTACATACCGAGACCCCTCCGTGCCTCGGAAAGCACGTTAAATTGGTCCCGGCTGTCATTCGTGTATCTTTGACTGTGGAATTTTGTTTATTTTTTTCGTAGGATTTTGTAGATAACCATATATACTTTGTGGCCGTCGAGTACAAATTTTTCTACTGTCTTTAGCGATTATGAAATCTCTTAGACAACTGACAGTTGTCAGTGTGATTTTGACATTTGGGATAGAAAACTTTCTTCTGAAATAGTCTACATAAAAAGGACCTAGACAAAGTTTGTTTGAAACGAAAGACAAAATGACAGATTGTAGAAAGATTTCTAGGCGGTATGTCAAAAATGAAGAAAAGAAATGTCACTTTGTATAGAAAGCATTGTGTCTACTCTTCGTAGAGATTCATGCTACGCGTGGTGGGCATTGACCTGAGAAAGCAGTGTTTTTCCCATGGGCAGTTATATGTTGGCGTATCTCGGGTTGGAACTCCTGAAAGACAATATATTTTGGTACCAAATAATAGCATTACATCTAATATTACTTTAAACAGAGAAGTTTTGAATAATTAAATTAAACATAATTTATTCAATCATAATCATTTCATTTACTCATTTGAAACCCGGTAATATACCCAAAGTGGCATGCAAATACATACATACATATATATGCAATAAAAACAAAACCCTCCTTTTGGCAGTCAGGAAATAAATCATAGCACTCAGTACTAACCGAACCACACTCATAATTTCATCACAAGTTAAAATGTTTACCGCCCAACGAAGTGGGCGCGGGTCAGCTAGTTTTAAATATATTAATTTGTGGCACTGACAAACCTCTTAACAGCCTATAGAAAAAATATAATAAACACAAAATAATGTGTAGACTGATCGTAGTGTTGTCGTACCTATATTAAATTGTAGTTTAGTTAGTATGGAATTAGAAAGTACTATTGGCATAGAGAAATATTACATTAGTTCAGTGAGAATCCGCATTAATAGAACGCCAGTCAGGGTCTTTTCCGTTTGGTTTCGGAAGGGACCACGGACAATTTAAAGTGGATAATTAAAATCGTAAGTCTGTACACGGGTAGTCTATGGGTCGATTATACTAAGAGATCGCTGGATGTCTTGCGTGTCCAATATAACAATGCGTTCAGGACGTTGTTGGGGCTGGCTCGTTACTGTAGCGCGTCGCACATGTTTGCGCAAGCCCGTACCGACGGCTTCTATTCAGTTATTCGTAAGAAAACTGAGTCGCTACTGAGGAGACTGAGGGGCAGTCATAACAGCATCCTGAGGACTGCAGCGGAGAGCTTTGGCTCTCCGATTTTTCAACATTTTGTGCGGATTTTGATTTATACTAACACTAGGCAAAATGAATTAAATATTTTTATTTTGTTACTAACACCATATGGATTTTGTAAGTATTTGTAATTTTTATCTGTCGTTGTTTTATATAGGTCTCGGACCTGAAATAAATGAATATTATTATTATAATTAAAATGTTCTTACGTTTTTTTGTAATTTGCAGGTCAGTATCAGGTTGTATCTTGATCAAATATGATTCGCGACTATAATATATATGTATTTACATAATTATAGTCATTAGAATTGAATCTTTCAGGTTAGATTTTTTCCCTAAGAACTTTTCCATAAGAAAGATGTATTAATGATTCGAATGATTATCATTCTGTAAAGACGTACCTACCTACCTGTTATAGTTGCAAATCATATTTTGATCAAGACACAACCTGATACTAACCTGCAAAAAACTTAAGAAAATTTGAATTTCGTGAACTACCACTGCGCATTTACCTTAAATTGTCTGTAGTCCCTGCGCATTCACCTTAAGGTAAATAAATATTAGTTAATTTTGGGACCAAGGACAATACAGACTATTTAAAAAAAAAAAGTGAATTGATGAGATTAAAAAAGCGCGCATATCCGACTAGTAAATAATTATCTGTGGAAATAAAGCACTTGTGGATTAAAGTAAAGAAAAAGCACGCGTTTTTAATACACTGCATTATGGACCTAAAAGCGGTTCAATAAGAGCCACTTTACGAGCAAGTGTGTTGAAATAGTACATTATGATACATGTGTGCTATGTTGATCATTATGCTCGAGGCGGTATTATTCGCGCGAGCCGCAGGCGAGTGCGATAAGAAAGCCGAGAGTCTAATGATCGATGCACACGCGTTTCATACGACGTTTTTCAACACACTTGCGAGGAAAAAAGCAGACTTGTATTGTTAAATATTAACTTGTATGGAAAATGGCGCGCTGGTTTTGTCTTTCCGCATAGCCAGCACTAGCAATGCGCGCGCAAATGTAAATAAAAGCACTGACCACAGAGCATGTAAAAACAATTGCAAAAAAAAAACAATTGTAGTTTAGTTAGTATGGAATTAGAAAGTACTATTGGCATAGAGAAATATACCTAAGTTAGTTCAGTGAGAATCCGCAATGATAGAACGCCAGTCAGGGTCTTTTCCGTTTGGTTTCGGATAGGGACCACGGACAATTTTAGGTGGATAATTAAAATTTTCTTACGTTTTTTGTAATTTGCAGGTCAGTATCAGGTTGCATCTTGATCAAATATGATTCGCGTCTATAACGCGTTAGGTTAAACGAGGGACATACTTTGAGGGGAGTTAGTACTCATGAAAATGAACAACTTTTAATATGGGATTAACCCTGAAATCGCGAAAAAAAATCAGCCGTTTCCTACATTTATGTTCGCATAGCTCGTCAACATGTACTGAACAGCAGAATTTTTTTTTGTGATTTAGGTTTGGCCCCATAGTAAAAGTTGCTCATTTTCATGAGTACTAACTCCCCTCAAAGTATGTCCCTCGTTTAACCTAACGCTCTGTATACGTATTTACAGAATTATAGTCATTAGAAAAGAATCTTTCTAGTTAGATTTTTCCCTAAGAACTTTTCCATAAGAAAGATGTATTAATGATTTGAATGATTATAATTCTGTAAAGATGTAGGTACCTGTTAGAGTCGCATATCATATTTTGATCAAGATACAAACCTGACACTGACCTGAAAATTGCAAAAAACCTAAGAAAATTTGAATTTCGCGGTAGACCGCGAAATTCATATTTTCTTAGGTTTTTTCGGACGATTTAAGGTGAATGCGCAGTGGTCTACCACTGCACCTTAAATTGTCCGAGGTCCCTGCTCATTCACCTTAGGGTAAATAAATATTAGTTAATTTTGGGACCAAGGACAATACAGACTATTAAAAAAAAAGTGAATTGATGAGATTAAAAAAGTGCGCATCTCCGACTAGTAAATAGTTATCTGTGGAAATAAAGCACATGTGGATTAAAGTAAAGAAAAAGCACGCGTTTTTAATACACTGCATTATGGACCTAAAAGCGGTTCAATAAGAGCCACTTTACGAGCAAGTGTGTTGAAAATGATATTATGTTATATTGTTGGAAATATTACCTACTTTAGGTAAGATATCTTTTGCGCATCTTCCCATCAACTTACAATCCCAAAAGATGCCCCTTTTCAAACACCATGCAGACACAGCAACATTATAAAAACTGCCACCATAAAAACTACACTTTGCAGGGGAAACGTTTTAATATGGCGTAAACGGTAACTCCTTATAATAACGATTCCCCTGTCACGTCCCGGTATCTACACCAATAACTATAACTATACTCGTTCGTTGCTCCCCATCGTGTAGCAAAGTTATCTTTTAGATACCAGTGGAAAGGAAACAATTTGCTAAATGCTATTCACAAATGGACTACTGTTAGTGAAGTGTCCTTGGTAGCGAAAATGTTAATGTTTGTGTATAGCGTGACGACATTGTATCTACAGAATATTGCTGTTATTAGAATTCCTGAATGGATCACTTTTAGTTTTTTGGTGGGTAAACGATGCCAAATAATTTTGCGATGTTGATAGCATTATACTTATCCTATAAGGCCACAACGGCGACTGTTCATAACTGCAGCACTGGTCTGTTACCCGTTTCATCCGTTTGCCAATCGTATTGATCTTTATGATATTTATAGCAGAAATCTTCACTACTTATATGAGATTCTCATATTCATAATCTCATTATCGGATTAGGGATTGATTGTCCTCAAACGTTAGTGCAGGAAAATCCATAAGAACAACTATTTATTTACACTCTTCAAAGGGTAAAAGGGTCCCCTTTCATCAGACATGTCTATCTACATTAAAATAAAACGACGGAAATGAAATATTTCACCTGTCTGAAATAATCGCCCTCTCTTACACATAGACTGAGATACATTGAAGGTCAAAGGGTCCACTGCAAGGGCTGCTATAGCAACGACAAAGTGCGGCAGTTATTTTTAGTGGATGTACTAAACGCGAATCTTCCTTCATATTGTCGAGATACGCAAAAGATAAAGATACTCCTTGAAGGGAAAGCATATTACAGTGTTCTAGAATTTCTTAACGACAACATTTAATATCCTAAAACAATGCATCTTCTACATAATCATAATAATAAACCAACATATTAATGCTGTAACTAATAGTTTAATTGACATTTTATAATTGTAACTGTATTTATGACTATTTATTTTTTTTTGTTTTCAAAATTGACATTCAACTATTTTGTTTTAATTTATTAATTTATCCAATTATTATGTTATTTACTGACATTTATTAAATATTTGTACGCCACTAAGGCCAAACATGACTGATCTAATAATGTATTGTGATAACTTGCATGCTCTGTATGTATACTCATGTTTCCACAAATAAAGAATCTTGAATCTCGACGGGTTTTGTAAGTATTGTGTTATCAACTTTAATGTCCTATATGTTGTCTTTGTAGTCAGTATTATTTCATTAACTCCGCCCGTAAGACGACCCACTGACCTTATACAACTATCCAAGTGGCTTGGCATTTCTTTTCACTCCTATTTATAAACTTAATATTACCGTTTCTTTTCGAATAATAAATATAGTTCTTCAATTTTGAGTATGCTATATTATATACTTCGTTTTAGCCCTTTGCTTATCCAATTATGTTTTTTTTATTATTAATATTATTATCTCCGTTATTTAATTATATACATATTCTAAATTATATTTTTAAATATTAGGATATAAAAAATATAAAAACATTAAAAAATATAAAAAAATAGTAGTAGGTAGCCCAATTTACATTTACAAGTATGTTTTACATGTTATTTTTAATAACTGGTATTGCCTCCTCGGACTCTGACTACAGCTTCGAGCTGAACACGAGGGTTCGGAGCCGATGTTGGGGAATATTCTCCCATTCATCAATCAGGGCCTGTTTTAGTGCCCTGAGGGAGGTAGGTGGTGGTCTGCGGCTTCTGACTAGCCTCCCTAGCTCTTCTTGAAACTCCTGAATATACTTTTGCAAGACCTGAGCAGTTTGTGGCCGAGCATTGTCATGCATCAGCATCGATCCATCACCCATATTTGCTAAATACGGCCCTGCATACTCGTTGAGAATCTCTTGGGCATATCTTTCCCCAGTCAGAGTGCCATTTTCTTTGGCCACTAACTATGTGCGACCTTCTGAAGATATGCCAGCTTACATTGCCTCCACCGTACTGTACTCTTTCTGAGAAGCAGTCTTGAAGGTATCGCCCACCAGGCCGCCTGTAGACAATTCGCCTTCGAGAATCTTCTGAGAGACTCATCTGTGAACAAAATTATTGACCACTCTTCTTCATCTTCGTATGTGTTCACGGGCGTATCGCAGTCTCGCTACTCTATTCTCTCTTTCGAGTTTGGGGCCACTCGCTGGTCTTCGGGATTTCAGGTTTACTTCAGCAAGTCTTCCTCTCACTGTACTGTCACTAATGGAGTCCCTTCGGGTCAGAAGAAGCTGTTGCTGGACTGCAACTGCATTAAGGTGGCGATTTCTCAACACAGTGGGAACAATATAGCGGTCTTCTCGGGCACTAGTACACCTGGGTCTGCCATTACAAGGTCTCCTCAGATGGTTTCCAGTCTCTCTCTTCGTACCTTCACTTCACCTTCTAGACCGTTCGTAACGTCACACCCACCATTCTTGCAGTACGACGCTTACTGATGCCTAGTTCCGAAAAGTTATGATCCTAGCACATTCTTCAGGTGAAAGTGGCATGATAAATAAAATGTATGTGCTGTTGTCTAACTTAGCTTTTGTAACAAGAGTCATCGATCAAGAAAAAAACTTAAAACAAAAACAGAAACAAAAAAAATAATGGTAAAATTGCACTGACCTGTAATAGACAGAGGTCAGTGTAAAATTGTAATTCGGAAAGGAATATTTGTGTTTTTAAAGCTCGTTTCAGCCATTTCTTAAAAGAAGGTTCTTGACTATAAAGTTTTTATATACAAAATTAAACTTTTTTCCAGTCCTTTTTATTTCGAAAGTATATCTTGTGTATTTAAAAAGTTATTTCAATTTTAAAAGTGTGATACTTAGTTTTGCAGGCCAGTGTAGTTGCGAAAAGGCTAGACAGATGAGATGATGAATAATATTTACTTTTATCTTTATTTTTGGGAATCAGAGATTGTAGAATAGGCATATTATTTCAAAAAACTTACTGAATGCTATGTTTAAATAATTTTGCATAAGTATATCTAACCATGACAATTGTTATAAGTATTCACGAAATTTTTGAATGCACTCCATAATAATATAGTCTCTCTTAAAGTATATATAATATTTAACTAATTTTTGAGTTTTGTGCTTTAAAGGCATACTTAACATTTGTGCAGTGTCGTTGTCAGGTAGATGAAGTCAAAGTCAAAGTCAAAGTCAAAACATTTATTTCAAATAGGCACGTAAAAGAACAAAGAAACGATGGATGGAATGTGTGAATGATGATATGGTTAGAAAGGGGGTGACTACCGAGATGACGACTAACAGAGAAGTATGGAAGAAAAAGACATGTTGCGCCGACCCCAAATAAATTGGGATAAGGGCA
The DNA here is from genome assembly GCA_916614155.1 of Mesoligia furuncula. Lineage (NCBI taxonomy): Eukaryota > Metazoa > Arthropoda > Insecta > Lepidoptera > Noctuidae > Mesoligia > Mesoligia furuncula. Next base: position 29,562,052 of record OU744801.1, read on the forward strand.
GGATGATGATGATGATGAGGCACGTAAAAGGAACTTTTGAATGTCAAAAATTACAATAAAATAGAATTATATTTATTTGAGACTTAGGTAAGTATATTTTTTGTTTACACCGTGTAAGAGACTAGTAAGTTTAGTCAAGAATTGATTTTAAAACTAGTAGGAGCCCGCTCTAAGCATGTAAACCTATCAATTAAATCCACATTTCCAAATTCACAGTTTTCAAGGTAGGTATAATTATAACCCTTCCGTGTCGGCTTCTAAGATAGAAACCTTCAAAGCTACGCATGATCATGTTACTCTAATCATATCTAAGCCAAATAAACGATAAGCTTTAATTATAATTTAATTACGTGTAACAAGGAGTCAGTTGAGGGGGAGTAAGGAGTGAAGAGTGAGGGGTGACTGCTTGAAGTCAGTGCCATCAATCACCGCCTCTAGCCTTGACGAGTTGATCGGAACAGTGACTAGTAACCCTGGTGGAACATGTCAATTTGTTAGAACAATGTCTTTGAATCACTAACTCACTACACTTTGCAAGTGACCACAATAGGTATTTCGTTTCTGAAATGTCTTTTATTGTAACGAACACACATGCTTACAAAAGCGGAATCAATGGGTTTAAAATAATGTTTCGATCGATAAGATGGTAACGTAACTTCTGACGTAACAATATTTTTACTTAATACGAAAACTATACAAAAGAATTACTGACAAAGACCCCAAGTCTGAGTGGTGAACAAAATTTCAATAACGTAACTAATACATCCACTGACCTCACTTGAAAGTATTTTATGTCCAATGTGACCTAGATCTTCCATCAGTAGAAAACTACAAATAAACAATACTACATTGTATGTAGTCTCTTTTATTTGTCTTTCGTCCCAGATTACTTTTGATTTATCGGACAATAGTTTCTCAGATATTATTTATTTATTAAGCAAGGCAGACTGATGTGAAAGCAATTTCCTCAAACGATGTACGAGTTTATCCCGAGTGGCCAGAACCAGGGTGTTCCCGAATGAGGTATCATACGATTTGTGAACACGGCAATCGTTGTCGTTGGCGCCGTACAAATATATCGCTTATATTCTTAGTTAATTGTTTTTTTTATGTAATGATTTGTCTTGTTCTCAAGACTTGCATACAAATATTTTCCTTTAACATTTTGTTGTTTAGAAAAGTTATAGGTACAGTCAACAATAGAGATAAGTATGCAGGATCATAGCATATACAGTTGAATTTTAGTAAGAAACCGATGGATGTTCTCGAACCAAATTTAATTTATTAATAGAAAACAAACAGCTCATTTATTAAATGAAATTTCGGTCGACAACATACATCGCTTAATTACTAAACTTTAACTATATCCGACGATCCTGCAGACTTATCTCTTTTGTTGACTGTACATACCTACTCGTAGTAAAAACATAGTGAAGAAAAGCCAACGACAAGTTAAATTAATATTGTTAGGTGGCTATACATTCTTTAAGAAATGCAATAAAATATCTTAGTTAAATTTCTTCGTATTGACTTTTCCGACGATAAAATATACCTACGTTTTTGTTCAACTTTCAATCCACTAGATAATCGTATGATATTTTGTACCCATCAATACTTTCACACCTAACGTTTCCGTCTGACACAATGACAGTGACACAATGACAGGTTTCCAGCTCCCCCCTATTTCCCCCCTTACCTCGATCCAGGACGTGCACGTCTATTACCTTTCTCTTCAGAGGAATTACTTTCCCAAGTAATTGACATGCCTTGCGCGCCATAAATGTATTTGCAAGCAATATTACGATAAAATTCCTTTCAAGTAGAACAACCGAAATGTATTCATACTGCTTTTATCTACTTTAGCAAGTAATACAAAATATTTTGAGATGTAATAGCGATCTATTTGATAGGCTTTAAAAGTAAAAAGCAAGATCAAATTCTCTCTTAAGTATGTACTTCATGGTTACTGTAAGTAACTGAATTTGCGTTTACCTCGTTATGGGAAAATCCATATCAAATAAAGGATACATATAAACACTCTACATGTGGAAACGAGTGGTTTTAAGTTTCTTTACTGTATCTCTTTATATTCTTTTTGTCTCATGTTTTGCACTTTTTACCCTTCGCGTAATATCGGCTTCGAACTATCAAGGTCGATCACACACGACGGAGCTATATTTATATTTCTTTAGGTAATAAAACTGTCGTCTTGAAATCTATTCATATATATCAGATTTTTTGTTGCCAAATCTCATGTAAGCCGTTGTGATTGGTTCACTCGGTTTACTAATATACAGATGTGGCTACATTTGAGATGAATCCCATCGGTTTCGATTTATTTTAGTGATAAGTAAATTACGCGACTTATCGCGGCAGTTTGCCCACTTCCATTTTGTTTCTGACCCTTAGCATAGAAAATCATAACTGGGCAAGTTGGAAGGTTTGGCATCAAATTCATTTGAGTACGTTGTCAGAAACACTGCTACTACAATAGAAGAATCGTAGTATTAAGCCTACCTACAGGTTATTTTTATTTTCTTCTGGCAAATTAAAGTAAATATTTATTGGTAAAGCCGACCTTTAACAACAAGTTGCGTTGTCGCGTGGTTGTGACATGTTATGTAGGATATGTACACGAGACGATAAATAGATAGGTAAGCTTAAAATGTATTATTTGAATAAACAAATAAAGTATATTCTTGTATAGTTTACAAGCATTCCCTGTGGAGCATCTCCTTCAGCATACGCTGTTAGAAAATTCGTAATGTAACTGATATAGAGACTGCCGGTTTAGTGTACTTTAGCTATTTTTATGGTAATGTCGTACGGTGTTCTATTGTGGGGAAATGCCTATCTTTGTTTTGGAGAAGCGAGCTGTTCAATCAATTTATAAATTAAGTCCGAGACACTCTCTCAGAGACCAATTTAAAGAGATTAATGTAAGGACTGTGCCTTCTCAGTATATTTATGAAAATCTTTTATATGCCCATAAAAATATAAAATTGCTTAAAAAATACAGTGATATCGATAATACAAATACAAAGAACAAACACAAATTTTTTATACCTACAACAAGGCTCAAGAAAATAGTTGTTTGTAAAAACCTACTTACAGAAAATAAATCATTTAATGACTGCTCTTTTTTAGGGTTCCGTAGCCAAATGGCAAAAACGGAACCCTTATAGATTCGTCATGTCTGTCTGTCTGTCTGTCTGTCTGTCCGTCTGTCTGTCTGTCTGTCCGTCCGTATGTCACAGCCACTTTTCTCCGAAACTATAAGAACTATACTGTCGAAACTTGGTAAGTAGATGTATTCTGTGAACCGCATTAAGATTTTCACACAAAAATAGAAAAAAAACAATAAATTTTAGGGTTCCCCATACATTAGAACCGAAACTCAAATTTTTTTTTTCATCAAACCCATACGTGTGAGGTATCTATGGGTAGGTCTTCAAAAATGATATTGAGGTTTCTAATATCATTTTTTTCTAAACTGAATAGTTTGCGCGAGAGACACTTCCAAAGTGGTAAAATGTGTGTCCCCCCCCCCCGTAACTTCTAAAATAAGAGAATGATAAAACTAAAAAAAATGTATGATGTACATTACCATGTAAACTACCACCGAAAATTGGTTTTAACGAGATCTAGTAAGTAGTTTTTTTTTTCGTACGTCATAAATCGTAAACCACAATTTACCATTCATTCGATCAACTCAAAAATAAAAAAAAACATTTAATTTCATAAACATAAACCTTATGCATAATCCCGGATGTAACGGAACCCTCGGTGCGCGAGTCCGACTCGCTCTTGCCCGGTTTTTTTTGTTTGTAGGTATATATATAAACACTTATAAATTTAAACTTTTATAAAAACGAAGCAAACTTCAGAATCCTTTAGCCCTTCCCGTCCTTTAACATTAAAACGTCTAGCAAAGTATTGCTATAAGCACGGCACACACTTTGCTGGTGTACAGGCTTAGTGCCGCTGCCCTAGAAATAAATAATAGAAATTAGGAAGCTACCACCACACGACGACTTTCTTATTTCGCAAAATTCTTGAGCGATTTCCTTCCTTTTCCTATGGGAAATGCCTTGACAAGCCCAAACAATCAAGTGCCCTCGACGCCGAAGGTATAACTTAGACTTGCTCGTAGTTCAGTCCCTACAGTTGTCACAGAATATCAAGACTCAAGTGTGACCCTCCAGTATTTGTTCATCGGAAACGTAAACTAGAAAGGTTCTGTTTTATTTATGCATAGTGTTTGGCGAAGCTATGAATATAGGACGAATCTGTTCCCAAGAGAGCAATTTTAGCGATTGAATGTTAAGAAAAATGGAGTTATTTGGTTAGAAATCAATCATTAGATAACACTGTTAGGTAGATTGTGTCGTTACTTTAAATCCTCAGTATAGGAGACACTACGCGTGCTCACCCTGGGCAGTTGTCCCTCAGCCCCGGCTATCTGCTACAAAGACTATTTTAATATTGTAAATTAAACTGCCTATAATAATAATAAATATGTAATACAGGGTCCAATTAAGTAAGTTGCGTAAGATGTGATGAGTATCGATGTCTAATGACGATAGATATACAATTTTCTAAACACATAATTTTTAGTAACTACACGACCAGTGCGTGGCGATTATAGCAAACCCCCCCCCCCAAAATTGGGGGAGGCCTATGTCCAGCAGTGGACGTCTATCGGCTGAAACGATGACACGACCAGTGGCCGTGGACCCCGCAGACAGCTTTAGTAACTACACGACCAGTGGCCGCGGACCCCGCAGACAGCTTTAGTACATACACGACCAGTGGCCGTGGACCCCGCATACAGCTTTAGTAGCTACACGACCAGTGGCCGTGGACCCCGCAGACAGCTTTAGTAGCTACACGACCAGTGGCCGTGGACCCCGCAGGCAGCTTTAGTAGCTACACGACCAGTGGCCGTGGACCCCGCAGACAGCTTTAGTAGCTACACGACCAGTGGCCGTGGACCCCGCAGACAGCTTTAGTAGCTACACGACCAGTGGCCGTGGACCCCGCAGACAGCTTTAGTAGCTACACGACCAGTGGCCGTGGACCCCGCAGGCAGCTTTAGTAGCTACACGACCAGTGGCCGTGGACCCCGCAGACAGCTTTAGTAGCTACACAACCAGTGGCCGTGGATCCCGCATACAGCTTTAGTAACTACACGACCAGTGGCCGTGGACCCCGCAGACAGCTTTAGTAACCGGCAAGAAATGAAGAGCCATGTCGTTAAAAAATTTAGTTTTTTGACACCCATCACATCGGCGGAGTTTCACTATTTAGTTTATTTTGACTATGTATTGTTTAACTATGTATTGTTTGACTATGTATTGTATTGTATTATTTTGTGCTGAATCGCTAAACTGAGAACAGTTTCAATACAAAATATTTTTGTGCCGCGCTTGCGAAGAAGACCGATGTTATATTTATTATTCCTTCTCAAACTCAAAGCATTTATTTCAATTAAACCAATTACAGGCACTTTTGAATTGTCAAGGGGTCGGTCAGTCAGAAAGATGAAGCTAGTTGCCCATTCCAAAGCGTAGGTACCTATGGAGAAGAACGGGCAAGAAACTCCATGGACACTCTTTTAAATCAAAATAATATGGTTACAATGTCTTGTTTACATCATTCATGTTAAAAATTATACATGTGAGAACGATGCAGAACGTTAAAAGCGTCCGTAATGAAAACACGAAATAAAAAAAATAAAACAATTCAAATAGGTATTAAATTAAAATAAGCCATGGCAGCAAAGAGATGACCATTCCCTACTGACGGCGCCCGTTCACGAACTTGACGCATGTATTAGCACCATTCAGCTCAACCATTTTGAAGGGAGCTAAATGATCCAACACACGCGCCACCATCAGCGAGACATTTGAGTGAGCGTGAAATACTCTCAGCTGCCAGGGCACATTCAAGTCAATAAAAGGCGTACCCAGTAAATGGAAGCTTTATAGTATGTACATAGTACTCACACATGTGCTATGCAATTATACAATACTAGGTGATTGAATTTATATAATGCAAAAATAGTATTTTAAAATCTTCAGCAGCTCCAACAGTGTTTTTCAATGCTAATCAATTTATTTGTGCGTCCTTATGGAGCAGGACCAGCGTTTAGCCAAGCATTTTTGTCAGTGATGTAATCCCCCAATTTATAATATGCCTGGCTGCTTAGTGTGCGTTTTATACAAGATTTAAATTTCGTTTCATTCAGTTCAAGTATGTGGGTAGGTATTTTATTGTAACATTTTAAACAGTAGCCCATGAAAGACGAGTCTACTTTAGCCAGCCTGAAACCTGGTTGAACTAATTGGTCCCTATTTCTAGTGATATAATTGTGTCTTTCACCTCTTTTACTAAAAAGATGTAGATTTTTCCTTACGTACATGATATTTTCATAGATATATTGACAAGGTACCGTCATGATGTTAATATCTTTAAACAGTTCCCTTAGAGAGTCACGCCTGCGGAGGCTGTATATGGCTCTGACAGCCCTTTTCTGCAGAATAAAAATAGACTCGATGTCTGCAGCCCGTCCCCATAGTAAAATACCGTACGACATGATACTATGAAAGTAACTAAAATAGACCAGTCTCGCGGTATCAACATCAGTAAATTGACGGATTTTTCTCACAGCATATGCTGCTGAACTTAGCCTTCCTGCAAGGGATGTTAAATGGGGACCCCATTGAAGCCTTGAGTCGAGCGTGATCCCTAGGAAAACAGTACTATCGACAAATTCTAGTTTCTCTTGATTCAATACTATCTCACAATTACTACTTTTGACATTTGGTAAAGAAAATCTTATGCACTTCGTTTTTTTCCCATTTAATACTAAATTATTAGCAGTGAACCAATTTTGGATCTGCAGTAGGGCGTTATTTACGTCGTCAAGATTTGATGCACGTCTATTAATTTTAAAAATCAAGGACGTATCGTCAGCAAATAACACCATTTGTGGTTGAGTTTTTAACAAATGGGGTAGATCATTAATATATACTAAAAAGAGGAAAGGACCTAATATCGAGCCCTGTGGTACACCCATTTTTACTTTTAAGCCAGGTGAATTGACACCATTTATTTGAACGTGCTGTTGTCTATCATTTAAATAAGATTTTACTAAACTGAGCGCAAGTTTTCCCAGTCCGTAATGCTCAAGTTTTAAGAGTAAGGTTTCGTGTTCGACGCAATCAAAAGCCTTGGAGAGGTCACAAAAAATCCCTATGGCGTCTTGGGACTCTTCCCAGGCCGCAAATATGTGTTTTAATAAGGTGACACCGGCATCAGTCGTACAACGTCCCTTGGTAAAACCGTATTGTTGGTCGTGTAATATTTTATTGGTGTTAAAATGATTGAGCATTTGGTTCAGCATCACCTTTTCAAACACCTTGCTGAAAACCGGTAACACGGATACGGGTCTATAATTATTGGTATCCTTACTGTCCCCCGATTTGAAAAGTAGTATTACCTTACTGTATTTCATTAGATCCGGGAAAACTCCTTGATCCACACACAAATTAAATATTAAGGCTAAGTACGGCGCTATTGTCTCAATAATGGAGGTACATACTTTGATAGACATTCCCCATATATCTTCGGTTAATTTGATCTTGATTTGCTTGAAAGCTTTTATTACAATAATGGGGTTTATATGCTTGAATTTAAATTCAATCTGGCAGGATGAAACGTTTGCTTTTAATAAATCAATAGAACGTAAGGGCGAGGAATTTAAGGTTTCAGTAGTTTTATGCGGGATACTGGTAAAGAAATTTACAAATTCTTGAGCAACCTCTTTGTTAGTGCTTATGAGACCACGCGAAGTCTCTAGTGCGAAATCATTATTATGTCTTTTATTCCGGTTAGTTTCGTCATTAATAATTTTCCAAACCGTCTTTATTTTATTATCGGCTGATTTAATCTTGTTGCTAATATACAAGGCTTTAGCTACCTTACAAGTATTTTTAAACGTTTTGGAGAAGGTACCAACGTATTTATTAAAAGTTTCAGAGTTAATATAAGGCTTAAGGCCATACAGCTCAAACAATTTTTCTCTACTTTTCCTAATACCCTTAGTTGCCCAGTCACTGAACAAAAAATTTGGACAAATAGTTTTAGTTTTCTTCTTCAAAGTGTTATTGAACTCGGTGCGCACTATCGAAAAGAACTCCTCATATAATTCATTTACATTGTTTTTAATTTGGCCTGGTACACTTAACTTACTAATTAAGTTATTATTAAATCTATTTAGATTGCTTGGTGTTATTTGTCTAGTTTGTATCTGAATTTTTTTGCATTGAAAGCTCCTGCATAAACATGGCAAAGTATCTAATCATAGAATCCTATCGCTCATTTAATAGGCTATTTCAAATTACTGTAAGCTCTTATCCACAAACCTTTATTCACGGCTCTTAATGTAATAACACAATGACTTTGAATGCCACATTTGGTCGAATCTTATCTAGTTGGTGTTATTTTATAGGCGTTGTTAACTGCCAACTGAAATGCAATTAAATAGTTTCTGACGAAATAATGGTTATTTGCGTAAAAAAACTGGCTACAAAAAAAGTAATTTAAAAAATTAAGAAACCCGACTGCGAAACTGAAAAGCTACAAACGCCCATTTGAATTTGAAAATATAATAAAAATGTAATGGGTCCCGCCTGCTTCCAACTTTTATTTAATTTAAAATGGGCTTGTTTGTAGCTTTTCAGTTACGCAGTCGGGTTTTTTTATTTTAAATAACTTTTTTTATTTCCAGCTTTTTAGTTTACAAATGTGAAAGATTTCGCAAACGATTTAGTTCTTGATACGTGTTTTTTACGATTTGTCACTTCGAATTACTTTTAACCATATAAGTTATATATATATATTTGTAATCACCTTTTAAAATCCTTTATTTTGATACCCCACTCGATAGGTTTTGAGAAAAAAATATTTTTTTGAAGACATATTGCGCCAAAAATCGACCATTTTAATTTTTTTTCAATTTTGATATATTCAGTGTCATACTCACAATTAAGACGAATCTAACGGCACCACTCAAGGGGATCCCTTCTTTTCGCATAATGTTCTTTGTCCTAATATACTTCGGCATAACGATTTTGGCACAATTTGTTTTGGCATAACAATACTTCGGCATAATTTTTTTAGGCATACATTTTATGTTGGCATAATCGTCTTAAAGACTAATTTGTTTTGGCATAAATTTGATTCGCATAACGTTAGTAGGCCTAATGACTATGTATAATGATGGTATATACGTCATGTTCGTGAACGGGCGCCGTCAGTTGGGGCTGGTCATCACTTAGCCGCCAGGGCTTATTTTAAAAGGGCTTATTTTAATTGTTTTAATTTTGGATTGTTGTTTTGTTACAATTTGTTGTATTCTGGACGCTTTTAACGCGGACGTCTTTTTTTGTTTTTTACATCGTTCTCACATTATATAATCATAAATTCAAAAGTAATGATGTAACAAATATTTTTGTAAAATTTAATTTAAAAAGAGTGTCCATGGAGTTTCTTGCCCGTTCTTCTCCATAGGTACCTACGCTTTGGAATGGGCAACTAGCTTCATATTTTTCTGACTGACCGACTTCTTGACAATTCAAAAGTGCCTGTTAAAGGTTTAATTGAAATAAATGCTTTGAGTTTGAGTTTGAGTTTGACTATTAGCATAATAATATTTAGGCATACAATTAATTAAATTTAATATGCTGTGCAACAAAAGTTAGTGACAGAACCGAATTGCTGCAAAACCGACTCCACGTAGTCTTGTTTGAGAGTGTAATTCAAAATCGCGTAGGCGCGTAGGGGCGAGGCGGCCCACGGGCTGAGGAGCAGGCGGCTGCGAGCGAGCCGCCGCGGCTGAGGCTGGCGAAGCTGCGGTGGTGAGCGAAAGCCGTCTGCGACGATTAGCACGCGTGGGGCCGCCGGAGGCCCGCAGCGCCGGAGCCGTGACAGAAACCCTGCCTGCTGCATGTTGCATGCTCGCTTGAATGCTGCATGCTTGCTTGCATGCTGCATGCTTGCTTGCATGCTGCATGCTTGCTTGCATGCTGCATGCTTGCTTGTTTGCTGCATGCTTGCTTGCATGCTGAATGCTTGCTTGCATGCTGTATGCTTGCTTGCTTCATGCTTCCTACAGCGAACAAACAAACCCACAAAATTGTTCAATACGTTATATTATATTAATATGTTATACATATATTACCTGATTCAGGAGATATGGGTTTTTTCCAATGGTCGAAATAAATTGGTATATCCTCTTCGGGCAAATTTATGCTTTAGGATATTATGCTTAAAAAAGTTATGCTTTAGCACTTTATGCTTTAGAATATTATGCTTAATCATTATTATGGTTAGAGAAATTATGCTTAAAAAAATTATGCGTAAGCTGTTATGCGTAATTATATTATGCGAAAATATAATTCTGCCAAACAAAATTATGCTAAGTTATATTAGGTCTTAAAATGTTATGCAAATGGATAGGGAACCCCTCTCAAGCTAAAATTTATCAAGCAGTTTAGGCTACAGTGCGTGCCAATGAAATATACATACATACATACACTCGAAAAACATAACCCTCCTTCTGACGCAGTCGGGTAAAAACCTAAACCCTCCTTCTGACGCAGTCGGGTAAAAACGAATGCCAATGATATGTCAGAAAGGTACTGGTCCAAATTCGTAGCTCTCCACTACGCCGTAGCTGTCCGCTACGCCGTAACACTGGGAAACAGTCGATGTCTCGGTAGTCTCGTCTTTTTAACCCCCGATGCAAAAACGACGGGGTGTTATGTTTGACGTATCTGTGTGTGTGTGTGTGTGTGTGTGTGTGTGTGTGTGTGTGTGTGTCTGTGGCATCGTAGCTCCCGAACGGATGAACCGATTTTGATTTTGTTTTTTTTATTTGAAAGGTGAATTAGTCGGGAGTGTTCTTAGCTATGTTTGATAAAAATCGGTCCAAGATGGCCGCCGCCACAAAATGGCGGATTACATATTTTTTCACAACTTCCTCAATCTGGTATCAAATGAAAGGGCTTGAATAGTAGAATACTATACACTAAGATAAATTTCAAATCCAAGATGGCCGTCACCACAAAGTGGCGAATTACATTTTCTTTTTCACAACTCCCTCAATATGGGTATCAAAATGGGTGGCTTGACAACTAGCATAATGTACACTATATTGAAAGGAAATGAGTAATATTAACTAACGAAATGAAAACTAAACACTTGAAAATTATTTTTTGTCTGATCAATGCCCTAGATTGATGAGGAAAGTGGAGTGATGACTGGTACCTACGACCACTGAGTTTGACCATTTTTACGAATGGAATTATCCAACTTAACCAACGTATTTCTACATCAGATAGTGTCGCTTTATAAACTAGATCTGAAATACCTAAGATATCTAATAGCTATGAAATACTTGTACGAAAGTTGAATAACTAAAGGAAGAACTAGAAAAAGGATATAATAAAACAAAAAAATTGGTTTAGTCTTAAAAATTATTCTTCAACTAATAACTAATTAATAATTATTTTATGACGGATAAAAACCTGACTAATCACCAAATTACCTGAATCTTAAAATGCAAGAAAATAAAAGAAATGAAATACAAAAATTAAGGAGTCCCTACAAAAAGCATGAAATAAAAAATTAAATCAAAAATTTAAAAAAAAAAACCCCGACACAAAATAATAATAAAATTAAATGTAACTGGAAAAGGATAAAATAATTTAAAAACCCCCGACTTAAAGAATTTATGTAACGAGACTAAAACAGATAAATTCATATGGAAGTCGGGGGACCGTTTTGTGGAACACCTTCTATTCTAAGAGGTCCGACTGCCATATGAATTTATCTGTATTAGTCTCGTTACATAAGTTCTTTAAGTCGGGGGTTTTTAAATTATTTTATCCTTTTCCAATTACATTTAATTTTATTATTATTTTTTGACTTGCATTGTTACTTTACTAATCAAAAGCCCACTTTAACCACAAAATCATTACATGCGTTTACCGCTAAACATAAATACTTAAAAACTTTTTTAGGTACCCATCTACCCCACACAAATTAATTTATCACTATTTGCTATGTGAATATTAGTGAAAGGAAGCTATTGAACACATCTGGGTACTCCTTTAGAGGGTACAGGCGTGATTTTATGTTGTGTGATTGCGTACATAAACAATGCATACATACGCGATAGCAGCAATCGCGGTTGATTTACTGGCATTTATAGAGTTCCGTTGTCTGTCTCCGAAACTCATCATCAGATTTAGGAAATTTAAATGGACCATTTCGGAATAAACCTCTTTCTTACAAAAAAAGAGATTTGCAAATCCGTCCATATGACGGAGAAAAAAAAACATATAAACATCCGAATTGAGAACCTCCTCCTTTTTAGAAGTCGTTTAAAAATATAATTCTGTCTCTATCATATTTCAAACAATTGACAGAAACAAACGATGTTGTAAATTCGTTTATCGGTAAACGTATTTAGTGATTTGTGGTGCTAGCGGGATAAATGTCAGATTATTTAAGTATCAAAGTGACATTTATCTTGTACATTTAAAATCTAAAATGAAATGTTAATCGTTCTCATGATAAACAGAAGCTTATCATGAGAATTATCGCTAGATGTTGTACGCAAAGCACACGCAAGACTTAAAGGCAGTTCAACTTTATGAGATAAGTTTTATTTACTATCTACCATCACCTCCCTGCCTTTTCCCAACAATGTTAGGGTCGGCTTTCAGTCTACCCGGATGCAGCTGAATACCAGTATTTTACATGGAGCGACTGCCTATCTGACCCCCACAACTCAACAGTTACTGTGTAATACGATACCTCTTGGTAAGACTGGTTGTCAGACTTTCGGGCTTCTGACGACCCGTAACGACTGTCAAAGATCCACGAATGACAGCTGAGACCGACGGCTTAACGTGCTTTCCGAGGCACGAAGGGGTCTTTCTATATGAAGATGGTCACCCATCCACGGACCAATGACAGCAAGTGTAGCTTAACCTAATCGATCGACCCGTGCGCCTGTTATTACTAAACCACAAGTTCCTGAAGTAAATAAAACTATCAAATTAAATACAACGCGTTCTCTGCGTGGAATCCATTTGTGAGCCGGCTCACCGCCTGTTGGAATGGAGAGAAACGCACGGAATCGCAGCGTCACGCTGGAAATCGCACAGAGCCACAGTGAATGGCACCGTGTTTAACTAAACCCTCATTTAAGAGTAATTGCTTGTGGCGAGAGTCAAAGTGCACTTTATATTCGCTCCAAGAACCCGATTGAGGAGGTGACGGTGTATAATTTGTGAAAAGCTATTAATGCTAAGTCGTTAGGAGATTTGCTTCTAACAGTCTAAACTGGGTTTGAGAAGGGTTTAATAATTAAGGATACGTACCGTTTTTTGTTTGGCTATGTTACTGAATGCTAACAAAGACTTATACCATGTGTTTTTGGTAGGTCGGATACTGGTTGTGTAAATCGTTGCTGAATGCGGTTTGGAGGGTAAGACAATGTAAAATAAACATGTTGTGTTCTGACAGCGCTAGAAGACGGTATCCGATCACATAATCCACCAATTTCTGTTGAACCAGGGATGTTATTCATTTTAAACTCAACTCTACTTTTCCATAAGGAAGACGATTTAGTAAGTCCTCAAAAATATGGAAACCCTTTTCTTTTGACTTGGTTCTCCCTATAAATTTAAGCAAGCATATTTTCCTGTGTCCGGATCGTTGCACTGAGCTTTCAATTATATTCTGATTAAATTAATATTTGAACCAATTTTTATACGTTGTATTTGTAGATAGTTACTAGTTTTTTAACAAGTAAAGTTTTGTTACACAATGAATAACAAGCAAAAATGTTTAATGAAGGCCGTCGATGAAACAGAAATGAAAAACGACTTCGAAGAGAAAAATAAATAATATAATCTCTTCTAAACTTGCAATAACGCGCAAAACTTGACAACAAAAATTGTTAGCGCAAACAATAATACTCGCATAATAAGTATCGAAAATGCAATAAAAAAGATTGTAGAAAATCTATATCGGTCAATCGATGAACGACAAACCAGGTTTGATCAACATCCCAATTTTAGTTGACGTATAATTAAGACAGTTGAAATCGATTGACCATAATCCAGCTGCTACGAACCCTACTGGGTTAAACAGAACGGCCGATCTTGTTGTTTGAACGCAGTCTATTCTACGTATGAAGTCGTAACTAAACATAAGTTAAAATATGTTTAAGGTTTCCATAAACCGCATTCGTAGTTTCCAATTAAGTTATTAAAGCCTGTATAGTTGGATAATGTTCAAAGCAGACCATGGGTATGTTACGCAAGTGTACTAAAATGTAGGTGGGATGACGGAGTGGACGGTCGACTGTGTGGTTCTTCTATGCATTACTGTAATTAATTTATTTTATCTATATTAATTTAAAGACAAGTTACAAAGGACTCAAATTTATTAGCAACAATATTTCTTAATAACTAATCATGTAAGTGGGATGACAGTGGACAGTCGACTTGCGTGGTTCTTCTGTGCATTACAGCATAAGCTGGAGGTGTCCAACAACACCATCAGTGTTGTGTTGTCTACGGGCAGAAGTAGTGCTCTTGCGCAACACAATATCTGCAAGTACACCTACCGAGTGACGCCGCAAATGTGAACAAGCGTTGCGAGGCACAAAACGCCTCCATCTGATGTTTCGAGTCGGCGGACTCGAATGCGTCACCAACTGCCGAGAATGCATGCGTTGCAACGCGTGCCGTGGCCGTCCCTGCCTCGACACACGGACCCAACATGCTGCTGCGTCCAGCAATCCCGACGATGCAGCTGTACGTGTCCAGACTGCACCACTCCACGAAGGTTGAGGAGATCGTGGAGTACATGCGTGTGAAGACCAACTGGACTTTGAGGGTCAACAAAGTTGGAGTCGCGTCACAACACGAACTTCAAGTCGTTCATGGTGCGTGTTTCGACACATCATCTTGAGAAGTTCCTCAAGGAAAAGTTCTGGCCGAAGGGTATTGTGTACCGCCGGTTTTGTGGCCGGATACATGACACCAGTCAGCAAAACACGACGCAGACACTTGGTGTTCGTTAGTTTTTTAGTGTAATTATGATATTGTATATATTTATAGTATTTTTAAGTTATTAATATTGTATTGTATGTGTTTTATATGGACCTTGATGCCTGAAATAAATGGATAAATAAATTACTGTAACGGGAACTGTGGTGGGATGACGGAGTGGACAGTCGACTTGCGTAGTTCTTCCGTGCAGTACTGTAATGTGACAGTCACTGTTGTTCCACTTATTTTCTTTTGAAATGTGTTATTTGATTTCTTCTTCTTTTCTTATTGCCTATGAACAGAACTTGAAGGCAAATCGTGATAAAAGTCGAGGACTTGTTGCCTTTGTCAGGTGAATTGGATTATGTAAGGATGATTACATATACTACTTGGGAAGGAAAACCAACATTAGGACTCTACCTACCTAAGTATTAGGAGTAATAATAAAGATTTTCATTTCGTATTACGTTTAGAGAATTATCTTGAGAATTATGTTCTCGTTTTTTGATTTTTATCTGATGGGCCTCGATCTCTATCTTGTCTGATATAAACCGATGTACGAGGTCTACGATGGAACGAGCGTGCCCAGATGATGCCTGATGACACTTGCTTTGAGGCTGACAGGTTATATGTGGAGTGTAGAACTCTGCTAGCGTCTGTGTGTGAGGGAACACAGACGCTGGCAGAGTTCTACTCTTCGGTCGTGCGCATGGTAGGTGTGGAGCTTATAGAATGTACCTTTGCGTTTATATGAAACTTATAATGACTTATTCATAAATTAAATGTTTTGCCATTTGTTACTGCCACACCTCTCAGGACTTATGTAATTACGGAGTTTCCAAGAAGCTACGGAACGCAAGTTTCTACGTCTCTTGTAGGCAGCATTAACTTTCCTGGTATTTATTATTGTGATAAAGGGGCCTTGTTATAAATATAAATTATAAAAAAGGTTGTCATTTATTTTTGTATTTCAATTAATCTTCCTACGAAAAATCTCTTGAATTTGATGATAGGAATGCTAGCAATAATATCTACATACATGTGAAAGTACAAGGATATCTTTTATTTGTTTCATTTCATATCGTGACTGTTTACAATGTAAGTGGGGACGAGATTACTATAGCACAAAGACGTCCACGTTATTATGTTCGTAAGATCTATGTGTAGGTATTATGATCCAACTATTAATTTAGTCCGAATTCTAAGCACAATCGTCAAAATGGTCTTTGTATTAAGTGTATCGAAATTATTCGCAACTCAATAACTCTGAAATTCAACCATGTAAACAAATGTCGTTGTGTAAAAGATTATAATAAAAAGATGGCTACAACTGCCGCTTATTCGTCATACCGTAGCTTATCACAAGCACGTCTGTTGTAGGATGGCTGTAGGGCACAAATGTTCCAGTATATTCCAACATGTTTCAGTATTTTCGGCGCAGAAATCGAATCCCTCACGCAACAGTGAACCTCTTAGCTAATTAGTTCGTTACTGCTCTAAACTAGAACATCCACAGAGGTGCATACACCTACCGTCTAGTAATGTAAACACCGTATCCTGAGGGAAGGTTGTCGATCACTGCGCTTGAGATGTTATTGCAGCATGATCAGACTCTGTAGGGAAGGGTGTGTAGTATCATAATTATGTGAGGTAATACTTACGATCGTCAATACTCGCATTTAAAGCGAATATATAGATATATAGATTTGAACTAAATGCTTTGACTGTGATCGAAGCGATGAGTAGTCCTCAATTACACGAAGTCAAAGGAATGCGACGCCGGTAGAAGAAGTCTACTCAGATAACACATAATGCTAGAAGGGTACACACAAAAAGTAGTTGACAACGTTTTTGTTCTATAGAACAACGGCATCCGTAATAATAACCATTCATCTTGTTCTAATAGGGGTCGGACTGAACCCACCGTCCATAATTCACCAACAATGATTAATATACAGTATTGAAAGTACCTGCTCACAGTTATGAATGCTCCACTAAGGGATAGAATTAATTGTGTAAGTTAATTCAATAAATGGAGGGTAAACTCGGAGATAAGTAATTAACATTGTCACGGGTCAACCTAGCATTTATATATCTATAATTAATAAAGGTTATAGTATCAGAGTATTAATACCTTGTACAGTTTCATACACTACTTTATCTAAACTTATTAACTCTTCAATTCCCAGTGTCACTTGTAGGTGACAGAAGTTTTATTTTTTTTTCTACCACAGGCAATTTTATTTTTTATTTCTACCATTATTGTAACAAAACCAGTTAGCGACATTTTTTATTTTATTTTTCCGTCAACGCTACCCATACTTTATTTATTAAAAACCTTCGGTTGTTTCGCGCGTAATTGGAGCAGTGCGAGTTTGTGTGATTTCTTGCGACAAAAAGTGGAATAAAAATGCCCAGAGTGTAAGTATAATTTTTTTCTTAGTACACGTAATAAATTAATGTTTATGCTAAAATAAAAACGTATTTTACGATCAAAATAACTTATAGCATCATTGCTACAACGTTGGAAATAAGCCGTGGCACCTGTGGGTGACACTGCATGGGCAATATAATAACTCTATTGTTCTAAATTCATTCTAAGTAATACCCTACTGTTATTTACATTTGGTCTTATCTTTATGCAGTAATGATGTTTTAGAGCTTGTTTACGTATTACAGGTTGACGTGCTGAGGAGTTACAAGCCAGGGAGGACCCAGGAGATATTATTTTATTTCCTCCTGATGATGCTGTGGTGACTGACGAAGGCAGTGGAGACGAAAAGGAAGCTAATACCTATTCTTCATCTTCCTTTGGCTATTTTTTTACTGGTTTGCCATTACTATAGTATTGCGAGAGCAGAATGTTGGGGGTACAGATACTATTCAGAAAAACCGTCTGGAGAACCTCGTAAGTGGCATGACAGTAACATCGTCAAAATTGCATCCAACTGCCACGGATTGGATCCTGCCGCAAAAGTAGATCGGATTGGATTTGTATATAAAAAAGGGTAAAAATTCAAGTAGATTGTCCAGCAATTATCAAGATGTACAATAAGTACATCGGCGAGGTAGATCGTTTTGATGAAAATGTTGACTATGAGGGTAGCTAAACGCGGCAAAAAGTGGTGGTTTCCCCTGTTTGCTTTTGGCTTAGATGCACCTTTCCAAAATGCATGGCTAATCAAAAGGCAGTCAGATAACATTTGGACCTACTGCGATTTCCGGCGAAATGTGGCAACTATCTACCTGCAAAAATATGGCAAGCCTCCGACTGGTAATGCTTGTAGCGTTCCTGTGCAGATAAGAGTGCCTATAGAGGTGAAGGGTGCAGGGAGTGCGGACGATCACTCGCCAATCGACTGCTCTCAACGAAGATGCGGACTTTGTCATCAACGCACTAGAAAACTGTGTGCCAAATGCAATATCGATTTGCATCTAAAGTGTTGGTACACCTTTCACAATAAATAAGTGTTCTGATTTTTCTTTATAAATATTATTATAATAACTGACGTTTTATTCCTACCGAAAGAATAATGGAAATCGCATGTGTCCTTTAGTCTTAACTTTACACAATACCCAGTGTCACCTGTAGGTGACCCCCCCTTATACAAAAAAGGGGGGCAATTTTTTTTATAATATATTTTTGTCGTTACTAAATGTACCTATCTAAGCTAATTTAATTAAAAATATAGTAAAAAAAATATTAATTTTGACATGGGAATTGAAGAGTTAATATGCAGTTTCATCAAAAAACACATAAGGAATATTATGTTTGCTATGGTGTCCAAGAACCAAAAAATTGAAAACTTGTGACATATTCAACCCCATTGGGCCCGCGTAGAAGTTTTGAGCTCACTATCTTGTAGAGAGAAGAACTATGTCCCAGCAGTAGGGACCTATAGGCTGGTCAGTGCTGATATGCCACCGCGGGGATGTGGTAAATGGTTGAATTTCCTGTAAGTAGATTTGCACAAATACTTTTACACGTCTAAAAACTAGATGAGGTCGGCGATTCCTATCTGACTAGTCTGAGAAGAAAGGCCGAAACAAACTTAGAGGGCACAGTCTCTTTTAAAGTCCACACATAATCTTGGTCAGATCATGTGAAAACAGTCAGTGCACACATTTATCAGAAATCGTGCAGCTCAACTCAAAACTAAAGGAGCTCAAGGACTCGACAAACAAAACCAAAGAAAGGACATTTGGGAAGGCCACATAAATTTTTCAAACTGCCAGAACATGATAAAAACTAACAGAACAGAGAAAGAAAAACTAAAAAAAAATGAATAAATGACCCAAATATTTTTCACATTGTACACTCCACAGCAGCATCTACTACAAGTAACACTATATCATTGAAGACTAAGAATACTTTATTAAATATTCCATGACATTTTATAGAAAAAAAAATCTAAAGCATTATTTTCTTAGGGAAAGTGTGTTTCAATAAAACGTTTTAATTGCTTGTGCATAATGTCTGTCACGACTCACGGGCAGCAAAATCGAAAATAAACATACGGCTTAGCTCGATTTGTGCCGAACCGACCCGAACATAATTCAGTGAGGGTAGATGCCGAATGGAGTTTGCCGGTACACCAACTGTCACCCCTCCCCCCGAGCCCGACCCGAACTCATCTGTAGCACCCCATACATCTCAAATGCAGTGATCGTCTACAAGCACACAATACTTATACTGTAAAGTTTGTTTGCAAAGTCGAACTTATAATATGTTGTGCAGGCTGGCAGAAACATAACTCTGGTTATATTTGAACATACATACATAACAGAACTGATTTAAAAGCTCATTCTAAATTTGCTTTAAAATTTTGAATGAGCTTTTAAATCAGTTCTATTAGGTTTTTAGTTTCGAAAAAACAGTGATAGAATAAAGAAAGAAATAGAAAATTAGGTTTATTTGCTACAGAAACACGTGCATATAAAAAGATAATTAACTCTAATAATGAAAACAAAATAGATCTATAATCACGAGCACAAAACAGAGATAGTCGACAGCTGCACGTCATGACCATGTCAAGAAGTGCGAATAAGCGCGTTAATGTAAACACCTTCATTTGGAACAAACGTAACAATTATAACATTGCACTGTAACAGAACTTAATTATTGCCTCTTCTAATTATACATTTAATCAAAGTGAAGGCCCCTTCACTTTCTTCGTTTTCTTCAGTTACGTAAAGAACCCTCTTTACGTAACTGTCTCTGTAACTTAACTATACATTACTCCTTGCTAATTAGTTTGGGTATGACAAAGTACCAACGATTTACAGTGCAAAACACAGACAAAAGACGCACAACAACGATACCTGGGAAAGCCAAGAAACGTGCCCACAGATGATTAATACCACGTTTTATTAAAGGCGAGCTTATCAAACACAAGCAATCAATTTCAAACTCGAATCTGCTACAAAGAATGTCAGAAAACTTAATATTGCTGCCAAATCATGTACGATCTTGATATTATTTTATAAATGACGTCACGCTCAGTAGCTCAGCCACGGCTTCAATGAGGCGGCAAAAAACAGAATCTACTCCAAAAAAGTCGTTGGTTCGCAAATAAATCAAGTGCCAATCTCATTTCTGTGTTGAATAAAGTTTTATTTTTCGACTTCAGAATGTAGCTGTCAATGTCAACTGTGGTCCCTTTTGTCAAAGTTGCGTAAATAAAATATCACAAAAGCCCTTTTTATTTGTTTACCTTTTTCTATAATAGGTATTGAATCGGTTTGATAATAATTATTTTTGTGTGATAGAATCTGAAGTAGCTATGGGTGATACCTTGCCTTTGATACCTGAAAAGGGGTAAGTAGATATTACAATAAAAAGTACAATGTCTTCAATGGTTTTAGAACTTGGAGAACAGAAATATTTGAGGGTGGGGAGGCCGCTGAGGGACATTACAGGTTTGTAATAATAATTATTTATTTTTTCGACTTTCAACTACAAGTTCAACGAGGCAGTCAATTGTGTAAATGATTACTATAGATCCATATTACAAACACTATCATTCGTATTAGGTCGATCTGCGCGGACGTGCGGCCCATCATTCGCGCAGTGTTTCGCGAGGTGGACTACCTCCCCCCCCTCAGCACCGAGCTGCCGTCATCAGTCGCCAATGACTACCTGAACAACACACTCAAAGAAAGACACGGCAACCAATGGGTGAGCTTGTTATTCAACGTAGGACACTAAAGAGCTGGTGCCGTATTACGACGGTTTAATGCCATCATGATTTCAGTGTAAGAGAGAGACGAAGCTATAGATGGCCGATAGCACCATCCCTTTTTAGCACTGGAATCATGATGGCATTAATACTTCGTAATATGGTCCCGGTTTAATGCCATCATGATTTCAGTCTAAGAGAGAGACGGAGCTATAGATGACCGATAGCACCATCCTTTTTTAGCACTGGAATCATGATGGCATTAATACTTCGTAATATGGCCCCTGGTCTGCGTCCGAACTCACCACCGAGCTACCGTCGCGCGTCGCCGGTCGCCGGTCGCCAGTCGCCAGCGACTGTCTGAACAACGCACTAATAGAAGTTACAGTGACTAACGGGTGAGCTTATACTGATAGAAACCAGCACAAGACGTGAATTAGATTTAAGGTACATAACAAACGCTTGTATTACCGAAAGAAGGCTAAGAATGAGCGTTAAAATACGAAGTTTTTTTATCTTTTCTCCAATATGAATATACAAATTCTTTTCTTGGTATGCATTTATTCATATTGAACATTGTTGCGTAAACGCAAAGTTGCGTTACAAAGTTGCTGCAACATTAACATACCTAATAAGAATTATTGACAGCTTTCATTTCATTTCTTAGAAGACAGACACAAAAAACAGAGTCGAGAAACAATCCCAAGATTATTCTAGATGAATAAAAATGCGAAATCTTTTACAAAACTAATGCGAGGTAGCCGTAGATCTATTAGTCAGAGGTAATGGATAGTCATAATTCCAACATTAATCTTTGGGGCTGAGATATTTCACCCTCCGATAAGTCGGACAGGATTTGTTCCGATTCATTCCTTCGCTTTTCTTCGCTTCTTATTATTTGCATTGTAATGTCTGGATTGAACAACTTGACGACCGTTCCATTAGCTAATCATGCAGTGGTTTATGGCATCTGCATCGAATCGGATCTTAATTTTTTTTTTGTCAGGTTTAATACTATCGAATGAAAATAAATGTCGTAAGTACTGTATTATTTTGCAACCTCAATGTTTATGAAAAACGTAATGTTTGCGAGTAGACTGTTTGTAACATCATAAATTTGCCTTCGCCGGAACGTTCGTTTTATCTATCGAGAAAGAAGATTAAGGTAGAGCGCAGTACACTTTGCACAGACTTTTAAAAACAAATAGCTGTAGTTTAATAATTCTATAAGCATTGTTCTTTGGAAGAATGCTCGTGCTGATGCTCGACTATGTGTTATTAGATTTATTCAAAATTCGTACACCACATAAAACAAAAATAAAAAAAGTAATTTAAAAAAAAAAACCCGACTGTGAAACTGAAAAGCTACAAACAAGCTAATTTTAAATTAAATAAAAGTTGTAAGCAGGCGGGACCCATTTGAATTTGAAAATATAATAAAAATGTTATGGGTCCCGCCTGCTTCCAACTTTTATTTAATTTAAAATGGACTTGTTTGTAGCTTTTCAGTTTCGCAGTCGGGTTTTTTTATTTTTTAAATTACTTTTTTTATTTCCAGCTTTTAGTTTACAAATGTGAAAGATTTCGCAAACGATTTAGTTCTTGGTACGTGTTTTTTACGATTTGTCACTTCGAATTACTTTTAACCATATAAGTTATATCGTCGTCGTCGTCGTTCAGCCGATAGACGTCCACTGCTGGACATAGGCCTCCCCCAATTTTGGGGGGGTTTGCCATAATCGCCACGCTTGGCAGGCAGGTTGGCGATCGCAGTATGGTGTGATGTTGGCCACTCGATAGGTTTCGAGAAAAAAATTTTTTTTTTGAAGACATAATTATTGTGCCAAAAATTGGCCATTATAATTTTATTTCAACTTTGATATACCCAGTGTCACTCTCACAATTAAGACGAATCTAACGGCACCTCTCAAGCTGAAATCGATCAAGCCGTTTAGGCTACAGAGCGTGCCAAAGAAATATACATACATACATACACTCGAAAAACATAACCCTCCTTCTGACGCAGTCGGGTAAAAAGGTCAAACATAATATTATTTAAAAATAATTTACAATGGGCGGTTATGACTCACAAGTTGATATTCTAGTTATTATAGCTGTACCATTCATCATCTCACAAATATATTATATATCAAATCACTAAATCTGGGCGGGTAAGAGGGAGTTGTGTACGTGACGTCAGCTATCCACTAAACAATCGGGTCACTTGGCACTAGTGCTGCGATCAGTCGCAGACCACCTACGACGCACGGCTCTGTTCCACTCCGATGCATATCAGAACAATGCGAACTTTGCTTTAGTTCACGACTTTGTCATGGAAAGAAACATTATGTAAAATTTAATTTTGTATTAAGAGCAACAAAAAGTGAATAGAGGCGCCTGGGAAAATGTTTTATAAACTATTTCACAAAACAAGTTACTGTTTTTGCTTTTTAGCCTCTTTTTCTTCCGACGATTTCCCTTTGAGATGATAATTAGGAAAGTTATAAATTTAACTTTGTAGAAGCGGCACCGCCAGTTCGGAAACTGAAACATTGCTAATTATTATTTTTATCAAAAATAAATAATTTTAGGGATCTTTCATTTTGGCTCATAAACTTGGTTAGGTACCTACTTAGTGAAGTTTCCCTAAACAGTCAGTGAACACGGATAATTATGTATTTAGGACACGGAATATACATATTTCTTTTAACCGGACAAAATAGGGCAATAAAACACATTTACTTTACGCAAGAATATAAATGTGAGTAAAGTGCCGATTCAACTCCACAATACATTATTCTTATAACATGTTTATGTAAGTATCTCAAGTTGTTTTATTTATATATGGAGATACGAATACTAATATTTTGTTGACTTGTATTAATATCAAAACGCTTCTATGTAAGAATCCAAAGCTTGAAGCTTTCATTACTTTACCTTTGTGTGCATTTGACCCTCAAGAGAAACACTTTCAACCGCAGCAGAACTTTTAAATTTTAAATTAAAATTCATTTATTTTAAGAACTTATGTTGCGGTAAGATGTTAAATTAAGTACAGAGTCTGACCATGTTCCGCCTATAGGCATATAAAATTTTACAGATCAGGTAAGGCTACCAACTAACACAAAATCTTGTTCAACAGATAGAAAAGTACAAATCAGAACGCAAAGAGCTCTGGTTGCGTGAGGGCGAGCTGAAGCGGCAGCATGCGTCGAGGTTATCCCGGGAGCCGCTGCCCAACATCTACCACCTGTCTTCACCTCGCGCTGACTCGCCCCTGCTCCGCGCCGGCTCGCCCCTGACCCACACCGGCTCGCCCCTGCCCCACTGGCGAATTGACCGGGGACTCCTCGCCCGCAGAGACCTCGTGCCGAGCATCAGACAGAATGCGGGACGTAAGATCGGAGATATATTAACATATTATCACACCTGCATCCCCGAAGGGGTAGGCACAGGTATTCCCCTCCCTTGCCTACTTACACATTCTGCCAGTTATGTTGCAGTTAGTATAAGCCGATGTCAATCCAGAATCTAAGCTGCTACTTAGAAATGCCGAATGAAAGAAGCCAATAATACTTGACAGACTTGGGTATTCAGTCCCTTGCGACCCCTATTGGAGACTGATTCTTGATTGTCATCGTTATCAACTGCGAGTAGGTTCAGGTATCTTCAGATCAGTTAAGTATCTTTGGCTTACAGAAGTTTTTGAAGTGAACACTTCTATAGCGGCGTTGTACACTTTTTTGTAATGGGTAAAAATGTTAAACTCACGTCAGGACACGTGACCCTGATCGTAAGATTCGAAAGATGACACGTGCTATAGATGGGCAATCCACCGGGTTTAAACCCGGTGCTTTTGATAAACACCCGATAAACACCCGTAAACACCCATAAACACCCACAAAATCGGGTGTTTATCAAAGCACCGAGTTTAAACCCGGGTGGATTGCCCATCTATAGACGTGACCCTGATCGTAAGATGACACGTGACCCTGATCTAAAATTCGTAAGATTCCCAAATATCAAAAATTAAAAACAAGTATAGACATGATCAAATTACAGACAGACAGAGACAGACAGTTACAGTTACGGTTACGGTTACAGTTACGGTTACGGTTACAGTTACGGTTACAGTTACGGTTACTACAGTTACGGTTACAGTTACAGCTACAGTTACAGTAAACAACGTTAATATTCAAGTTTTCACTTCTGCCTTTTTTTATATAAGAATAGGTGTTTGTAATACCTTATGATTTATTCAGGTCCAATTTAATATCTCATTACTTATAACATTATGTGAGAGTATATAACGGACGTATTTCATGATTAGGAAATAATTAAAAGTGACATGCTGAACAAAACGTTGAGGTTATTATAAATTCCGACCTCTGTTTATCCGCAGACCAATGCTATGTGGTCTCTTTGACAGGTTTAATCCAACTTTAAGCGTATTTAATTGTTTGTTTGGAAACTTAGATTGAAATGGTCCGCAATTTATTTGCATAATTTAATCCTTACTCAAATACAGGGAATTCATAGAATTTCAATCAAAATGATAACTTAATCCGCATAAAAGAGTAATGATTGAAACTAGATTTGATACGATGAAGTTTAAAGTAAACGCATTTCACGATCGCGCCTCAATCATTGCAAATTAAACCTTTTGTCAATGTGCTTAGTGTTCACATGATTTTCAACGACTCACTACACACAGGATTACACTCAGCTTAGAGACGAACTCAAGCCACTTTAGTTGCACGCAGAGCTCATCTGTTACGTTTCCACTTGAGTAATAAATTAGCTAGTTCCGTACGTACGTTGGAGCTAATTTCACTGAACTAGATTTGGTAATCTCAGTCGAGAATGAAGTTTAGTATGCTTTGTGCTCGAATGAGGTGGAACATATAGGTGGCAGCACAGCTCAACATCTACAAAATATTGTAATGTTTGTTTACTATTGTGTCGTTCACGAATTAAACGAAAACTAGATAAATAATATATGTATGAGACTTGTTCGCAAAACCTATTTATATGAAATAAAATATTTTGATTTTTGAATTTGCTACACTCCATGGGCACTTCTGAAACGTCAGAAGCTGGCTGCACGGTTTCAATTGGTCGTTTTCTATGGAGAAGAGCCGGCAAAAGAAACTCCACGGTTACTCTTTTATAAATAATTGGCTTTTATAATGTTTTCAAATTACAGTGTTAATAGTTATGGGAGGACAGTGCACGCCTATCAACAAGTCTATCTACAAATCTAGTCTACAAGGACTACCACGTTCTCACATTTATAATATACAAGAATCTATGAAAGAGATAAATAATAAAATATTAAAACCAAGATATTTAAGATAAGATATATTGTGATATTATATTTATTCATCAAAAACACGTGTAGGTTTACAATCAGTTGGAACGAGTAGAAAAAAAAAGTTTCAGCATGGTTTTCCTAGAAAGGCGTACAAATATAATATTAAAATAATTCAAAGTACAAAAATCATAAAGTTAATCTCCCAAAATCAGTCCCCAAAGCGTTTAATTGCAATATTAATGTATTTGAAAGTAAAATTGAAAATTGGAAATCAAAGTTATTTCATATTTTATTAGTATTGAATTTTAACCATATTTGTAAGTGATGACATCGAAGTTGGAAAAAACGTAGTCTATAATTTTATTGTGTTAGTTCTTACTTATACTATTTTTTTTTTGTATTTACCTACTACAGCATGATTATTACTTGCCTTAATTATTAGGTAAGTAATTATATATTTTTGATAGATGACAAATACCGTAAAATAATAAGGGAATAAAATAACAAAGATAAATATTTATCCACTTAAACATTGATATAGAGACAAATCTATGTGCTTAGATAATAATAAGCACGAATAACAGTGTAAGAAGTAAGGTAATGGACAGCTACATTCATCAAAATAATTATTAGGTAACATTAAGTTCATAAACTATGAAAGCACTGCATATTGCTTCAACGAAAAGATTAACTGGATTGTGGGACAAACTTAACTTTGCCGTGAGTAAACTATTGTCCCCATATATCGACATAGGTCGCGGTTAATTTACCAACTGCAAATAAGTTTGTAATCACATTTTTATTTTGTAATATTGGTACAAATTTACAGTTTTAGGATTATTTCCTTTACTTGTGTCACATGACATTGCTTCTTGGCAAATTTCATGATTCTAGGTCAACGGGAAGTACCCTATCGGCCTTATTACAAAACAAGATTTATCTTTAGACCAAGGTTTAAACCATCCAGCTATTTTTAAATTTCGAACTATAATCCGACGAAGCTAAAGTTCTTATTACAAAAACTGACGTTAAACCCGAGTCTAAGTTGTCAATTTTGCATTAAGAACTTTACAGTTGTCAGAATAAAGTTCAAAATTTAAAAATGGCTCGATGGTTTAAACCTGGGTCTAAAGATAAACCTTGTTTTATAATAAGGCCGTATAGGTTTTGATTCCCTTGCGAGTGTTAAAATATGCGGCATTAACGGAACTTGCGCCCGCATTTTTTGATTGAGTTGACTTAGAAGTTTTATTTTTTCACTGCTTCAAGTGATTGCAGCCTTGAGTATTTAATAAAAATTTCAGCATGATAACTCCACGTGTTCCTGAGAAAAATGGTCTTGACAGACGGACAGACAGACGGACAACGAAGTGATCTTATAGGGGTCCTTTTGAGGTAAGAATCCCTAAAAATGTATATATAGTGACAGCTAGCTGTCAAATTCTTGGACGTTGGATAGCAAGTTGATGGCAATAGGATAGGCATAAAATCAACTGCCTCATCGGTTGATGGCAATAGGGTAGGCATAGAATCAACTGCCTCATTGGCTGATGGCAATAGGATAGGCATAGAATCAACTGCCTCATCGGTTGATGGCAATAGGGTAGGCATAGAATCAACTGCCTCATCGGTTGATGGCAATAGGATAGGCATAAAATCAACTGCCTCATTGGCTGATGGCAATAAGATAGGCATAGAATCAACTGCCTCATCGGTTGATGGCAATTGGGTAGGCATAGAATCAACTGCCTCATCGGTTGATGGCAATAGGATAGGCATAAAATCAACTGCCTCATCGGTTGAGGGCAATAGGGTAGGCATAGAATCAACTGCCTCATCGGTTGATGGCAATAGGATAGGCATAGCATCAACTGCGTCATCGGTTAATGGCAATAGGATAGGCATAGAATCAACTGCCTCATCGGTTGATGGCAATTGGCCCACCACATGGGACTTAAACCTGACTGCACTATAAATACACGTCTACCAAACCTTTCGGGGAATACTAACGTCACTCACATTATGATTATTATCACACTAATATTATAAAGGCGAAAGGATCATGACCAACGATGTATGGAAATCCGTCTTAAGTTGAAACACAATAAATCTTTATTTATTATAGACTACGCTTTATATACTATTAAATAAAAGTGATAATTTTCACACAAGTATCCGAGTTTTAAAGTAATTAAACAAATTCTGAGATAACCTAAAAATTATGTCTAAACTACTCGCAACTTATAAAATGACCACAGATCACTCATGTAGGTACAAAACAACAAAGATAGTTAAAAACAAAATAAGAGAACAGCTGCTAATGAAAAAAAACGTGAATAATCGTGCTTTTTATGGCCTCGCAGCGTTGATGTGACATTATCGAAATAAAACAACTTCAGTCAGATAGAGATTATATTTTATTAACTTCAATTTATCCCAGACCTATACACAAATGAATAAGTTACCTACCTAATGTATAAATAATATTATTTAATTTATTTTGTATTCGATTATTCATTACATTTGACTAATTATGCGGGCAACACCAAAACGCATAAGTGATTATCTATAGTAAAGCTATGGATGTAGAATAATGGCAGAACAGATCTATCAGAACTCAATTTATTGCTGTATCGATTCTTTCCTGCGATTCGGATAGATTTAAAAATCGATCTTGTTTAGGAATAATGGTCATCCCTACCGGTACGTCTGTCATCTGCCTTGACAGTTGCATCTGCGTGAGACGAAACACAAAAATAAATATTTTCACAACGGAACTATGAAATAATACAGTAGGTACCTACGTTATGATTATGATATTACTCATTATTTAGCTATTTATGAATTTAATATCATTTTTGCGATGTTATTATGTAAAGGCTCATACTTACGTAACTCGTACAATTGAAGAAAACGAAACGTCCATCATGACTATACGGAAATGTACCTAGCAGTCGTTAATTTACTGTTTATCTTAAAATCATAATTCCGGATACGAAAACAAAATTCCTAAAGTGAAAAGCTTGTAAAAAATAAGCAAATAATTTGTATATTAATTTGGTTTTCATACGTGCAACTTTTCAAGACTGCTTTTGGTCAATCTCCTTTGTGAGTGTGTGTGTGTGTGTGTGTGTGTGTGTGTTTATATGTTTGTTACTTCTTCACGCTCAAACGGCTGGACCAATTTTGATACAATTTTGTGTGGAGGTAGCTGACACCCTGGATTAACATATAGGTTACTTTTTATCCCGATATTCCCACGGGATCGACACTTACGCGGGTGAAACCGCGGGGCGCAGCTAGTCGAAGATATATCAAATATATTGACTTGTCAGAAGTACTGTGAGAGGGATTCATGAAAGTGTTGTTTTTTTTTTCTCCTCAACATCGTCTTTACAATTTTCTATTTTCTTTTTATGTGTAGGTATGTGTATTTCATTAGTGTAATTAGTTTTTAACCGTTTTAATTAAACTTAATAAATAATAATACGTAATTAAAATGAGACTAAAAAAATCCTTTAGACCACTATTAAAACTCGCTCGATTCTTTGCGCAATGCAGGTGACGGCAGTCTCTGGATCAAGAACATTCTGAACCGCAGTTCGTGCGACGTGAGTGCGGTGGAAGTGGTGGGCCGCTCGCGCGGGCAGTCACCACTTCGTCTGCTGACCCACGAGAAGAGCGTGACCATCCAGTCGATAAGGTGATGCACAGCATATAGACGGGCTATTCCCGTATTTTTAAGAACGTTCGCATTCTAATCTTAACCTCAATTTGTCAAAAAATCTTATAATTTTCCTACATTTTTGACAACTTTTTGACATTGATTGCCGCCGAGATGAGCTAGCGATTTGAATATTAAGGTTTTTTTAAGTACGAGAATTGGCCTTCAGATGTAGTTCTGTAACCATTGCAACTCTCACTTCACATCAATGACATAAAGATCACATGACCCATGCTTGTGATGTGAAACAGCTACCCCACTAGACGTAATGAAGTACTGCCGGTCGATTCTGTAAAAATCTCACCGTGGTGAGTGAGCTGTCAGTGTCATCGCACTGATGCTAGAGATTGATAAAGCAAACACTTACAATCATAATCGAGATTATAATAATAATTTTTTTATGTTAATTATTTTAGTGTTATGCTTCAATGTTTTATTTTAATTATTGTTCGTGCGTGTTCGTCTAGGAAAAAAAGAAAAAAACAACATTGAGATTCTGACTAAGTTTCTGTTTTGCTATTTTATTTAAAAACCCCATAAAATAGTAATGTTTTGACAACTAAAATACTAGCTTCGAAATTATATAAAATTATCAATAGAATTAGCATACACTCACGCGTACATTGCCGAAAATAGACAGCTCCCGAAAATCGTAAACTGTCCGGCCGCCCAAAATCGACGTCGAACGAAAACCACAATGTCCAGGCGCACTTTCGGACGTTTTATTTTTAGTAATTTTGTCTATGAGAGTATTGCTTGTATTCCAGGTTCTTTAGTCGAGTGGTTATATGTATTACATTTGTGCAAAAGACCGTGTGGTTCGATACAACCACACGGTCTTTTGCACAAATGTACGAAATAGGTTGTCTGTAGTTGAAACTCATTAAAAAAATAAATGGCCGCGATGACGAATGCGCAATTCGATTTTCGCGTGATGTTATTGTTATTGTATATAAAAACTTTGGAAGAACAATGGTATGTATTATATGTCATTCGATTCAGTATGGATGGGGCAATTATTTACGTAAATAAAAAAATGGGGTCATCTTTCGATTTTGAAATAATACTATTTTAATTTTTTAATGGCTTAATATAAACATTGAAAAAAATCAAAGTGTCTTAAAGTTACGAAACAAGTTTTGTAATCTAGGGTAGATTACAAAACTTGTTTCGTAACGTTCGGTCTATCCACTTGAAGTAACAGCCATTAGTTTAACAGCGGTCCATAGAATTATTTTCCGTACGAGTCGTGTATAAGTGACGAGGGCGCCCCGCGGCCCGTCGAAAAAAATGTACTGGGACGTTCGTACATCCTGATGGATGACGTGACCACGGGGCTTGGGACGTGTGAGTGGTAGGTTTTCCTATTCACTATACTATGGCATCGCGGTTATAAATTTAGAGTAAAAAAGAAAAAAAAAAAATTTTTTTTAGTCTGTGGCAAGTCCAAACGTCACAAAACATTATTAAAATCTCCATAATGATTGTAAATGTATGCTTGGTCAATCCCTAGTATCAGGTGGGATGACACTGACAGCTCACTCCACTTATGTTTTCACGGTGAGATAGTTACAGAATCGCACTGCTGTGTCGTCTGCTCTGGGGAGACCTGAGCAAATAAAATGATGATGATAAAATAATTAATAAGTGCGTCAGGAAAACAAAAATGTCTTTTTAGGAACAATCTGTTTTTATACCAATTGCCTATTAAAGGAGCTGCAGTGTTTACCGGGTACAATGATATTTCCTCAGTCTACGAGGTGACGAGACTATAAAGTTAAACTACTATTACGATGAAACATAAACATGATATTCCAAATAAAATTGAATTTATAGTCAAATGGCGCAAACATCGTAAGGAAACTCATACTACCGACGTTCGTAATAAAAATAATGTTTCCAATACTTTTATGTGAGCAATACGTCATCATAAAGGGTGGACTTGCGCGGCCATTAATTATCTCTCTATGATATAATATTGGAAATGAGCTTATTTATGGCGTTTTAGGGAAAGTTCTAATATTATAGGTAATAAGGTTTGTCATCAACTAGGATGTAATAAGAAAAGAAGTAGGTATCCCACCAAAAACATTTTCATGTAAAATGTTGCCAAGATGAGACCACATTATCTACTGGCTAGGCTCGCACTGTCAAAATGTTATCAGATCTCATCTAACTCTACACGCCTTAACTTCACAAACTCTATACCTTAGTCAAAATATGAGGCTTAGCCGTTTCATTACTAAAAGAATTATTGTATAACAGAAACGTCATGAAAAGTGAATACATTTTTCACCTTACGCCCATGCGATGGTAGCAAAACGGCCTTGATGCCTGAAATAAATGGATAAATAATAAAGTATTTCTGAACACTAAGTAATTCCATGCAAGTCCCTGTTTTCTTTGTTTGAGAACATAACGGCGGTATTGTGACAGGACGGCATTATTTCTATACAGAAGGGACATACTCTCAGGATTCATGAGAATGGATATATTTTATCATCTCTGAAATAAAAGTGCAACACTAAAACGATCAAAATGTGTAGACAAGTTGTTTTATTTTTCAAATGAGTTGATCTCATTGTAAAAGAGGTTCATTTTCAGAAGTATTCCACGAAAGTATGTCCCTTGACCTAACACACTGTACACATAAGATCCTGTTATGTGACAGTATCGATCACCTCGGACTCTTTATATTGTGACAGTGTCGGTCACCTCGGGCTCTTTATGTTTTAGTATGTCCCTTGACCTAACACGCTGTACACATAAGATCCTGTGATGTGACAGTATCGATTACCTCGGGCTCTTTATATTGTGACAGTATCGGTTACCTCGGGCTCTTTATATTGTGACAGTATCGGTCACCTCGGGCTCTTTATATTGCTGGTCACAGCCTTAAACTAGCAAATACATTTTTTTTAAATTTCAGAATCTAAGAGTACCAGTAGTTCTTAGTAAAGCAAATCCTGGCATTTCGCCAAGATTTTGTTTGAACTGGTTTTAGGATATTACTATAAATTTAGATACAGTTAGAATACTTTATTAGGTGAAAGGCACTCATTACTTTGTTTAAAACTTTAAATTGCTCTTCTAGACTAGAATACATTGGCAACAAATGGACTTCGTTTGGTTGGACCAACATTTCTACAAAGCAATCAGTCTTCAAAAATGATGTGTGGTACCTTGCCAAACCACACTGATGCACAAAAGGGTGTTATCGGCAAGACTCCATGTATTTATAATAAGCTACCAGTTAAACTAAGAAAATCAAATGAAAAGAAAACTCATTGCCATGTGCATCCTAACCTACGGTGCACGAAGTTGACCACTTACTGAACAACTTCGAAGTCCAAACTGAAGATTTGCCAACGGGCAATGGAGCGCAGCATAATAGGTGGCAAGCACACAGACCGAGTTAGAAACATTATACTGCGCTCCACAACTCAAGTACTACTACTTGAGGTACGGGGCGCAGGGTTACATTGACGTCTGCATGTTGGAGAAAAAACGTGTGTGGGCCGGACACGGCGCACGAATGCACGTGGAGAGGATGGGCAAAGATTGTCACTAATTGGACGCCAGAGAGAGGACATCGCCGTCGAGGTAGACCACGGCGAAGGTGGAGTGACAATCTGATAATGTTTGCAGGGCCAGCATGGCCAGAGACTGCATAAGACAGGGAAGCTTGGAAGGAAAAAGAGGAGACCTTTGCCACACATTACTAGAGGCTAGAGAAAAAACAAAGTTTTATAGTTGACAGAAATTGCAATTTTACTGTTCTTCAAAAGATTAATAGATTAATGAATACTTCAAAGACACCCTAAAATAAATTCTCTAAGACTTTTACCTACTTTCTTTATTACTAAATCTATGCGTATCTATTTCTATCATATCGTATATTGCTTGCAATACTTTTCTGTTTCAGTTTAGTCATGTTAGAATTATTATTTAAATACATTTTCGTCCTTTTGTACACCCTCGAGGTAATGTAGATAAACTTATTTTTAAGTTAACCCAACTTTTTTTAAATCAATTAACCACCTTATCTGCCTAGCCTTTTCCCAACTATACTGGGGTCGGCTTCCAGTCCAACCGGATGCAGGTGAATACCAGTATTTTACATGGAGCGACTGCCTATCTGAACCTTCACAACCCAGTTATTGGGTAATACGATACCCCCTGGTAAGACTGGTAGTCAGACTTCCGGGTTTCTGACGACCCGTAACGACTGTCAAATTTATTAACCACCTACGGCAATAAAATAAATAATATTCTATTATAATCTGTTCTAAACTGTTCTCTAAGAACGTTACATTTACTTGTGTTACTGGGCATATGACTCAACACTTGATACGAGCCAGTGGACCTTAGTTGAAAGCCAGTGAGGCGGCCAAATCCGTAGGTAACGGAACCAATATCTTGAAGGTCGCTGGTATTTTCCGACACATTGGCTTTATGATTTAGATAGGCGTGTGTTATTACCGGAGTACAGTTAATACAGTAGACAAGCTTTACTTCTTATATTCGTCCCAGAACACACGCCTACATAAGTATTCGTCCCACAACACACGCCTACGTAAGTATTCGTCCCACAACACACGCCTACATATGTATTCGTCCCACATCACACGCCTACATAAGTATTCGTCCCACAACACACGCCTACGTAAGTATTCGTCCCACAACACACGCCTACATATGTATTCGTCCCACAACACACGCCTACATAAGTATTCGTCCCACAACACACGCCTACATATGTATTTTTATTACTTGTCACAGCAATTTAACCAAAACCATAAGAGCTTTCGTTATGAGCATAAAGATAGCATGATTACACTTTATTTCTCAAGTATGAAGGTACACATCCATTTTAACGTATAGCAATAAAACTGGCCAAGTGCGAGTCGGACTCGCACATGAAGGGTTCCGTACCACAAGGCAAAAAAAACATGTTTGTTGTATGGGAGCCCCCCTTAAATATTTATTTTATTTTAATTTTATTATTTATTATTAAAGTTAAAATACAACTGAGTATTTTGTGAATATTTCAAATGCCTACCCGTTGCCATTTTTGTTATCGAGCAAAAAAGGGCAAAAAAATCGCGTTTGTTGTATGGGAGCCCCCCTTGAATATTTATTTTATTTTGTTTTTAGTATTTGTTGTTATAGCGGCAACAGAAATACATCATCTGTGAAAATTTCAACTGTCTAGCTATCGCGGTTCTTGAGATACAGCCTGGTGACAGACAGACAGACAGACGGACAGACGGACAGACGGACAGACGGACAGACGGACAGACGGACAGACAGCGAAGTCTTAGTAATAGGGTCCCGTTTTTACCCTTTGGGTACGGAACCCTAAAAATGCATATTACTTTAAAATATGGTTATCAGTACTATTGAAAATAATAATTATTTTGTATTATAATCACTTAGTTTTTATTTACATACGATATCACCCCTTAAAAATATTTAACGTTAGTATTGTTAGCCGTGTACAACCAATATAATGGGCTTTGTGTACGATTATCGTTTAAGCGAGAGTTTCAGCACATAATACTCTGTGGTCACAGTGTGGGCGAAGTTGAGACACGCTTCCCGCTTCCGCCGCTCTCGCCACCCATTCCGCTGCCACAATCTGACTACATGCTGTGCGTGCCGCCACAGCTCGACTTCATCAACTTCACTATTGGACACCTGCACACGGTAACTGACACTTTATTGTTTGGTCGTCTTCAATCTTGCCATTTGACGCCCGAAACTAATAATGTACTATCTACTGTCCAATCTCGATCCCGATCTCTGCATATTTTATCTATCCACGCGGTTCACACCCCAATAGCTACATGTACGTAGTACGTACATATCTACGTACATGTCAAACTGAACATGAGACCTGATTGTGACATGCGATAACTGTCATTTTACAATCTTCTGTTTGTTTACCCCCTAAGAGATTAAAGATGACATACTCAACATTGGTTTTTGGCAAGATTCATCCAACAAACTGATTGAAATGTCGATCTTGATGTCCAAAAATAGGTCAAGATTCATTATTAACTTCCGGGGTATAAGTAGCGTAGGCGTTTTGCGGTACTTTTGGAAAAGTCATTTAGCCTGCCTTTCTCAGGAAATTCCTGAGACATTTGATTGCTATAACTGGCGAATTCAAAGTTATACGATAAATCCATGATGAAATACATTATTAATCCAGTTGGGAATTCTATTTCAAGATTTATAGCCCCAACGTCTGTTAAAGGATATTACAGAGCAGTATAAATTGTATCGACCTTAATATCGGTCCGCTGGCCAGTTTTGGAGTTTCCAGAATAATTTATAGCGTCAAATTCCATCCGTTGTATAAAAGGCAATTTAGGTGACTGCCATAATTCTAAGTGCTAATATTTAGTTCTGTTCCATTTTAGGAGCATGGAAATATTTGGGTCATTCGGGAATTAAATCCGATCAGTAAAAACGTTTTGATACCGATATTCGATATCGGAGCGCTAATTGAAATTAATCTTGTTCTAGTAATACAGTTTTGTTTTATGATCACACCGTTTAACGTCTTACCGAGACCCTCGACGAGGTGAATATAAAACTGAGCTGTTCACATAACTGAAAGCCTTTCTTCGCGTCTTTCAGTCTTCTCCTTCTTCATCACCTGCGTGTTAAATTCTCTTCCCAGCAAGGTCTTCGGCTAGTCAACGTGTCAAAATACGAGATCCGTCTGTCGGTTCGTCCTCCGCAACGGCGGGAGTTGGACGTCGAGATCAGCGGCCCTCGGGGGCTGATCGTGACGGCAGGCGCAGCGGCCGAGTTCCGCGTGCACTTCCGACCTTGTGACGTCAGGACCGTCAGAGACATGCTGTTTATACGCGTGTCCATAGGGAGGAACTTCATGGTGCCGATAACTTGCTATATGCAGCCGCCCGTCTTAAATAGTGAGTTTGATTTGATGAATTGGATGATCTCTTCCCATGGTGAGCGACAATCAGTATTATTAAGCGCTATAATTACAAAACCGAGCTACATGGCATTTCAACTTTTAATCTGAAAATTGTTAGCAGTTTAACACTATTGTCACGACATTTCGATAATGACTACTGGGTGTGGAAATCTCTAAAATTATCATAGCTAGTTGCTCAAAAAAAATTAACTCCAACAGTTCAAACGTCATATCTCTTTTTTAGCCTTTCTTGTGCTTTATTCATTCAGAAATCGCAATTACTTACTTCTTCTTCAGTTATATCTTAGTGAGATTTCAAGCAGTTTGCTAAGAATAGTGTCAACAGAGATAATATGACAGGGCATTAAATTACACTACGTATACGTGTATAGTATTAATTCGATATGGTACAAAAATAAAAAGCGCCAAAAATGAGAATTTTTTTTTTCAAACAAACTAAATAGCTTACAAATCAGAGTAAAACGCAACCACCCTTTATAAATAGATTTGACTGACCTTAGCTGCCTAGGTACAGTTACCGGCACGTAACTTGGCAAGAGATTTTTGTAGTGGGGGAAGTTCGCGCATATAAAAATGTATGAAATTGTGCGTGCGCAAACTTTCCCCACTACAAAAACTCCTGCCAACTTACGTGTCGGTAACTGTAACAAAGTGGCAACATCGCCGTCGCGCGCGCGCCGGAGCGCGGTGTGTGTTATCTCTTTGGTGTGGGGGGCGGGCGGCTTAGGCCGCTCACGCTGGCTTTTATGTTAGGTAAGGTTGTAAAGTACGCACACACAAAAACACAAAAATTTTAAATTCTCGATGTGTCCTCCATTCATATTAATGCACAAATTATACCGACGGAGAATATTGTTATTTATTTATCAAATTTATTCACTGTCCGTCGCTAAGCACTTTAATTTGCGAAATGCTAAAAGAATCCTATTTTTTAGATCAACAATTGTATATACCTCTGAGGCATACACTTCACCCTTAATGTACCCCCACAAAAAGAAGTGAGGTCCGGAGATCGTGGTGGCCACCGAACAGGTCCGAATCGACCGATCCATTGCTGCCCAAACATTTCTGTGAGCCGCTGCCTGGAAGCCACCACAGAATGTGGAGGCGCACCGTCCAGATGGTACCAGTAACACAACTTGCGATGAACGGCTAAAGGCAGTTGGTCAGTATCATGTCAGTATATTCTGACGCCGTGTTAGTTTCACGAGGCATTGTTGAACACTTTAATTACACACACACACACAACCAACGTTTAATTACGTGTCCTATCACAATAAAAAAACAGTAAATCACAAAAAAAAAATCACTAACACTAAATAATAATAATCCCAAGTTACGTGTCCTGTCACAATAAAAAAAAGAAATACTGTCTTAAGCTTATCTAGTGTCTTAGCACAATAACAAAACAAAATCACAATTGTTAGCGCGCGAGTTCGACAAAATAATAGCGGCGGCGACGCGCGGCGGCGACGCGCGGCGGCGCAAGAGCTTCCGTGTTATGTGACGTACGTTCCGAAAGGATAGCGTCGGCGCACTGAAAAAACAAGTTTTTTATCAAATTCGCAAGGATCTAGGATGCAATAGCAACACACTGACCTATTTCTATTTCTTTTACGCGCGGGATGTTTTGCTATGATTGTCACTCTCGTAATGAAAGTGCAAGTGTGTGTGTACTTATTGCTTCCTTGTCTGCATTGTCAACTTTTTAGTGAAATATTTGGTTGTACTTGTGACATGCATCAGAGCGGCAACAAAGTATCTTAGATTATACTCAGATTATCGTTTTAAGGTGCAAGACTTATGAGTATAGACATAATCAGCTGTTAGGAAAAATACAGCGTGTTCAAACGGGGCAAAAACTTAAAAAATCATTTGCGACTAAACTACTGCTCCTATTTAATTGACTTTTGTTACAGAGCTTGAAAATGTTACCTAGTATAGGCAGTTTAAAGGAAAGCCCCTCTGTCGTATCAACATTGTATAAGCTATGTGAATACACAGGGCTTATATGTGATATCTATACATATAATAAATCTGTAGAAGGGTCAATTCTGTACATTGAAAATATTGAAAAAATAAATAGCGGGGGGTGTTGCTGGATCGATACCAAACCCAAATATGTGATTAAAAAAATTTTTGTCTGTCTGTCTGTCTGTCTGTCTGTCTGTCTGTATATGCAGGCATCACGTGAAAACTAACGGTTCGATTTCGATGAAACTTGGTATAATTATACCTTATTATACTGGGCATAAAATAGGATACTTTTTATCCTGGAAAAATACGTAGAAAATAAAATCTTATTTTTCGGTTTTATTCATAGACGTTGTTCTGTAGAACCGCGAACACACGTTGCATTACCCGTAGTGGATAATTTTCCATTTCAATTTAAGAGAATACAGTTTCCTGTAGCTTTGTGTTACGCCATGATAATAAATAAGGCTCAAGGTCAGACCCTAGGAGTTGCTGGCGTAGATCTTACCGCGAGTTGTTTTTCACACGGGCAACTTTACGTAGCTCTTTCCCATGTGAGCAGTCCAAGAAATATTCATGTTCATATTCCGGACGAGCTCACTAACAATGTTGTGTATGCTGAAGCTCTCAATTAACTTTCTGTCGCATTGTCACGATCACTTTTTTATTATTGCAAACTTTTCGTCATTTTCAGTAATTTACTGCTACATGCTACTTATCAAGGTCGGAATTACTATGAAAAAAATACTTACTACAGAACGCGAGCTCAACAGCAGTAGCTCAATAGAGGGATCTCCTTAATTATTATAGGCTTAGTCGTATTTGGGTCCAATAGATATTTATAAGATGTCATTGTCAGAGTTACTCAAAATGGAGAGATAAACCATCCACGCGAAGACCGATATCCGCGCGGACGGAGTCGCGGGCGGAAGCTAGTATGTAATAATAATGAATTTTAAAATACTTAAGTACCTAATTCATTAAAAAATGTTAAATCAATAGCAATTTGTTTCTAAACTATACAGTGCAAGTATAGTATACAGTGTATACTATACAGTGTAAGTATAGTATACAGTGTATACTATACAGTGTATACTTAAGTACCTGTATCTGTATGAATAATGAAACAATGTCGACATATTTTATTGTGTAGTCCTGATTCCGAACGTGACGTCATCGGTCCTGACATGCACGCCGCACGACGAGACCGCGTGCGCGCCTCTGCAGAGCACCGACGTGCTCGAACTGGGCGCGCGCCTATTGGGGGACGTGCACAGCGCGCGCGTGCTGCTACAGTGCGATACCGCCCATGCGTCCTTCTTCATGCTCACTGAGGATGCCTGGTTCTCGTTGAGTCTTGATGTAAGTGTTCAAATTTAAATTAAAAATATTTTATTTCCTATAATCCTAGGCTGGATGTAGAGGTGACTTGCTCAAAGCAATAACATTTAAGTT
Organism: Mesoligia furuncula; assembly: GCA_916614155.1. Lineage (NCBI taxonomy): Eukaryota > Metazoa > Arthropoda > Insecta > Lepidoptera > Noctuidae > Mesoligia > Mesoligia furuncula. The sequence goes on from OU744801.1 coordinate 29,602,808, forward strand.
ACCTGGGTGTCACTGATTAAAACCCGAGTTTCGGAGATTTAAAAAAAATCAAAATAACCTCAAAACTAGGAACCTACTTTATTTTAACGTCTTACCGACATGTTGTTGTTTGACAAGTCATACACGAACGGCAAACATCGCACATCTGCAGCAGTGTCGGACAATGTCTTCGCATATTGCGGTAAAATCTTAATGAACAATTAACACAACATCCTTCTGGAGTAAATGCATTATAATCCTTCAATTATACACAGGAATACAGAAATATAAATTTCATGCAATTCTAAAGAAACGGGAAAAATTAATTGACACTTGTCTTTCTGACAGTGTCAAATAGTGATGCGGCTCGATTTAATTAACTCGTAACTTGACTAAATAAAATAAAGGGGCAAGTCCATTTACTCTCGAGGTGCCACTCGATTAGATAAATATCACCAACACTGCCACTATAGTTAACTGTCATTGGCCAAGTGCGAGTCAAAGTGTCAAAATGTTTCCTACTAACTTTTTAGACCTTTATATCCTGCTTATGTGTATTAAGCTTCATTAAAATCGGTTCATTCATTTCGAAAAATAAGGGCTTGAAAGTTTGTATGAAATGCCGTTCGGCGTAAACGCTCTTAATGACTGAGTAACATCACTAGAGTCAAACTGACAAACAACGAAAAAACTACAATCCGTTTCACGTTGATTTTTAGGGTTCCGTACTCAAAGGGTAAAAACGGGTCCCTATTACTAAGATTTCGCTGTCTGTCCGTCTGTCCGTCTGTCCGTCTGTCTGTCTGTCTGTCTGTCTGTCACCAGGCTGTATCTCAAGAACCGCGACAGCTAGACAGTTGAAATTTTCACACATGATGTATTTCTGTTGCCGCTATAACAAAAAATACTAAAAACAAAATAAAATAAATATTTAAGGGGGGCTCCCATACAACAAACGCGATTTTTTTGCCCTTTTTTGCTCGATATCAAAAATGGCAACAGGTAGGCACTTTAAATATTCATAAAATACTCAGTTGTATTTTAACTTTAATAATAAATAATAAAATTAAAATAAAATAAATATTTAAGGGGGGCTCCCATACAACAAACATGTTTTTTTCGGCGTTTTTGCCTTGTGGTACGGAACCCTTCGTGTGCGAGTCCGACTCGCACTTGGATAGTTTTTTGTATTACTTTAGGCGAGAGTAAGCAAACTTAAAAAAATGGCATTAAACACAGGAAGACCTGCTGCAGCGTCAATGGTACATTTTTTTATTTATGGAATAGATTCGGTTCCACATTGGACTGTAATTATGTTTATTATACTTTGTTGTTTTATTTTCTTAAAATCGTAAAAAACGTTTCAATACGACAAAATATGACATTGACAACCATATCTGGAATTGAATCAGTTGAGTGCATTATCAAGATATTTTCTTTTTATTACTATTTCGTGATCACTTTATTGAAAAAATCGACCGTTTTAAATGATAAATTGGTTACATTTTTTTAAGTATAAATAAAACTAACTCCATTCAAGGTTATATTGATCGTATCATTTGAAACGGAACGTCATGTAAAGGGAATAAAACAATATCAACACATTTTTTACTTTAAATTAAATTCCCTGTTCAAAAATCAAATCCCCGACGCGTAATGTCGTAAAAAATTATGAAAATAATTACTATAATATTTTGGTCTTGATGCATGAGACTTTTTGGTACGACTTTTGGTCATTGTCGTTTCATCATTGTCGTTTCATCTGGTCATTGAAATGCAAGTGATTGACTTAAACAATATCTATTGTTTCTGCAAGGAGTATTTAATACTCCTTTATTGAAAAAAATGTAGATTGTTATGCAATTTGTTTCACCGGTGTCAAACACTCTACTTTTCCGTTCGAGTATAAGGAAAGTAAAACTGATTTTATTTTCGTGTCTGCTCGACACTAATAAAACCATTGTATGTATTTATGTATCTTTCTTTTGAAATTTCTGGCAAAAGATTTTCGATAACTGTATTTGCCTCGTCTGTAACCGAATCTGGGGTCAACATTTCAGAATCTCTTGAACTCATTTTTAATCAAATACTAGCTGATCCAGCGAACTCGTACCGTCTCCGAATCAATAAGAACGAATGTATGAGAAAATGAATTATCTTTATAAATTTTTTTTTCGTGATTTTTTTCCATGTTTTAATAGTTATTCTGCTATTCGGGGCAGAGACAAATCCAAGAAATCAAAGATCATCAAAATTGGTCCAGCGGTTTTTGAGTTATAAATAGTGTAACTAACCCGACTTTGTTTTATGTATATAGATAGATTAGTCTATAAAACCAAGATAGATTAGTCTATAAAACCAAATTTTCGAATTTCGATACAGCTTACAGAGTTAGTATCCCGCCAAATTATACTATAGTATTTTTTTAAATATGGAACACACCGCGTCACCGCCGCGGGCCGTCCCACTTAATAGGTTTTTTTTTTAAATTCACACTGGCTGTTTATACACTCATAAGAATTAAAATGCTTCGGGCATTTTAATTATGTAAAAAATTTCGTAGCTGACTACTTAACAAAATTTAGTTCTATTTTTATTTTAAGTCGATCCCGTGGGAATATCGAGATAAACATTATCCTATGTCCTTTTCCCGGGATGCAATCTATCTCTCTGCTATATCGAAATCCGTTCAGTGCTTTAGGCGTGAAAAGGTAACATACAGACAGACAGACAGAGTTACTTTCAAATTTATAATATTAGAATGGATTAGATTCGCTTTACCGAATGTTAGAAGTAATGAATGTCATGTTGTATTGAATAGGGAGACACTTGAATTCGTCGAAAATACGGTTTTTCTGGGGATCGCGCTTGACTCATAGCTACAGTGGGGTCCGCACTTAACATCACTTGCAGGGCGGCTAAGTTCAGCCGCTTACGCTGTTTGGAAAATTCGCCAATTAACAGACGTGGATACCGCGAGACTGGTCTATTTTAGTTACTTTCATAGCATCATGTCTTACGGTATTTTGTTGTGGGGACGGGCTGCAGATATTGATTCTATCTTCATTCTGCAAAAGAGGGCTGTCAGAGCCATCTACAAGCTCAGCAGACGCGATTCTCTACGAGAACTGTTTAAAGAAATTAACATCATGACGGTTCCTTGTCAATATATATATGAAAACATTATGTACGTTCGAAAAAATCTACATCTTTTTAGTAAGATAAGTGATAGGCATAATTTTAACACTAGAAATAGGGACAAATTAGATCAACCGCGTTTCAGATTGTCTAAAGTAAAAACTTCTTTTATGGGTTACTGTGTAAAATGTTATAATAAAATACCATTCGATATTCTTCAATTAAATGAGAAGAAATTTAAAACATGCATTAAACGCACACTATGTAGACAAGCATATTACAAGTTGGATGATTATATCGTAGATAAAAATGCTTGGCTTAATGCTGGTCCTGCTCCACAGGCACTTGGGCCCACTAGTTAAAATTTCAATATTTGGAAGAGGTGCTTCCCTTTTTCTTTTTCAATATTTCTGACATTACGAACATAACTTTTTTTTAATTTATTCAATCCAGTTTTAATTGTTGAATACTGCAATATTAGATACCTCTTCCTGTGTGGTAGTAAATTATATTAACATCTTAAATAAATTGCAAACTATAGTTTTGTATAATTTAGAAGCATTTTTTTTTTAATTTTGTAAATGTAAGAACCATGTTTCCGTTTATTATGATTTTTTTTTCTGTTGTTGACTTGAAAGAGCATGGCAGTTGAGAACGTGTCATGCTCACTTAAATGTCTCACCGATGGTGGCGCGTGTGTTGGATTATTCGGTTCCCTACAAAATGGTTGAGCTGGATGGTGCTGATCCACGCGTCATGTTCGTGAACGGGTGCCGTCGGTTGAGACTGGTCATCTCTTAACTGCCAAGGCTTATTTTTAATCTTATATTTTGAATTGTTTCTTCATTTGTCTTTTTCTTTTTACATTGTTCTCACATATAGAAGCAACAAGAATAATGTACCCAGGATTTTGTAATAACTTGATTTAAAAGAGTGTCCATGGAGTTTCTTGCCCGTTCTTCTCCATAGAGATCTACGTTTTGGAATGGGCAACTAGCTTCAACTTTCTGACTAACTGACAGACTATTTAATTTTGACAATTCAAAAGTGCCTGTACAAGGTTTAATTGAAATAAATGCTTTGAGTTTGAGTTTGAGTTTGATTCATTTCCGCCCTAGAGAGGAAAGCAGTTACATAGTGGGAAGCGTCTTCCACCCGCTATTCGGATCAAACAAACACTACTTTCGGAGTATGAAAATGAAAAAAACATTTTCATCTCTCATACTCGGAAAGTAGTGTTTGTTTGATCCGAATAGCGGGTAGAAGACGCTGCTTCCCACCCTTGGACGGAAAAGACTCATAGTAATTGCTTCCCTCCCTAGGGCGGGAATGAAATTTAAAAATAGAACTAAATTTAGTTAGGTAGTCAGCTCAGTCAGACATACGACACCCGTAATTGATTATGTAAATATTTATTATGCTACCCATCAAATCTTATGAATGTGCGTTAATTAGGAGAGTTGGATAAAAAGCTCATAATTATATTAACGCCATTAAATCTTTCATATTTAGCGCACAAGTTAATAATTTACCTTGAATAAATTCAACATACATAGGTACGATAATCGCCATTTTGATGTCAGTTGTGGTCGAGGCTAAAAAACATAAAAATTGGGGATTTCGAACATCCTGACTTTACCACAGGGGGCTATGCATCATTTAATTATTGGATGAATTTATCCATAGTTTATGGTAAATAAGTAGTGGTAATGAAGTTTTTTGATATCTAACGTGCTATCTAAGTTTCGCGCCAATCGTGTGTGTTTACATTTTTACTTTTCACAAATTTCACACACATAGATGTAGATAAGATTTAAAATGTGACAAATGTTATTGATAATGTTATAAACAACACGAAAATGCCCAGGTTTTAACATAATATTCAAACACAGGTTCAATAATACGTATTAATCATTACCACTACTCAATTTGTGTTCAAAATCGCAGACCATTATTGTTTTTTTTTTATTGCAATGATGTGTGAAAGCGATTATTAAAAATTTTTTTTTTTAATTTCGATTGACTAGAGTAATTGATATGACGAATGTAATCGATACTTGAAAATAAAATAATATTATTTTAAGCAATAAATACAATAAGCATTGTTTATAATAATGATTTATGCTTTTCTAATGTCATTTCAATCTCTTCTAATATCATGTCATTAACAGACAGGCCTTGCACCTCATTTACTGAATTTTGCGCCGAAATGTTTCTATAATTGAATTTATATTCGTAAATGCGCTCGCTGTTTAAAATTATTTTAATTTATTGGACAATTATTTATTGTGGATTTTATTTTTGATACTTTCTAATAGTTCTACAGAATTCCCAGTAAACATTTTTTAGGTAGGCTTAGCAAAAGTTTCTTTGAGAATGATGATAAATTAATTCTATAAATTGGATATTCTGCAAACACTTTACACTTCAATACATTTTGTTAGTTAAAAGAGTTTTTATTCAGTTTCTACAATTTTTTTCATTTTTTTATTGCGAGTATCGATTAGGCTGTATGCAAGTTTTGAATCGAAATAAGAAAGTTGGGTGGACGGTCAGCACTAAAAAGTGTCACGTCGCAACACAATTTTTAGTAATTTTTATCAAGATTATCGTGTTTTCTAAGTAATTTATGAAAAATGGTAAAAGTAAGAATGCAGACAAAATGATAATAATAATACGGACTCTAGTAAGCGGGACGGCCCGCGGCGGTCACACAGAATCTACGTATGTGGCGGTGACGCGGTGTGTTCCATACTTCAAATTTAAAAAAATACTAATAAATAGGTACTATTCATGTTATTATTATCAATAAATATTTTAGAAAAACTACTATTTTTTACTTTCCTTAAATTCGAAATGAAAAGTAGAGTGTTGTTTGTCATCAATTCCCACTCGGACTATAGCCGCCCTCGCTGCGCTCGGGCGTCTAAATACCTCGTACGGGAATTGATTCCTTTCGACCCTTGTATAACAATCTACTATTAATGTACTTATTTATATTTATTATACTGAAGGCTGATTTCTCCAACGCCAGATAATTTTATCCGAGGAATAATTTTGAATTTTTGACAGTTCGATATAAAAACTGTCAGACGTCAATTTCATTCCATGAATAAAAATGATCTGTCGATCGAAAAATCAGCCCTGACAAGAATGTGTCTCGGGTAGAATTTTCAAGATGCTGTTGGAGCTAGCCCGCGTTCTACTTGATAAAGATGCGGTCTTTTATTTTCCTTATTTCGGAGGTCTATAGGTAATATGAGCCGCCTCAAGTTTTAAAAAATCCACTCATAAAATCGTAACATCGATAGCACCAAAACTTAAAATTCATACTCATCATCATCATTTCAGCCGAAAGACGTCCACTGCTGGACATACGCCTCCCCCACAAGGGGGGGTTTGCCATAATCGCCACGCTTGGCAGGCGGGTTGGCGATCGCAGTATGGTATGGTGGTGGAATGTATAGAGAACGCTGCTGCCCATTCCCCGGTACGGCCCTTAGTCGCCTTTTACGACACCCACGGGAAGTATGGGGTGGTGCTATTCTTTAAGTCCGGCCACCACACAGACGACTACTGCATCACTAAACCATAAAAATATCGAGCAGCCATTGCTGTTTACATCTTTGGCAGATTTTGATACGCCGGGCCTTCATGTCCCTTATAAAACGTCAGTAGCTAGGTGCATGATTACAATTGGTCGTTTCATATTTATGTTGCATGTTTTAATTTAGCTTCATCATATTGCCCTTATAACATCAAGGGTCGACGCAGCCCGTCGTCTTCCGTAATCACTAATTTCAGTTATCATCCCCTTTATAACCAGAACGTCTACCATACAATCCGAGTTTTGTAATATCTCTGTCAATATTATTTGTTTTCAATGCTAACGCGCCGCAACAGCAGGTCTCGTCGAAAGGAGCGCTGAAATCTGTGTAGTGTGTAGGCCATCGAGACTTTGTTTGCTGTAAAAAACAATAGAAATGTGTATTTTTTTAATATTGTGTTTTAAATCATGTGTATACTCGTATTTCAAATATGACAGGAGCAGTGCAATAAAATGACCAAAGCTCTTAACTTATCTTATTGTTATAAAGTAGGTATACATAACAATAAACGAGAGCAAGTTAAACAATATATATGCAAGATATACAATAAAACGACATTTACCTCATTAAAATGCATATGCGTCGTAGTCGGCATTGTTAATTATTAAGAGCGGCAATTTCTGCTCTACTTTCACTAAACAAACTACTTCATTCTCGTTTTCAAAAGCTATTGTTAGGATTTGTTACACCATAATGGGCTGAGATTTTGTACGTCATTTCAGGAATCCATTAGGCGCATTACAGATCAAAACTTTTTTAGGCGCGCCGACCACTATTAACAGAGCTCTGTGGGTGTTGTTGTAGTGTCTCACGACGCGTGGCTCGGTGAAGGCTGGTCCATTCATGCTGTGGCCGGCGTGGTGGGGCGGCGGGGGCGTGGTGCACGGGTGCGCGTGGTGCAGCGCAGACGTGGCGGGGCTGCACGCGGCTTCGCTGCGCGTGGTGAGCTCCACGGCCGTGGTGCGCCATCTGAACATCGTCGCCGACTCGCTGCTTTTCAGACCTGAACATCTTACTATAGTGGTAAGGCATTCTATTAGCAATTTGTCAGGAGGAATTAATGAAGAGGAAGACTAAAGTAAATATGGGGATGTTAATACGACTGAAAAGAAAATGAACGATGACGAGGCGGTTGACAGGGGAGAATGAAAGAGCAAAACATTTTGTGCAAACATTAAAAATTAGAATTAGTCATAAATGTTACATATTTAAAATAACAACTCATAAAAGTTGTTTAATAATTATCATATATTATTTAACATTTTGTTATTGTACAATAGGAAAGAGGGACAGATAATGAACAATAATGTGTTATGATTATTTCATTTTATTATTGTCACTACATTAAGCATACAACAATGGTTAATGTAGTGACAGTCGAACCTCTCAGCCATCATCCTCAAGATGGTGTTGGAGCTGGCGCGGACCCTGCGCACCAAGGATGTGCACCGTTTCCGCATCGCCGCAAAGAAGCAGTCCATGCGCGACTCAGCAAACATCCCCGACGCACTGCAGTACCGAGACAGCCCCAACAACATCCTGTAGGCATTGTTGAATTGGACTTGTAGGGCGCTGTACTGTTTTTGAGTATAGTTAGCCACAGGGGGCTCGAATAAAAACAGGTGCAATACGCTCTGAAAAGAGTGTTTTTTACTTCCTTCGAGCATCGTGCAAACCTGCAAACTATGTCCGAATCGTCTTTCAGAGGAGAGTTCACCAGAAGCTCAAGATATTTGAAGGTATCAACCCTATTTAGCTGTACATTATTTGACTTAATGCTAGGGATACTATCTGGGGGTGCATGTTGAAAGCCTCCTCGCGGCGCACCCTGGGCAACGTCAGCACCAATTGCCCACTGGTTCTGGTGGACTCTTGGGGCTGGCGGCTAATTTTCAACACACGGGGAAAGGTCATGGTTCCAATCACCGATCATCCTGAATGGTCGCTGAAGGGAACCGGGCTATAGACGGTCATGCGTCTACTCCCCCTCTGCTTACAGAGGGAGGTGAGTGGGCGCAGACCGTCACGAGGCGGTACCCACGAGAGTGTGGGCGTTGGAGGGTGTCCCATGCCCGCGCTGCGTCTGTCCGGCATCCGGCGGCAGCGTGGGGACGCCGGGGCGGCGGTTGGTTCTGCCCAACCGTCGGCCACCCCGTAATCCTGAACTCAGGACCGGGGGTCCGAGCCACTGAGGCCCGGGCCGCGAGGAAGAAATCCTCTATAAAAAATTACCCCAATCCTAAGGTCTAGCGTGCCGAGGGGATGAATGGCCGGTGGGGATCCGGTCGTTAGCGCAACAAGGGACCTCACCCTTAAAAGGAACACAAAAATGGACGCGACACTCGAGAAAAAACTACCCCAGGGCGGTACCGGCTGCTCAGCAGTCGGAGAATCCGCCACGTTCCCTTCGGGAACGTCAAGCCCCCATTCGTATTCTGGGGGGGGCAACGATTGTCACCCGTTTGCCAATGGCAACAAGAGCCGAGGAGGCTCCTGTCCCCTAGGGGACCGAAAAGAGGTGAGGAGTGATGCGGGGTCGGAGTCCGACGTCGCATCAGGAGGCGCGAGCACGGGAGGCTCAGGGAGCCCCTGCCGTGCCAAGGAGGTGGCCGCTGTTGAGAAGAAGCTCAGCAAGCGGCCAAGGTCTGTGGACGGTCAGGGGCTGTCCTCCGACGAAGAGCTGGCCTCGGCCAGAAAAATCCCCACCAGTAGGCGGGGTGGGGTGAGAGAGCGAGGCAAGGGGAGGGGGCTCACTGCCCGCGAGGCGGCAGAGAGAGCGGAGGAGCCCCCAAAGAAAGGAAGGAGGGACCGCAGTCACTTCGGGGCCCTCAAGCGACGAGGAGAGTGCGGCTAGTGACCCCGAGGCGGACGGCAAGCGCAGGTTTGCGGCGGTCGTGGAGGCCGCGATCCGAGACGTGGCTTTGAAGAAGCTCCAAGCTTCAAAGAACAAGGCTGTAGTCTCGGCGACGGCCTCCATAATGGCAGCAGCGGAGGCGGCCAAATATACCGGCCCCTCTGCTGGCGAAGTGGCTGAACTGCGGGCGGAGGTCGCCCGCCTGACTGCTGCCATGGGGCAACTCCAAAAGGAGAATGGGAGGCTCCGGGCAGACCTGGCCGGCCTGCGGGTCACCGGGGGCGCGCAGGCGAAGCCGCCGTGCCAGCCCGTACCGGTAGAGAACCAGGTCCTCAGCCTGGTTCGACAGGAGCTGGCGGCCTTCCAGGCGCGGTTCTCCGTCCTGGAGGGCATAGTCCTGCGCCCCCCTCTGGCGGGCGGGACGGCCCCGGGGCCGAAGGCGGCCTCATACGCGGCCGCTACGGCAGCTGCCGCCCCTAAACCCGGGCCGTCTGGCCGGGCCCAGGCGCCGGCCAATCCGGCGACGGCAAAACCGGCGCCGGCCAAACCTACCTCGGCCAAATCGGCGTCGGCCAAACCGGCGTCGGCCAAACCGGCGTCGGCCAAACCGGCGTCGGCCAAACCGGTGTCGGCTGGAGGAGCCCCGGCGCCGGCTGGCGGGGCCCCGGCGCCCACTGGCAACACCCCGGTGCAGGCCCGGAAGAGGGGCAGGCCGGCACGGGAGGCGAAGGCCCCAGAGCCAACGCCCCTCCCCCAAAACCCTCCCACTTCTCCCACGACCGACGCCGAATGGCAGGTGGTCGGGGAGAAGAGGAAGGCGGCCAAGGCGGCTAGGAAAAAGGCGCAAAGGCGGCGCCGCAAGGAGCGAGCCGTCGCGGCTAGGCTTCGCGCCCCGAAGACTGCGGCTGTAGTTATAACGCTACAGCCGGAAGCGGTCAAGAGGGGCGTGACGTACTGCGACGTGCTCACTAAAGCGAGAGAGACGGTGGACCTCCGGGAGCTGGGGATCACCGGGGGCCTCCGGCACAGGGTGACCGCTACTGGCGCCCGCATGCTGGAGATTCCCGGTGCGACGAGTGGCCCCGCCGCTGACGCCCTAGCTGAGAAGCTAAGGGCGTCTCTCAATGCGGACGAGGCTCGAGTCTCCAGGCCCGTCAAGTGCGCAGACATGCGCATCTTGGGCCTGGATGACTCCGTAACGGAGGGAGAGGTGGTGGCCGCCGTTGTCAGGACGGGCGGGTGTCTGGCCGACCAGGTGAAGGCAGGCACCATACGTCCTGACTACACGGGCATGCGAACCATAACGGTAAGCTGCCCCGTGACGGCGGCCAGAACGATCACGGAGGGTCGAAGGCTCCTGGTGGGCTGGGTTTCAGCGCAGGTCAAACTGCTGGAACCCAAGCCTCTGAGGTGTTACCGATGCCATGTAGGGCACCATGTTGGCATCCAGTGCACCTCGGAGGTGGACCGCAGCACACTGTGCTTCCGCTGTGGTCAGCCCGGACATAAGGCCGGCTCGTGCAACGCCGCGCCGCACTGCATCGCATGTGCGGCTGCTGGCAAGCCGGCCGATCACCGGGCTGGAAGCAAGTCCTGCGCTCCACCCGCCGGGACAAGGAGGAAAGGCAGGCCCTCCGCCGCCGTCGCCACCACCACCGTCGCCGCCGCCACTGCTGCCGCTGCCGCCGCCGCCACCACCAACGCCGCTGCTGCCGCCACCACCACCGCCGCTGCCGCTGCCGTTGCCGCCGTCGCCACTGTCGAGGAGCCCTCACAAGGGGCCCGGGAGGGGGCTGAAATGGAGGAGTAATGGCTCCCCTTCGCCTCCTCCAGGCGAACATCAACCACTGTGCCTGCGCTCAGGACCTGTTGCTCCAGAGCGTGGCGCAGTGGTCGATTAACATCGCCGTGGTCGCTGAGCCGTACTTTGTCCCGCCCAGGGATGACTGGGTGGAGGACCTGAGCGGCTCAGTGGCCATACTTTCGTCGGCCGCCGCCGGCACCCCGTCCCTCGAATGCGTCACGAAGGGACCGGGGTGCGTAGCAGCACGGTTCGGAGAGATAGTAGTAGTGGGGGTGTACTTCTCTCCGAACCGAACTCTCGCCGAGTTCCACAACTCTTTAACAGAGTTGAGTGTCGTCGTCGCCGGAAACCATCCCTTCCCCGTGCTAGTGCTCGGGGACTTCAATGCCAAGAATTTGGCCTGGGGTTCCCGTTACACGGATGTGCGGGGCAGGATGGTGGAGGACTGGGCTCTGGAAACAGGCCTGGTCGTCCTAAATCGGGGTTCTGTTCCCACGTGTGTGCGGATGCGGGGTGAGTCCGTGGTGGACATCTCGTTCGGCAGCCCCGCTCTGTCACAACGCGTCATTGACTGGCGCGTCATGGAGGGGGTGGAGACCTACTCCGATCACCGGTACATCCGGTTCGACGTCTCCGCCCAGACCTCTAGCGCGCTGGTCCAACAGGCCCCGAGTGGTCCGCGGTGGGCGCTAAAACAGCTGGACCGGGAGCTCCTCCTGGAAGCCTCGATCGTGCAGGCCTGGGTGTCATCACCGGACAGGCCTGCCGATATCGACGATGAGGCGGAGTGGTTCCGGGAGGCCATGTCCGAAATTTGTGACGTGGCATTGCCCCGAGTCCGGCCAAGACGCGCCCGACGTCAGGTGTACTGGTGGTCGCAGGAGCTGGAGACGCTACGCAAGGCGTGCGTCGATGCGCGACACCTTTACACCAGGCACCGCAGGCTCCGCATTCGCCCTCCGGATGCGGAAGCCACGGAGGCGGAGCTGTACGAGGGATACAGAGCGGCGAAGACCGCCCTCCAAGAGGCTGTCCAGCGGGCCAAGGATGTGGCCCGCGAGGAGATGGTGGAGTCTCTGAACAGAGATCCGTGGGGGCGCCCTTATAAAATGGTGCGGAATAAACTCCGCACCTGGGCCCCCCCGCTGACGCAGAGTCTCCGCCCCCAGCTGGTGGAGGAGGTGGTGAGCGCTCTGTTCCCTTCACGGGGGGAGCACACTGCCCCGCCCATGGCTCCGCCAATTGCGGTGCCCGAAGCGGACCACGCGGACGACGACGACATCCCTGCAGTGACCGGGGTAGAACTGAGAGCGGCGGTAGGAAGGCTAAAGGCCAAAAATACCGCCCCAGGACCCGACGGCTTGCCAGGTAAAGCCTGGGTCCTGGCCTCGAGGGCTCTCGGGCCTCGACTGGAGGCGTTCTTAAGCGCATGTTTGGAGAGAGGCCAGTTTCCACGCCGTTGGAAGACGGGGAAGCTGGTCCTCATTCGGAAGCCAGGGCGCCCTGCGGACTCTCCGTCCGCATACCGGCCCATCGTGCTGCTCGACGAGGTCGGCAAGCTCTTTGAGAGAGTGATTGCGGGCCGCCTCGTCGGGCACCTGGTGAGGACGGGGCCGGATCTTGCGGACAGCCAGTTTGGTTTCCGCAAGGGGCGCTCGACGGTGGACGCCATCATGCGCGTGAGAGCCCTCACGACGGGGGAGGCGGTGTCCCGGGGTGGGGTCGTCGTGGCGGTGTCACTCGACATCGCCAACGCGTTCAACACCCTCCCCTGGGGCACCATTGTGGAGGCACTCCGGTATCACCGGGTGCCGCCCTACCTCCGTCGAATAGTCGAGGCGTATCTGACGGAAAGAGCCGTCAGCTACCCCGGTCGCGATGGGGAGTGGAACCGGCGAGAGATGTCGTGCGGTGTCCCACAGGGATCGGTCCTGGGGCCGCCTCTGTGGAGCATCGGGTACGACTGGGTGCTGCGCGCCGACCTCCCTGATGGCGTCAGCGTGGTTTGCTACGCTGACGACACGCTGGTCCTGGCGCAGGGGAGGTCGCATCAGGCGGCGGCCGACGCGATGACACGCGGGGTTGCGATAGTCGTGGAGAGGATCCGGCAGTTGGGTCTCGAGGTGGCATTGCACAAGTCCGAGGCCATGTCGTTTCATGGGCCCCGGAACGCGCCGCCATCGGGATCCCAACTAACGGTAGGAGGGGTTCACATCGGCGTCGGGATAAAATAAAAAATAAAAAAATAAAAATTGTTTATTTGCACCTTTAAGTAAAAACATTAGGTATATGGTTTACAACAAAAATAGGACTAAGGTAAGTACAGTTGTATATTGGAGTTGCAGCCAATACCTAAGCTAAGATAACTTAATATCTTGTAATTATAGGTATCAGCACCCACCCACTAATATATGTTTCTTAATTACATGGATAATTTACATAACTTAGATAAAGTATAACAGTTGAATTTTATATTGTCTTATACAAAGCAAATAATAAGGGACTGTTTAGGTGCAAACCTAGAATAAAAAAAAAAGAATAAAAACAAATAAACGGTGTCTGCTAGTGCGTTTAGGGTGTGTGTGAGTGTATGTGTGTGGGGGTGTGTTAGTGAGTGTGTTAGTGTGTGTGTGGGTGTGTGATGTTAGTGTGTGTGTATCGTGACTGTTTGTTTGTGCCAGATAAATACATAGGATTCTGAAAACAAAAAAAGAACATTGTAAAGAAAAAAAAAAAAAATACAAGTAAAACATACTGAACCAACATGAATAGGTATCAAATATTATCGTATCACTCACTCCCGTCATTTAAAACAGAAATAAGTAAACAATTAGAATAATATGTTATTATTATTATTTTTCGTTCATTTTATTTATTACACAAAGAAATTATGCAAGTATGCTAAATAGCTTTTCAGTTTCATCATAAGTTAGGGATAGAAGCCAAATGATCACACTCTGTTTGCACGCTCTTTTTGTCATAGAGAAAATTTGCAACTTTTTATTTGCAATGTTAAATAGTCTAGGGCCAAGGAACATGTTGAAGTTTTGAGCAAACGATGTTCTACAGGGTACAGATTTTAATAGATCGAAACGTCTTCTCCCTGAAATTTCTTTTTCAGTCAGGGCACTTAGCTGGAGACAGGAATGTTGTCTCATAATTAAGGCTAGCACGAACAGTTTGCGGACAGATAGTACCTCACATTCCCTGTAGAGCTCAGTGGTAGAAAAATACCTGGGCTTAAAGTAACTTACCTTTAATAAGGCTCTTTGAGCTCTTTCAGCAATTAAATTATGCGTTTTCGCGGCACCTCCCCAACAAGTAATACAATAGGTTATAACCGCTTGACACAAGGAGTAATAAATCATTTTCATAATATTAGCATTGGCTGAGTGTCTTATTTGCTTAAAAACATATATAAGTTTTCTTATTCTGCTTGAGAGATTAATTAAATGATTTTTAAAATTAAGATTTTTGTCAAATATGAGTCCTAAATATTTAATATATTCAACAGGAGAGAGAGACGGACAAGAACAGTTGATATCTTCGCTATGGCAGATGTGGGAGGTTAAACGATGCGTTGATTGTAGCGCTTCACCTGAGTTGCGAATAGTGAATGTGATATATTTGGTTTTATCGGTATTAAGAGAGAGGTAATTTTGTGCAAGCCATTTTGTGACCATGTTAAAGCCATGCTGTGCGTTTTGGAATGTTTCACTCCAAGTATCACCATGGAATGTTAGGGTAGTATCATCAGCGTACGAAATTATTTTGCAATTTTCAATATTAAGTAGTGTTAGATCATTGATATAAACTAGGAACAACGTTGGACCTAGAATACTACCCTGTGGCACTCCATGGGTAACAGGTAACCCTTCACTTGTATAATTGCCAATTTTCACCTTTTGTATTCTTCCATACAAATAATTAGACAGTAATTTGAGTTGATTTCCACGGATTCCGAGTCGGTATAGCTTGTTTACAAGGGTAGGAATAGAAACCGTGTCAAACGCCTTCGCTAGATCGAGAAATATAGTAAGGCATTTCTTTTTTTTATCTAAGTTTTTGACAATATGTTCAGTAAAGTCATTTAATGCGTCTTCCGTGGACTTGCCTGTACGGAAACCAAATTGATTTTTCGAAAGTAGGTTATATTTTTCTAAATAATTTGTAAGTCTTTTATTAATTAACCTTTCAAGGATTTTTGATAGAGATGTCAGAATTGAAATAGGTCGATAGTTAGTGACACGGCTTCTATCTCCACCCTTAAAGATAGGTCTAACTATAGACCGTTTGAGAGATTCAGGAAAAATACCCATCCGTAGGCACATATTGAAGATGTGCGCGAGCGGGGCTTTTATATTACTTTTTAACAGTTTAAGTATGTCCGATGGTATTCCATCGTCACCTGTAGCACAGTTACTTTTGAGACCAATAATTAATTTCTCAATTTCATCTTCGTCAGTGTCAAGAAGAACAAATGAATTTCCAGTTAAGGAAGTATGCGTCACCTCTGTAGAGTGATGTATTCCTGTTGGAATGGTGATATTATTTGCTAAATTTTCGCCAATAGTAGCGAAGAACTTATTTGTGGCATTAACAGATAGGTGAGGTGTAGACTCAATTGAAAGAAGATCTAAAGAGTTATCTTTTTTAACATTTCTATTAGTAATATTATTTATAGCTTTCCATATGTTTTTATTATTATTACCTGCTTCTCTTAGTAACCCTTTTTCATATTCTCTCTTTAACTTATTAATAATTTTATTATAAAAGTTCCGGTAACGTTTGTATGTGATTTCGAGCACAACGTTATCCGGATTTTGTTTTAATTTTTTGTGCATCCGATCCCTGTTACGAGTACACCTGACGAGTCCTAGCGTCATCCAAGGTTTTAGAATTCTAAGCTTATTCGTTACTGTTAAAATTTTTGTGTTTACTTGCATAATATGAGTTATTTTAAATATAAATAGATCCATAGCAGAATTTGGGTTAATCGCATTAAAAATAGATGTAAAATCAAGATGTTCACATGCCAGCTTGATGGCCTCAAAATCAAGTTTAACTATTTGTTTTTTTAAATGTTTATTAACGTTTTTAATTTTCACGCAGGCAAGTATGGGTGCATGATCAGTAATAAGGGATTCAATTATAAACGTGGTCATTGGCATTTTCGTCTTTAAGATTACATGATCTAAACAGCTATTTGCTCGAGTTGCAGTGTTAAATGCTGGAATAAGTCCATTATGGGATAGAAAATCCAGATAATCCGACAAGAAGCGATCAGAGCTATTGGTAGTAATATTTATATTAATGTCACCCACCAATATAATATTTTTGAAGGATGATAAACTATCTATAATTTTTTGTAGGGACAGTAAGAAGTTATTTATGGTTTTGAAACAAAAAGGGCGGTATATCGCCAAGATAGCCACATCATTATTAATTTTAACAAGTAAGCAATTCGCCTCTAGTATAACAGGTTCTTCAAGAGAAGCTTTAATACTACTTTTTATAAATACTACCACACCATCATTCTGGTTATAATGCGAAGTTGTAGACAGACTTAAGTAACCATCTAATACAGGGAGATTTCGAACGCACGACATCCAGCACTCAGAAAGAACTATAACGTCACTATCAAATTGTAATCTTTGCAAAAGGATAGCAAGATTATCAAAGTTAGCGTTTAGGCTACGAATATTTTGTGACAAGATTTTTAAGAAGCAATTAGGTTCTTTAAGAAAAGACGCGCAAAATTCAGGTTCACAGCTAATTGTCTCGGATATTGAATAGTTATCAATCTCACATAATAAATCTTTATCGAATTTTAAATTTAATTTTCATAAAGGTGTACAACATTATATTTCGTGACATGTGTTTGTAACTATTGTCAAATAACCAACCTGACTGATACATTTTACTAAAGTCTATTAGAATAGTCCTGTTGCAGTAATCATGGTTTATTACGTAAAGTTTTTTGATAATAAAATTGTTATGGATTATTATTTTATGTGGGGTAGTAAAATCCTTAGTATTCATTAGGTGTACGGTATAAGTAAACAGTGTATTGCAGGTACGCATGTATGTTTGTTGTGTTGTGTAGTTGTAAGTAATTATGTGTATGAATTGGTGTAAGTTTACCGTTTTAAATGCACAATAAACAAAAATGTGAGTTAAATACATAACTAGCAATATTATTAACGATAAAAACCTAAACGTATAACATAAGAAAAAAGATACAATTTTATGAGTTGCCATTTTAGCAGGAATGCAAAGTTTTGTACGACCACAATATGACCACGTTATAAGTCATATTTTCGTATTAATTAGTTTTGTAAGTTGTTCTTCGGTTTTAATATGGATAGTAGGTTCCAACTCGCCTTTTTTGACCAAAATCTTTCCATTTGAAGTCCAACAATATTTCAATTGATTGTTCATAATATGCTTTCTTGAGATAAAGTGTAGTTTTCTTGCATTCGGAGTAAGGTGTTCAGAGATATACACAGGGGATGAACCACCAGCTCCCAGGTCGGCACTGTTTAATTTTACATCCTTAGACTGGTTATGGGTTTTAACCGCCTTTAGCACATTATTTTTCGATGTATTATTACAAAATTCAATGAGTATAGAAGGGTGGTTGTCCTTTATTCTTGGTAAACGAAAGGCGTCTTTTATGTCTGAATTAGATACATTGGCATTAACCATTTTAAACAGGTTACCTATGTATCTGTCTAAGTCACTCTTTGATTCGCTTTGAGTTCTCGGTAGATTCCTTATTTCCAGAAAATTTATATTTGAGATCCTTTGCATTTCCTCAATCTTGTCTTCTAAAGACAAGACAAGTGCCCTGTGTTCCTTACACTCCATCTCTAAGCGATCACTTTTAATCTTCAAGATGGGATGACGATGAAATACCTGGGTCTCGTCCTCGACAGCCGGTGGAACTTCGTGGAGCATTTCCGACGTTTGGCCCCCAAACTGGAACGGGCCGGGGCCGCCTTCAAGCGGCTCTTGCCCAACCTGAGGGGGCCAAACGCCTCCTGCCGGAGGCTTTACGCGGGGGTCGTGCGGTCCATGGCCATATACGGGGCCCCGGTGTGGGCGCGTTCACTGCGGCGGCGAGCCGCCCACTACCTGAACGCGCCCCAGAAGGTGGTAGCCATAAGGGCTATCCGGGGCTACCGCACGATCTCTGGCGAGGCGGCAAGCCTCCTTGCCGGACTGCCGCCATGGGATCTGGAGGCGATAGTCCTCGCGCGCCTGTATGAGTGGCGCGCGGAGGCACTACGCCGGGGGGAAGATCCGCTTCCGCGGCAAATCGCTGCGGAGCGGACGGATCTCCGGCGCGATCTCATGGCGGCATGGAAAGAGCGACTGTCGCAACCCAGCGCAGGGCACGCCGCGATAGCGGCGATAAGACCCCTCTTTGAGGAGTGGCTAGAGAGGCGCCACGGCGCCCTCACCTACCGCCTGACGCAGGTCCTCACCGGACACGGATGTTTCGGGAGGTTCCTGCACATCATCAGGCGGGAGGAAACGCCCGGGTGTCACCATTGCCAGGATCGCCCAGAGGACACGGTGGAGCACACGGTGGAGGTCTGCCCCGCTTGGGCGGAGCACCGCCGTGTCCTCGTAGAGACGATTGGCAGCGACGGCGACCTCTCGCGTCCGGCCCTGGTGCAAGCCATGGTCCGGGGCGAGAGGGAGTGGGAGGCAGTCACCTCCTTCTGCGAAGCAGTCATGCTAGCGAAGGAGGTGGCGGAACGGCTCAGGGAGAGAGCCTCCCGTCCCAGCCGCCGCGGGAGACGCTCCGGGCGTCGGGAGCCGCGTGACGACTCCCGGCCACCGTAGGCGCGGGCCTGCGGGCGGAGAGTAATGGGTAGCTCACCGCCCGACCAGGACCAGGCCCGTGCCGGACGGCGCGTACGTGTTCCACGCGCGCCTCAAAGAGATGTCAGCATCGAGGAGGGGCCCCTTAGGGCCGTAGCCTGCCGGGTCAGCGGGATTGTCCGAAAGGGTTACCGCTGGCCCGGAACATAAAGGGCTAAGGAAGGAACATGGGTGGGTTTTAGTCAGTAAGAGTCTGACACTCCCTTCCGCTCCACCCAGAGCGGGAGGAGTCATTTGATGATTTCCCATCCTCAAAAAAAAAAAAAAAAAAGGGATACTATCTGGACATTTACCCTGGCCCGAAAAATGATACACTCACTTTTCTTGGTGTTATGGAGCAGGCCATGACTGAGAGCATATTCAGAGATGGAGATAGACAGGAAAAAGATGCAGCAACACTTACAGTATCGCGGCAGCCTGTTATCAAGTTAGAGATCGTTCCATAAAAGATATGTAAATTTTCGGGTACCTACTTTTGAAAGAAAAGCGACACCACTCTCATAAAATTCATAAAGTGACTGTTTGTCGACTGTCCGAGATCATCATCTCGTCTTAGAGAATCAATTGTATGCAGTGAAGTTCACAACTTACATAAAAGTCTCGAGCTGAACAAATTTTATGCAGTTAATAACAGAAAATATTGAGTTTACTTTGATCGTTAGTAATTTATGGATATAGGATACTTTGAAAGCTTTCTCAGTTAATGTAAATTGTCTAGGACAGATTTCTTAGTAATAACTATAATATTTCAAATGAAAACTACCTACATAGTAGTTTTTGATGAGAAGCAATATATTCTAGAACAGTATTTGATGACAATAATAAAAAAATACTTTGATGACAATAATAATTAGGTTTAAGTTGATTGGGACGAGACCGTGAGGTTTCTTGTAGATGTCAAATATGAATATTTTCATAAATAGAATAATATATAATTTTGCTAACTAACAAAAACTGAATGTGCTATACACACCCTGAAACCTCATTCGATTATAATAAATTAATGAAACACAACAAACATCATTATAAATGTGTACCATTGACCTTCACAATGTTATATTAAACTTACGATATATTTACCTTGATTTTATAGATTCTAGAATTAAGCCTACTATACACCATACCTGGAACTGGCATATTCCAACTAATATAACACTGTCGTGCTTACACACACGCTCGGAGGTTGTCGGAACATTTATTTACCGACTAAAGCCCGGGATACATACATGGCACTTGACTTGCTGAACAATTGAACATCGCTTACGCGAATGCAAGTATACGGCGGAATATATAAGCACGGTCTCTGACACTGACTCAGTTAGGTACAGTAGGCCACACGTCATTGGTAAACCCAGTAAAAGCTGGTCTCTTATTCTGTTGAAACTCGTATAATATGCTAGGCCAGTTCAAAGTCAAAGTTTCACCACCGGCATGCGATCGCCTGTACAGTCAACAGCAAAAGTAGATGATCAAAATCAGAAATTCAATACTAATGAACGGAGTTCGCGTCAGAACTGTGTGGCGTCGAAGTGATTCAAACCACTCAACGCCACATCAACGCCACACAGAAATCACTTCGGCCCCACACAGTTCTAATGCGAACTCCGTTCATTAGTATTGAATTTCTGATTTTGATCATCTACTTTTGCTGTTGACTGTACCTACGCTACATTGGCCAATCGGAATAAACAGATGAGACATTGATTATTACCTATTGATTGATTCGACTAAATGTGATAAATTACGACTGTTCATAAAAACGAATGATTATCATCGTATTAAAAGAGTTCAAATGTTAAAATTAATGTAATTAGGAGTGAATGTCATAATAAATTAATTAGAATAATATTATTTTTAACCGACTTCAAAAAAGGAGTTTCTGTATTCAACCCGTATGTATGTATGTTTGTATGTCTGCGATTTTCTCTAAAACTGTTGAAGCAATTTTGATCATTCTTTGATTAATGTGATTTACATACTTTCAGGAAGGTTTTAGTGTATAATACATTAGGTAATTATTCTTATGTACGAATTTAAAAGCATAAATGTACTGCATCTCCGGCATTTCTATGCGAATTTTGATGATTATTCTAGTCGGTGTCTTCAATTCTTCAATGCACTAGTGTTAATTGAATTTAAAGCAAGGCAAAAGTTATGTTTCGGCGGTCGGGATTTTCATCATCATCATCATCATTTCAGCCGATAGACGTCCACTGCTGGACATAGGCCTCCCCCAATTTTGGGGGGGGGTTTGCCATAAACGCCACGCTTGGCAGGCGGGTTGGCGATCGCAGTATGGTATGACGGTGGAATGCATAGAGAACGCTGCTGCCCATTCTCCGGTGACCCTTAGTCGCCTTTTACGACACCCACGGGAAGTAAGCGGTGGTGCAATTCTTTAAGTCCAGCACCACACAGACAAGTCCGGCACCACACAGACAAGTCCGGCACCACACAGACAAGTCCGGCACCACACAGACAAGTCCGGCACCACACAGACAGGACATTACAGACAGTCGGGATTTTAGTTAAAAAATATTTATTTAATTATAAAATACAGGATATTAGCCCGTGGCTGATGCAAGACTCAATACAATGCAAAGAAAAATAATTCTATTGAATCTCCGGTAAATGCATCGTTGAATTAAAAAACCCCCGACAAAAAAAAATACTTAATAAAATTAAATGTAAGTAATTGGAAAAGGATCAAATAATTTAAAAACCCCCAACTTAAAGAATCTAGGTAACGAGACTAAAACAGATAAATTCATATGGCAGTCGGGGGACCTCTTAGAAATAGAAGGTGTTCCACAGAACGGTCCCCCGACTTCCATATGAATTTATCTGTTTTAGTCTCGTTACCTAGATTCTTTAAGTTGGGGGTTTTTAAATTATTTGATCCTTTTCCAATTACTAACATTTACTTTTAAATATGTAGTCCGCCATTTTGTGGCGGTGGCCATCTTTATCAAACATGGACCGATTTTTATCAAACATAGCTAAGAACACTCCCGACTAATTACCCTTTCATACAAAAAAAACACAATCAAAATCGGTTCATCCGTTCGGGAGCTACGATGCCACAGACAGACACACACACACACACACACACACAGACACGTCAAACTTATAACACCCCGTCGTTTTTGCGTCGGGGGTTAAATACGACGCATGCTGACGGTGGCTGCATGCTCAGCGTAAACGCGTGTTACGATGAGTTAACTCAAGTCGGTTGCTTTTTTTTGTAAAAAAATTTTTGATTACACATTTTTTGGTACTTTACTGTTCTCTGCATGCACGAGTTATGTGCCATGTGGTCGCACAACTTGTGAATTCCTCCTCTTTAAAGTGGTAGGCATACCGCAGCGTGCCAGGTAGAATACGCGGTGATAAATTATTAATTCCAACCGTGCAGTTGAGATTCCAGGGATTTTCCACTCCGTTATTTCAAATTGAATTATAAGCGCAGTCGTTATGGCTGCGGTTTTCAGTCCTACGAATAGTAGGTGGAGAATTTTGATAATATGTTAGTAATTTTTTATACGATTTTTCACCTAATTAAAAACATGTAAGCAGAATATTTTCGAAATAATTGCAGTGTTTAAATGAAAATTGTATATAGTGTGTGTACATTGTGTGATATATTATAATTTTAGCATTGCAAACGTAATACTACTTAATAATAATACTACTACAATAATATTATTAGTTTTAAGTAATCTTGCTGCGCCCTAGCAGGGTCATGTACTGACTAGTTTAAGCCTAGCTTATAACTATGTATGTGTACATTATGCAATAAATAAACTTGACTGAAACTCTTTGTTGGGTTTGCAGGCATTACGTGACATAGATGGGCTACAATAGTTTAGCGCACATCATAACAATGTAACAATGGAAGTTTTAGTACTTTGAAATTTAGTTCAGTATGTCACCGCCTGCCAAGATAAAATGGTGTCTATAGACACCGTTTATTGTGCGGGAATCCACGACACTTACCAACTCCCGCATGTGTTGAATTTTAAATATCGACAGCGCGAATGAATCATACGATACGAGTAATATATCCCGCGTTATAGCACTCTGCGGAGCCGTAAGACGAAAGTTCCATGCGTTACAGTGTGCCCGACACTGCATGCACTAGGTCGAAATTTTAAACTGCGCAAGGTATTATAGACCTTATTGGAAAGTGTAAGATTTTTAAATATCTATCGGAATTAAACTGGAACTGGTCATAGACTGCCACTGGTTCGCAATATGCATTATTTTATTCCGGTATCATGATTTATTCCAGTATTCACATCATCTAGTTTGAAAATTATTCATTACTAGCGGCTCCCCGCGGTTTGACCCGCGTAATTGTCGATCCCGTGGGAATATCGGGATAAAAAGTCTATATGTTAATCCAGGGTGTCAGCTACCTCCATACAAAATTTTATCAAAATTGGTCCAGCCCTTTGAGCGTGAAGAAGTAACAAACATATAAACACACACACACACACCCACACACACTCACAAACTTTCGCCTTTATAATATTAGTGTGATTAGACTTTTTAGAAGTGAGTTGAAGTTGAACATGAAGTACGATTGTGGAAGGAAGCTTAAGACGAGCGTATTGTGGTCCCGAAAAATTTGTCGCATCTGTGTTCCACTTCTTAGCAGTGTTCTGTCGTAATTATTTTAACGTATGTACTCACTGGTGCTATTATAACTCTAGGCTCAAGAGAAAGACTACGACATCTGTGGCGACGGCGAGCCGGCGTGCGAGTACTACGTGCACCTCGGCACCGCCTTCCCGCACCGCTCGCTCTCCGCCACCGTGCAGCTCATCAACCACAGGTGCCTACTCGCGCACATACTCACTCTTCCCGCACCGCTCGCTCTCCGCCATCGTGCAGCTCATCAACCACAGGTGCCTACTCGCGCACATACTCACTCTTCCCGCACCGCTCGCTCTCCGCCACCGTGCAGCTCATCAACTACAGGTGCCTACTCGCGCACATACTCACTCTTCCCGCACCGCTCGCTCTCCGCCACCGTGCAGCTCATCAACCACAGGTGCCTTCTCGCGCACATACTCACTCTTCCCGCACCGCTCGCTCTCCGCCACCGTGCAGCTCATCAATCACAGGTGCCTACTCGCGCACATACTCACTCTTCCCGCACCGCTCGCTCTCCGCCACCGTGCAGCTCATCAACCACAGGTGCCTTCTCGCGGACATACTCACTCTTCCCGCACCGCTCGCTCTCCGCCACCGTGCAGCTCATCAATCACAGGTGCCTACTCGCGCACGTACTCACTCTTCCCGCACCGCTCGCTCTCCGCCACCGTGCAGTTCATCAACCACAGGTACCCACTCACGCACACACTCACTCTAGCGCTCTTATAATCAGCCAATAATGCTGCCACAATTGGGCCTCTTCTCAATACAAAAAAAACTTTTTAACCACACATGTTTTGATTCTTAAATGTTTATACTTCTAAACATTTTTAATAGTAACTTACGAGTACCATCCTCACTTATTAGTTATTCAAATGTATGTACACTAATATAACGTTTATTTATTTGGAAGTAACGTCTATTGAAAAATTTTGATTGTAATAGATTTTACCTTTATTATACAATATTGAACCCAACATTCCACTTCATCGAATCACACATTAAAGCAATTATTAGCTCCGATAAATGCTTCACGTGAAACTGCGCTGTTAATTAACAACTATGTATTTCAATATTCGCAATTCGTTTTCATAATTATTCAAAACCCATGAACTGTAAAAAGCAAAGCATATTCGTATATACCAGTAATCGTTGAGAGCTAATGATTACAAACAAAAAAAAACACTTAGTTTTGTTTCATTGCAGTCTTAATACCGGTAATGGAACATTTAATGAGTAGATTTATCACAATAGTAACGATACAATGAATTGAAAGAAAGAAATAAAATACGTTTATAAGCGGCAAACATGACACATTCAAAAAACCCAAAACAAAAATAACAATGTGGGAGAACACATCCATGCAAAACGGCCATCGCTCAGCATAATGCTAAGACCTTATACGAGACAGTTTACATTTACGTTTACGAGGAGAATTGCAAGTCATAGGGCCAAAGCACACACGCTACTTTTAGCATCGGCGATCTGCGATTTTACGACTGTATCGATGCTGAATCGCGTTTTGGCGACTGCGTTCCATCGCAGTGTTAAAATCGCCCGTTGTAGAGATTCTATCGATGTTGCTTCGCAATTTCGCAACTTCCTGCGTTCGGACGCGGTATCACAATCGCGCGTTTTAGCGACTGCTCCGATACTGGACGGGGTCGGCTGTAGTATTGCCGATCGATAGTCGTCTATCGATAGTTTGACGATTTGCAATCGCATTGTTTACAAATGATAAATTACAAAATGATTTTTTTCTTTTCTTTTAAAACTGTAGCAGTAACACAGGTCGGTAACAATATAAAAAAAATCTACTGCACGCGTAGCATGAGCACCGGTTTGTCGACGGAAGAGTAGACAAAGATGACGTTCCGTGTAGACAGTACGACGGCAGCAAAGTAGAAAGAGTAAACTGCACTTTTTACCAAATTCACTCTTTTACTTAATTCGTCTCGGAATTCTTTGTTTTGTCATACGATTTTTCTTTCTTTTTGATTCTTAATTTATATTAAGTCACATTATAAGGAGGGGTACGTAGCTAAATAATAACAGCTGCACAAGTTGATCGATCAGGTTATGCTACGCTTGCCGCGGTTGGTCCGTGGATGGGTGACCATCTTTACATACCGAGACCCCTCCACGCCTCGGAAAGCACGTTAAGCTATTGGAATTTTGGGAATTTTGTTTTTTTTTTTCGTGGGATTTTGTAGATAACCGTATATACTTTGTGGCCGTCGAGTAGAAAGTTTTCTACTGTCTTTAACGATTACAAAATCTCTTCACTACCTTAGACAACTGACAGTTGTCAGTGTGATTTTGACATTTGGGATAGAAAACTTTCTTCTGAAATAGTCTACATAAAAAAGGACCTAGACAAAGATCGTTGGAAACGAAAGACAAAATGACAGATTGTAGAAAGATTTCTAGGCTCTTTGTCAAAAATGAAGAAAAGAAATGTCACTTTGTATAGAAAACAATGTGTCTACTCTTCGTAGAGATAGAAGTGTTCATGCTACGCGTGCTGGTCTAACTGAATAGTCTTCGTTTCATTACATTGCTGTTAAAACAAACCCAATACCAATACCGTCTTCGGTGCGATTGATATTTTCGCTTTATCAATAAAGCAAGCAGCAGTGCAGCTTTATTAGAATCCATGGTAAGGGTGTAGCTTCATCAAAATCTAGTATCACACGCTGAGTCTTCTTCCGCAGATGCCAAATCGATGCGACCGGTATCCGAATGTGCGCGTGTCGAGCTTCCGAAAAGCAACTCAATCGCCAAGTTTGGCGTTTTTAAGTGTGCGGGGTGGAATGTTTGGTCGCTGCATTTAGCTTCTAAAAAGCAGCCAAATCGCCGATCGCCGATGCTAAAAGCAGCTGGTCTGCTGTGGCCCGTAATCTTGAAAGTTGTAGCAGTGTCTAAATGGACGCTACTGATGGCGCCAAACTTGTAGCCGAATTCTGGGCTGACTTCACTTAGATTGCCATCGACACGCTATGCAGAAGTATCTATATGTTGCATTTTTTTAATATTTGTATTTTCAGTCCTGTGGTTTATTCATACCATTGGAGCGTGCGCACGTGGGGCGTGTGCTCGTGCTTAGAGGACGAGAGTTCTGTGGGCTTTCTGGGGCCCGAGGACGACAGTAACCGGCTGTGCGTCGGCGCTAAGGATGCGCGGGCCATGGCGCAAGATGTAAGTTGTATAATTATGTGCTCCTCATCGAATTTCAGTTACAGCGCCCAATCGCAACAGAGATCAGCCAGTTACGCACAAAATATTATAGTGCACAAGTGTGTGCGTAAACACAGATGCGCTCTCTGTTCCTATACTCTGTTATTCCGATGGACGGCAATCCGACACGACTAAACAGAGATCAGGTGCAGGACCAAAGGCGCACAAGCTTTTCGCGCCACGAGAGCGTTTCACCACACCGACAACTAAGTCCTATAAAACTACCATCAATCTAAATTTACTTGTGTGTCTAATCATAGTTTTACGATTTTTTACAATACGCGTTTTTTGGCATTAGCAAACACAAAATAAACAATAACAAAAAAATAATAATAAGAAGGTATGGCAAAGCATGGAGCTTCAGGGGCGTGTCTATCGGGCTCTTCACGAGCCCAATGTAGTTTTCGTAGCGTCCGTATTCTGGCTACATTTTGGTGACCTTTTCGTGGAAACTGAAGGTTTCGTCTGTGCAATTATGGACGAAGTTATCTTGACAAATAACTGCCGAAAACATATTATGAAGGACGGGACAGTTGACGTGTGTCGGGCATGCCACCGTCCGGGTGAAACTATCAGACATACTTTTTCTGGTTTTTCTTGTAGCAGCGCGCATGCTAATGACAGCGCGCACGCCGCTACACTGAGCTGAAGGGAACTTTTTATTTTTATTAATGGCATCTCGCAGTTCAACCTGAGGGGTTGTCGACTGCTTAACCGGGCTTTCCTGTGGATGCCTCAATAAATTAAAGCCTCCAGCCAGGGCTTAAAAACTAAGCGACTACACGCTAAGGGCACAAGGGTGGGGTTCGGACCTCGGTTTAGGGCCGTCGCTGGGAGAGGACAGCAAGGGACAGGCTGGATCGGAATGAATTGGGGACGAATTTAAAACTACAGGCTCAGCGGCGCGGGCTGGCTCGAGCAAGGGTCGAGGCGGACATGGTACGGGGTGTCGCAACGGGCCTCGATGGCGAGGTCGGAAGAACGGATGACGGGACTTATACTTCTTGAGAGTATTGGTGGCTTTACTACTCTCCTGGAGGAGAGTAGTGGCGTCGTCGGGGGTGATGAGGGTATGCCTTGGTCGGCGAATCCTACTTATGCGGGAGGGTAACGGGAGGCCGCCGCAATCAGGGGATTGGGGTGCTTAATAGCAGAATCGAAGAAGCGCATGGAGAGGCGCTTCACGAACTGCTGGACGGTCTGAAATCAACGTGGAGGTTTACGTTTCGGACATAGAACGGGGCTCCCGTGACCTTTCTGAGGAAACAGTTTTCGAGGGTCTGCATTTTATGCAGGTGACGAGGCTTGGCGTGTGCGAAGACTACGCAAGCATATGTCATGATGGGACGGATGACCGCGGTGTAAAGGCGCAATTTGCACTTGAGTGACAATTTGCTGCGGGCGTCAGTAAGTAGTGGAGCCTACCGAGAGGGAAAGAGGCGCGAACATGCCATCTTTATGTGCTTTTTGAAATTAAGTTGGTTATCGAGAATGACCCCTAAGTATTTGGCTTGCTTACCCCAAGGGATTGGCTTGCCATACATAGAGGTCTGGGGGCGGGGATAAATCTGCGCGGTTTTGAGAATAGTACCGCCTGCCTCTTATCGGGGTTGACCTCGATTCTCCATTTCCGGTACCAATCGCCTAAGGCGCTTGCGGAGGTTTGGAGAGTACGAGCTATAGAGTCCTGGTTGTGACCTGAACAGTAAATGGCAGTGTCGTCGGCGAAGAGAGCCAACTGGGCCGATTTACTTTTGGGAATGTCACTGGTGAACAGGGTGAATATGAAGCTGAAGGGAATAGCTGAAGGGTCAAGTATTTTTTTAACCTCGGATGTGTTTAGTGGTTAGTTGGACTGTTGGCAGAGGGCGCGAACCGCGCTCGGATTATTGTAGTAACATTTAACTGTGTCCTGATTGGCTGTTAATAAATACTACCTTTTAATTAATATCCACTACTTGCGCCTAGGTAATTTTGTATATAGTTAGGGCATCAATAAATTAGCATATTCATTCCTTCCTACAACAAACATTGTTTTATTTCTACCAACTGAATACGTCGCTAAATTCTCGTCTGACTAACGGCGAGTACTTGCACAGGCATAACCAAGTAGCCAGGATTATTCACTAGCAACTTGCTATGAAATATAAAGTTGTGGATTCTGAGGTACCGTATTACAAGTATGTGCCCGACCCAGTTCTTGAAAATGACCATGTCACGTTGTACTGGGATCGGTCTATCATTACTGACAGGTTTATTATCGCCAATAGGCCTGATATAGTGGTGATAGATCGATTGTCGATGTACCATTCCAAATGACGGGAACCTCGTGAAAGCTGAGAAAGAGATACAAATTAAATATCTCGACTTAGCACACGAGGTTGTTGACATGTGGCATGTGAGCTCGGCTGTCATTGTGCCGATTGTCGTATCAGCCAATAGCCTGATGACTGAAAACCTCGATCAACATCTGTCGAGGCTCTCGCTAGGCGGTTGGATCAAGGGCTTGATTCAAAAGGCAGTATTCCTCGATACGGCTTGCCTTGTGAGGAGGTTCCTGTCTCTGGAGCCCTAACCACCTTGGATCCTGTTCCCGACATCGGTGGATCACTATTTTTTTATATTTTTAAATGTATTTTATACTTATTTTATATTTTAAGAAATATTTTAAAATGTAATTAGTTAAGTAAGTAGATAAATAAACGAAATAATAATAATATTCATGCTTATTTTGAATGAAAAGAGAAACCGTAGTTCTTGTCGATTAGTAAAGTAAGTTTGAAATCAATTTCCATTTTCCTAGACTATCGGCTCAGATGTAAGTTTCTTGACTATTAAATACTTTGAAACTAACTACACACAGATAACCAAGCATCCTTCCAAGAAAAATTTAAACTGTCTAAAGTGTACTTAAAAGTCTGAAGAGCTAAATAGCCTTTCAGCACTAATACTATCTTCTAGGAATTTAAGGGATTAAGACATTCTTAAGTCCCAAGTAAACTTGGAACGTGACCGAAAATCTGAAGCAGACCAGTTTTACTCCTAAGATAGGACCGCGTTAAGTTTCACTCTTGAATCTTGTTCGACGATTATCTAAGTCGTCGACATTATTATTATGCACTTGAGAAATTTAATTTCTTTTGTAATGATATTTCCGCAAAAAATAACAATTAACGAACTTCTCTTAATTAGAGAAGTCACTGAAATAATGAAGGCTAATTTACTTCAAAGGGACTTGCGCTCGAACTCTATTTTTAATTACTGAAAATGCCGCCACTATAAAAATAACAGAGACCGGTAACACCAGTACTATACATTTTGTACCAAGGTAGGTACCGCTTTACATGTAATTTGTACTTCTGTTTGTTCATTTGAACCCTATTTATTATTTCCCAGTGATACTCGTAGTCTAGTTTTTCCTAAAGGAAAATGTATGTATGTATGTAGAAACAAACAATTATTGTGTGTATTATAAAGTGTGTTAGTGTATTTCTGTTTTATTTTTGTAAACCAAACAGTAGTTTTGATTATTTTGTTATCATTATTAATAAAAACGCAGGTAATTTTAAATCAGCTATGAGCTAGGTAGCTGGCTGGTGGCATCTTGCTGTAGAATGCGTGATCGTCTTACAACTTTCTTTACAGAATATCTTAGATGGAACCTACGTACAATATTATGGTTGTCAACTGTTATTATTGTTGTATCAGATAATTATTTAAACAAAATATGTACATCCGTATTGGACCACGCACGATGAAGGTTTCCGTAGTTGGGATGAATGATGATGATTGGTATTATCCCAAGGACAAACTTAACTTTGTAGTTGAAAAAAATGTTCTCCTATACATCGATATATACGTCACGGTCAATTTCAAATGTATGTTTAAAATAATAATAATTTAGTTATAAAATTATAAATTAACAATTTTCAGATTTTTTCCTTTACTTTTGCGGTGAGACCTTGCTTCTTGCCAAATATCATGATCCTAGGTCAACCAAAAGTTTGGTTTTGATTTATTTGCGAGTATCAAAAATATGTCGCATGAACAACCGTTTTTTTATTGCACTAATATAGAAGCTTGATTTTTTAGAGTTTCAAGGGACCGTACACCTACGTATTTGATATTAATTTAAACTTGATTTCTCCACGCATTTCTGAGAAAAAGGGTCTTGACAGACAGACGGACGGACGAACGAAGTGATCTTATAAGGGTTCCGCTTTTCCTTTTGAGGGAGGACAAGACAACGTTTGTCGGGTCAACTAGTAAGGAATAAAAACTTAAACAAATAAAAAAGTAACTACCTACTTATCTAGCTATCTAAACCTACATCATCAGTCCAATAAACATAACAACTTAAAATTAGAAATCAAAAGCTCTCTGTTTATTTAATTAAATAGTAGATATGATCCAATTAATGACTGTTGGTTTGTAGGAGTCGCGACCTAAGTGGTATAGACCTATGTTGCTAAATTAAACACTTCATACACTTTAGAGGTTTATTGCTAAAACGGTTGCTATACTATTCTACGCTAAATGCTTATGAATGAATTGCTAATAAGTACGAATGCACCCGGTTTGCTGTCCGACTATGCACTGAAGCCGCGCCGCGCTTGGCGCGGCGTAATTGATTAGCTAGATCAGCAAAACGTGTTCGATCGTAATTATTACATCGAACATGCTCCCGAGAGGAAGAAATGAGATAAATTTACACAAGGTTAAAGGTTACGTGAGTGTGGGCTTATACGCTAAAGAAGATTAGTACAATGCTGGATGATGAATGATTTACAAGTTGATAAAACAATATACATTATTTTACTATAGCTAATTGCTCAAACGGTTGAGTCATCAATAAAAGATACCGGTTGTCTTTTGGCAAGAGGTGATGTCGACATGTCTCGCCTTTTTAAACGTAAGCTAGACCACCGTTTCGAAAAATTAGATCCGCGCGCACTATCACTTACACTGGGCCCCATCTCGGATGGGGGCAGATTTCGCGCACTGCCACTAGAGCCTTTTTCAGGATCAGATTGGTTTATACACACACTCACACTAGTCGGTACGCTCTCGGTCTGTCTCTGGATGGGCGAACCTCCGGCACGCTGACACCTTCTCCTTAGTAACCATATTATGATTACAGCGATAGCTGCTGCTAATAGTCCATACAACACAGTGTATTGGTGTATATCATGTGTCGTTAGGAACTCTGGCTGCTGTGCTGATTCTTTCATTAATTTGATTTGTTCACCAAGATGCTTTAGGGAGTTATTTATCTTTATGGTATCGTAATCAGCTTCATAATCTTTAAAATGCTGGATAGGTAGCGTGAGGTTGCTGACAAAATGATTTATTGGACTTAGTTTTGTGTCGAGAACATTTGGTTTAAGTTTGAGCGTACTTTCAAATTGCTGATAAGCATAAAGTGTCACATCATGACCCTTTACAATGCACTGCTTAGTAAGTTGAATAAGTCCGGCCTTGCTGACTTGGCGCCCTTCTAGGCCGTCGTCACATATGACTCGCAAAGAGTAAGTGTCACAACAGAAATACAAATAGGTAGAAAAGTCATGTAACTGGATCCATTTGTTTTCGCAGTTAGATTTTTTCATTCTGCAAGTAGCTAGCTTCTCATTTTCACAGAATTTTTCATCAGGACCTAAGCTCCTGACAGGTCCCTGCAGCCGACAAAGGTAAGTTTCTGCTTGATACTCACAGCTTTGAAGATCACTAATGCTCGCTGACAAATATGCATCTCTTCTTAGGTTGATCGCGACATATTCTGACGCTGGTTTAATGCTGATCATGCTTTTGTTAATTTGAACCGGAACTGGTATCAAATTGTATAGCTGGAAAGTGTCTCTGCTGATTAAAGGTAAGGTAATTTCAAATATGAAATATTCCTCCGTCATCCTTGCTCTGACTTTTAACAATTTGTAGATCTTGTACAGGTTAAACTGGATGTCATCTACGGGTAGTGCTAGCTCTTTTGATATTTGACCAGACACAATTTGTAACTCCCCACGAAGCTGTTGTGGTGTCAAAAGATGCAGATTGATCTGACCGTGATAGATTTCAGTCATTGTGTCAAGAAAAGCATCTTGAATTCGCTTTAAGTTTTGTATCATATTGATAGTCGCTAATGCCGCTAGTGTGAAGTCTTGATGAATAGATATTACGTCGATTTCCTTCTGCAATGTGTTGGTGGCGCTGTCTATATAGTTCAGGTGCTTATTAATCATCTTATGCTGCTTTGAAATGGTCTCCTCTGTTCTCTTTAATATATTATATTCCGCTTCAATGACCGACGTCTGGTTCCTATAAAGCTGATTAAGGTGGTTTATATTACCACGTACGAGGTTAATGTCATTCTTGTACTTTTCAGCGAATTCTTGATCGAGTACTCCGAATAACGAGTTTGCTATGGACCCGACAGCGTTGATCAGCCCGCGTCGAGTTCGCAAGTGAGCTCCGAAATGCTGATTAAGCAACAGCTGATTGTAATATTGTAGTTCGTTGTACTCATGTTGTATTTGTAGAATGATGATTCGACAATGACTCTGTTCTTGAATTTTGCTGCATGTTTGCTCAAGATATTTTGAAAATTGTGTTACTGCTTTGTCTCCTTGCCAGTAAGGAGACATATTGTAATAAGTGACGATTTTCCACTCATCACGAATAAGATGCATTTGTCCCAGAGGATCAAAATACATGGTTTGAGTGCTGTTAAACGTTGTTAGTCTATAGGATGCTTCAGTGGATATTATAAGGTTCATAAAAAATAATAATGATAGTGCTACGCTGAAGATTCTGGGACAACTGTCAGTCTGCTTCTTTGCTTCTACTTTCATTCCTTTGCTTTCGTGTTTTACTGATTGGATCTTTACCTGTTCACTTGTCTCTTTTTCTCTTATAGGTAGAATTGATAGCTTTACTATTGGACGCTTTATGTAACCATTCTTTGTTTTTAGAGTCACTACCCTGACAACTCCATCTTTTCCTGGGTGGACCTCTACCACCCGACCAACAGGCCATTTCCCTGCCGGTATGTTGTCATCATGAATAGTAACCATATCGCCTATCTCTATATTCTTATGTCCTTTTAACCACTTGCTACGCGCCGATAGAAGACTTAGATATTCCGCTTTCCATCGTTTCCATATATCTTGAAACGTTTTGTTTACTAAATACCATCTTGTCCTCGCATCTTGTGCTGTTTCTATGACAGTAAGACCTGCACGGCCTGTTAGAAAATGTGCTGGCGTGAGAAAATCAATATCGTCGATATCCTCAGACATTGGACACAGTGGTCTAGAGTTAAGGCTGGCCTCGATTTGAGACAAAATGGTGCTGTATTCTTCGAATGTCAATGCTTGGTCCCCTATTACTCTTTTCAGATGTTGCTTTAGGCTTCTAATTGATCGCTCCGGATCCCTCCAGCGCTTGGCCAAGAAGGGCAGTTCCAATGCAATTCTATTCTCAGTTCAGCTATTTCTCTATAAAAGGTATCGCTAAAGATTCGCTCAAATTGTTGCTGCTCTTCCTGAAGTATCTTATTGGCACCTACAAAGTTAGTCCCATTGTCCGAATATATGTGATTCGGAGCTCCTCGTCGTGCCGCCATGCGACGTAATGCTGCTATGAATGCTAAACTGCTAAGGTCAGAGACTAACTCTATATGGACCGCTTTCGTCACCATGCAGATAAACAAGGCGATGTATCCTTTTGACGTTTTAATACCTCTGCCTTTGTTTGATTTTACTCTAATAAATCCTGTGTAGTCTATTCCAGTATGATAAAATGGAGGTGCTGGATTACATCTAAAATCAGGCAGGTTTCCCATTATTTGCTGTAGTCTTTGTGTTTTTTGCAGGTCACGCAGTTGCGAAGTTGCTTCTTGGTGGCTCTATATCCCTTAATTATCCAATATTGCTGTCTCAATAAAGACAAGGATAGTCGAGCTCCTCCATGGAAGGTATGTTCATGTGCTTACTGGATAAGAAGCTCCGTCAATCGTCCGCTATATGGAATGATTATGGGATATTTCATATCGCTGCTAATGTTTGCATTTTTAAGACGTCCTCCGACTCTTAGAATGTCGCTTTGATCTACAAATGGGTTGAGATTTAATAGCTTGCTATCGGAACTGAGTCGGTGATGCAATAATAGATGATCGGTATCCGATGCAAATTCTTTACGCTGTATATATTTAATTATAACAAGTTTTGCTTTCCTTAGCTCTTGTAACGTGAGATATGTCGGCCTTTGTTTACTTGTCGGTGCAATTTTTATGAAAGAACTGTGCCGATTTAACAGATCTTCGATAATGCTATTTTCATGTTAACTGTACTGAACGGTGAGGGCTTGTTTCCGAATCTCTTCTTCGGTCGTATAAACTGTCTGATCTTGCTTCAGCGTGAATTCGGTAGTCCATAACCAGGCTGGACCTCGCCACCACAAGTTATGCTCCATCAATTGTGTAACCGATAGTCCTCTGCTTGCTGAATCTGCTGGATTTTCTTTTGTTGACACGTAATGCCAAGTATCAGGTGGTATTATGCTAGTGATTTTCTTCACTCTATTCGCTACAAATGGCTTCCATCGATCTGGATTGCCTTGTATCCAGCTAAGGGTGACCTTTGAGTCACTCCAAGCATTGATTTCGTGATCTATGCTGACTATGCTAGTGACGATTTTCGCTAGTAATCTCGACAACAACTCCGCTGCACATAGTTCCAATCTCGGCAACGAAACTGTCTTGCTGTTTGGCACTAATCTAGTTTTTGCTGCTACTAATACCACTGATCCATAGGTCGCTGGTTCATATCCGGCTCGAAGGACCAAAATGTAGGAGTCGCGACCTAAGTGGTATAGACCTATGTTGCTAAATTAAACACTTCATACACTTTAGAGGTTTATTGCTAAAACGGTTGCTATACTATTCTACGCTAAATGCTTATGAATGAATTGCTAATAAGTACGAATGCACCCGGTTTGCTGTCCGACTATGCACTGAAGCCGCGCCGCGCTTGGCGCGGCGTAATTGATTAGCTAGATCAGCAAAACGTGTTCGATCGTAATTATTACATCGAACATGGTTGATGTTGGTATGGTAGGTATGAAGTCTGACAATCGGTCTTACCAAGAGGTATCGTATTACCTAGTAACTGGGTTGTGGAGATTAGATAGGCAGTCGCCCCATATTAAATACTACTATTCAGCTGCATCCGGTTAGACTAGAAGCCGACCCCAACATAGTTGGGAAAAGGCAGGAAGATAATGATGATGTATGATCCTAAAAAAATGTTGACATAATATGTAGGTATTTACTTGAGGGACTGTTCGGGTGAGCGGGGTTTTGGCCATTAGACTGGCCCTGGTGACCGGTGCGGAGTACCGTGACAGTAGTGGTTAAAAAAATATATTTCGAATAACCAATCCATTAGTAGTGAGTTCGTAAAAAGCAAGAAAGATGTTACATGATCCGAGAAATCCTTTCAGCAATCTTCATTATTTATGTCATTGTTGTGCAAGAGCTTCCATTACATTGACATCTTCTGCGCAGGATCCAGAGCAGTACGCGAGCCGCGGCGAGAACGCGCAACTAGTGCGTGTGGAGCCGGCGCGCGGGCAGGTGATGCCACGCTCGACGTGCCCGCTGCACGTCCACGTGCCCGACGTGGGCGCACGCCTAGGCGTGCAGCGCGCCGTGCTCATGTCAGTACCCCTAGCTTTATCCTCTGTTAAGGTGGACTCAGATTTCATCCAAATCGGCCGATTTGTCCGCGCCGAAGCTGGCGTCATCCGAATTCGTCGTGGATTAGTGTGGGAGGATTTAGGATTATAGAATTTTATATAAATATCGTTACATTCGGCGCATTCTATAGAAATATGTAAGCGTACTTGAATCAAACCTGTGCTATCCGCTTTGGAGAATGCGGGCGTGATGTTATGTTTAAAAATATCAGTTATTTATCTTTTTTTTTATTTATACAAGGTGTTAAAACAAAAGATGTTCTAGGTTGATTCTGAGGGACATCCCTAAGGAGAGCTTCCCTCCGGACTACGAGCCAATGATCGTCAGCTCGGTGGAGATCATGTCGGACCCGATGCCAGGAGTCGCGGTAACGTTGTGCTAATAGCTGGGCTTCCGGGAGCCTTTAGAGTACGACTGACACTACACACTAACTATCCTAATAAGGTAGCAACAAATTATTACCTGCCGAACTTATGTTTATTAAAGATTCGAGATGTCTAACTAAATGTAGACTTGGACCCCAATAAAAGATCTAGGCATTCAAAAATATTTAAGTACTTACGATTATTACAGAACAAGAGCAACACTTTTGTCCGTACTTCCTATTAGCACTTGAAACTAAGGGTCCAGTAGAAGTGAAGTAAGAAGCGATTTCTTTTTGAAGAAGTATAAGCAGTCAAGATAACACAGTAACAACACGGAGCTCTCATAAATAAAGAACATTACCTGTTTCCTCGCGTTCGATACAAACGCCGTGATTGCGACGATATGTGCCCTATTACAGACATACAGCACCATAAAGTGGTAGATTTAACGAGCGCCGCCATCGGAGCGATATACGACGCAATCGGTTAAAAGGATTCGAGGTTTCCTCAATAGAAGGTTACATAATTATTAAGTATTGAGGAAAACCTCGAATAGTGCTGCATTTTCTTAATTTACTTTCCGAGAATTTGCCAAAGTCGTGTAAGCTTATAAGTTTTTGAAGTGAAAACTTCTTTAGCGGCGTTGTACACTTTTTTTGTAATGGGTAATAAATGTTAAACTCGCGTCAGGACACGTGACCTTGATCATAAGATTCGTAAGATGACACGTGCTATAGATGGGCAATCCACCGGGTTTAAACCCGGTGCTTTTGATAAACACCCGATAAACACACGTAAACACCCATAAACACCCACAAAACTGGGTGTTTATCAAAGCACCGGGCTTAAACCCGGGTGGATTGCCCATCTATAGACGTGACCCTGATCGTAAGATGACACGTGACCCTGATCGAAAATTCGTAGGATTCCAAAATATCAAAAATTGAAAACAAGTATACAGGATCAAATTACAGACAGACAGACAGACAGACAGTTACAGACTATTACTGTTACAGTTACGGTTACAGTTACAGTAAACAACGTTAATATTCAAGTTTTCACTTCTGCCGGCACTCCCGGAGTGCAACCCGTCGTTTTTTTTTTTATATAGAACGTGCTGAAGTGGCGTTTTTGTTATTATGACGTAGATAAAAACTTTGTCCTCTTAAATAGATAAGAAAATACCTTTTAGATCTAACTTTACGATAAGGGAAAAAGGAAACGACCGTATAAGCACGGTTTGTAAAAAGGCGGTCCGAATAGAACATAACGCGAGTTTCAACATACACGTACACAAGAGACGGTCATACAAAGAACGTTCGGTCACGGAGAAAAAAGGGTCACGTCTGTGTTCTCATCACGCTTTCAATAATCAGGTTTTCAATAACTGTCTAAACTGTTACGGTTTATTTATCTGAAAAAATGTATCATCATTCTCTTGCCCTCAATCCAATATATGTGGGTTCGGCGGGCTGCGCAACACGTCTTCCGTTTCTAGCCGTATCATCTTTCACACATACCATACATCGTTTCTTTGGTCATCTCCTACTCCTACAGCCATTCAAGCCTGACAAAGGATGATGTCCATGAGTCTAGTAAGTGTATTGTGTTCAGGGATCGGTCCACGAGGTGTGCGAGATCGTGTGCGCGCAGATGGAGGTGTGGTGGGACGTGGTGCCCGTGCGTTTCGTGCTCGACCCGCCCGCTCTCTCGCTCCACCATTCTAGAAGGTACAGTCAAGCAATTATGTAAAATCTAACCGTGAAAACTAAGGCGTGTGAGCTGTCGTGTCAGTCCCTACCATCGGGTGGATTGACAGCTCACTTCACCCAAGTTTCCACGGTGAGATTACCACGAATAGATCGGCAGCTCTCTATCTTTTTTTACAAAGTGACGTAATATGTTTTCTTTATTTTGACACCGTGCTTTAGAAATCCTTCTACAGCCTGTCATTTTGTATTGCATTTTTTGTATTTTACGGTGGCTATGCTACGCGTGCTGCTTGTGAAACAGGAACTCCCTTATAATAATAATAATAATATTAAACATTTATTTCAGAATCAAGTTCCATAGTTTTTTAGTACCAGTATAAAATGCCTTATATCTAGTGTTAGTAAATAAACTAACGGGTAATTAAATAAATTTTAAACAAAGTACACCCGCTAGATACTTTCCCATCCCAATCTACTTCACCGCATGGAGTCGTATCCAGCGTCCTAGAATCGGAGAGTCCCAGCGGTCAGCCAATGTCCTCAGGATAGTGTTGGGGCTGGCGCGAAACCGATATAATAACGATGCGCATCTCTTGCGCATGACGGTTGAAAAGCTGTCAACATTTGCGTCGGCAAACATACCGGACGCGCTGCAAAAACGCGGCAGCCCCAACAACACCCGGAAAGCGTTGTTGTATTGGATGCGCAGGTCGCTATATGCCTTCTGCGTGAAGTTCACCCACAGGCTGCACGTGTAAAAGGATTGGCAGAAGGCTTTAAAAAGCGTTACTTTAACTGGTGCAGTACAACGGGCGAACCTACGGGCCAACATACAGCATCGGACAGCCAGCGACCTGCGCTCCCTTTCCACATCTAAATTATCTTTCAGGTCTTCACTCACCCAGTGGCCCAAGTACTTAAATTTAGTAACTCTTTTTAATGGTATGCCGTCCAGTGTGATAAGTGGTACTTTAGAGTAGCTTTTATTACCAGCTTTGAAAACCATCAGTTCACTCTTGAGTGCATTGTACTGTACCTTATAAACGAACTGTTTGCTACAACACTCAGCAAGTTTGATGCTTAACTAAGAGTAATGAGTGACATCATCGTGGTGCAAGACTTTGCCGGTCTTTGGCAGTATGTTTTTCATTGTGTCTCTCTGAGATAACGTTTTGCGGTTCAACATGGCTAGTAAAATTTGTCAGTAAAGTACCTACCTTCGCATTAGGGAAATCTTTCACATTATTTGCATCGACGCGGTACAGCTAGGGAGAGTTATGATGCGAAGAAGCGAGGTCGCGGGGTGAGCGACCGATGCAGCGACACATGGCGCTGCGTCGGTCTCAGTTTCGCGAGGCCCTGGTGGCGGAATGGCAGGACAGGCTTTCACGCTCTACCGCCAGCCTCGTCACCATAGAGGTGATCTTGCCGGTACTCGAGCGCGGTCTCGGGAGGAGGCATGGCCCCCTGTAGTTTCGGGGGATGCAAGTGCTCTCGGGGCATGGTTGCTTCGGGAACTACCTGTGTTACATAAACAGGGAGCCGGACGCCCGGTATCACCACTGCGTCGACCGCCGGGAGTACACGGCGCGGCATACGCTGTGTGCCGCTTGGGAGGAGCCGCGCCGTGCCCTCATCTCAGAAGTAGGCACTACCTCTCACTGCCGGCCGTAGTTGTGTCGATAGTCGGCAGCGAAGAGTCCTGGGACGCGGACGTGGTTTCCTTCTTTGGGACGACTGTTTCGCAGAAGGAAACCATCGCGTCCCAGGAGTCTTCGCTGCCGACCTGCGTGGCTGCGGAAAGGGAAGGGGAGATCTCTTCCACTCACCCGGCCTGCAGTAGGCGCACCGGGCGTCGGTGGAGGGCGGATAACGCCCTCTTCCAGCCCCCTAAATGGGTCCAGAAGCGACAGACTCGGGGACGTCTGTCGCCCCCCACACGTCAGGACCCGAGGTGGCGGCGCGTAATGTTCCACGCACGCCCCTCCTAGACGCCGCGGGGGGATTTAAAACACTTCTCTCCCCCCCTGACCCGAGAGGGCCCGCAGTGGTGGGCCGGCAACAGTCGGGGGTTGTGGAAGGATCGTACGTTCCCGCGACCCCCGGCGGTCGTAAGTCGGAACACCGAGGTGGTTTTTAGTCAGTAAGCCCCGTCGCCCGTCTCAGGGCGGCGGACGTCCATGAGGATTTTTTACCACGGAAACAAAAAAAAGGGAGACTTATGATGTTGTAGATTGGACTCTCTGCTGGTGGACATAAAGGCAACGCAACTGTTCGGGCGCGAGGGCGCGCATGTGGCGTGGGCCGCGCCGCCGCGCGTGCCGGCCCCCGCACCGCTGTGCCTTGCCCCCGCGCACACCCGCACCTCTACGCTGCACTACCCGCTACCCAGCCTGCCCAACCACTTCCCAGAGACTGATGTTATCACGTAGGTGCTACTAAAGTAACGTTAAACTAAAAAGTTCCTAACCAATTTAATTGGAATTCTAACCATCTACACAAAACATGACAAATCAATTTACTGTGTCGCATTGAAATACATAGGTACGATGTTTGTGGGACCTGCGGGATATTTGCTCTGAAAAAAGGAATGGAGCATTGATGTAAAAGTCAGTGGCACGTTTTTAAATGCAGCCTGGTATCTGATAATTGGATTCCTTGGATTAATCCCTTGATTCTGTGCAGTAATTTAAGTCAAAAGTGACGTCTTCGCAGAGAGTAGGTACTAAAATATACAGCACCCAACAAAGAGGATATTTAAACGAACAATATATTTTCGTGTTCCTATTATTCGTTCACGACTGGACTATGGCAACTTTTCATATGATAGCGGGTACAAGAGCAATTTAGTCAAATTGGACAGAATACAAAATCAGTCTATGCGCGTTATTGGTGGCTTGGTGAGGACTACTCCAATACACGTGATGGAGTGTGAGTTTCACCTTCATCCTTTATATGTACGTAGGGTACCTCTTAGCCAGCAAATATTGGTTGAGGTGAATTCGTTCCGAGGCAGAAAAATATTTGTCATGTTAAACAATTTTGTCGAGTCATGTCAGAGTTTATATTGGAGGCGTAAAAAAAACCACTATTAGTTGACGGTACATGAGTTTCATATTGACTACCCTTTACTTTCATCGCAGCAATTGGAAAGATTGAATTAAACTTAGATCCCGATCAGGGTTATCAACAAGCGATTCAATCATTTTGTCACAATAGG
The DNA here is from genome assembly GCA_916614155.1 of Mesoligia furuncula. Lineage (NCBI taxonomy): Eukaryota > Metazoa > Arthropoda > Insecta > Lepidoptera > Noctuidae > Mesoligia > Mesoligia furuncula. The sequence goes on from OU744801.1 coordinate 29,645,031, forward strand.
ATGGTGGCTGCGAATGAGGAGTGGCGGTCGCAGTGCGCGATCACACGGCAGTGCGCCACGCGCCACCCCGGCCTGCTGCCGGAACGCGCCTGGCTCGGCGTGGTCGCGCCCACCACGCACATGCAAACCACCTTCCAGATCTTCAACGAGACATATCAACACGTAAACCTTTCATTCTTTACAAACCTTTACCTTTTATTAGGGTTCTATGGTCTGCAACACCGAAAGATGAAAGTAAGTGAATGATGGATGGATTGTGTGAGGCACTATAAGATTGAATGACAGTGTGACGATTGACAGAGGAAAATAGAAGAAGGAAACGTATTGCGCCGGCCACAGTAACATGGGAAACGGGGAGGCAGGTCTGCAAAACGTATTGCGCCGGCTGCAGTAACATGATACAAGGGCAGGCAGGTCAGCAAAACGTATTGCGTCGGCCACAGCAACATGGGACAAGGGCAGGCAGGTCTGCAAAACGTATTGCGCCGGCCACAGTAACATGGGACAAGGGCAGGCAGGTCTGCAAAACGTATTGCGCCGGCCACAGCAACATGGGATAAGGGCAGGCAGGTCTGCAAAACGTATTGCGCCGGCCACAGTAACATGGGACAAGGGCAGGCAGGTCAGCAAAACGTATTGCGCCGGCCACAGCAACATGGGACAAGGGCAGGCAGGTCTGCAAAACGTATTGCGCCGGCTACAGTAACATGGGACAAGGGCAGGCAGGTCTGCAAAACGTATTGCGCCGGCCACAGCAACATGGGACAAGGGCAGGCAGGTCTGCAAAACGTATTTCGCCGGCCACAGTAACATGGGACAAGGGCAGGCAGGTCTGCAAAACGTATTGCGCCGGCTACAGTAACATGGGACAGGGCAGGCAGGTCTGCAAAACGTATTGCGCCGGCCACAGTAACATGGGACAAGGGCAGGCAGGTCTGCAAAACGTATTGCGCCGGCTACAGTAACATGGGACAGGGCAGGCAGGTCTGCAAAACGTATTGCGCCGGCCACAGTAACGTGGGACAAGGGCAGGCAGGTCTGCAAAACGTATTGCGCCGGCCACAGTAACATGGGACAAGGGCAGGCAGGTCTACAAAACGTATTGCGCCGGCCACAGTAACATGGGACAAGGGCAGGCAGGTCTGCAAAACGTATTGCGCCGGCTACAGTAACATGGGACAGGGCAGGCAGGTCTGCAAAACGTATTGCGCCGGCCACAGTAACATGGGACAAGGGCAGGCAGGTCTGCAAAACGTATTTCGCCGGCCACAGTAACATGGGACAAGGGCAGGCAGGTCTGCAAAACGTATTGCGCCGGCTACAGTAACATTGGACAGGGCAGGCAGGTCTGCAAAACGTATTGCGCCGGCCACAGTAACATGGGACAAGGGCAGGCAGGTCTGCAAAACGTATTGCGCCGGCTACAGTAACATGGGACAGGGCAGGCAGGTCTGCAAAACGTATTGCGCCGGCCACAGTAACATGGGACAAGGGCAGGCAGGTCTGCAAAACGTATTGCGCCGGCCACAGTAACATGGGACAAGGGCAGGCAGGTCTACAAAACGTATTGCGCCGGCCACAGTAACATGGGACAAGGGCAGGCAGGTCTGCAAAACGTATTGCGCCGGCCACAGTTACATGGGACAAGGGCAGGCAGGTCTACAAAACGTATTGCGCCGGCCACAGTAACATGGAATAAGGGCAGGCAGGTCTGTAAAACGTATTGCGCCGGCTACAGTAACATGGGATAATGGCAGGCAGGTCTGCAAACTGCTGAGATGTTTCTTTTTAGTTGAATTAATTATTATTTTCATTTATAGCTCAAGGCCTATGCCCAGCAGTGGTACTTCCAGCTGAGCTGAGATGATGGTCCATATTGTATTCCATAATTCGTCATGCTACTAAACATAGATCCAATACGTGTAGTTGTCAAGATTACACACGGAATGGCACACACAATTTATTTTTTTACGCATTTTATTAGTTCGCATTTTTATTCCTGACGCGGTATTAGTGTTACCAGGCTGTGACTGTGATTCGGCTTACATTTTCGTGATACTTTCATATAATTTATTCGTTTAACTTCAATTCTTTTTCCAAGGTTTTATTCCAGGACTCTGGTCACAACGTTTTATGTAAATAGTCCTTAGTCTTGAGTCCACAATAGTCAGTTAGAATAACAATAAAATCTTGATGAAGTAGAATTTCGCTTTTCCTGTCGGGTGAGAGACCTTTTAGTGATCCTTGACATTGATTGTTTTTTTTTAACCAACTTCCAAAAAGGAGGAGGTTATAAGTTCGACTTATGTTTTTTTTTTGTTTTTATGTATGTTCACCGATTACTCGAAGACGGCTGGACCGATTCCAAAAATTCTTTTTTTGTTTGAAAGGGTATGGTCTCGAGGTGGTCCCATTGTAACAAAGTTGGAATCTGAGTAGGGAAACTAACTCGTGCATTTGCTTTCGGAAAGCACGATTTGGTGAAGTGGAACTGATGATGAAAACCACAGATGGCCACCGGAACTACTCAATAATAAGCATTTCACGGATTACGATTCGATTAGGTACTTTATTGTGGTTGCTAAGCAATTTATGCTCGTCACAATGCGTATGGTGAAGTGGAGCTGAGGGTGACTTCTCACGTTAATTGTTGAGGAGGTCTCCTAGTAAGAACCAGGAGAACTCCTCAACAATAAACGTCCCTGCATCGGGAAAAGCAATATTTTGTAAAAGGTGATGATCAGTTGACATTAGGCTATTGTAAATTAGAGAAATTACAAACTGACTCACTAAAAAGTGAAAAATATAAACTTTTTTACAAAAAAAAAAACAACCGACTTCCAAAAAACACTATAAAGTGAAAAATAACTTTAATTTCGGAAGTCGGTGGCATAAAACTAAAATACAGATCCAAAGACACCAACTTCCGAAATTAAAGTTATTTTTCACTTTATAGTGTTTTTTAGAAGTCGGTTGTTTTTTGTTTTGTTAAAAAGTTTTTTTTACATCTTTATTACTCATATTAACGTAATATTACGAAGTGCATACAATAAGATCTTATTCTAATTGTGCACAACCACATAAGCAACAAGTTCTTAGGCTACCTTACCTTTAAAAACTTTTCACACTGAGTTAGCTGTTCATATTCTATAAAAATTCTATTATAAATCCATTAGAACACACTACTATTTAAAAGCAGAAAGTCTTAGCACTGACATTGAACGCATAGTACTATTTACCTACTAAAGGTCATGCGCTCAACTAATACATAATGTGTTTGAAGCACAGGATAAAATATTACAATAGTATAATATGACTTACACTTTAATCTTCGATGAGTTAAATTTCTGAAAAGTGTGCTATTTAGAGGCTTCGGTTTATTTTTCCTGTAATCTATACATATAATAAATCTGTAGAAGGGTCAATTCTGTACATTGAAAATATTGAAAAAATAAATAGCGGGGGGTGTTGCTGGATCGATACCAAACCCAAATATGTGATTAAAAAATTTTTTGTCTGTCTGTCTGTCTGTCTGTCTGTATATGCAGGCATCACGTGAAAACTAACGGTTCGATTTCGATGAAACTTGGTATAATTATACCTTATTACCCTGGGCATAAAATGGGATACTTTTTATCCTGGAAAAATACGTAGAAAAAAAAAATCTTATTTTTCAGTTTTATTCATAGACGTTATTCTGTAGAACCGCGAACACACGTTGCATTACCCGCAGTGGATAATTTTCCATTTCATTTTAAGAGAATACAGTTTCCTGTTCCTAGGAGTTGCTGGCGTAGATCTTACCGCGAGTTGTTTTTCACACGGGCAACTTTACGTAGCTCTTTCCCGTGTGAGCAGTCCAAGAAATCTTCATGTTCATATTCCGGACGAGCTCACTAACAATGTTGTGTATGCTGAAGCTCTCAATTAACTTTCTGTCGCATTGTCACGATCACTTTTTTATTATTGCAAACTTTTCGTCACTGTCAGTAATTTACTGCTACATGCTACTTATCAAGGTCGGAATTACTATGAAAAAAATACTTACTACAGAACGCGAGCTCAACAGCAGTAGCTCAATAGAGGGATCTCCTTAATTATTATAGGCTTAGCCGTATTTGGGTCCAATAGATATTTATAAGATGTCATTGTCAGAGTTACTCAAAATGGAGAAATAAACCATCCACGCGAAGACCGACATCCGCGCGGACGGAGTCGCGGGCGGAAGCTAGTCTTTACATAAACTTCTATCACAGAATACTTTCAGATTTTTCTCTATGCAAACTTTGGAGATAAGGGTAACGGTATTTTTTTTTTACATTTTTCATCTAAAGTCGAAAACAATGCTGCCTAAAAAAACGTTTGTGAATGTGCAAACAGCGCTCTTTCAGATACCCCACATGCCCTAGTAGCCCCACTTCGAATTTTTAAGACCCCCTTTCAGTGCCTGTTGTTTTTAATTCTTTCTTATTTGCAAAATAGTTGGGCAAACGTCATCTAAAACTATTCTAAATTTCAAGTTGATAGCATTAGTAGTTATTAGCATTATTAGTTTCAGTGATGACATATGGCACTGAAACGTGGTTGCTCACAACGGGCCTTATAAGTTGGCTAAAAGTCACCCAAAGGGCAATGGAGAGGGCTATGCTTGGAGTTTCCCTGCGTGATCGAATCAGAAATGAGGAGATCCGCAGGAGAACCAAGGCAACCGACATAGCCCGAAGAATTGGCAAACTGAAGTGGCAGTGGGCAGGGTACATTGCTCGCAGAACAGATGGCCGATGGGGCCGAAAGGTTCTGGAGTGGCGACCGCGTACCGGAAGACGTAGCGTTGGAAGGCCTCCCACAAGGTGGTCCGATGACCTTGTGAAGACCGCATGAATCCGTTGGATGCCAGAAGCACAGAACCGGTTTATGTGGAGGTATTTGGGGAAGGCCTATGTCCAGCAGTGGACGTCTTTCGGCTGAAATGATGATGATGATGATGGTGAGCATGATGAGCAGCCTGTATAATATTGAAGGAGTTGTAACTGTGGTAGATCTGCTGGTGGGCGGAGCCGTTTCGTTGGTGGGGCGAGAACCAGCCGTCGCCGGCGTGCGTGGGCCGCATGCCGTGCGACACGTGCCACGAGCGCGCGTGCTCGTGCGGCCTGCTACGGCCCGCGCGCGGCGCGCTACACCACCGCGCGCGCGCCGATATCTGCTACAACGTTAACGCGCCTGAGGTTTGTGACTCCTGAAAATTAAATTTTTTAGATAAACCTGGTAATTATTCTCATAAATCCATTAACGCTAATATAATTACTTTCAGTACAGAGTTCCCATTACCGATACTGAACTGTTGTTGCAAATGGTTGTTCTATGAGGTCAAGAAAAAGCGGGCGAATTGTGTTTTGTTTACGAAGTAGTTCAAATGTCAAGAAGGAAATTGAATCCAAAGTAATTTACTTGGAAGCAATTCGGGCGAAATCGCAATAAAATCCTGATATAAGTTAGAACCAATAGAAACACCGGGACCGTGTTTTACGATAACTCTTAAATGTTCGTCTCCGGCGGGTAAAAATTACCTACAGAACAAATTACTTCCATTCCTTGATTTAAAGTTACTACAGTGAGAAAAATCTCATACCTATTTAATACCAACAAAAGCCTTAATGGTTTTGGTACATTAATCATTCAAGAGCGGTGGGGAAAAATGTTTTAAGCTAAATCCTGATATTACCTTTTCGGGAAAAAAATACTTTGATGTACCCGAGTTCCGAGCTTCGAAGCTTGTGGGCGTGACTCTTAAATTCTCATTTGGTTAATGCTAAAACCCCAGAGTCACCGGGAAAATCGGGTGCTGAGCGTATTTTACTTAAAAATTTAAAGTTTCTCTTTTAGAAGAAGATTTATAACGGTCAGCGCTTGCAAACAAGTGGCGAGAACACCCCCCACTTGAACAAGTTTATGTCCCTCCGGAGAAATGGTTTGCAACTAGAGCGGAGTGGAGCGTGTTGTTAAAACGAGCACACACCGGCGCTCCGCGTATTTCAATAAAAATGAAGTGTTTACTTTAGAAAACTTTTTCAGCAGACGTTTCCGTAATGTGTAAAAATACCTATTATTATTACTAGCTCGTGACTTCGTGCGCGTGAAATTACTTGTTTCCCCGACCGACCCGTCGCATCGCATCGCCTGTGCGTGCTATTACTTCGTTTTCTATTAGTATTTTTCTTCCTTTTTTTCCTTTTTCTGGGCTCCTAAGAGTCCTAGCGTAATGTTAAATAGCCTTCCTGGAGAATTGGGCTATCAAGTGCAAAAATATTTTTTTAAATCCGACTGACTGATGGTAATTCCACAGATTAGCGCGTTCAAACAAACAAAAGGAAAACAAACTCTTCAGCTTCATTATTGGTATGTAGACAGATATAGTCCACAGTCCACAAGAGGGGTTTAATACACTCGCCACTGTCCACAAGCGGATTTTTGTTTTTTTAGCACCAAAGGAAAAATCACTTGACTTTGAATCATCAAGAGTTTGTAAAGCATCTTGTCACCTCAAAGAAAGTTGTTTGTATTTCCGTTGTCTTTGAAGAAGGTAGAAGTGTCGCGAAAAGTGCCTCGAGCTTGATTCAGAGCTCGTTTGCACTTTAGTGTGACCGACGCTCTCGTTATAGCTTCGGACGTTCTCGTTGTAGCTTCCAAGACCACGGCTGATCCGTGATGTAAGTCACTGTTTAGTACATAAAGGAATATGTCCGTCTTGGCTGAAACACACACATGGGGTCCGAGTGCTCACCTTGTTTTTCGGGACACAGCCAAGCGGTTAGTCGTAGTATTGCCATTCAACGTGGTAATTAATGCTGCCAGGTTTTAGGATTTGGGGCATTTATGTTTGTCATTGCTGTCTATCTTGGAGTGTTTGCGGTGCAGGGTGACGGGTGCGTGGCGACGCTGGTGCGCGTGCGGCGCACGGGCGCGGACGTGGCGCAGGTGCACGGCGCGCCCGGCACGGAGGCGCGCGCGGCGCTGGTGGCCTACCGCGTGCTCGCGCCGCGCCTTTACCTGCGCCTGCTGCCCTGTCTGCACGACACCGACGAATGTAGGTCACTCTTCATACTGTACAGTACCTAAGACTGCTTTACATTTCTATTTGCACCAAACGCGAGGCATAAAAAAAAACAAGTTTAGGAAAAATATGTGCCACATCCTCGCAAAATGGCCATTGCTCATGGAGATTGTGGAGTACTTGCGTGTCAAGACCAACTGGACTTTGAGGGTCGAGAAGTTGGAGTCGCGTCACAACACGAACTTCAAGTCGTTCGTGGTGCGTGTTCCGACACATCATCTCGAGAAGTTCCTCAAAGAAGAGTTCTGGCCGAAGGGTGTTGTGTACCGCCGGTTTCGTGGCCGACTTCATGACACCAGTCAGCGAAACACGACGCAGACACTTCGTGTGCGTTAGTTTTTTAGTTGTTAGTTTTTTAGCGTAAATATAATGTTGTATGTATTTATAGTATTTTTAAGTTATATTAATATTGTATTGTATGTGTTTATATGGGCCTTGATGCCTGAAATAAATGGATAAATAAAATAAAGAATGCTCATGACACTAAGCAAAACAGAGCCACAGCGCTGGTATTCAGCGACAGCCAGCATTAAGATGATGACGTCGGCCGGTACAGCATAAAAAGAGATAGGTAGGTTTCTAAAAGCATTTAAAAAAAAAAAGTACACAATAATGGTTAAAAGTACCTTGACACACCGGAACTCAATAGGAGACACAGGTACTTCACCATGAAAATTGTACTGCCGGTCGATTCTGTAAAATTCTCACCGTGAAAACTTAGGTGAAGTGAGTTTGTTTTTTCTAGGAATTGACACTACTGACAGCTCACTCCACGCTCACTTCACCAAAGTGTTCACGGTGAGATTTTTACAGAATAGCACCGCTGTTTTGTTGACGTGTCGACTCAAGTAAATTGCTACTTGAACTAATCTCACTTAATTAACTAATGTAAATGTAAATCCCACAAAAACATTTCATGTTAAATGTTGCCAAGACGAGACCATGTAGCTCGCACTGTCAAAAAGTAATCAGATCTCATGTAGAGCCAAGCTTCTAACTCTACACGCCCTAACTCTACAAGGCCTGACTTCGCAAACTCTACACCTTAGTCAAAATATCTGGTTTGGCCGTTTCGTTACTACAAGAACCATTAACAGTACCTATGAGAGTTTTTCACCTTACGCTCATGTGAATGTAGCGAAATGGCCAAGCCATATTATTTTGACTAAGGTGTAGAGTTTGCGAAGTCAGGCCTTGTAGAGTTAGGGCGTGTAGAGTTAGAAGCTTGGCTCTACATGAGATCTGATTACTTTTTGACAGTGCGAGCTACATGGTCTCGTCTTGGCAACATTTAACATGAAATGTTTTTGTGGGATTTCATTTCTTTTTGTAAGTTGCTTATGATATTTATACGAGTATTTTTGCTGTTGTTCATTTTTTCTTTCTTTTTTTGGGGTTTATTTATAACAAGGACCCCCTATATAAATTTTCAGACCTCTAGCATCAAAATTTACGGATTTTTTTTTTTTTTTGGGGGTTAAAAGTTTCAAGTTTTAATATTTTTTTGTTGTTTGTGTACTATTACTAGCTTACATACCAAATTTCAGCTTTCTAGGACTTCAGGAAGTACCTTAAGAATTTTGATGATCATCAGTCAGTGAGTCAGTGACGAAATCGGGGTATTTTAGATATCAATTATTTATAACAAGGACCGCCTATATAAATTTTCAGACCTCTAGCATCAAAATATACGGAATTTTTTTTTTTTTTGGGGATAAAAGTTTCAAGTTTTAATATTTTTTTGTTGTTTGTGTACTATTTACTAGCTTACATACCAAATTTCAGCTTTCTAGGACTTCAGGAAGTACCTTAAGAATTTTGATGATCATCAGTCAGTGAGTCAGTGACGAAATCGGGGTATTTTAGATATCAATAAAATCTAAAGTATAAGAGCTATGCAATTGAAACTTTATAGGTTTAATAAGTCAACCACTGGCATCATATTCCGAAAATTTTGTTTATCTGGTATAATCCAAACCCAAGTTAAGAGGGTTCAAAAATACGACGAAGTGCTTCGAGAAAAGGTAGGTAGTGCCCTTGCGCTTCGCTTGGCTGGTCTTGGCGGGGGCACTCCCGTGCCCCCAGATCGAGTCTTAGGGACGATTTCGGGTTATAAAAGCATTCGCTAGACAAAGTGCAGATGCACCAATATTACTTGAAACTGTATCATAATTATTAAAGAATCTACTTTAGTTAAATGCTTACTTACGAGAAGGTACTAACAAACTACCAGTAAGAAAATCACTCGTAAAAGTTACAATTTATTTCTAGAATATTGAAGTGAACCTACCGAGCACTGAGTCTCTCACAGAATTGAAATAACATTTTAATAAATGAATCCGGCTTTGATCAAGAAATGCTCTAAGGAAAGTTGAGCGAACGATATCGTCTACACTCTACAGGAACAAGAAACAATTGTCTACTTTATTGATCTACTAAGAATAGGAATCTCGAGCTTACTTCCCAAGTTATTTACTTAGAAATTAAGATGTTTTGTTCAAGCTTGTAATGACAGAAGTTTGTACAAGTTTGTAACCAGTGCTTTTCTGGAATAAAGCATTTTAAAAGCAATCAACAACATTCAAAGAAAACTTATAAACTTGCCTCATTGAGTGACTTTTAGTGAAGCCTAAGAATATTCAACGCGTTGAGGAAGAGGAATCCATTTTTTAGCATGAACTATATCATTATAATAAGTTCGTGCCGATTCAAATTGAATGTTAATATTGATGAGAACGGCACGAACGCGGCACAGTCACAATCAATTCAAATTCAAATTCAATTTCAAATATTTTGTTTCACTTAAACCTACTTGATGCACGGTTCAAATTGGTCGTTCCCTATGGAGAAGAGCCGGCAAGAAACTCCACAGTTACTCTTTTAAAAATAGTGACTTTTACGATTTTTATTGAAACTTAGTTGACATGAAGAGAAACCGCCACTTCTTTTTCCCAGGTAAAGCTACTAGCACTAGGAACCGGCAAAGGGCGTGAGTTAAGGGGGACTGCCTTACCTATGTCATTTTGAAGTTCAATGCTGATTCTCAGCCTAATATAAATACATTATTATTTTAACGTAGTTGTGTATCTTTGTTAATTATTTATTATTGTAAAATTCCTGCCAATATACCAGCGAGTGGGGGAGGTTTTTCTCAAAGGAAAATCTTAAATTTTTTGTGTTTTTAGTATTTATATTATTTTAAATATTACTCTTGTATTTTAGATATTTATAATATTTTTATATTTATATTATAATTTGGTTACTTAAGCTCATGGATGATGTACCTGATCTTAACGACAGCTTCTTCTCGTGCTCTTCTTCTACTAGTTTTGTTAGTGCGGATAGTGACTCTTCCATACCACTTACTTTACATGATAAAATATCTTCTCTTTTCTCCAATGACCCGAACAATCTTCATATAGCTCACATAAATGCACAGAGTGTTCCTCGTCACTATTCTGACCTTCTGGCATCCTTTAGCAGTGCTCATCTGGATGCGCTCTTAATATCGGAATCCTTTTTGAAGCCATCACTCCTCTCTACTCAGTACTCACTCCCCGGCTTCGTCTTGAGTCGCAACGATAGGACCGGCAAAGGTGGAGGAGGTGTTGCTATATACCTGCGTGCTGACCTACCCTACAGGGTGGTCAATTCGTCTCCTTCACGGTATTCTGGGTCGGCTGAATATTTGTTTCTAGAAATTACTGTTCATCACACAAAAGTTTTGCTTGCAGTGCTCTACAGTCCTAATCTTCACATACTACTTCAATTCTCTCGACTCCACACTCAGTGATCTTTGCCCCATGTATGAGCACGTTATTTTAATGGGTGATTTTAATACCTGTTTGATTAAAAATGACACTCGCTCCCATAAACTCCTTTCACTCTTGTCTTCTTTCAATCTTCAAGTTTTGCCCCTCTCTGCAACTCACTAATTTCCTAACTGTTCACCCTCGTTTCTGGATCTTATGATTGTCTCCTCTCCTAGTAATGTTTCTTACCATGGTCAACTTACGGCTACTTTTTCTTACCACGATCTAATTTACCTTTCGTATTGTATCCGTGTTCCTAAGCGTAAGTCTCAGTTTTTATATCTCCGTAACTACAAGGGCATAGATTTGGAAGCTTTGCAGCGTGATGCCGGCGATCTCGACTACCCCTCTGGTTGAGATCGACGACATCGACGATAAGGTGAAATGTTTTAACGCAACCGTCCTCGACTTATATGATCAGCATGCCCCTATCCGACGTGTTAAAGTTAGACATAACCCTGCACCATGGATAACGCCACAAATTAAAGAGCTTATGGCTCGCAGGGATAAAGCTAAGAGCAGATATAAGCGCAGGCCTTCAGAGCTGAATCTCGCTTATTATAAATCTCTACGTAATCGCTGCAGTCATCTGTGTCGGGATGCTAAAAGACGCTATTTCCACGACCAACTCAACAACCGCAGTTCTTCCGATGTATGGAAATTTCTCAAATCTGTAGGCATAGGCAAGTCACCTGCCAACCAGTGTAAGGATGTGAACCTCAATGATCTCAATAAACATTTCTCTCTCCTTCCCTTTTCTCTTGATCCGTCTGTCAAGGCTGCGACACTTGAGAGTCTTGCTAGTTTGCCGTTACCACAATATTCTCACTTTAAGCTTACCGATGTTACTGAGGATGACATTAAGAAGTCTATACTTTCGATTACTTCTTCAGCAGTCGGTAATGATAAGTTGTGTTCAAGAATGATAACTCTTATCCTTTCCTCATTACTTCCTGTTCTCACTCACATCTTCAATCACTCATTTTCCTCTTGCTCCTTTCCGACAGTTTGGAAACAGGCTCACATAATACCTTTACCTAAAACTAACAATCCTACTTTATTAACCCACTTTAGACCTATTTCTATTCTCCCATTTCTCTCTAAAGTTTTTGAGCACATAGTCCATAGACAATTATCATATTTCTTGGCGTCAAACTCGATAATATCCCCTTTTCAATCCGGTTTTCGCTCGGGTCACAGTACTGTAACCGCACTTTTGAAGGTGACTGATGACATCCGCTGGGCTATGGAGAATAAGTCCCTTACTGTTCTTGTACTGCTTGACTTTAGTAGCGCCTTCAACTCATTAGATTTCGACATTTTACTAGGTTTCCTCAAATCTATCAATTTCTCTTCTTCCGCTTTAGCATGGTTCAGTTCTTATCTTCGGGGACGCTCTCAGTGTGTTCGCCTGGAGGAGTCCTTCTCTGATTGGTGTAATCTCACTGAGGGTGTTCCTCAGGGTAGCGTTCTCGCTCCTCTTCTTTTTTCAATTTTCATAAACTTTGTTACCAGAGTAATCTCCTCTAGTTTTCATCTCTACGCAGATGACTTGCAGCTTTATCGACATTTTACTGTAGCTAACGCGAGTGCTGCAATTGCTGCAATGAATCATGACCTGGCTCGCATCAGCGATTGGGCTAAGTCATTTGGCTTGCAAATTAACCCAACTAATTCCCAGGCCATGATCATAGGCAGCAGATTCGTTCGCAATGCGGCTGATGTAACATCTCTGATGCCTTTATATCTCGATGGTGTCCGCATTGACTATACTGAAACCGCTAAAGATCTGGGTGTAGTTATTGACTCCAACCTTTCGTGGCGTGCTCAGGTCAATAAGGTCAGCCGAAAGGTGCATTTCTCCTTTCATTCGCTGAAATGCCTTCAGAGTCTTCTGCCCTTGAAGACTAAAATATCTTTGGCACAAACACTTATTCACCCGATTATAGATTATGCCGACGCCTGCTACCTGGATGCTACTGAGGAGCTATTAAACAAGCTTGAGCGATTGCAAAACCTGTGCATTCGTTTTGTTTTCGGTCTTCGAAAGTATGACCATGTTTCTCACCTTCGCAAAGAACTCAAGTGGCTCCCAATCCGCCTTCGCAGGAATACTCGGATTTTATGTCTCCTCTTCAACATCTTACACAACCCGTCTTATCCTTCCTACTTGCGTGAGCGTTTTTATTACGCTCGCCCTAGCGACGCACCGTGTAGGTCACACCTAAGATCCCTCCTTAAATCTCATCCTCATAAAACAAGCTACTATTCCTATTCCTTCTCTGTCCATGCTGTAAGATTGTGGAACTCACTTCCGCCTAGCATTCGTGATTTAAAAACTATTTCTCTATTTAAATGTCGATTAAAAGAGCATTACCTTTCCTCTATACTGTGAGTATATATATATATATGTTTATATATTTTAGCATTATGTATTTATTTAAGTATACTTATGTTATTATTATTATTTTGCATTATTTGTGTAGGTTTATTTAATATTCTAGTTTTAGACTTCACACATTCATATTTTCTCTTCTTGTTCTCACACACTATTGTCTACATTTCTTTTTTTTCTTCTCCTTTCGTAGGTCTGCTGGAAGAAATTTCTTAAGAAATAAGCAGTACCTTTGTACTCAAATTATAATTATGTCATATCTTTATGTATTTTACTGTGTGTACATAAATTATAAAATAAATAAATAAATAAATTATTTTTATATTTGGAACCAAGTATATCACACTAATATTATAAAGACGAAAGTTTGTGAGGGGGTGAGTGTGTATGTGTATGTGTGTGTGTGTTTATATGTTTGTTACTTCTTCACGCTCAAACGGCTGGACCAATTTTGATAAAATTTTGGTGTGGAGGTATCTAACACTCTGGATTAACATATAGGCTACTTTTTATCCCGATATTCCCACGGGATCGACATTTACGCGGGTGAAACCGCGTGACGCAGCTAGTTTGTAATAAAGATGCCTACGTCTGCAGGCTCGGGGTGCAAAGTGGACGAGGGCGCGCTGGGCAGCCGGCGCGGCACGGCCACGCTGCGGCCGCGGCAGGCGCTCACGCTCGGCCGCCGCACGTGCTACCGCCTGCGCCTCACCAACGTCACGCCGCTGCCGACTGCCGTGCACTTCGATAGGGACCATGGTGAGCACAGCTTTCAATATGTTTCATACAGTAATTGGGTACCGACATACTACAGATTTCCCGAGAGAACTGCACTTCGGTAATTATCGGCTATCTTCGGAAATACAAATGCGCGATGATGAGATCGGTTATGGAGCTGTTACAACCATGGAAATACTTGCCCATGTTGTATTACCATGATTTCAAAATTATAGATTACCTAGCGACCCGCTCCTGTGTCGCACGGGTGCAATACGTACAGATATCCAAAACATTGAATTTCGTCTAAGTTATAAATATAAATGTTGTCTACACATAAACCTTCCAGAATAAATGGTCCAAATTATGGTTATAACTGCATTAAGATCATTGTGTACCTAGCTTATAAGATCTATGCAGTCACACATTCAAACTAGAAAAGTGACTTTGTTTAATGTATAGATATTATAAGCCATATCACCTGCGCGGTTTTTCTTTCGAAACATTACACAACCTGGGGGTTACACAACCTGTCTCCTGCGTATTTAAATATTTCAGTGTAGATGTCGTAATGATTTGCGACGAGGAAGACCTGCTATCAGTTTTAGCAATTATAGACTCAATATCAAGGAGAAGACAGATTTCAAGTTAGGCCGTATTTACGACTTCGAAATTTTGACATTTACCAAGAGTTACAGATTGATGACCGGTTTGAATTGGGCAATTTCATTCGTGTTTCTGAAACCGATTTTGAAGAATTGGTTTTCCTTCTATGGTCCGATGTGCAGACGTGATGTGACTGGATGATCGGTGCGCTGCTGATGTGCGCGCGGCTGTTCAAAATGAAACAAACCCTTCCCCTCTCCACCCGCGCGGGGAAGATTTCCCATGAAGTTCGGAAAACAAAAACATCGTGTTTGCATACACAAATCTTTATGGCCACGCCTATTTGTTTCGACGTTTTGTGCAATGTTTCGAAAAACACGCCCAGGAGACACGGCTTTAAGCTAATGTATGTTTTGGATATGCACGTTTTAGACTACTACTTATAAAAGTATCACCTAACTAACTAACTAACTAATGGCGCGAAGTGACCTACTCAGATTCATCAATCTGCCTAGCCGTTTCCCAACTATGTTGGAGTCAGCGTCCAGTGTTGTACCTGGAGCGACTGCCTATCTGATCTCCACAACTCAGTTGCTGGGTACACGATACCCCTTGGTAACACTGGTTGTCAGACTTTCGGGTTTCTGACTATCTGCAACTACTGTCGCAGAATGACAGCCGGGACCAACGGCTTAATGTGCTTTTCGAGGCACGGAGGGGTGTCTATAGGTAATATAATGGATCATCCATTAGACAGCGAGAACCTTCCGTGTGCCGGAACTCACCCATCGAACCAACCGCGACAAGAATAGCTTAACCTTCGATCGACCTGTGCGGCTGTTATCATTTAGCCCGTACGTACTCAGATTCATCTTGACTTAAAAATATTAACCCATTAAATTCGTGCAAGCCTTGCTTGAGGCAATCTTGCTAAACAAGCGAATGGTTATCACTCAGACGAACTAGTTATGCCATTAATAGGATATCCATTAGGTCAATATTAAAACGAACTTCAATCTTGGATTGACTTTGGGAAACTAGCCGCCAGCACTGAAACTTGTAGCCATGATCGAAATTATTTGCTATGTTCTTGGAACCTTTTCAATTCAATTCAAAATAATTTATTTCAATCCATATAAGATCATATGTTCTACATTTAAAATAAAAATTGTAATCATAATAATATACATATAAAAATAATTAATAAAATAATATAAATGAAATTAAAACTATAAAACTAAAATAAAATAATAAAAAAAAAATTAATAATACGCCTGCCTTTGAGTCATTTGTTTGTTATCCTTCCTCCTTCTCCTTCCATTCCTCCTTGGTCCTTTCTTCTTTAGTCCTTTGTTTTTCAACAAATCACTTAAAATACCTATATATAAGTACAGAGAAATAAATAGCTTATAAAAAAATTAACACACTACCTACATCAATTTGCCGTGTTGTAGCCATTTCAAACAACTGTCAAAGAACTGTGCTAATAGTCTGGAGTGATATCGATATACGGGCAACTTAAGTAGGTAGTCAATTTGCTACTCAGTTAATTTCTCTGACTTTACATAAGATGAGTACAAAGTAAGTAGAGAGCAGCAACTCACTCCAGACTATTAGCATCGGTTCAGTGATTGTTTCAAGTAGCCTGTAAAGTTAGTACCCAGAGCTACAACTACAATAAACCACTAGTTTTAGGTTAAACTTTCAACAAAGTTTTAACAAGGCTAACAATTCAGTCCAGTTAGTTATATTATATTCGTCACAAAGAACTTTCGTTCTTTCGTTCATCTATGTGGTGAGCTACATCGCCACATACGAACATAAAGTCACGCAAAATCTTGCATCGCGCAAGCAGAGTTTACAACGCGAATAGCATATATACAACGTCCCGACATCAATGGTCGGGCAATAGCCTAGCAGTTGAAAAATGAGGTAACTTTATACCCTGTTCTTTACACCTCTATATCTAAAATATTTACATAAGAAAAAAGAAACAGTGACTCGGTCTCCGTAGATACCTTTTCTTTTCAAATCTGTGGTCAGATCAACCGCATCGCTGTGGCTTAAGTTTCTCTCTTTTCGGTTGTTTTCAAATATCATACAAAACAGGTATATAATAAAAAACTTTATAACAAAAAAATACTTAAACCGCTGAAAAAACTGAAAAGCCAAAAAATAATAAACCTTTTTTAGGGTTCCGTAGTCAACTAGGAACCCTTAAAATTTCGCCATGTCTGTCTGTCCGTCCGTCTGTCTGTCCGTCCTAGCTTAATCTCTGTGACCGTTAGCACTAGAAAGCTGTAATTTTGTAGGAGTGCATATATCAATTACGCCGATAAAGCAGTGAAATAAAAGTTTGGAAAAATTTTTTTTTAGGTTAGCTCCCCTACATGTGAAATGGGGATGAATTTTTTTTTCGTCGCCTACCTTATCGTGTGGGGTATCGTTGAATAGGTCTTCTAAAATGACTTGGGGGTTGCTAAAATAATTTCTTATTTCGATTTAATGCTCCATTTACGAAATATTAAACTTTAAAGTGCAAATTTTTGTTCCCGTAGGGCGTCCCCCCCCCCCCCTCTAAAACCTAAACTGCTGACTTTAAAAATCTGGAAAAATTCACGATGATAGGGCATTTCATGAACTTTAAAGGAAAACTATAGCGGTTAAGATAACTTTATTAGTTTAGCAGTAATAGTCGTTGAACTTGGGTGTTGGATAATTTTGTACCAAATAAAAAATCTTTAGCATTAATCCTTTAAAGTGACTAAGATGAAGTAGTTGCTTTATAACGGGTAAAGACTTGCATTGAAAAGCAAAATATGTTTTTTTTTTACCTATTCAGAATAAAGAACAACAGAATCGTACTACATTGTGATAACGGGCTAGTACGGAACCCTACACTGTGCGTAGCCCGACACGCACTTGAACAGTTTTTACCCGACTGCGTCAGAAGGAGGGTTATGTTTTTCGAGTGTATGTATGTATGTATCTAACTAAAAGTCCAGGTTTCCTCACAATGTTTTTTCTTCACTGATGTCAGTAATGTCCAAGATAATTTCAGAAACTACATATGATACTTGCCCGCAATTGAACCCACAACCTCGTGCACGAGAAGCGAGGCATTAAACCACTGGACCTTCACGACAAGGTACATGTCTACTGTATTTAAACGTTAAAATGTCATACCAGAATTTTAACCTAAAATGTCTTATATCTCGTTACCACCGACTTCTGGAGTAATAAAATATAAACAGAACTACTAAATACAAATATTCCTTCATGTTCAATATTGTTTTATTTATGTCCATGCTGGACCATACTTGTATGGGGGCGTTATCCATCTCCTTTAGGGTAATTTAGCGATCTTTGTTCATTGATTGTTTGGCGCTGACTCAAAATTACCTAGGTTAATTACTTAAGTTAAGATTATCAAAATCGGACTACTCTATAAAAAGTTGTGCGTGGTCATACATAAAAAAAAACAAATACGCGTCGACTTGAGAAGCTCCTCCGTTTTTTCTTCGGTTAATAATGTCTTAAAAATATGGCAGGTACACGTGCCTCTTAATTTGATTCCAACCTCGAATGTTCACTCGCAAGGAGTATTCTTACATAATCTCCCTCAGATGTTAGCACAACAGGAAATTAAATAAAAGCTACTCGTGCAGGTAATTTGCAGACAAACAGAGTCAGAAGCAAGGATAATTATACTGAGTATTTGTACACTCAACACGCGGAGCACTCAGAGGTGTAAAAGGCTGAATTTTAATGAAAACATTGTGTTTATGTTATTCTCTGCGGGTCCTTCAGTCACAGAATAAAAAGGTACAGAAGGCCTCTATGTAGCGAGTGAATACAGGATCACGCAAACACACAGTGTCATTGAAATAACTGAAAACCTAAAAAGCGGTAATTGTACCCACTCATCGTTATGAACAACTTTACAACATTAATAAAATCCTTCGTATCTGTGCCTACGTGTACGCGCATGCGTGCATGCTCGTCGTATGGAGCCGACCTTCTGTAGTTATCTACTTAGCGCCTCAGTGTTTGCACGAGTAGCCAATGTTTGGCAGGTGGCGCGAGTTCGCGACAACTCGAGTACCTACCTTTCTTCTGAGGCGCGTGTTATTGCTCTCTTGCGCGACTGTCCGCCTGTAGCACTTAGGACATAGCGATGAGCGGAGGCGAGTGCACACTTAAAACAGTTCCGCACTTAAAAGAATAACTGAACTTTTATAACATCAGATTTTTGTCCGTGGGTCACAGAGGTTATTCTCGAGATCTTTGAATTTTGACATAATGTTTAGATCTCGGTAACTAACATTTAGATGTTAGTGTAGGAGCTAGCGCAGGTTTATTAATTACGCGAAATATCGTAATTACGGCAAACCAGGGACCATTTCGCAGAGTACTCAGTGTAGTTTGGTTTGGAACCTTAATTGTGTAAGGCCGACTCGCTCTTGGCCGGTTCCTGTATTCAGAAAGTTATTCCGAATAATCCGAGTGTATAAGGCTATAGGCAAACCGCTTAACTGAGTCCTCGCCTGCGGGGTATAGGGGCGTGGGGGTAGGACGAGAACGGGGACTGGGAGAGGTGTGGGCGGCGGGGGCTCGTAGCGTGATACACCAGAGGCGAAATGTGCACTGGACAGGGCCTTAAGTTTGCTATTACAATAGTGTCAGAATGGTCTATCATTGATTTCATAATTGTTGATTTTGACAAGTTTGGTAATCTACTAATATAATGGCGTCATTATGACTTTCCAATGGTCAATTACTAACACTCCATTGAAAGAAATGGCAAAGAATGGTAATCTCGTACATAATGGCAAATGAATGACTGATTTAGGCGGAAATCTGCTAAAATTTTGACAGTTCCTTTGATCAGTGACCTACCATTTTTTTTTTTTTTTGCGGATGGGAAATTATCAAATGACTCCTCCCGCTCTGGGTGGAGCGGAAGGGAGTGTCAGACTCTTACCGACTAAAATCCACCCGTGTTCCTTCCTTAGCCCTTTGTGTTCCGGGCCTGCGGTAACCCTTTCGGACAATCCCGCTGACCCGGCAGGCTTCGGCCCTAAGGGGCCCTCCTCGAGTGACCTACCATTAGAACGTCATTGTGCAGTCATTGCTTTTAATTCATTAGTTTTATAGTGTACCTAAATATAATGTTGTATGTATTTATAGTATTTTTTAGTTATTAATACTGTATTGTATGTGTTTTATATGGGCCTTGATGCCTGAAATAAATGGATAAATCTCTAAATATAAAATTCAAAGTCCTGACTGACTGATATATCAACGCACAACCTAAACCACTGGTCCTAAAGACATGAAAAGTGTGTATTCTTTGTGAAGAGTAGGTATCCACTAAGAAAGGGTTTTTCGAAATTCCACCTCAAGAGAGTGAATGGGGGAGGGTGAAATTTCACGCGGACGAAGTCCCGGGCAGGAGCTAGTAAAAAATAAAGTTACGAGTATCGTATATGTTCTGTGCCATTGACCGACCAATGATCGACCATTACGAATTTAGCAGATTACTAACTTTTAGCAAAATGACAATTGGATCGTGTTGGAATGACGAATTTATAAAAACAGCAGACTTGGGCCCCAGTTCTTAAGATTTGTGACGTCACTGTGGTTAACGGTGAACAGGTGGTGTTTTTTTATTAGAAAATTAATTTATGACTATACAAAATTATGTGAAACAACTATGTGTAGGTAACAAAATAAAATGCTAGGTAATAAGCATATGTAAGTGCGATTTATCATATGCAAGATTTATCAAAATTATAAATCAATCACTTATGTCCTTAACAATATCACTGGAAATTGATTCTTCACTTTCGAAGCAGCCATCACCAGAATCATCTGAATCGTCCTGCACATTAATAATAAAATCAACAACATTATCTAGAACTCTGTCATGTTTGCAGTATTCGTCCTCGACTTTAATTACATGGTTAACAGAATGCTCTCACTTCTTCACGGAATATCCAGCAAATAATCCCTCCAATATATTTTTTCTTTGTCCAAGTCGATCCTTTTTT
Source organism: Mesoligia furuncula (assembly GCA_916614155.1). Taxonomy (NCBI): domain Eukaryota; kingdom Metazoa; phylum Arthropoda; class Insecta; order Lepidoptera; family Noctuidae; genus Mesoligia; species Mesoligia furuncula. The sequence continues at coordinate 29,665,725 of OU744801.1, forward strand.
GTGCTAACTGTCTTTTAATATGACCCCAGACCAACTCGATTGGGTTCAGGTCTGGGTGGTATTGAGGCAAACGCAACACTTCATGTCCGTTTCTTTTCAATAACTCGTCAATTTTGTATATTATCTCCTGTCAAATGGATTTAAATTAATTTAAATATGTCATCCTTCCTAAGTTTATCATCAAAAAGCACGTTATGCCATCTTAGCCAATAATAATAATAATAATAATAATAATAATAACCCCGCCGCCGTATCTCTACGTTGACGCCGTGGTGGGGCTTGCGCGCTCCGAACTCTAGGCCTATGCCGGAAGAGTTTACTTTGCTGGAACAGGTCTAAGGTGAGGAGCCAGACCAAGAGAGATACAGAAATCCGCAGGGCAGCATGTGGCGAGCTGTTGGGCAGTAGCGACCCCACGGACCCTATCTTCAGGGAGAAGTCTTGTTCCTCACCTCTGGCTTGCCTTTATTGGCCGGCTGGAGTGAACAATGACGGTGAACAGAGCTCCCACCTCATTCTTGCCTTTATTGGCCGGCTTGAGTGGAGATTCGCAAGAGCAAACGTGCTCGGAGGAAGGAAGTATTCCAGTAAGATGCTGGTAGGGATCTTGACCGTACTTCCGGGATTGTCCTGATAGCCGTGGAATACCTCTCCACTCCTCATAAGCACCTCAGGACATGTTGCCCCCTTGTTGCTACGTCACTATGTGCTAGCGACCGTTTCCGGGGGCCCATTGTTGAGTGTGCAAGTCACCCCCTGCCATTTTATCCGTGTATATATAAAACATTGATCAGGCAGGGGTCGTAGTTATTCCATAGTTCTTGGTAACCAGTCCACTTTAGCCACCCAAACCCATAGTCCAACTTTTTATTTTTCCATATCCTGCAATAGTCCTACACCAACCGGGGGTTATCCTTGGGTGCACTTGCATAGCGCATACAGGGATAATCGTCGGTTGGTGCCGCATTTCATTAAAATTTCCTAAGGGGCCTCTGCGAGTTGGCTTCGGCCCCTCGTACGCCTTCCAAAGGACCGGGACCCAATGGTTCCGAGAAAAAAGAAAAAAAAGAAAAAAAGAAAAAGAAAAAAAAAATAATAATAATAAATTAGGCTGGCAACACCAATGTCAACAAGTCGTCATTTCTAACAATTTTCAGAAAAATATTTTTAAAAGCATATTTGATTGTTTGTTTGTTGTGTTATTGAAATACTACAGCCATAGCCCAATATAATATCATTTTATAAACAAAACAGTACTTACAATGAACCATATTTGGATAAACTATAAACAAAAACTGCCGAACCGGAGGTGACATCTGTCATGTCACCTCCTATAAAAACTAACAAGAAAAGGAAATGTTGACAAGACTAGCCGCAAGACGTGCACGCCTACTACCTCCGGACTCTTCGCTCAGCTCCGCCTCGCCGCCACCGGTACCCAGCCCCACTGTGAGCGCTGTGATGACACCGGCTGCGGCAGTTGCGTCGAGCTCGAGCGACGAGTATTTCTCTCCGCCCACGACGCCACCACCTGCTCGTCGACGGAGAGGACGCCGGCCGCCGGACGGCTTAGGACTTCGAGGCCCACCGGCCTCTGATAGGGTCCCAGCTCCCGGCGGAAGTGTGCAGCGCATGAGATGGACACAATCCATCAATGAAAATGTCATGCGCTCATACTATGGGGCTACAGAGGGGGGAAACATTCTGACCGCGTACCGTGTTCGGATGCTCTCTCTTTTTCAGGTGCTTGAACCAGCTGTAAACGTTTCGGCACAACGACTATCGGATCAGGTGCGGGTCATCCAGCGTAATCATATGTTAGATGACACTGTACTTGATCGCCTGCGAAGTGAAATGCAGAGTAGCCATGTCATCGCCCCCCAGTCGCAGACCGCTGTAATATTACCGCAGCCTAATATAAGTCATGCTGACGAGGGGAGTAATGATACGGCTATAAATGTAAGTACCCAGTGCAATGAGGAATTGAGGAGTGCTTTGGAGGATGCGATTCAAGAATATCGCTTCATGTCGCCCGAACTTAGGCCACGCTTACCTCGTTTGCCCATGCATAACAAAAATAGGGCGCTGGTGGCGGCCCTGGATTCGCAGTTGTCAAAATATTTTGATACCTGCGAAGACCTCATCGATACTCATTCGATTCTGTACTGCGCGGCTGTAGCGGCATGTCGTGTAGCTCACGTCAAATTTGCCAACGATTCTAGAGCTACACGAGTTACACGACCGAAACAAGCCGTACCAGCTTGGCAGTGCAGGATTGAACGCCGTATTGGTGGGGCCAGGACGCTCATCGGCAAACTAATCTGCTTCAGGGAGGGCAATACTCGCCCTAGAGTGATGCGCTTTGTGAGGCGGGCGTTCTCGGGGACTGATATCAGTCCTCAAGACTATATATCTTGTGTCACAGAGCGCATCGACTTCCTGAAGCAGAAGGTGTATGCATGGGCAAACCGTATTCGTCGGTATAGGCGGCGAGTAGAGCGATACACTCAGAATCGCACCTTCCAGAGCGATGAAAGGTGGGTTTATAGGGGTTGGGAACGACCGGACCAAGGTGTGGCTGAGACGTGCCTACGAGATGATGATGCCATGTGTTCCTTCTGGCGCAATATCTGGTCGGTGCCTGTCAGTCACACCGAAGGTGATTGGGCTCGAGAAGTCGAGCGAGCCTGCGACCCAATACCAGAAATGGGGGCTATCACCATCTGCCCCCAAGATGTAGCTCGTGCAGTCCGTCCGTTGCCTAACTGGAAGTCTCCCGGGCCGGACGGGCTGCATAACTTTTGGATCAAATGGTTTCCAAGGTCGCACGCTCTCTTGGCATCTCAGTTCCAGACTGCTTTGAAGTCTGGTTCGCTACCCCAATTCCTAACGACAGGAATTACCCACCTGCTCCATAAATCAGGTAGCACCGCGGAACCCAAAAATTATAGGCCGATCACGTGTTTACCGACGGTCTATAAAGTTCTTACATCCATTTTGAGAACTAAAATTAACAAACATATAGACACCAACTCCATCATGTCTGCCTCTCAAAATGGATGTAGGAATGGGTCCCGCGGTACTAAGGAGCTACTCCTCATTGATATGGCCATTAGCCAACAGGTTCGTCGTTTCCGAAAGGATCTGTCGACATGTTGGATAGATTATAAGAAGGCCTATGACTCGGTGCCACATACATGGCTCATGAGGGTGTTAGAGTTGTATAAAGTAGATACAACTCTACGCACCTTCCTGATGTCGTGTATGGGGCAATGGAGGACGGTCCTTCGCTATCCAGGATGTCGAAATATTCAGAGGAATAGCGAACCGATAAGGATTGAGAGAGGCATATTTCAGGGCGACAGTTTGAGTCCGCTTTGGTTCTGCTTAGCCTTGAATCCTCTAAGCACGCTGCTGGAGGATTCAGGTCTAGGCTATCGGCTGAGGAGAGGTGGTCAGGTTATATCTCACCTCCTTTACATGGATGACCTAAAACTTTTTGCCCCCAACAATTTGCAACTGATGGAGCTACTGAAAATTACTGAAACTTTCAGTAGCGCCATCAGGATGGAATTTGGTGTGGACAAATGTGCGGTCATGCATGTAAAGCGAGGGGAGATTGCGGAATCCGTGGGAACCCAACTCTCGGATTCCACAAACCTTAGAGCCCTCTCCGCATCCGAAACCTATAAGTATTTGGGTATGTCGGAAGCGTTAGGGATCAATGTTACTGACATGAAACAATCGGTGAAGGAGCGCTTCTTTGGCCGCCTGAAAAAAGTGCTTAATAGTCTTCTATCAGGCGGAAACAAGGTGCGCGCCTTCAACGGTTGGGTCATGCCAGTTTTGATGTACTCTTTCGGCATACTCAAATGGACTCAGACCGAACTCGACGCCCTGGATAGGAGGGTCCGTACACTGCTGACTGCAAATCAAATGCATCACCCACGGTCATCGGTAATGAGGCTGTATATCCCGCGAAAATGTGGAGGTCGAGGGTTTTTAAACGCTAAGACGCTCCACAATCGCGAGATATGCAGTCTCAGGGAATATTTCCTAGAAACCGACGTGGGGATGCATCGAGATGTAGTCATAGTGGACAAGGGCCTTACCCCGCTCTCCTTGGCTAAAGAGAACTGGCGCAAACCAGTAGTGCTTGACACTAATGATCGCATGGAGGTATGGCAGAGTAAGGAGCTTCACGGACGCTTTCTCCGGGCCCTACGTGGACCCGATGTAGATCTACAAGCGTCCGTAGCCTGGCTGCGTTTCGGTAACCTCTTTGGAGAAACCGAAGGTTTTGTTTGTGCAATTATGGACGAAGTTATGATGACGAACAATTACCGGAGATTTATTGTCAAAGACGGTACGGTTGACATCTGTCGGGCATGCCACCGGCCGGGAGAATCAATCAGACATATTATCTCCGGGTGTTCTCGTCTGGCTAACGGAGAGTACTTGCATAGACACAACCTTGTAGCCAGGATAATCCATCAGCAGCTTGCTTTGAAATACAACCTTGTGGAATCGGAGGTGCCGTACTACAGGTATGTGCCCGACCCAGTTCTCGAAAATGGTAATATCACATTGTACTGGGATCGATCCATCATCACTGACAGGACTATTGTTGCCAATAAGCCTGATATAGTGGTGGTGGATCGATCAGAGCGGCGCGCAATGATTGTTGACATAACCGTCCCGCATGATGAGAACCTCGTGAAAGCCGAGAAAGATAAACAGATCAAGTATCTTGACTTGGCTCGCGAGGTTGTCGACATGTGGGATGTGGACACTGCGATCATTGTGCCGATAGTCGTGACAGCCAATGGGTTAATAGCCAAGAGCCTCGACCAACATCTAAGGAGGCTCTCGTTGGGCAGCTGGATCAAGGGCTTGATTCAGAGAGCGGTACTTCTGGACACGGCCCGCATTGTTAGGAGGTTCCTCTCTCTGGAGCCCTGACCGCCGGTAGCTTGGACCCTGTTCCCGATACCGGTGGGCTACTATTTTTTATATTTTTAAATGTTTTTATATTTTTTATACTAATATTTAAAAATATAATTTATATGTATTTAGTGGAATAAAAGAATAATAATAATAATAACGTTTATTTGGACTCAATAAAATATAGTCTAAATACAGTTATATTCCTAAGAACTAGGATACAATTAATGTAAGTAAGTAGACTAAAACTAAATGAACTCCTGAATTCCAAACTAGGTAAAAACCTGTATCTTGGAAATCAGTGCTCTTCCGTGGTAAATTAGGTGTAAAAACTTACAAATCACACAATGACAATTCCAAAATTAATTGACTTAGGAGGTACTTATTCTAAAACTTGACGATGAGTTATGTACGTCAGTGAGTATGTGTGGTGTGTGTTGTGTGGATGTAGGGTGTGAATGTGTGTATGAGTGTAGTATAGGTAAAATGTGAGTGTATACTCAAACGCGTAGGATGCGAACGTATGTGCTGAATGTAGTGTAGGTAAAGCGTGTGATGTGTACTCGAACGCGTAGTGTGTGAATGCGTGTGGTGAGTGTAGTGTAGGTAAAGGGTGTGAGTGTGTACTCGAAACGTGTAGGCGTGTGTTTTCATGTTAATTCTATTTTAAAATATCCAGTGTTTTTTTTAAAAGCCATTTGGTGACCACTATTTTACAACGTTGTTTAGTTAAAGGATATATATTTAGGATATGATTTATTTTGTTGTACAAATAGCCACCTAAGAAGTTGAAAGATCTCTGTGCAAAACGGGTGTGGCAAGCTTTATATACGCAGACTGTATGTTTTCTACGTTTCTGTTCAAAAGCTGTAGGGTCATATGTCAGTAAGCCATGCATCTTGAGGATAGTGTGAAGTATGAAAAGCTTGCATAGCTGGCTTGGTAGAAGCCATAGTCGGCTTTTTCTCTTCTCGAACCGAATGATAAGCAAGCTGCGTTATCCATTTATGCTATGACAGAACTGCGATATGATGGTTCTACATTTTAATTATTAGATATGAAGTTTATCCCTAAAGATGATTCTGACTTACAAAATGATGAGTTTGGAATATGTTATAAATGAGTGTTTGCCAAACGACTTTCTGCGAAATGAAATTTATGCTATCCGCTGTTATGCAAAATAATATTATTTTGACATAAAAAGTTCCGCTATAAAGGATAGATCCATTTTTTAATAGTTTTTAGGTATTTCCACCTCCAGGATGTTGTATTTGGCTAATCTAAGGAGTTTCCTTTTAAATCCGCATTTCTTAAATTTAAAACCTCGATCATGTTTTAATAGCCTTAAATATTCCCTGCCGCAGTGTAATACATTTTCTTGTTTAAGTACAGCATTCAAAGTTTTCAGATTTAAAATTATATAAAACTGAGTTACTTTTCGTCTTACCACGCCTTTTTTGAAATCGTCTACTTCCAGTCTTTTTCTGCGAATCTGTTTTAGTTTTATCGGTGATTTAAATCTTTTGTTGTCTTTTAATAATTTTCCTTGTTGTAAAATTCTAGATACAGACTTTTCCGATAGTCCAGTAACTTTTGCTACGGTTTTATTTAAAGGTATATCTAGTTGATATTTAGCAGACTTTGGATCAAGTTTTTTTCTAAAATATTCGTATACGTTAAAAGCTATTTGTTTGCACAGACTATTAATTTTCTGTACGAAGATATTTCGACTCATCTTGCTAATGAAATCTCGTGTATAACTCTGACAAAGCGTCCGCAACTGTCTCCACGTGCGATTGCTAACCACGTAGCGAGCGACCTGAGTTTTGACAAGAATGCGCCTGCCGCCCGCACCTCTATCTGTCCGCGTTCTCGTCGTACCTTCGCGCCCCTATACCCCGCAGGCGAGGACTCAAGCGGTTTGCCTATAGTATAAAAATAGTATCTTGATTTCGTCGCAGACGGCTTTCGCTCACCACCGCAGCGAGCCGCTGCTCCTCAGCCCGCGGGCCGCCTCGCCCCTACGCGCCTACGCGATTTTAAATTACACTCTACGGGTAGGACAAACAAGACTACGTGGAGTCGGTTTTACAGCAAGTCGGTTCTGTCACTAACTTTTGTTGCACAGCATATTAAATTTAATTAATTGTATGCCTAAATATTATTATGCTAATAGTCATTAGGCGCATTAACGTTATGCGAATCAAATTTATGCCAAAACAAATTAGTCTTTAAGATGATTATGCCAACATAAAATGTATGCCTAAAAAAAATATGCCGAAGTATTATTATGCCGAAACAAATTGTGCCAAAATCGTTATGCCGAAGTATATTAGGACAAAGAAAATGTTCTTTGTCCTAATATACTTCGAAATGCGAAAAGAAGGGATCCCCCAAATGGAACTATTAATGGCAAAATTACGATCGGGCACTGCTTAGAAAAACTTAGATGACTGCACTATTTCTAATATTGACACATTACTAATTATGTATCCGTTGTACTGCCCAACTTGAATTTAATAATAGTTGCGTAGATATGTTATATTTTACTGTTTCAATTTTGAATCAATAATTGTAAAAAACTGTGATTTTATCAGGTAGTATGAAATTGTAAAAGTCTGTGATTTCATCAATGGCTGTAAAATTGTGATGTTATAGGTAATTTTATAGACATTTTATTTACAATTTTAAAACATTGTGATTTTATTAATAACTTGAAAACTTTATGATTTTATTATCATCATTTTAAAACTGTGTTTTTGTGTTTATTTTTTTATATAAAAATAATCAATGAGTCCTAACCTCCATAAGAAATAAAGACTTCATGGTTATTATATTATAATTATTATGTTGCTGGTATTTAAATTTTAAACTAATTGAGATTTGTAAAGTTTTTGTCCACAAATCCCCATTATGTAGGTACTCGTTTCAAGGTTTATTTTTGCTGCATTTAGAGTTAATTTGAAAAACGTGAAAGCAACCTAAAGACTGGGTCTTGTTAGTATATCGCACAGCATGTTGAACATTTGTGTCTGCATATTGTATTACAGTATGTGTTTGTTCTAACGGGTCCTCAAGTTCAATCAAGATAATATTATTATACTAGCCTTATACACTTGGAAAAACTTTCTGAATACGTGGATGTCGGAAAATATCCGACGAGAACGTAGTACTGGGAGTAAAAGTAATATACATTACTTTTAATGTGTGTTAATGCAAGTTATAAACTATCTGCGTGCCAAAAGAGAATGACCAAAAGTCGTACCAAAAAGTCTCATGCATGAAGATCCAAATATTATAGTAGGTAATTATTTTTATAATTTTGTTACGACATTACGCGCCGGGGATTTGATTTTTGAACAGAGAATTTCATTTAAAGTAAAAAAGTGTTGATATTAATTTATTCCCTTTTTTTTTTGGGGGTGGGAAATCACTATGACCCTTCTGCTCTGGGTGGAGTGGGAGGGAGAGTCAGACTTTTCCTGACTAAAACCCACCCGTGTTCCTTCCTTAGCCCTTTATGTTCCGGGCCAGCGGTAACCCTTTCGGACAACCCCGTTAACCAACAATCCCGCTGACCAACAATCCATGTCCAATGACCATTTTATTCCCTTTACATGACGTTCCATTTTAAATTATACAATGTGTCCGGTCATGGACTAGCGATATTCTAGGTACTTATAAAGCAACTATTCTAGTACACAAATTCACTACACACTAGGGTCCAATCTGCTTCCCCGCTATTTGGCAGTCATTTTGTTGAGATATTCTCTACGTGTGTACAAAGAAAACATATCTCTCAAAGTTTTGGTCCTACTGAGATAAAAGTAGGCTTATTCGGAGGGTAACAATACTGTCTATCGTTTCCATTACGATCCAATGGGTTCACATTCTCGTAACTTAAAAAAAAAAAAAAAAAAAAACTCAAAAAAAAAATTTCAAAAAATTATGCCAATCAACAAATTATTGTAAGTTACTGCGAAAACAACCCCTATGACCCTTTTTATTTTTTTCCTAGATCGACAGATTTTGAGCTAAGTTACAATACAACATTAAATTAACATTAATATTTTAGTGGATTGGACCCTAGTGTATAGTGTATTTGTGTACTAGAATAGTTGTTATATAAGTACCTAGAATATCGCTAGTCCATGACCGGACACACTGTATAATAATAAAAATAATGTGGCAACACTGATACATACGTCAACAACGTACATTTTTTTTTTTCATATCTTATATTTCCTGTTTTTATTAATTTCCTGTTTTTGAAGTAGTAATAGGTAGGTATCTTATAAAACCTTTTGGAATAAAACATGAGTATTAAGTATTAAATTTAAAAACAAAAAATAAAATGAAAAAGCCTTACAACATAGAAAAATTAAAAATTTGGCCTCCGATAAATTTGTGAAGATAATGAAAAAGATAATATAATGTTGACGAGATCAGCAGCTCGCCGTGCACACCTACAACCTCCGGCCGGACTCGTCGCTCAGCCCCGCCTCGCCGCCCGCCGCCGGAACCCCCAGCCCCATCGAGAGTGTTGTGACACCGGCCGTGGCAGTTGCGTCGAGCTCTAGCGACGAATATTTTTCCTCGCCGACGGCGACATCGGCAGCACCCATACGTTGGCAGAGGAGAGGCCGGCACCGAGGAGCTTGGGACTTAGAGGCCAACCAGCCCCGAGACGGGTTCCCACTCCCGGTGGTTGTGTGCAGCGCATGAGATGGACTCAGTCTATGAATGAGAACATCATGTGCGTGACAGAAGGGGTCTAATGTAAATAAAACGGAACGTCTTTACACTAGGAAGTATTTAATCAGACTAAAGAACACGCTGCAAGTAACTACTACTTATCTTAATTTTTCATTTGTTTATAATAAGCTTAACCTACAGTCCTACACATCTTTACACTAGCTGTTATACACGACTTCATCCGCTTGGAATTTAACAAAAAAGTTATTATTCAGTTCGCAGAGTTTACGATAACTTATTAATTCTGTATTCCACGTAAAGAAATACCTATGCTAATTTTAATGAAATCCTTCTATTTTATGAATCGATATTTTGTTTTTGTACATATAAATCTCCATTTGGTTCTTTTATTTTGTTTTTTGCTTTTTTAGTTTAATTATTATTTATTTTTAGTTTTTCGTTTTAGCTTTATTGAAAAATTTCTTTATAAACAATATTTGGTGTATGATTTTCTTAGGCTAAAACAACAACACTACTGGAATTACTCGCACGTAAACATGCCACGTATAGTTGCCCATGGGTAAAGCAACCCTTAGTTAAATCTGTGCCAGCTTTGCTTAACGTTTGCTCTTGTGACTTGTTGATTGTCACAGCAAAACTGACATTGATAGGGAATTGCAAAAATTAGACGGTATTATAGGAATCCGTGGTATAAATACTCACCTTTTCCGCATCCGGATATTATACGACCTTCTATGACGTTCTTTACAACGCAACTACTCGCAACCTAGTACCATTGCAAAGTTTCGGTGGGTTTAAATTACGGAGTAGTATGATGGGCACGCCAATCTTAAGTACTAGTTTGTGACGGGGTAGATCAGGCACAATTGTACTGTTCAAAAATTCTGTTGGGTAATTAACCATTTCATCCGGATTGCAAACTGTATTGATGGAAAGGTATGTTTGTGATTCACCAGATAGCTTATCTAAAATCCGCTGATTTAGCGCAGTAACCTGGTCGTTCACAGGTACTAAAATTGATCTTTCACACAACCACGAATCTTCTTTGATATTGAGATTGTGAATATCATCATAAATACTATGTGTTAAAATTTCAGTGTCCGCCACAACCTGACAAAAACCGGTAGGTAGTTCTATATCATGAGTACTATTCACTTCTGGACACTATCCCTCTCCAACATCAAGATGAATTTACCTAAATTCTGAATCGGCTAAATGTGCTCTCATGTTTTCTTTTAAATGAAGTTTTTTACAATGTCTCCAAAGTACTGAACGTTTTAAACAGGTGTTAATTTCATCGGCTCGCGTACCATTAGTCACAACTGGTAATATTTGTCTTAAATCTCCAGCGAATAAAAATATGACTCCTCCAAATAATAGATTATTACTTCTTATGTCCTGTATCGTCCTATTCACGGCTTCTATATACATTTTATTTGCCCATAGTGCATTCGTCCTGTACTACAAATACACAATCTTGTAGTACTTTGGCTTTGAGTCTATTTTTGGATATACTGCAGATTGGATTTTCCATACGGTCTAAATCTAGTGGGATTGTAAACATAGAATTTAAAGTTTTCCTCCAGGAAGTAAGGTTGCCGCTATGCTGAACAATGCGACTGCTATGGCAATTTTCTTTTCTGCACGTATTTTGGCCGGAGTATAATACAGCTTCCCTATTTCAATCGGATATTATTTAATATTTCATTTCTTTTCATTGGTTTTAATTTTTTTTTTATGGGACCATATTTTTTTTCTATAATATAAGTAACCTAAGTTACTCCTTTTTACATCAGCTATCTGCAAGTGAAAGTCCCGTTAAAATCGGTCCAGCCGTTTCAATCGGTTTAAGGATTAGCCGGAACAAACAGACAGACAGAAATTGTAAAATATGTTATTTTGGTCTACTATTACCACTGTCCACCCCCTGCTTGTCCACCCGGGCGGACAAGGACACAACATTTAAATATAATTCCCACTGTCCCCGAGGGGTGGCCAGTGAGAATCATTATTAAGATAATTCACTGTGGCTCACAGTACTGGTGATACTGATAGACACTTATTTATTTTAACAACAACAAAAAATGGATTCTATGTCAAAATTTAAAAATGTTGTTTAAAAATTGACAAGTCATATTTAATTGTCAATTTATTTAAAGACGACTTATTTTCCTCATATTATTATTTACTAGTACTGCTGTATCTATATACAGTACTATACAGTCTAGTTCTAATTAAGTTCACCTATTTTAAAATAGTTACATCTTCAAAATAAAGTAAAGTTTGTGGGTAGTTTTGACTTAATATATAGTTCCGCGTATTGAACCTTTTACTTATTAACAACGAGTGTATCCCTTGCCTCGTAACCAGCCATGTCCAAGTTAAATACTTGCGGCAGTAATTCTTCAGGAACATTTCATTTTTGGTACGTCTATAGAAAATGTGGTCAGATTTTATTGCACGCAGGTCACGAATACATTGTGAAGCGCAGATATAAAAGTGGTTTAGTAATATGGGAATGCACTAATAGAAAGAAGGAGAAATACAGAGGACGAATTAAAATAAAGGTGAGTTAAAAATTAGGCATTACGATTCTTACAATCTAAATTGTACATTTTCCTAATATTATAAATAAATGTGAAAGTTTAGATGTTTGTTACGTAGTCCCACCATAACTACTGGACCGATGTGGCTAACATTTGGAGCGGAGATAGTTTACTACCCTGGCTTTATTTTTTATATTAAATGCGGAAATAGCTCTGTCTTAATAAAAAGTAAACTAATGGCTTTTCAAATCGAATGTCTATCGAAATTTTATTTTACAAATCTTATTTAACGAACGACGGATGGACGTTTTTACAATACTTTTTTTTTTTCAATAGGACCTTATTATTATTGAAAAGCAACCGCATCATTGCCCACCCGAATTCGCCAAAAACATCCTGGAAGAAAAAATACAACAATGCAAAGACAAAGTAGTTTCTCCTCATTATCCTTCCGTGCCACAAACATTTAATGCTATGGTGAGTCAATTCAAAGATTCCGAAATGGATTTAATCAAAAAAGTACCGTCATTTAAAAGAATAAAATCTAATCTATACTGACAAAGAAACAAAACTGCAGGGATGGTAAAAATTCAATGCAGAAATGTAGAAGAATTGCAAATTCCTCAAAAGTACAAGCAATTTCTTTTAGCGGATTACTATTACAATGGCAACCGTATTTTAGTATTTTGTGTTGAAGAAGCAAAACAGTATATTTGTGAGACTCGTGATTTTTATTGTGATTGTACCTTCAAAAGCTGTAGTGAAACTTTCACACAACTGTACTCGATACATGGTGATGTTTACAGTGCAGAAAATAGTACCAACATAATCCCATTGATTTACGCCTTAAGACTTTCCGAGACGTTAAGTCTTACACTATTTTATTTTATTTGATTAAAAGTCAGATTCCACAATGGGCTCCTATAAAATTTACAATAGGCTTTGAGAAAGCAGCTATGAAGGCCATCAGATCAGCAATATTGAAAGGATGTTATACACATTTCAAAAAACCGATATGGAGTAAAGGGCGTGATTTAAAACTTACAACATCTGAAGATATGTTTAAAATTCGAGAGGTAGCATTGACTGCGGTACTTCCATTAGTACCCCAGACAGAAATAAAAAACGGATGGCGTTATATAACCCGCATAAGTACTAAAGATGCAAATGATTTGAAATTTTGGAAATACGTAGAAGATCGTTGGATGACAGATTGCTTCTTAAAAGTATGGTGTATCTTAAGGGAAAGGCATCGCACGACTAATGCTGTCGAAGGATGGCACCATAAACTGAATAAAGCAATAGATAAAAAAAAAACCAAACATGCTGCAAGCTTTAAACATTATTCAAGAAAACGCATTTTTTTTCGTTGTGCGAAAAATTCAGCTAAGCCAAAATATTGTGAATAACTAAAAAATGAAAAAAGAAATATATTTTCAGTGATCAGTATATTCAAGAAACGCAACTGGAATTTGTAAATGGCCAAATAACCGTAGGACACTTTCTGGAAATGATGAGAAATTAATACTGCAATGATTGGTAAATTACTATTGCAAGTATTTACTTTTGTTTTTGTTTTTATAAAAAAAAGAATAAGAATTTAAACTTAGGTAGATTTTTATTACGATTTTAAGATATAAGTTATTATTAAAGTTGAATAGAGTTAAGTTCAATAAAATTAAGTTCTATAAGTTCATTACAGTTCAATAAATGTCTATCAGCTAGAGTTGGACTAAGAGAATGTTTTGTTTTACTAGTGACGCAGTCCACCAGAGGTGGCCATTGTAAATGTTTGAAAAAGTTGTAGCCGTATCCATCACCACCAGTACTGTGAGCCACAGTGAATTATCTTAATAATGATTCTCACTGGCCACCCCTCGGGGACAGAAGGAACTGTCCCCGAGGGGTGGGGTGGGGGGTTATTTTTAAAAGTTGTGACCTTGTCCGGCGGTTATTGTAATATTACAAACAGACACTCCAATTTTATCATTTGTTTTAATTTTTTTTTCGTGGGACCCTATTTTTTTTCTAAGATAGAAGTAGCTAAAGTAACTCCTTATTACATCAGCTATCTGCCAGTGAAAGTCGCGTCAAAATCGTTTCAGAGATTAGCCGGAACAAACAGACAGACAAAAATTGTAAAGAATGTTATTTTGGTATATGTACCGTGGGGCACTATTAATAATGGTCGGTCTGTATTCATAATACCCGACTCAATTGGGCAATGTGATTAAAACAGCATGATTAATCACTTTTCCCGGCCATTATGAATAATGCCCACCCTATCTTGGGCAAAGTAATAAAATAGGTGAACTGTAGTTTTTTTGTTTATTAAATGAAAATAGACTTACAAAATGTTCATGAAAAGTTAACGAAAAATAAACAATTGAACATAGTAATTAAAAAATAAACAGTTAAAAATGTAATAACATCAGTAGTTACCTATATTTATTTTGACAAAAATATTACTTAAGAACAATAGTTTAAAAATTAGTAAAGTGAGAAAAATCAACAGAAATATCTAATAATTAAGGACTGAAGGAAGAAAGAATTATTTATTCTTGCAAGATGAGCTTTTGTGACATTTGGAATTGCAAAGAATGTTTGATTTCTTGCATTTACAACGGTTTGAATTGCAGTCACCACTGCAGTTACAATGCTGGAAGCTTTGTCCATCAAAATGAGAGTCTCTTTTGTCACTTGCACTTTGGTTAAAAATGAATAATACTCATCGCGAGAAAATAACTGAGTGTTTTTCCCCTTCGTTAATCTTAATTTATGAATTTCTTCGTTAACACATTCCGGGACACACACGAGACACAATAGAAGTTTTATTGTTATTATGTCGAGGGGCGTTAAGTGTCCCGGAATGTGTTAAAACGTCTTTTCATATCCATCATATCCATGGATGCCGCCATTTTGCGAGATTAACGTACTCAATGCACTCACGTGTTCTCGTTCCGAAGTATTACTGCGAACTAATACGTTGCCGCGTCGCTGCGTGCGCGCGCGGCCCTCCCCCCGCACCTCGCATGTTGCAAGGCATATTATATTCATACTGCCCGGTCCATGTGATAAATTCAAGCTATCGCTCTTGGGCATTTTTAATAATGGCCGGTCCTTATTAATAATGCCCAGTTAATCACGTTGCCCGTAACATATACATCCATAAGCATTTAGTAAAAAGCGGTTATTTAATATTACAATCAGACACTCTAATTTTATTTATTTGTATTAGATAGTATAAAACAAAGTCGCACCTCCCCCCGCACCTCGCATGTTGCAAGGCATATTATATTCATACTGCCCGGTCCATGTGATAAATTCAAGCCATCGCTCTTGGGCATTTTTAATAATGGCCGGTCCTTATTAATAATGCCCAGTTAATCACGTTGCCCGTAACATATACATCCATAAGCATTTAGTAAAAAGCGGTTATTTAATATTACAATCAGACACTCTAATTTTATTTATTTGTATTAGATAGTATAAAACAAAGTCGCTCCCGCTTCCTATTAACTTAGTCTAGTGCCCTCATTGGCAATTTTTATTTTTATTCATCTGGAGTTAAGAGACTTGTATTTACATAATTAAGTATCTTATTAATTCCTGAGCATTGCCCTTCCATCCAAATCCGTTTAGCAGATTTTGCAACAATCCGGTCCTTATATCCAAACAAACAGACAAAAGTTCTTAATTACTTTTGTCTTATATGCACCTATTGATTCTGATGACAAACAATATTGATACATAACATTTTCCTAATGCGCAAAACGAAACTTTTTATCACTCAAAATGTACATTCAAGTAGAAATTCAGTCCGTTTGGATCTATTCTAAACATTTACTTCACAAGCATTAGGAGTCGGTGCAAATAATTTGTTGTTCATGCAAAACCCTTCTCCTGGCAATAGGAGCCGTAGGTATAGATATGCAATGCACTGGGTTTAAACCCAGTGCTTTGGTAAACACCCGATAAACACCCGCAAACACCCATAAATACCCAGAAAATTGGGTGTTTTGATTTGACGAAATTACATTAGTGATGTTAAAAAATATTGTTTTAAAAGTGATTTTCATTCATATTCTGAAACACTATCTATCTTACATCATTGTAGGCAATATTAGTAGGATCAGGGAGGGTAAAATAAAATAGTATGATAAAACGAACTTTGCAAAATCACATTTTCTTTCATTTCTTAATTTTTAATAACTTGTGTGGACACAAGAAGACTCGAGCGTTAGCGTGTTAGTTGTCACTTTCTTCATTTGTAAGTTGATTTACATAACACCCCTTAGCTTCCTGTAAATACTTTAATATTTGTTCGTAACATTTGGTGCACACACACGGCTTAATATACTTTCCGCCACTAATTTTCCGAGCAGCTTAATTCATTTGTTTTCTCCCTCTCCATATAAAGCACATTCTGAACAATCAGACTTCTAAATTATCTTTTAATTCTTTCCAAAAAAACAAAAAGAATAAAGGAATTTGTAGATCGACTGAGCTAAGCAACGTAGCGCGGTACGTATTCTGTCAGCTCCGTGTACATAAGCAGCAACCGAGCAATCAATCAACTCAGCCTATTGCGGTCCACTGCTGGACATAGGCCTCTCCCAAGCTGCGCCATAACACCCTGTCCTCCGCCTTCCGCATCCAGTCCGTCCCAGCCACTTTCTTTAGGTCGTTCGTCTATCTAGTTGGGGGGCATCCCACACTTCGCTTGCCGATACGCGGTCTCCACTCAAGGACTCGTCTGCTCCACCGGCCATCGGTCCTTTGACAAACATGGCTAGCCCACTGCCACTTCAGTTTGTTTGTTCTGCAAACTATGTCGGTAACTCCGGTTCTTTTACGGACAATTTCATTCCTGTTAGGTGCAAATTACACAGAGACGGTTTAAGGTGAAGTCGCGGCGCAGGCATGTTGCCGCTGCAAAACGTTTTCATACAAAATGTACGAAGGCGACTTGTCGTGAATTACATTCAAGCGGCGCGGGCCTTTACATTACGTCGTCTCTGTGTAATTTGCGCCTTAAGGTCGCGATTGAGCAGAACCGAGGGTTGAAAGTGTTCGCCCAGCGATTAGGGAGGTCCCATCTAACGAAACTGAGAACTGCGATTGGCAAAATCGAGACTTCAAAGTCCGAGATACTCGGGGAAGACGAGGATTTTTACGGGCACCTATACTCAACGGGTGAAACAACAATTAACGCGCCGCTACTTGAAGGACATCCCGGATATCGACCAGTGCGAGATTAGGGCGGCCCTCGAGCAGCTAATGAACCACAAGGCACCTAGGGATGACGGAATAACGACAGAGCTCCTTAAAGCGGGCGGGGCTCCAGTCTTGAGAGAGTTAGCGAGTCTCTATAACTCCGTCATCCAAGAGGGTACAACGCCCGAGGCGTGGAGCAGAGGTGCGGTGGTTCTGTTCTTCAATAAAGGTGACAAATCCTTGCTGAAGAACTGCAGACCCATCTCACTTCTGAGCCACGTATGCAAGCTATTACCGAGGGCCATCACGAACCGTCTCGCCAGGCGACTTGAGGAGTTCCAGCCGCCAGAAAAAGCCGGTTTTCGAAAAGGCTTCAGCACCGTAGATCACATCCATACTGTTCGGCAATCTGTACAGAAGACCGAGGAGTACAATCAGCCGCTGTGAATGGCACTTGTGGACTACGAGACAGCCTTCGACTCCTTCGAAATATGGGCAGTTCTGGCTTCTCTGCAACGATGTCGAATTGACTGGCATTTACATCGAAGTGTTGAAATGTGTGTTTGACGCTGCCCAGATCCAGGATTAGAAAACCAGCCACATCCAACTGCTCAGTGGGGTGAGACAGGGGGATGTAATATCCCCTAAATTGTTTTCAAATGCGTTGGAGGACGTCTTTAAGACCCTGGATTGGACTGGACAGGTTATCAACGTGAGCGGCGAGTACATTTCACATCTTCGATTCGCCGATGACATCGTCGTAAAGACAGAGATGCTGGAACGTGAGGCCAAATTTTGCATATTATCCTAAATGGAGCCTCTCGGCGGGTTGACCTCGGCATGAATTTGGACAAGACGAAAGTCGACAATTCGCACGTATTGTCGAGTCCAATCCACATCGAAGGGTCGCTTCTCGAAGTTGTAAAGAATTATGTCTACCTAGGGCAAGTAATCCAGCTCTGTAGACACAAGTTTGAGAAAGAAGCCGACAGAAGGATCCGGTGGGTTGGGCAGCATTTGGAGAACTCCGTCAAGTCTTCTCGTAGGCGACGAGAGTTTGAAGACTATGGTGTTAACCAGTGCTCCTGCCTGTGTCTTGTCCTGTCGTTCCTTCAGTATTCATCGATTTAGACATAATAACAAAAGAAATCGACTTTCAACGGAAAGAGCTGCAAAAATTTCATATGTTTGTTACAACTGGAATCATAAACATAAACTTAATAATGAGAACATTCAATTAGATGAAGAAAATGAAGACGAAAACATAATAGAGACTTTTATAGACCAACTTTGAGAGCTATCAACTAAACGAGGAAAATGAAAACAGAATAGAGCGTTATAATATGGACCAGATGATATTGGACGACTACAACGAACCTTCAACGTCAGGGGAAGCCAGACAACCATTAAATTTTGTCGTCTGTAACAATAATAATGTAAAATCCGATAGTGATTGATTGTTAAGTAGGTAATTTTTTTTTGATTAGCATCAGGAAAAGATCTTTTCTTGCATTATTTTATTTCACATAATTATGTATAATTCAATAAAAAGCAATAATAATTAAAAACAAAATGTCATGTGAAATCAGCGTAAATACTATATCTGTGACTACATTATCAAACAGTCGTATCGTTTACGTCGATTTCACCCAATTTTTAGGGATTATGTTTCTTCCGTACGATTATTGTATAGGAAAGTTACAATTTTTATATAAAAAATTTTTACACCCGAAATTTGGGTGGAAATCGTGTTTTAACCCCAAAACTCTCAAAACACCCGATCTAAACCTGAGCTTAAGCACGGGTGGGTGGATTGCCCATCTACAGCCGTAGGTAATCCTCTAGGCGTACTGCACAGGCGGTCCTGTACCCGCGTGACTATGTGTCTGTGTGCAGTCTCAGCACTACATTTTAATGCTTTAATGTGATGACAACATTATTTACTTTCATTCCTCTTGTAAAAATTATATTTTATTGCTAACAAAAAGTTAATTTGAACTTAAAACAGATAATTCTTGAATGTTTCCTCGAACATGGCCACAAAATACAGATAGTACAGAAGGCAATCTACATACAAAGTACGCTCGAGCAACGCACACATAGACACCGCTCACGGACACGTTATCTCGGACGGGTTGGGAGTAGTGCGAGCGCGGGTGCCATCCGCTTGAGACACGCGTCTGTGAAGTGCAAAAATGGAGCAACAAAAAAATGCCTATCTAAGCTCGCTTTATATAACGGGGAAAGTATAGTGTGTCTCATTATTATCAGCCATATTTGAATTAGAGTGGGCTACAGTGGGCTGCAGTGGGTTGTGTGTTGAATAATGCGCAATAGAAAAACGGTTTTCAGTTCAAATGAGATTATAATTTCACAAACAATTTAATCACGCTAGCAAATTACACACTAGGTAGGTACACGACACAACGAGATACGGAACGCCGACAGTTTCTGAGCACATGTTGTTCGTACTATGTCCAATGTCCAAGAGCACCACATCGTT
This sequence comes from Mesoligia furuncula, assembly GCA_916614155.1. NCBI lineage: Eukaryota > Metazoa > Arthropoda > Insecta > Lepidoptera > Noctuidae > Mesoligia > Mesoligia furuncula. The sequence goes on from OU744801.1 coordinate 29,685,651, forward strand.
CTTCTCGCTCTGTCCTCCAGCGTCGACCCCCCACGAACTTAGGCTAGACTCTGTCAAGCGCCACCAGATGGCGCTAGCGTTCCGATTTCGGTTGTCAAGTCAGCTCCAGTACTAATGACGTTTCCGACATATACAGGGTTATTATGAAACCCTTAGCTATATTTTTTTCTCTAAACCAGAATCGATAACAGAACACAAAAGTGAAAAAAAAAAATTTTTTTTTTTCTTCTTTAGAATGTCCTAAAAATTCATAAAAAGTAGGATAAAATAGCAATGTGAATGACCTTAGGTTACATTAAGCACACACGAGTAGGCAGCGAGCGGGACATACACAGGAGCGGGAGGGCGCAAGGTGCGCGGAGGAGGGGGAGGGGGCGGCGCACGCGGCTACTGTATGCCGCCGCCCGCAACATCGAACAGTTGCCCGCCGGTCGCCGACTCGTTATCAACCCGTGACGCAAACGCGCTACCTGCGTCGCTATTAGTCGGCTGAAGTGATAACAAAATGTACAGTAACCGGGAGTATTATGAAATGGTGAGAGTGTACATAGAAAGTGTCGAAAGTCTTTACCAAGCTCGAAGGCTCTACGAGACGGAATCCATCCCCCGACTACGTGCTCAAGGACTTTCCAACCCAACGATTTCTCATCGTAACACGATTTTAGCGGCGAATCAACGGCTCCTTGATTATGGTCAATTCACAGTGCCTACACACGCGTCCGGTTCTGGTCGACCAAATAAAATTACAATCGGACTTGAAGACGAAGTTTTAGATTACCTACTTCGAGCGAAATCCGAGGGCAAGTACCTACCAACGACGCCGCACGTGTTTTTAATTTAAGCCAGCCAACAGCATGGAAAATTCTGAAGAAGGCTGGTCTACATCCGTACCACTACCAGAGAGTTCAACAGCTGAATGATGCCGATGCGCTACCGCGACGAGTTTTCTGTGAGTGGTTAGTTCAAAATCAAAACGTCAACATTTTGTGGACTGACGAAGCACTTTTCACTCGGATCGGACTCTACAATCGCCGCAACGAGCACTGGTGGTCATTCCGAAACCCTCATGTAATTCGTGAAGATTACCATCAAGTGCGATTCAGCGTCAATGTGTGGGCAGGCATTATTGGCAACACGATTCTCGGACCATATTTTATTGAAGGCCATCTCACTGGAGGTACCTATCTCGATATGTTGCGGGGTGTAATAACAGAATTTTTAGAAAACGTACCGATCGCGTACCTACGCGATTTTTATTATTATTATCAACAAGACGGGGCTCCCCCGCATTACGCCCGCGATGTTCGAGAATACCTGAATAGTGAGTACGGAGAACGATGGATAGGCCGCGGTGGACCCGTGGCTTGGCCTCCTAGGTCGCCGGACCTTACTCCATGTGATTTTTTTTGTGGGGTGAAATTAAACGTCTTGTTTATCATAATGAGTTGCAAAGTTTAGAGGACCTAAGACTAAAAATTTATTAGTGCATTTGACATTGTTAAAACTAATAGTGCAGTGCTCGATAGACTCCGGAGAAATGTAATTAAACGTGCAAGTCTTTGTTTGGAGAGAAATGGATTTCACTTTGACCAATTGTTACAGTATGATTGACAGTAAGTTTTGTACCTAATTTTTTATTGATTAATCTTCAAAATTGTAAACATAAGTTGGTTGCCATTTCTTTAAAAATACGCCAAAATACGGTCCTCATCCCATAAAAGTATGAATTCAATATTGTACCTTAAGACAATCACGTACATTAGAAAATTGCATGTTTAGCGGCATACGTTTATGATCGCCGGCTATTCGGTCAGTGACCGCTTCACGTACCTGCAGCGTTGACGATAAATTTGGCTATTTTGTTGGACCACTTCAAAACGTAATAATTGCTTATTTGTTGATAAAACATAAATCAAAATAAAATTAGCAAATCATATTATTAATTTAGTACACGTTCTGTTGAAATAGCTAAGGGATTTGTTATAACCCTGTATAATAGTTTCCTATTTTGAATCAGTATAAACGAAGTAACTTTTTTGTAAGGTAAATTCACGCCACCAACTATTAACAAGATTTTTTGGCTGTAGATATTGTATTGTTTTTAGTGTCATTTGATAGGTTTAGGTTTAAAACAGATAGGGCAAAATAATTTGTGTAAATAGGGTAATCCGTTTTGAAGTTATTAGGGATTTTCGATAGTGAAAATTGACAAATGTAGGTAAAACATATGTTTTTGTTCTGTAAACTTTTTGTATTGTAATAGGTACTATGTTTATTGTTTTATGTTTATTGTAGAATAAGCTCAACAATAAATCAAACAACTAGATACGAGTGCCACTACCACGATAGCTTTTTGTGCATAAGCCAAAGTTGACAACTCTAGCGCGACCGTCGAGCGTAGGTATGAAAAGTGAAGTACATGTCATGTGATTGCCTTCTGTACTATCTGTATTTTGTGACACGGCTTTGCATGCATTTGTGGCTTTAATTACAAAGTTTGCGAACTCCCTTTTTGTCTATATTGTTAATTAATAAAATGGCTGTTATTTAATGAAAGCTTTGTGTCTCGCAATAACATCACATTGCTTGTTTTTATCGGATGCCGGCGACGTTTCAATGAAAACCAATTATAATAAAAAGCGAGAAAGTTATGACGAATAATTCCCGTTCTTCATGAAGCATGGAAGAAAGCGACTGCTTGTGTCCACGCTGTGCGCACAATGGGCGCGGTTCAGATTGTTTGGCGTACAATAGCGGCGGAATGCCGGGGCTTTGCCACAACATAAAAGTTATCAAAATTCCCATTCCCACCAACATTTAATAGTGTAAGTAAATTACGACTGCTTGTATAAAACACATCATTATAAAACACATTCTAAATAATGCACGACTTGAAAATTAATTTACTTACGTCGAGCAGTTTCAACTTCAAGCATTCCATTAATTGTTCTATAACATACATCGCTATATGAACTACTAGCTTCTGCCCGCGACTTCGTCCATGTAAAATTTCTTGTTTTAACATAATATTATTATGTATGCTCTATGACACTCGGCAATACTGTAACTTTCCATTATGGAAAGAATTTTCGGAATGGGAACAGTAGTTTCGAAGATTATGCCTTCCATACAAACTCACAATATGTAGATAACTCTCCAGATAATGATGTTCATCATCATCATCATCATCATTTCAGCCGAAAAACGTCCGCTGCTGGACATAGGCCTCTCTCAAAAGGGGGGGGTTTGCCATAATCGCCACGCTTGGCAGGCGGGTTGGCGATCGCAGTATGGTATGGTGGTGGAATGCATAGAGAACGCTGCTGCCCATTCTCCGGTACGCCCCTTAGTCGCATTTTACGACACCCACGGGAAGTATGTAATGATATTCTCACCCACATTATCTTCCTCAGTATCATTGTTGGTACTTCTGAGTTCTAATATTTCGTGGGTTCCATTATTTATGAAGGTACCTAGTTCTTGTTAAACTAGTTCTGACATGTTAGGTGAAACAAATTGCCTCCATTTTTTGCGAATCTTTGATATGATACATACGCGTGTATTTATTTATTATGTGTGGGTTTGCAAGTTATTTTGTTTGACCTAAACAAATAATTATGTTGAAGCAACAACACTGAATAAGTTTTGAAAAAAAAAAATAGATAAGGTTTTTCTTGAAATTGCACTGATGAAATTGAAACACCTATCTGGTGTAAAATCAAATAAATTGTCTACCTGACGCTCACAGCACATTGTCTACCTGACGCTCATAGCACATGTCTATCTGACGCTCCCAGCACATTGTCTTCCTGACGCTAACAGCACAATGTCTACCTGACGCTCACAGCACATGTCTATCTGACGCTCCCAGCACATTGTCTTCCTGACGCTAACAGCACATTGTCTACCTGACGCTCACAGCAAATTGTCTTCTTGACGCTAACAGCACATTGTCTACCTGACGCTCACAGCACATTATCTACCTGACGCTCACAGCACATGTCTAGCTGACGCTCCCAGCTCATTGTCTACTTGACGCTCACAGCATATTGTCTACCTGACGCTCACAGCACAATGTCTACCTGACGCTCACAGCACTTGTCTACCTGACGCTCATAGCACATGTCTATCTGACGCTCCCAGCACATTGTCTTCCTGACGCTAACAGCACATTGTCTACCTGACGCTCACAGCAAATTGTCTTCCTGACGCTCACAGCACATTGTCTACCTGACGCTCACAGCACAGTACTCCTTTTACCGCCTTTTCTTCATTTATTGATTTCACACTTAAGAAGGTAGGTAAGTATATGTGAAAAGAACCGAAACAAAAGTTAAATTATATCTGTCGGTTAGATATCCGCTGAGCTTGCCTGCTGTGACGTCACAGCCCACAGTACATTATAACATTTTATATGAGAGCAAATTGCACTTCTAGCACTTTACTGCTTGGAGCAGTTCTCTTCAAATATTTTTATATTTCTCATCCCGGAGAGTCTCTCGAGGGGATCGTCCGGGGCCTGTATTGCTGCCCACAGATACTTTTGAGGAATAAAAGTTTATTACCGACCTAACAGCTGCGTCCGTCCGTCTGTTGATCTGTTCAGAACTTGGGCAACGTTCTACTAAATGAAGACAAAATTGTTTTAATTTTATTGATATTGAGATGGGTTTTTGACTATAATAGTAAAAACCGCATCACTCTAATCTCGCGATGATTCCAAACGTCAACGTAAAGTTATTAATGTTGTTTTGTTTATTACAGATGCTGTGGATGTCTTGAAAGTAAAGTTCAGCCCCAACGACTTCAGGGTGCGGGCTTATGGAGAAGCAGAAGTTAGGGTAAGGCATATATTCTCAATTTAAACATGATACACTTGTGGCGAAATAACAATCAACAGACATTAAATTGGGAAACATGGGAAAAATTCACGAAAAAAATAATAATGAGGTAATTCATTTTCTCATACATTCGTTCTTATTGATTCTGAGCCGGTACGAAGTTCGCCGACTCAGATAGTGTTTACTTAAGTAAGCAACGAGTTTGGCGTACTTACGTAAACAGAGCTTTTTAGCTAATTTCAACTTCATTTAATGTGTGGTACATCATTTGGTATGTTTTAATTAGTTTCTAGTTCAGCGTTAAACACAATGGCACTGGGCTCTCGTAGACAGAGGTCGGGTCGGTCGGGAATGTTCAGCATCGCAAAGAAAATGCAAATGTTCCAACCTGCTCACAGACATTTTAATTTAAATGTTTCTGGTATTCGTAGGTTTTGAAACTATGTTTGTAGTAATAAAACCACTCATGCAGAAAATGGAAGAATACAGTTTTTTTTATTTACACAATTTAGTGCAAAAGCCAAGTATATTGTATCATCCTCATCTATATTTCGTGGAAAACGTTACCATATTTTCCTTATTCGTTTTGCTGATGAAATCTCAATTTCCAAGTAAAAGCCCTCCCTTTACCAGTTATTCGGTCATTTCCCCTTAAATAAATGTATTTCTTACTCCCATTTTTAAAATTCGATGCTAAGCACTCCAACCCTATCCGAAGATTTTTTATTATTTTTCTTTACAATTTTTCTCTTGCAAAGCTATGACGAAGATTTGAAATATCATGAATTACTCGTTTTATGAAATCGATATTTTATTTATATTTATAGTCTGTTTTTTTTTAACAAACGAGTACTGAAAGCTTTGACTGCGTTTCTATTGGTCCACGTAATCAACATAAAGTCCGTTCCACACAAACGCTCTAGTTACACCTGTCATATGTACATTCAGTTGATTCATCAACTACCCGCGCGTCTCATGTGTTTTAGTGAGTGAACCAGACGATATTGTTTGTGCGTTAGTCATGGCGGACATGTCTGCTGTAGTTAAGCGTACTAAGCGTCTTTTGCAATCTACAGAAATCTATAAAAAAATCAAATATACAGAAATCTATACTATTACAATATTGTTTTATTGTTATTTATTTATGAAAATATCATATAACGCGCGAAAGAAAATTTTGTTCCGAATATACTAAGTATGCAAAAAATCTTAAAATAATAATTTAATTTTCTCTACAGTAAATTTTAGAAGTATTCAATATGAACGGGCCTTAACAATTCAAAACTAGAACAAAGGCGTTGGCGCCACCCCGACCAATGACCCATCTCACTCTGTCAATTTCGGAAATGTGCGATAGACATACTCAGTACTCGTTTGTTAAAAAAACAGACTACAGTATGTAGTATTTATGTATCTTATAGAGTATATTGTATTTATATACTCTTTATTGTGCACCAGTGACAACCCCATTTTTAACCGACTTCAAAAAAGGAGGAGGTTTCTCAATTCGACTGTATATATATATTTTTTTTTTATGTGTTCGCGGATAACTTCGTCGTTTATGAACCGATTTTGATTATTCTTTTTTGTTGGAAAGGAGATATGCCAAGGGTGGTTCCATGATAAGGAAACCAGGATCTGATAATGGTATCCCAGTGAAATCGAGGGGAACATTCGAAAATCGTAGGAGCGACTAGTGCGTTTGTAAATTTTTTTATTAAGTATTTTTAAAGCACTACAATTTAATGAAGGCCTGGAGTCGATCTAATGATGGAGCCGAAAGACAGTCGAGGGGACTCCTCAACGATTTACAGCAGTTACCTTGTGTTTGGGCTTGATTCATTTGTATTGTATACTGTTTCGACGGCACGGTTGGCGCAGTGGTTAGTGGTTAAGCCACAGTATAAAATTACCGTGGTTAAGCGATTGACTACTGCGCTGCGTGTCGCGGGTTCGATTCCCGCACGGAACAAATATTTGTATGACCTACAAGGAGTTGTTCCGGGTCTGGCTGTTTGTGCATGTGAGTTTAAATGTTTGTAAACGCACTCACAGTACAGGAGAAATTCCTAGTTGGGGCAACGTTTTTAAAAAGAAAAAAAAATAGTGATATGAATTAACGCTTGATTTATTTTATTTTATTTATTTGTATTGATGTGAACTTTACACCTAGATGGGTTGTGACTGTCATTAGCGGTCTGATAATGAAGACGAAGGACAGTTAAGGGAACTCCTCAATAGTTTACAGTAGCTACCTTGTGTTTGGAATTAATTCATATTTTTAGTTTTATTTTTTATGTATGTTCACCGATTACTCGAAGACGGCTGGACCGATTCCAAAAGTTCTTTTTTTATTTTAAAGGGCTCTTGAGGTGGTCCCATTAGCATCAAATTGGAATCTGATGAGAGGATCCCATGGAAATCGAGGGAAACCCTCAAATTTTATAGGCAAAGCTATAGCGATTTGGGTATTTTTTTAAAGTAACTTGAGCATTTGCTCTCCGAAATCATCATTTGGTAAAGTGGAGCTGACGTTGAAGACCACAGATGGCCATCTGAACTACTCAATGACAAATATTTCACGGGTTGCGATTCGATTACTTTAATATGGTTGCTAAGCAATTTATGCTCGTCACAATGCGTATGGTGAGTGATTGTTGAGGAGTTCTCCTGGTTCTTACCGGGAGAACTCCTCAACAATTAACGTCCTAGCATCGGGAAAAGCAATATTTTGTAAAAGGTGATGAACAGTTGGTATTAGGCTATTGTAACTTAGATAAATTACAAACTGACCAACTAAAAAGTGAAAAATAAAAACATTTTTACAAAAAAAAAACAACCGACTTCCAAAAAAATACTACAAATTGAAAAATAATTTTAATTTCGGAAGTCGGTGTCGATAAACGAAAATGCGGAACCAAAGACACCGACTTCCGAAATTAAAATTATTTTTCAATTTGTAGTGTTTTTTTGGAAGTCGGACAGTAGCCTAATGCCAACAATTTGGCATTAGGCTATTGTAACTTAGATACATTACAAACTGACCCACTAAAAATGAAAAATCAAAACATTTTTACAAAGTCAGTTTTTTTTTTGTAAAAATGTTTTTATTATGTCCACGCAATCATTTTCTATTCCAAGGTTGCCCGGAAGACATGACAGAAAGAGATTATATAAATGACTTACCTTATTACTTAAGCAATAATAACAAGATGGTATTATTGGCATCGGTCTGTGTGGTGCCGGACTTAAAGAATACCACCACCCCTTACTGCCCGTGGGTGTCGTAAAAGGCGACTAAGGGTCTTACCGGAGAATGGGCAGCAGCGTTCTCTATGCATTCCACCATCATACCATACTGCGATCGCCAACCCGCCTGCCAAGCGTGGCGATTATGGCAAAGCCCCCCAAAAATCGGGGGAGGCCTATGTCCAGCAGTGGACGTCTATCGGCTGAAATGATGATGATGATTATTGGCATAATTATGACACTTACACATATTCTTTAAATCCAACGTCAGTTAGTCAACTTCAAGACACTAATAATTATAGACCCGTATCGGTTTTGCCGGTTTTTAGCAAGGTGTTCGAAAAAGTAATGTTAAATCAAATGCTCAATCATTTTAATCGTAATAACATCTTACACGATCAACAGTATGGTTTCACCAAAGGACGTTGTACAACCGACGCCGGTGTCACCTTATTAAAACACATCTTTAACGCATGGGAAGAGGCACAAGATGCTATAGGCATTTTTTGTGACCTATCCAAGGCATTTGATTGCGTGAATTACGAAACACTGCTCTTGAAACTTGAGCATTACGGACTAGGTAAGCTTGCTCTTAGCTTAATAGAATCATATTTAAATGATAGATTTCAGCAAGTTCAAATTAACGGTGTGAATTCATCGGGCTTAAAAGTCAAAATGGGAGTACCGCAGGGCTCAATATTGGGGCCATTCCTATTTTTAGTATATATAAATGATTTACCTCATTTACTGAAAAACCAACCACAAATGGTGTTATTTGCTGATGACACATCACTGATTTTTAAAGTAAGCAGACGTGCACAGGAGCTTGACGACGTAAATAACGCTATGCATGTGGTCCATAATTGGTTTACTGTGAATAATTTGGTATTAAATGAGAAAAAAACTAAATGCATTAGATTCGCTTTACCGAATGTTAGAAGTAATGAATGTCATGTTGTATTGAATAGGGAGACACTTGAATTCGTCGAAAATACGGTTTTTCTGGGGATCGCGCTTGACCCAAAGCTACAGTGGGGTCCGCACTTAACATCACTTGCAGGGCGGCTAAGTTCGGCCGCTTACGCTGTTTGGAAAATTCGCCAATTAACAGACGTGGATACCGCGAGACTGGTCTATTTTAGTTACTTTCATAGCATCATGTCTTACGGTATTTTGTTGTGGGGACGGGCTGCAGATATTGATTCTATCTTCATTCTGCAAAAGAGGGCTGTCAGAGCCATCTACAAGCTCAGCAGACGCGATTCTCTACGAAAACTGTTTAAAGAAATTAACATAATGACGGTTCCTTGTCAATATATATATGAAAACATTATGTACGTTCGAAAAAATCTACATCTTTTTAGTAAGATAAGTGACAGGCATAATTTTAACACTAGAAATAGGGACAAATTAGATCAACCGCGTTTCAGATTGTCTAAAGTAAAAACTTCTTTTATGGGTTACTGTGTAAAATGTTATAATAAAATACCATTCGATATTCTTCAATTAAATGAGAAGAAATTTAAAACATGCATTAAACGCACACTATGTAGACAAGCATATTACAAGTTGGATGATTACATCGTAGATAAATATGCTTGGCTTAATGCTGGTCCTGCTCCACAGGCACTTGGGCTCACTAGTTAAAATTTCAATATTTGGAAGAGGTGCTTCCCTTTTTCTTTTTCAATATTTCTGACATTACAAACATTACTTTTTTATTTTATTCAATCCAGTTTTAATTGTTGAATACTGCAATATTGATACCTCTTCCTGATTGGTAGTAAATTATATTAACATCTTAAATAAATTGCAAACTATAGTTTTGTATAATTTAGAAGCATTTTTTTTTTAATTTTTGTAAATGTAAGAACCATGTTTCCGTTTATTATAATTTTTTTTGTTGTTGACTTGAAAGAGCATGGCAGTTGAGAACGTGTCATGCTCACTTAAATGTCTCACCGATGGTGGCGCGTGTGTTGGATTATTCGGTTCCCTACAAAATGGTTGAGCTGGGTGGTGCTGATCCACGCGTCATGTTCGTGAACGGGTGCCGTCGGTTGAGACTGGTCATCTCTTAACTGCCAAGGCTTATTTTTAATCTTATATTTTGAATTGTTTCTTCATTTGTCTTTTTTTTTACATTGTTCTCACATATAGAAGCAACAAGAATAATGTACCCAGGATTTTGTATTAACTTGATTTAAAAGAGTGTCCATGGAGTTTCTTGCCCGTTCTTCTCCATAGAGATCTACGTTTTGGAATGGGCAACTAGCTTCAACTTTCTGACTAACTGACAGACTATTTAATTTTGACAATTCAAAAGTGCCTGTACAAGGTTTAATTGAAATAAATGCTTTGAGTTTGAGTTTGAGTTAACGATGCACTCTCTAAAGTTGTGCATTGATTTAATGTAAATAGTCTTCTACTGAACGAAAAAAGGACTAAGCTCATTAAACCAGCATCAAATGTCAGGCAGCTAACCACTGATGTTCTACTTAATGGAATAAGATAAGATAAGGTATGATCATTTTTATTTGTTTAAACATGATAAACATGATAATTGTCTGTGTGGTGTCGGACTTAAAGAATAGCACCACCCCTTACTTCCCGTGGGTGTCGTAAAAGGCGACTAAGGATCGTACCGGAGAATGGGCAGCAGCATTCTCTATGTATTCCACCATCACATCATACTGCGATCGCCAACCCGCCTGCCAAGCGTGGCGATTATGGCAAACCCTCCAAAAATTGGGGGAAGCCTATGTCCAGCAGTGGACGTCTATCGGCTGAAACGACGACGACGAAACATGATAATACATACGAAAAAAATCAGAATGCAAGCTGTTAAAAGTATTATCAACAGGCTTACCATAGACAATGGCATACAAATATTTAAGTAGGTAGGTAATTATAAGCAACATTTTTACGGTATTCAAACTATCCAAGCTAATAAAATTATTTAAATAGAAATATAAATAACACTCATAGTTAACATGGAACAATATATAAAGTAAGTCTTCAAAACAAATAGGTCTGAATTAGAATAGTCAAGCAAAATTTTTTTCACACAAAAAATCATTGATGGTGTAATAAGCTCTTTTTGTTAAAATTTTTTTAACTTTCAGTTTAAACTGTATGTCACTTAAAGAATACCAACTTTTTGGCAATTTATTATAGATTATTGGAGCCATGCAAAAGACACTCTTTCGCATAAGAGCAGTTTTGGCTTGTTGTACGCAAATCTGAGTGTTGTCACGTCTGTTGCGTGGAAACACCTCCGCCATGCGAGAAAACTGATCAGGAATGGACCTTACAAACATTGTATTTTCTATTATACAGGGTGTCCCAGAACTCAACGTCAAGCCGAAATGGGGCGACAGGATTGATCGTAAACATCATGAGAAAAATCAGAAAAAAAATCTATCCCATCCAGTTTGAAAATTATGGGCATTTAAGAAAAACCTAAAAATTTGGCCAAACTGTAACCATTTTTCGGTTATTGTGGTTAATTTTTATTATTTTTGTTTATTTAAACCTTGGAAACGTAACCCTAAATAACATTTCTAAGAATCACAGTCAAAAATAATGACACAATTGCCCCAAGTTTCCTAGAATTAAGACTTTGTTAAACAATGAATTTAAAATTTTCAAAATTTGTCGACTTTGAAAGGCCCTCCTTTAAAAAAAATGTACTAGAGTGCCTTGGCAAGTGCCATTAAAAGTTGGCGCATTTAATGAGGATTGTAAAATGGTGCAACACTTTTTAGTTTCATACTAAAAAAACGAGTAAAAAAATAAAAACCTCAAGTAACCCGATTTTTGCTAACCCATTTTACTCAGTTAAAATGTTTTTTATTCACACAAGCTCTTGGTAGGTTCTTGATTTTACGGCAAAATGATGAGAGAGATGGATAGTGGACATGTTTGCCATGAGTGAGCGAGATAGATAGTGACGCCACTTTTACCAAAGTCAACAAAAGTCATCATCTGCCTAGCCTTTTCCCAACTATGTTGGGGTCGGCTTCCAGTCTAACCGGATGCAGCTGAATACCAGTATTTTACATGGAGCGACTGCCTATCTGACCTCCACAACCCAGTTACTGGGTAATACGATACCCCTTGGTAAGCCACAACCCAGTTACTGGGTAATACGATACCCCTTGGTAAGCAAAGTCAACAAAAGTAAGTAAAATTAATAAAATAATGAAAAATTTTGACCTAGATTGGTTGAGGTTTATTGGAATAAAAGTCAGATAGGGAAATAACATTTTTTATTAGAACAAATGTTCAAATTGTTTACCATCAGCCTCAATACACGCCCTACATCTTTTTAAAAAAGATCTACTTATGAAGCAGCATGCAGCTTGAGAAATTCGTTCACGCGGCTCGGCTACGCTCTCAATAGGCTTTGAATAAACTTTTTCTTTGAGAACGCCCCAATTAAAAAAAATCCAGGGGATTTAAATCTGTGGCATGGTAGATAACAAGGATGCCAACACAAAAGTCCAATTCCAAAAGAAAGAAGCCAAAGTTGCCGGTATGTAATCAACAAGTTCAATTCACAAAAATCCAAGTCCAAAAAGAGAAGCCAAAGTTGTCAGTACTAAATCAACACAAGCGAATACGGAAAGGTGCGCAGTAGATGAATGAGCGAAACGTACTAACTGGTGTCAGACTGGTAGCGTAGCCATTTGCTTGGTATGGCGTATGTATCTGTTTCATTCGCACTCGTTTAAAGATGCATCTTCGTCTCACTGCGTGGCGTCGCTATCAGTCTCGCTCGCTCATGGCAAACATGTCCACTATCCATCTCTCTCATCATTTTGCCGTAAAATTAAGAACCTACCAAGAGCTTGTGCGAATAATAAACATTTTAACTGAGTAAAATGGGTTAGCAAAAATCGGGTTACTTGAGGGTTTTATTTTTTACTCGGTTTTTTTAGTATAAAACTAACAAGTATTGCACTATTTTACAATCCTCATTAAATGCGCCAACTTCTAATGGCACTTGCCAAGGCACTCTAGTACATTTTTTTTAAAGGAGGGCCTTTCAAAGTCGACAAATTTTGAAAATTTTAAATTCATACTTTAACAAAGTCTTAATTCTAGGAAACTTGGGGCAATTGTGTCATTATTTTTGACTGTGATTCTTAGAAATGTTATTTAGGGTTAGGTTTCCAAGGTTTAAATAAACAAAAACAATAAAAATTAACCACAATAACCGAAAAATGGTTACAGTTTGACCAAATTTTTAGGTTTTTCTTAAATGCCCATAATTTTCAAACTGGATGGGATAGATTTTTTTTCTGATTTTTCTCAAGATGTTTACGATCAATCCTGTCGCCCCGTTTCGGCTTGACGTTGAGTTCTGGGACACCCTGTATAAATGGATGGTAATGTAAGAATATTATATTTTTCAAAATAAGACCTACAACTCTGAGTGGTTTCTAGTTTGAACATGGACCTAATGCATTTTTTTTTGTGCTTTAAATATAGTGTCCTTATCACTTGAGTTACCCCAAAAGATAATCCCGTATCTTAGGACAGATTCCACCAACCCGTAGTATGCGGTAAGCAACGCATCTAGGGGAAGCCCGGGCAAGACGGATATGTTAAGGGGTACTGCAAATAAAACCACAATCTAATAATCAATAGAACTCTTTGTACTTTTAATTTGTACTATGTTTAATCGTCTTTGAAAAATAATCATTAAAATTCAAAAACTTAAACAATTTCTATAATAATTTTGAGCATTAACAAAAGGTATCAATTATCGGTTTTGCCCGGTGGGGTCGGGCAAAAAGGATAAGTAGAACTAGCTTAGATCAGTGTTCGCATTCATCACAGAAGTAGCTGCCAACTCCTACATAATAAAGTGCAGTCTTTATGCGCCCAAATGCACTGATTACACTGAATCCAATCTTTCGCTAGTGGTTCAGTGTATTTGTCAGCGCACACTAAACCGTAAAAATCTGGTTTCGGATTTTTGTTTTGTTATTTGACTGAGGATATTTTAGTTTTAGTTTTTCTGGGGCCTGCTAACTCAGAAATGGCATATGTAATGGTAGTGGTAACTAATACTTATAATATGCTTGCTCTGAGCAAAACGGAATACCTAACCGTTTTGCCTATATCCATTTTGCCCAACACTCTAATATTAGAAACAAGTGAAAACTTGAATTGTTTTTAGTAGGTAAACAAAAAGTAACGATCACAAATAATACCTAAATTAACGTGCAATTGAATATACAATACATCTTTATAGACAACTGATGACTAATACAAAAAGTTTGTGTGCAAACCTTTACAAAAATCGTAACAAAACAACGATAATCCTTTTTTTTCCCTTCCACAACAGATGTACTCGCATAATGTTTGGGTTGAACTGCCATGGCATTGCCGATCGTATGTGTCACGACTAGAGAAAATGTTAATAGCGCTATCTATTATATGTTTATGGAAAAATCAGTTATTCTTCTTACCCGCACTATGCTTCTTGCCCGGCCTTCCCCTACACTAGTTATTTTGGCCAGTGTGTACAGAGCATAAGCTGAGGAACAAATTTTCTTCGATAAGGTCTCTACATGTGCTTTCCAATTTAATTTCGTTAAATTAATCCTAAAAATATTGTTGTATCAACCGAGTCAATGTTGGTATTATTGTATTTTATGTCCAGTTTATTAATTAATGTCAATGGTCGTTGCCTGAAGTGCATGATTTTAGTCTTAGTTAAATTGATAAATTCCTTTTAAATTTATTATTATTTAACCATTTTATTATTGAAATTAGGGATTTATTAATATCATATTCATATTGATTACTATTTTTACATGGAATCGTCACAACACTATCATCAGCAAATAGGCTCATGGGTAGTTCTGTGGACTTACTCAAATCATTTATATATAATGTAAAAAGGGGAGGGCCTAATACACTTACACTTACACCATACACTAATTCACGATCTTGCGATATATGGATTTCTTCTCGTTTCGTAGACAAATTTATCCTACTAACTTCCGTAATTTGCGTTCGTTTCAGCAGGTATGACTCAAATAATTTGAGAACATTACCTCGAACTCCATAAGCTTCGAGTTTCTTAATCAAAATATTGTGATGAACATAATCGAAAGCCTGGGATAGTCAGTTGAAAGAATGTGTGGTGGATGTTAAAAGAGTGAGTGATAGGGTGATAGCTGTTAAAGTGATTGTGGAGAGTTTGGTAGTTAATATAGTTAGTGTGTACGCTCCCCAATCAGGGTGTGAGGATAGTGTAAAAGAGAAGTTCTGGAAGGACTTCGATTGTTTGATGATGGATGTGCAAGATAGTGAAGAAGTGTATGTAGGGGGTGATTTTAATGGGCATGTAGGAAGACAGAAGGATGGGTATGAAAGAGTGCATGGCGGTTGGGGATACGGAGACCGTAACACTGATGGCGAGGCACTGCTGCAAGCTGCCACGGCCTTCGACCTGGCAATAACAAACACGTGGTTCGAAAAACGAAACGAGCATCTAATAAGTTATAAAAGTAGCCGCCACGCGACACAAATCGACTACTTCCTAGTAAGACGAAACAGCCTTAAAAGTGTCAAAAATTGTAAAGTGCTCCCAGGTGAAGACCTAGTCTCACAACATAGACTGATAATAATGGAGGTAAAAGTCAGTGTCTCGTCCAGTAGGAACAAGGAACGGCCCCCGCCCAAAACTAGATGGCGTATGATAGAAAAAGAGGAATGTGCCAGTATGTTTAAGAGTCAAGTGGTAGATAAAATGATTGAGATGAAGGATATGGAAGGAAAATCTGTGAATGAATGTTGGAAAGAGATGGCAGATTGTATAAAGAGAGTAGCAAAAGATGTGTTTGGAGAATCGAAAGGGAAATGTATGATAGAAAAGGATACATGGTGGTGGAATGAAGACGTGCAAAAGATGCTTAAAGAAAAGAAAATTGCGTTTAAAGAATGGCAGGGTGTAGAAAACGGGAATGATAGTTTGAAAGAAGATAAGAAGATGATTTATAAAGAATGGAATAGAAAGGCAAAAAAGGCGGTAGCAGTTTCGAGAGCTAAGGCGCAGGAGAAGTTGTATGACTCACTGGACAGCCCTAGAGGCCAGAAGGAGCTCTATCGGATTACAAAAGCAAGAGAAAGGAGAACGAGAGATATAATTCACATTAAATGTATGAAAGACGACGCTGGTAAGGTTCTGTCCAAAGATGACGAAATAAAAGAACGATGGAAGGTTTATTTTGAAAAACTGATGAACGAAGAGAATAAATGGAACGGTGTGCTCAAAAAGGTACAAGTAAATATGGGTTTGGTGAGAGAAAATAGTATGGATGAAGTAAGAAAGGCAGTCCAAGGTATGAAAAATGGAAAGGCTATGGGCCCAGATGATATACCAGTAGAAGTATGGAAGTGTTTAAAAGAAGATGGATGTATGTGGCTGACTTTATTCTTCAATAAGTTGTTGCATGAAGGAGGGATCCCACAAGAATGGTGCAATAGTTCGCTAGTGCCCATCTTCAAGAACAAAGGTGATGTACAGGACTGCAACAACTATCGAGGGATAAAGCTCATGTCACATAGTATGAAGGTATGGGAGAAAGTAATAGAGAAAAGATTGCGAGAGGAGAGTGAGATTACCCCAAACCAGTTTGGGTTTATGCCAGGTCGAGGAACAATGGACGCCACTTTTGCACTCCGCCAATTGTGCGAGAAGTACAGGCGTGCACACAAGAACTTGCACATGGTGTTCATTGATCTGGAGAAAGCGTATGACAGGGTACCTCGGGATGTGCTGTGGTGGGCCTTGAAAGAGAAAGGTTTGCCCGGGAAGTATGTAGAGTTAATTCGTGCTATGTACAGTCAATCTCGTACCTACGTGCGGTCGGCTGCCGGCATTACCGACGAGTTCAGTGTGGCTGTAGGCTTGCACCAGGGATCGGCTTTAAGTCCTTACCTCTTCCTGTTGATTATGGACGCTCTTACGTCGGAAATCCAGGAGGAGGCACCCTGGTGCATGTTGTTTGCCGATGACATTGTCCTTGTCGGTGAAGATGGACCTGAGATCCAGAGCAGATTGGAGAAATGGCAACAGAAGCTGGAGAATGTTGGCTTGAAAATCAGCAGAACCAAGACCGAATATATGTTCTGCGATTTCGGCGGTCTCTCCAGTTCTGGAGCTATAGCACTTGATGGTGCACTTCTCCCAGTCTGTTCCGACTTTCGGTATCTCGGTTCACTCGTGCAAAGCGATGGCGAAGTAGATCGGACGGTTAAGCACAGAATTAACACTGGATGGATGAAATGGCGGCAGGTCACGGGAACAATCTGCGACTCCCGCATTCCCCTTAAACTTAAGGGGAAGATATATAAAACCATGATTAGACCTGCTGTCTTGTATGGATCAGAATGTTGGGCCACAAAAGGGATGAATGAAAGGCAATTGCATGCAGCAGAGATGAGAATGCTAAGAGGAATGTGTGGTGTTACACGAATGGATAGAATAAGAAATGAGTACATAAGAGGAAGTTTGAAAGTGGCACCGGTAACTGAAAAGTTGCGTGGGAATCGGTTGTCATGGTATGGGCATGTGTTACGTAGAAATGAGGAAAATGTCGTGAGGAGAGTTTTGAGTATGGATGTCGATGGCTATAAGAGTAGGGGAAGACCAAAGAAACGATGGATGGAATGTGTGAATGATGATATGGTTAGAAAGGGGTGACTACCGAGATGACGACTAATAGAGAAGTATGGAAGAAAAATACATGTTGCGCCGACCCCAAATAAATTGGGATAAGGGCAGGAGAATGATGATAATCGAAAGCCTGCGTCATATCACAGAATATAGCAGAAACTGTGTTTAAAATTTAGTGATGTTTGTGATTTAAACAATATAGTGATGACAAATATGGATCATAATAACCCTATTATGATCCATGTTTGTCATCACCGTTTGTAAAAAGTCATAATTGCAATGTTTATCGTCTTTTTTTCTCTAAAGCCTTTTCGTTCATTGCAAATAATATTATTTTTTTCCACATATGAGTTAAGTTGCCTATACATATATATTTCAAATATTTTAGAAATTACGGAGATCAGTGATATTGGTCTGTGTTTGTGTGTGTGTGTGTGTTGTGTTGTATTGGTGTGCATTAGTTCCCTGTTTTCTGGTGGCTTCACTACTGATGTCTTTAACGCCTCTGGGAATATACCGACGGTAATGCTCGAGTTTATTATGTAACTTAGGGGAGTACTTATCTCGTTGGCTACAGCTTTGAGAATCCTCGTGGATATTCCATCACATCCCACGCTATTAGTATTTCTAAGCATTTTTATAATTTTAAGTACATCATGTGGTGTACTCGGGGGCATACACATAGAATCTTTATCTCATAGAATAGAGTTGTTACCCTGTTAAGTCGACGGTTTTTCTTGGAATAACTATTGGCAGTAAATTACATCTTTTTAGATCTTCTTACTTCATACTCAGGTAATAAGATTAAGAGAGTTGCGGTTAACGGAAAAAGATCACTCGGATCTGTAGTAACAATGCAATTCTTGGTCCTTTTTTGTTTCTTATATATATTAATGACTTGCCTTACGTCTTAAAGGATAATCATGTTAAAGTGTTGTTTGCAGATGACACTTCATTTTTATTTAAACTTAAACGTCAGCAGCTGGTTACTGACAATGTAAATAGCGCCCTCGATAAAGAAGTTATAGTTAACTGGTTTAATATTATATGGTTTAATATTAATAACCTACTTCTTAACGAGAAAAAAACTAAATGTATTAAGTTTACGATACCTTATGTTAGACAAGTAAAAACTAGTGTTCTCATAAAGGGTGAAGTGTTGAATCCCGATGATACCACCGTGTGCTTGGGCATAACTTTGGATGGCAAGCTTCAATGGGGGGCCCCATATAGAATGGTCAAAAGTCGCTCGAAATGGATCGTCTAAGGGTTACCATACACGGAGTTTGTCAAGAAAAGAATGGGAATGGACGTCTAAAATCTCCAGCACAAACTTTCAAATGAACGTGTAATTGGCTAGTTTGCTATGTTGTAAATTTTCTCCGCAAGAAATTTGACCGAAATGCAAAACCATGGCGTTAGTTTTACTATACCCAGTAAAAATCTGTCAAATAATAATTACGTATGTCATCTTGAGTTTTCAAATATCAACATTGAATTATTTTAAGACTAGTAGCGCCCCGCGGTTTCACCCGCATAAGTGTCGATCCCGTGGGAATAACGGGATAAAAACTATCCTATGTACTTTCCTGGGACTCAAACTATCTCTACACCAAATTTCATCTTAATCGGTTTAGCGGTTTAAGCGTGAAGTGGTTTTACTTATTTTTCATATTTTCTATATCACAGTGTCATTCATACAAAGTGATAAATTACGAAAATATTATTTACGCAAATAAATGATATACCAGCGCAGCCGAAAATTTGAGCGCAGTCCTCTCGTCTCAATAGAGCGACGGCGACTAATTTGTGAAATAAAAATATGTTTGAAGTTCCCGCAAAGTGCGACGGAAAATGACTTATTCCACGAACTAAGAACGTCGGTCGTAAGTGCCATAAGCTTGTCGTCGTAACAAAAACACAAATAAAAGGAATAAAAAAAATGCTTGCAAAATTTTTGTCGCCTTGTATTAATACAAATAATCATCAAATTTTTATCCTATTATTCCTAAACATTTAGGTTCTAAAATGGAAAACCTAAGATAACTTCGTGATGTTTTTTATCGAGAATAATTTAAAATTTTGTGTTTCTGTTGCACAATAAGTGTGGAAATATCATGTAGTTACTCATATTATTTTTATTTTATACCTAAGTCTTATCAATTTTATGAAAAACTAGCTGCGCCCCGCGGTTTCACTCGCGTAATTGTCGATCCCGTGGGAATATCGGGATAAAAAGTAGCCTATATGTTAATCCAGGGTATCAGCTACCTCCATCATACAAAATTTTATCAAAATTGGTCCAGCCGTTTGAGCGTGAAGAAGTAACAAACATATAAACACACACACACACACACACTCACAAACTTTCGCCTTTATAATATTAGTGTGATTATATTAAAATTAGGCTGTTTTGGTCACTTCCCGCTCTTAAACGATTTAAAATCTTTGTTAATACTAAACTTTGTAAAAAAGGGTACCTACTAAAAAAATTCAGATTATTTGACAAAAAGTTTGGGAATGAGTTGCTCACTCTGATAAGCTTTGTGCTAAAACTTGACATTTTAATTATCATGCAAAACCATCGCTATACACCATTTATATACATATTGACATTGATGAACATTGTATACAAAATGACATGAATATTTACTTTGTAAAGTATTATTTTTACTTTAATTGTTGTGAATTTGAGGACTATGTAGGTCTTCCTTTTTTTCTCTTTCTCTGTTATTCTTATTGTTGGTCTAGCAGTTTTGAGTACTTTATGAGGCCTACCCAAATTTCCTTTTCTACACGATTACTGACAAATGCTTGCACTGGCTGGACTGGTCCGTTCAAATCTGTGTGGTACTTTGTTCAAAAGACAATTTCAGACATGATCTTCACATGATCCTGAGCAAGATTATGTCTCGACGAGTTTGTTTCTGCCTTTCTTTTCAGAGTAGTCAGACAGGAAAAGCCGACCTCATCTAGCTTATTTTTTATTTTATAATATGTGAAGTTATAAAATAAAATAAAAAGTAAGGTCGAAAGTGGCCTGAACTGCTTCGAGAAAAGGATGGTACGGCCGTGCTGCTTTTTGCTTGACTTGGCACTGCCATGCCCCCAGATTCCGATATCCTATTTACAGAATTAACAATTTCATTTCATTTCAAAGCGATAAGGCCGCCCATGGCATGTTTTGTACAGTTAATTTTATTTTTTTGCCAAATATTTTCTGGTGTACAATAAAGTATAGGTATATCAATATTTTGGAGGCTTCATTGAAGAATACCTAATAGAGAATAATAGTCGGATTACAAATCTATTAAATTGGGGCTGGCCTGACCTTAAGAAGAAATCCCAATTAATTTACAGTTGAATAAACCTTAAATGAACGCCAATTTGTTAATTAGTTGGTACGCAATCAGATTTATTTAAATATAAATAATATCAGCGACTTTTGGATTAAACTAGCTGCGCCCCTCGGTTTCACCCGCATAAGTAGATCCCGTGGGAATATCGGGATATAAAGTAGCCTATATGTTAATCTAGGGTATCAGCTATCTCCATACAAAATTTTGTCAAAATTGGTCCAGCCATTTGAGCGTGAAAAACTAACAAACATATAAACACACTTTATCACGGAACTAAACGCAATTTAACGGAAAAACGTCAATTTGTTATTTTTTTCATCCCCAAAAGGTCATCGAGAATGCAATAATTCTGTCAGATGGCTATGAGCGTCACTATCAGCGTTGACTGAAACTTCGTTTTATAACAAAATGGCTAAGTGGTGGTCTGGCAGTTTTTTCAATCTGTAATCTTACCGATGTCACAGGTGGTTTTTGGTAGGATGTTCAATGTATAAATAGCTCATTCATTTGAAAATATATAATTATTTTAAAGTAATATGTTTCTGCATTAAATATCGGCGAACAAACTCCTAATTCCCACTTATTCCACCGTATATGTATATAGAACATGCGAAGGTATAAACCACCATCAGTTAAATTAACTCAGGTTGAGTGCCGCTTCTAAATAAGCATAAAAAAATTGTTTTTAATTCGAAGCTGATAGTCGCTTTATTAATTTATTTAGAGTAGCTACTGCCACATCACAAAGATTAACATGTTCAAAGGATGTTGCCGTAAAGAGCACTCTGTATATTGTACATGACAATAAAGACGTACATAATACTTACGACGGGGATGGCCGGTCAAAGCTAATTGCAGACAGCGTGACCAAAGCTCCGACCCTATGTCATACTAAATTTTACATTTCATCCATTCCATTTCGTGTTCGCTCATGGGTTTTATTTGACCATTTTGTTATTTTCGATGCTTTTAACATTTTAACTTAATATGTATTCGACATGAGTTAAAAATGAACCAGGTTGCTTGCTTCTTTACGAGTTAACGTGAAAGTTTCGGGTAGCCCACGAAATTCTGATTTTCCTTCGCGAATCGCAAAAAACGTAGGAAAATTTGAATTTCGCGTTTCCCACAAAAAGGCAGACTTAATAGACAAGTAGTAGCTATGACCTTTTTCTGTAGATTATGAGATTGAATCTTTGAGTCATGTATTGTAAATGGTCTTTTAGTAGTTTGTGTGTCTCTCCTTTATTAAAATCCGGGAAATTTTAGGTTAGGTTTTATTCAACAAAGCTTCATACAATAATAGTATAATATTTCATTATATTTTACAGGCCCTAACTATACGACCAGCATTTCAATTTTGATCATGTAAAATATTTGGAAGATTCCGATCCAGCTGTGCAAGTGCCGTCAAATTAATGTTTTCACGTTTTCACGAATTTTTCTCTATGAATAAGACCGTTAAGCCTCAATCGTCCAATTTTAGGGTCTTTCGGGAATTGTTGGAGTCTAATTTCGAAGCATTTTGGAGATCAACGAGTTGTTTTCGCAAACATAAAATAAAACCACGTTACGCCTTCTATGCTTGTTTTGGGAACTAGTTACGACAGCGCCATTTTGACTGTTCCCATCCCAATTTTTTGGCTACGTGATACTTAAATCAAAGGTGAACACTCGTCGGGGTGCAAACAACGCATCGCTGTCCAGTTTCGAGTCAGCGAAATTGGACTTGTCACCGGCCGCTGTTACTGCAAACGATGCATTACCGCGCCCCGCCGATACTGCCTCTACCCCCGTAGCGGCGTCGTCACAAGTTAGCACGGCAACACCTTGCCGTGCTTACTCAGCAGCCGCTGCACAACCTCCCATCCAACAAATGGAGCAGCAACAGAAGAAAGTTCTCACCAAAAGTGCAAAGTCAACGGAAGGGGCATCAAGGAACCGCAATGGACCGGCTCCCAGCATCTTGGCCCCAGCCCCGAAGAAAGGGCAGGCAGACAAGGAGGGCTTCGTGACGGTGGAGTCAAAGCGTAGGAAGCTCACTTGCCGAAATCGATGTGGTACTGCACGGGCGGGACCAAATATGTTGCTGCGTCCTGCAACACCGTCGACGCAGCTGTACGTATCCCGTCTGCATCACTCCACGGTGGCTGAAGACATCGTGGAATACATCAGAAGCAAGATCAAGTGGATCTTGAGAGTAGAGAAGTTGGAATCGCGCCACAACATAAACTTCAAATCGTTTGTGGTGCGGGTTCCAACTCAGTACCTGGAAACCTTCATGAAGGAAGAGTTCTGGCCGAAAGGTGTAGCGTACCGACGTTTTCGTGGAAGGTTACGCGACACCACGCAGCGCAACACGACGCCGACTCAGACATCACTTCGTGCAAAATAAGCAGCAGTGCAATTTTTATAATTAAAATATATATGTTTAGGTTAAGGTATTTATCTATGGGCCTGTGTTGCCTGAAATAAATGGATTATTATTATTATTATTAAATACCGTCGCTTTCGAATGGCATCAAAAATTGAACGAAATAAGTAAAATTTCGTTCTAATATTAAACGGAAATAAAAAACCTCAAATAATACATACTGAATTAATCGCAAATAAACGATTTAATTCAGATCCTTTTGAATAATAATAAATTTATTTAGACACATTTTGATGACATGTTCTGCACAACAAACAAAAACAAAAATTGAATTTAAAATGAAATAAAATAATTAAAGATATAGTGCAAAACAGTAGCGCTAGACCCCACACTAGGATACCCTGTGTCGTGGGACGCTAGACCCCACACTAGGATACCCTGTGTCGTGGGACGCTAGACCCCACACTAGGATACCCTGTGTCGTGGGATCTAGTTATTACGGCGTTAATGACACAATATAAGTGCACTAGTGGGTAGTTTAGTGATAGTTTGGTTACTGAGTCTAAACAATATTTAAACTTACATAACTAAAGGAAACATGCAAAATTACAATTATAAGGATGAATGATGTGGTCCAATTAAACGCTCAGCAATAGGTCGATGAACTAAACTCGAGTATTACTCCCGCTGCGTGTTCCCGCCGGGGCAGGTAGGTACCTATCTAACTTCCTAAATAGTTCCAGGTGTAATTTTCATTCAGAAAACACAAAAAGGTAACTTTTTTGTGAGTATTCAAATTAAACTCAAATATATTCAGAACATTGCGCTAATAACACTCATTAAATTTAGGTAAGCTAAAGGTCGCCGACTAATTGTCGCACATTATATATTACCTCACTTTAACAATACTATTGTTTGTGTGTGTTTCTGGAGCCGGGAAAATGTGGCGACACTTTAATTTGAACCATATTTGAACAAATATGCAGTGGAGGCTATCTCTCGGATAACTATGGGTTTTCTCGGATAACTATGGATTCGTGGATCTTTAACAGACTGGTGACAGGTCGTGAAAAAACGACCTCTTAGTTAAATTATTTTAGAATATTAATAAGAATATTAATAAATTGTGTTTATTTTCTTTTAAAACTATTGTTTATCGTAGAATCTTAATATAAAGTGTATCACGCAGTGTTTGTGCCTTGTTTTTGTTGTGATAATCCACAATAATCGATATTACGGAAAATCATCTACCGGCTGTCAACGTTTGGATTGCGTATTTGAATTCATCGAACCCGGGGAGTATTTTGTTTTATGTTAATCATTATTTGTAGTTGTATTTACACACTGTACATCATCTGTAAACACTGCTCAGAGTTATGAGCAACGCCCAGTACACACCGGCACCGTTTATGTCTCCTTTTGCTTGACAAATTGTGGAAGCAGAATCGACGACGAAAACACTTGCTTCAGACATAAACTTACACTACAAACTTTACTACACATATTTATCCCTAATACACTTACTATTGTTTAATGGAATTAATTTAAATTGCTATACTTAATTAATATACTATAGTTTGAAAAACAAACTTAGAACCAACTATGAAAGTTTGTGTACTTCTAATCTCATGTCCATATTATTCTTAGTGGAAATTATTTAGCCCAATAATAATTACTATCCTCAATAAGAATAAAAGTGTGTAAACATTAATCATTGTGATAAGCCCTAGAATAAATTAAATAGCTTCTTCTTATACCCTCATATTTTTATAATCTTTTCTAAAACTTTATCTTTTGTTTTTCTTATTTCTTGCTAACTGTCTTACCATCCTACCTTCTCTAGTTCTCAACTCATTTTTTCCTCATACATTCAGTTGTTTCTTGTCACATTTCAGGTGCCATTTGGGGTTTTTTTTGAAAATGATGACCCGTGGAGCCACAGTTCGTGATATGAATGACAAACTGAATGTAGCACTGAAGAAGCTGGAGGCATCACAGAAGGAATGCAACCAGCTGCTGCAGGAAAGAGAGGACAGCGAGGTTGAAGTCAAGAGGATTAACGAGAAAAACACTCAACTCAAAAGGCAGCTTGTAGAACTTCACACCGAGCACATAGAAATACTTGACCAGCATCACCATCTCCGTCAACTAGTGTCAGACTTTCAAACTTGCAGTGACACTCATGACCAGGCACTGAAACGCATATCAGGCCTTGAAGCAGAATTATGCGAAGCACACAACACCATTTCCACCATCAACTCTCTGAAAGCCAGCGAACAGGTTGCCAACGCCAATAACCTTTTCAACGAGCTGGTTGGTAGTGTACCGGGACTGGAGTATGAGAAACCCACCATCACCATAGACCTGACTGGGAACGATACCTTAACTAGATGTCCAACTCCAACTAGTCATAATAAAATTAAGAAATATATTAAAATTAGTAAAAACATTAAAAGGTACAAGAAACTCTTGAAGACACAAAATGTTCACAAGTTTAACATTAATCTTAGGAAACAATGTATTAACTTACAAAGCCAACTAAATGTATGTAATAATAAGTTGGAAAATAGCAGACAAATGTATTATGTCGTCATACAAAACCTTCAAAAGGAATTACTGAGCAGGGAAAATGCACTTAAGGAAATATCCTGTAAGTATGAGTCTAGTCAACTTATGCTGAGCGAGCGCTTTCAAGAGGCCTGTGAGTTGGTGGACCTAGTCAAGTACAATGCAGAGAGGTACGAGTCACTGACCAACAATCTTACCTGTAGTTGTGCTCCCACTCACACTAACACCACACCACCCGATTCACCTCAGATGTTACAGCATGTTGTACCTGCTACTTCACCCACTTCAACTCATACTATAGAACCTATCTATCCCACTCAAAGTAATGTTTTGGTATTTTCTGATAGATTAGGATCAGGTTTTGGATCATTATTAAATAACCGCTCTAAACATACAATAGTTAATTGTTGTTATCATAACTTGCATTTTAATGAGCTTGTTCATAAAATAAAACATACACAAATGAATGAGCAGACTACTGTAGTTCTTTTAATTGGAAACAGTCTGAACGTAACAAAAAGGGACATAGTTAATGGTATTGACACCCTACTTAAATTAAAACTAGGTAAATTAATATTATGTGCATTGCCATATTCTGATAATTTGTATGATGCAGAAAACAACTACATTTATAGTTTAAACAACTTAATGCATATTTTGACATGTCGTCATAGTGACCGTTTATTGTATTTTGATACAAACTATTTTGTTAGGGATTTTGTATTAGTTCAGGAACATAATATGTTTCTCCCCAAGAAAAGTCAGCATGTACTGGCTACTTTGTTAGCTTACAATATACACGCAGTTATTGATAATTTAACTGAGACTAGGTTAAGTGACGAAACAGTATTATCTAGTACTTCTAATAATACTGTAATTAATTCTCTAAACTTTTAGACTCGACAAAAGAGAAGCATAATAAGAATATTTTACTATATCACCAAAATATAAATCGCTTTTCTGGCAAAATCCTAGACGTGGAAATGTTAATAGATAAATATCATATGGATATCTTATGTTTTTGTGAAACCTGGTTAAAACCGGATAGAATGTTGTTTAATGTCAATAATTTTTCAGTTGCCAGTGCGCACAACAGGTCCTCAATAGGGGGTGGTACTTTGATATTATGTAATAGTTCTTTTAGGTATAAAGAAAGAAAGGATATCACTGCTTGCTCTGTTGATCGCTTATGTGAGGTAGCATGTGCAGAAGTTGAAGGCCATACTTTCTTATGTGTTTATAGACCACCAGCCTCAAATTTGTCATCATTTTTGATCATAATGGAAGAAATACTTAGTAAACTTTTTAAAGATAGTAAATTTGTTTTTGTTTGTGGTGACCTAAATATTGATCTATTAGTTAATTCACCAGAAAAATGTAAGCTAATATCATTGTTTCAATCATTTAATTTAAAATGTATATTTAATGAAGCGACTAGAATAACAGCAACTTCAGCTTCATGCATCGACAATGTATTTACTAACTGTAAAATAAAAGACTCGTCCTTAATTACTGGCGTCAAGTCTGACCATACGGGTCAACTTGTATCATTTGACTTAGGTAAAAGATTACACGTAGATAAATCCATTCAATTAAGACCTCTAACTAAAAATAAATTGAAAATGTTTAATAATAATGTTCTTAGCAATCTTTCCACAGCTAGTTTTGATTCACAAGACCCCAACATAAACTATGGTACATTATTTTCTACAGTATGCCAAGAATTCAATAAAGCATGTCCTGTAAAAAAAGTTACTATAAATACTAAACCAAAATTTAGTGAATGGGCCACTGCTGGCATTAGAAAAAGCAGAGATATTTTATATAATCTGTATCACGAGAAATCATTAACTTCTGATCAAGCCCTTCATAATTATGTAAGGAACTATTCTAAAATATTCAAAAGAGTCTGCGCTGAGGCTAAATCTAAATTAATTAGTAACAAAATTAGTATGTCTAATAATAAAATAAAAGCTGTGTGGCAGGTAATAAACAAAGAAACTGGAAACACAAAACAGCGAGATCAGAATGAGTTGTCCCTAAAAATTGATAATGAAACCATTTCAGATAAGTTAAAAGTTGCTGAGACACTAGAAAATTTCTTTACCAATATCCCAATAGAGGTTACAAAATCTCTCCCCTCATCACCTATATTAGCTGAAGCCCTTCTTAAGGAAAATTTTAATAGGGAAATTCCAAGCTTTGAATTCAAGCCCATTTCTGTTGACACAATTAAAAAAGCATTTAAAAGTCTTAACATAAAAAACACTGAAGACTTATGGGGGATATCTGTTAAGGCTCTTGGAGATATTATTGACACAATTGCCCCTGCCCTAACAGGCATATTTAATCAATGTTTAGGCAGCGGTACGTTTCCTGACTTAATGAAACATAGTAAAGTAGTACCGATATTCAAATCGGGTAGTAAGTTTGATCCCTCCAATTATAGACCTATATCTGTGCTACCAGCATTGAGCAAAATCTATGAAAAAATCATGCTGGACCAGATGTTGTCACATTTTAATTCAAATGGGATTTTACATAGTCGCCAGTTTGGTTTCACGAAAGGTAGGTCGACGACAGACGCGGGAGTAAAACTCATCAGTCACATTTTGGAATCCTGGGAGAAGTCCCAGGATGCAATTGGCATTTTCTGTGACCTCTCAAAAGCGTTTGACTGCGTTGACCATAATACACTGATCTGTAAATTATACCACTACGGAATTCGTGGACAAGCTGCTGATCTTGTTCTTTCCTATCTGTCAAAGCGCCAGCAAAAAGTAAACGTTAACGGGGCGACGTCTTCGGGGTCTCTAGTTAAGATGGGCGTGCCTCAAGGCACAATTCTTGGCCCTTTCCTATTTCTAGTTTACATTAATGACCTTCCTTACATGATGGCTAACTTGTCGGATATCATTTTATTCGCTGATGACACTTCCCTTATTTTTAAAATAGATAGAAAAGATACGGATGTCTTACATGTTAACGATAGTCTGGCTGTTCTCTCGAAATGGTTTGCAGCTAATAATCTTTTACTTAATGCGAACAAAACTAAATGTCTAAAGTTTTCATTACCAAATGTACCTCAAGTGGGTCTGAATTTAGAACTTGATGGCAAAAGACTAGATGCTGTTACGGAAACTGTATTTCTAGGAATTACTTTAGATTCAAAATTACAATGGGGCGCACACATTAGAGCTCTCTCAAGTAGATTAAGTTCAGCTGCATATGCAGTAAGAAAAATAAGGCAGTTGACAGATATAGCCACAGCTAGGTTAGTATACTTTGCTTATTTCCACAGTATTATGTCTTATGGTGTTCTACTGTGGGGATCGGCAGCTGACGTAGATTCAATTTTCATTTTACAGAAGAGGGCAATCCGCGCAATCTATAAAATGGGTCCTCGCGAGTCTCTTAGAAACAAATTCAAAGAAATTGATATACTAACTCTGCCTTCTCTTTATATTTTAGAAAGTATTTTGTATGTTCGCAAAAACTTAGGACTCTTCAAAATAAGAAGCGATTTCCATAATATAAATACACGTAGTAAAAATGAAATTGTGTAACCTAAATTTAGATTAACTAAAACTAGCAAGTCATTTCTTGTTAACAGCATCCGTTTTTATAACAAGTTGCCAAAGCCGGTTACAGAACTTAGCGATGGAAAGTTCAAAACCCTCATCAAACGTGTCCTTATCAAAAAAGCATATTATAAGATTAAAGACTACGTTGAAGACAAGCTAGTCTGGCAGTAATTCCTTCTGCACATGTGGCTTCCCTGGCTTCTCATTAACGGCATAACTATGTAAATGTCTATTAACTGCTCTCAAATTACAATGTTTAATTTTTATTTCATTATATTTTTTTTTTTTACATACTTTTTGACATAATTTCTTTATTATTTGACATTATATACTTTTATACATAATTTTATTTATTAATTGACATTATATACAGACACTTGAAATTTTTCACCTCTTTATTAGTGGTTTTTATGAGAATCATAACACTTGGTTTTAGTAGGTTTTTATTATTATTTTTCTTTTTTTATTATCTATCCTTTTGATAGATTCTTATTTTGTAAATGTGAGGACTTTGTAGGCCTTATAGACTTTAGATCTGTAGACCATTTTCTATTTTATCAAGTAATTGGTACTTGTTGACTGGCCTGCGCTGTCCTCCCATACCTACTGTAATCTGGAAACATTGTAAAAGCCAATTATTTTTAAAAAGAGTAACCATGGAGTTTCTTGCCGGTTCTTCTCCATAGGAAACGACCAATTGGAACCGTGCACCTAGCTTCTGACGTTTCATAAGTGCCCATGTAGGTTTATGTGAAACAAAACATTTTGATTTTGATTTTGATTTAATAATAATAAAAAACCCTGTTCCCGATACCGGTGGGCTACTACTATTTTTTATTTTTTTACCTAATTTTTTTTATATTTTTTATCTTAATAATTAAAAATATAATTTATCATATGTATATAATGAAATAAAGGAACTAGGCTACTTTTGCACATAGATAAATACCTTACAGACTAACATATATACCTATTACAATGTGTGTTAGCGTATAAACTTAAAACTATGTTAGTAAAACTCACTAAAACTATGACACACACATGTGACATGACTATGACTTTACTATAGCAAGAATCAATAAGAGGGATTTCAAAAGTAAATTGTTACTGCCTACCTACAGCTTGCAAACAAACGATTTAATGAATATTTTAATACAGTTTAGAGAGGTATATCGATGACTGCAACTGGTGGTGATCTATCTATATATATAAAAGAAAGTCACACAACTTTCTTTTAGTTTCACTATTTATAACTCAAGAACAGCTGATCCGATTTGGGTGAAAATTGGTGGGGAGGTAGCTTAGAACCAGGAGACGGATATAGGATACCTTTTCTATCCTTTTTTTAGTTAGGGTAGAAATAGGGTAGGGGTAGTGTAGCAGTAGGGTAGGAGTAGGGTAGGGGCAGGGTAGGATAAGGAGTAGGACACCACGCGAACGAAGTAGGGCCGGGCAGCTAGAAATAATTTATATGGCAAAACAACGTTTGCCGGGTCAGCTAGTCTATATACATAATATATAAAAACCGGCCAAGTGCGTGTCGGGCCATGCACAGTGTAGGGTTCCGTAGTAGCCCGTTATCACAATGTAGTACGATTCTGTTGTTCTTTATTCTGAAAATAAAAAAAAAAACATATTTTCTCTTTCAATTCAAGTCTTTACCCGTTATAAACAAGCAACTACTTCATCTTAGTTACTTAAAAAGATTAATGATAAGGATTTTGTATTTGGTACAAAATTATCCAACACCCAAGTTCAACGACTATTACTGCTAAACTAATAAAGTTATTGGTGAGGCGTGTAAATAGCCTGCACCTTTGATGAGTGTGGTGAGAAAAATTCGAAATAAGAACTTAACTCACGAGCATAATGGCGGACCTCAAAAATAAGATAATTTCCCTATTGATGAATCCCTTTATAAACCAATAACAAAATTTACAGCCGCTAACATGCCCACATACCTTGAACATCCAGAGATCCCACTCAGACCCAGGGTGATGGGAAGATATCTCGTTCATGAGCGCATGATGGCGGTAGGTCTATAGCGGCCGGCCGGCTCGCAAATCTTCTTAGATGCACCGGTGGGATGGTTGAAACTCCAAAAATCAACACTGCACTATAAGTTCTCAACAAAGCACAGATGCAGGTCCGATTATTTTACGAGTATCATCAAGATTTCACCAAAAAAGGAATATTCAAAATTCGGAGCAGTTCACGCACATTGTCTCTGCCCGAGGCGGTACACACCCTAAAAACCGTCGCGAAGGCCATCTATCGGCATCTAGCGAGAAACTCAAGAAAGTTCCGATACATGGGTGCTGCGACAAAAAATATTGGATGCCAGGATTCATCAATTGAGAAGTTAAAATATTTAATTTGAAACACTGACATATTATATTATAAGAAAAAATCCTAAAATGTTCTTATTTAATTTCTTATATTGAAAAAAAAAAAGCATTGACGTTTCACCAGTTGTCTTAATCGCTATACTTTTCCTTTAACGTTCACAAAATGCACTATCATCGTGAATTTTTCCAGATTTTTCAAGCTAGCAGTTTATGTTTTAGAGGGGCGGGGACGCCCTACTGGAACAAAAATTTGCACTTTAAAGTTTAATGTTTCGTAAATGGTGCATTAAATCGAAAAATTATTTTAACAACCCCCAAGTCATTTTAGAAGACCTATTCAACGATACCCCACACGATGGGGTAGACGACGAAAAAAATATTCATCCCCACTTCACGTGTAGGGGAGCTACCCTAAAAAATATATTTTCAAAATTTTTATTTTACCACTTTGTTAATTAATATACGTACTCCTACAAAACTACAGCTTTCTAGTACTGAAGATCTCTTAGCAAAACCTCGGACAGACGGACAGACAGACAGACGGACATGACGAAACTATAAGGGTTCCTTGTAGGTACTACGGAACCCTAAAAAGAAAGTCGTGTTAGTTACACTATTTATAAATCAAGAACGGCTGAACCGATTTGGCGGAAAATTGGTGGGGAGATAGCTTAGAACCAGGAAACGGACATAGGATACTTTTTTTTTTTGTTTAATACTTTATTTACTTATAGGAGTAGGGTAGGAGTAGTGTAGGAGTAGGTTAGGAGTAGTGTTGGAGTAGGGTAGGAGTAGAGTAGGAGAAGGATAGGAGTAGGGTAGGAGAAGAGTAGGATTAGTGTAGGAGTAGGGTAGGAGTAGTGTAGGAGTACGAGTACGGTAGGAGTAGGGTAGGGGTAGGGTTGGGTGAGGGGTAGGATAAAACGTGAACGCAGTAGCGCCGGGCAGCTATAAATAATTTATATGGCAAAACAACGTTTGCCGGGTCAGCTAGTTGGTAATATTTTTACTTCACACAAAATGTTAAAAAAGTAAATCCGTGCTACCAGCATTCAGATATTATTATCATTTCTTGCCAATCACTATCACACTTTTTGATGATTCCTCGACCATGCTTCTGAATTTCAGAATAACATTTTGTATTGAACAAGCTGTTAGAGCCATTTGCCATCCCTTTACAAGGCAACTATCAATAATATTATACTGTCTACGCAAATAATTCTGAGTTAACCCTTTACTTTACTCAGAAGCTTGAACCGTGAATAAAATTAGGTATGACGTTAGATGGCTAATGAAAATCTGTCGTGTCCCTCAGGGTCCTACGTTATGACCGGAGTCCGCACAAACATACGCAACACTTTTTACACCTTTTTAATACCTAAATTATGAAATGCGGGCAATACCATTACTTTTGTCAAATGCGACATTTTTCCTCGAGGATCTGTTATTCTGTATAATTTAGAGGCTTCAAAAACGCGGTTTTTTATTAGGAGAAGAGGAAAGGAAGAGCCCGTCGGAGCCACGGCCGCCGTGCCGCCGTGCCGCCGTGCCAAAACTGAGTTCTAGCTTTCTAAATGTGTAACTACCAAGTGTTGATGCCTTTACGGTTCCCAATTTACATAATGATTATTGTTGAAAAATAATAGGAACCTAATATTTTCAGTTTATTTCCGTTCTCTTCATAACTTATAGGTGCATACTATTAGGTATTTTTCCTTTAGATAAAAAAGTGATCATAATCATAATCATTTTTTATTTGCGTAACATAGGTAGTGAATACAGTTCTTAAATTAAAGTTCATAGCTCGCTATGTTATGCCAAGAGGCGTACAAATATGGTTGCATGCTAAATAAAAACAATATGGAATAATTTCTACAGTCGGTGCATAAATAAATAATCATAAATTACAATTAGTCACAATATTCAATTAAAATTTGTTTCTCCAGTCAAATAAATAAATAAGTCTACATTAATTTATCATTCAGAAATTCATCAGTCGTATAATAAAATTTTATAATTAATATCAGTTTTATTTTAAATTGTGTAACATTCAAATTTTTTATGACATCGGTAATTTATTGTAAATGCGCGGTGCCATACCTAGAACGCTCTTTCTCACTAAGGCAGTCTTACAGCGCTGATTGCTTAAAGAGTTTGCGTATTGGCTACGAATCGCAACATCTCGTACGTTGACACTTTTTCGAAAAACCTCATGTTTGTTTTGACGAAAACACTAATTTCAAAAATATATAATGAGGGTAAGGTAAGTATTTTCAGCGATTTAAATAATGGTACACAGCTAACACCAGTTTTCAGACCACACATTGATCTTATGCATCTTTTTTGTGCCTTAAAAACGATATCTTTGTCAGTAGAATTTCCCCAGAAAATAATACCATATCGCAAAATTGAGGCTACTAAGCCGTGATATGCAACTGGTAGCGCATCCATATTTATTTTTCTAGCAATTTGGAAAAGTGCGTATGCTGATTTATTTATTTTCTTACTTAGGTCATCTATGTGGGCCTTCCAGTTAAGCTTGTTATCAAGGAATAAACCTAAGAATTTTGCTACTTTAACTTCTTCAATGTCACAGTTACTATGTCTGATATTAACTTTTGGTACTACAGTTCTTTGGTGAAAGTGCATTATATTGGTTTTCTTTAAGTTTATAACTAAATTATTTTTATTAAGCCAATTAATTATGTCCGATAGCGTATTATTTATGTCATCTAGATAAATATTGCGATCAATACATTTCACCATGACAGTAATGTCGTCTGCAAACATGACCATTTGATGTTGACCTTTGGCAGATCATTTATATAGATTAAGAAATGATGATTTAAGCTACCAATTT
Organism: Mesoligia furuncula; assembly: GCA_916614155.1. Taxonomy (NCBI): domain Eukaryota; kingdom Metazoa; phylum Arthropoda; class Insecta; order Lepidoptera; family Noctuidae; genus Mesoligia; species Mesoligia furuncula. The sequence goes on from OU744801.1 coordinate 29,720,534, forward strand.
TCTAAGCCAAATGCAATAATTATAAATAAATAAATAAAATTCAATCAATTAAACATTAATGGGCAATCCTTATTAAAAACAAATACGGAAAAATATTTAGGTCTTACTCTTGATGATAAACTTACAATGAAACCACACATTGAGAAAGTAAGAAAAAAGATATCATCCTTGACTGATGCACTAAGAGGAGTTGTCCGATGTCTCCCACCACAGGTCAGATATACTATTTATAATTCGATGGTTAAACCGCATCTCGATTATCTAATCGAAATATGGGGAAGTGCCGCCAAAACTCACCTTAAAAAACTACGAATATCACAGAATAAAATTATTAAAGTCTTGTTTAATTATGATTATTTCATGTCATCTCAAAAGGTCTTAAAAGAAACAAAATTAATGAATATTGAACAAACTTATAAATATAACACTTGTATACTTGTACGTAAAATAATTAATAGAGACATACACACTCAAATAACATTTACAAAGAGAATGCAAATTCAAAAGCGCATGACGAGGCAGGCTAATTATATAATTTTAAGAGCACCGAGGACAAACTACGTTAGAAAGACTGTTGTATATGAGGGGGCACAACTCTATAACTCTCTACCTAAAGAAATTAGGGACCAGAAATCACTTCCAAGTTTTAAAAGGCTATTAAGGCATCATGTTCTGAATGTTGTTAAATTGTAGGTTTTTTACTGTATTTTAATTTTAGTTTTTAACCAAGCAAAATCGTCACTTATCTTAATTTGTATGTTTTTTTCTCATAGAAGTGAATAATTGTATTCTTTTTGAGTGAAATAAATTGTCTTAAACCGTAATTATAGTAAATTGAAGTTAAACCTTGTCCAGAAAATGTGACGTAATGAAGTGCGCTGAAATTAGGCAACGTGCCAGACTGTCGAACGTTTCATAAAAGTAGGTCGTGCGGACGGCATCGGAAATGCATTTGATAATAACTACTATTTTAATGTTAAACGAAAATATAAAGATACAAACCTTCACGACATAATGGTTTAAACGTCATATTATACGTTTTGCTTTTATTTCGCGTCCACGCGGGAGTATCTCTGAGAGAGCTCTGCTCTGTGCCACCGAGACAAACATCTCGACTGCCAACTGCACATATCATTTATTTCTGCCTCCCACTTTTATCGTTTCCTATATGTGAGCATAAATATTTGTTGAAATATTTCGAATTGCTATTTACGAGTGAGTTCTGTAAAGGTAAATTTTATCAATAATAATGTGCAATGTGGAGCTTTGCGAAAACAGCTACAATACATCTGTGTGTATACAGTTACCAACAATATCTTGAACTCATACAATATTATTTACTCCCATTCCGACATCCCGCAGAAATTAGGTTTCTTTTATACAGTTCTTCTCAATACCCAGAACACATAATTCTCAGTTTCTCAGATTATTCTTAAGTCACGAAATGAAAACCAAGATATTAATAAAGCAAACAGACGTATCAAATTTCAAAAAAAAGTGGGCTTTGAATCACCGACTTTATTAAAAACCTTTTTTAAATCAAATCTATTCTAGTCTGTGTGTCTACAAAGACCGTGGTCCTGTGGACGACATAGCCGAGCCCCCTCCACGACGGCTCCTTATTTCGGGGAAGTAATATATGATATAATTACAAAACCTCTAATATTTACAAGATATAAAAACTGAACCTATAATTTTATTTGTTATAATGATCAGATATAATAAACGATTGATATAATTTTAAAGTAACTAATTTCTATAAGCATAACAGACAATATAAAATCGTTTGATATACAATGTGTTGATTTGCATCCTAGTCAAATTCAAGGACGTAATTATGCTAATGATTCTCGACCCAAATCAACAATAAAATGAGTAGGTATTTTTTTATTTTATTTTCTTATTTAAGGAAATCCGTAAGTGTGAACCAGCCGTATTTAAACGCGGCCCGTCTGTTACTAGCCCTATAACCGCGCTTCACACACACACAAATGCATACCATTCATGCAATTCTCATTCGATAAATTCGTAGGTAATCAATCCCATCCTCCAATCACACTCTCCCACGCTGCTCCTAGCCACGCCCCTTTTCCCCGTCTTTCTGTCGGCGCGGCGCGCGGCGCCGGCGCCGACAGTGTGTTTGAACTCGCCGAAGTTTTCGCAAGTGCGCTTTGCGAATTTCCGTACATCGAGACGTAGTTACAAAGTGTGATGACGGACAATTACTCAAATGCCGAGTTGGTGGAGATGGTCGCCATCAGTGGAGACAGCCTACGTGGAGCCATCCGGATGTTCGTGGAAATGTATCCCGATCGGGCACAAGACATTCACCCAGGTGATAATACTGTGCGGGTTACATTTTGGTCGCTGGTTCCTGGAACACCAAGACGCCAACATCCTGTGGATGGACGAGTGTTTACCTAAGAGTTGAAAGTAAGTACACCACGTACTTATACTTAACTAGCACGTCTTTCCATTTCATCAAACGTAGAAAACATCATTTTTAGACTTAGTAGATCGGTACACTAACTAAGGTAGGTATTATTGCCGGCCCTAAGCCCGTTATGTAGGAAGGAAAGTTTCAAATCAACCAATTTAATCCACAAATAAAAACAAAATCATTTAATCATCTGATAACAGGTCAGTGAACTTTTCTTTGGCGCACTAGTATTACTGTCATTAGTAAGATTTCCGTATTCCAATGATGCTCAAAAATGAGTTAATTATCAAGCGAAATTTATGACAATAATGTAGGTGATTTTCGAAATAAAATTAGGTAAAATTATTGCTACCGGTCGGGTCATGGTCAACCGCGGGGAAAAACAGCTGCATGCATTGTCGCTGTGTGCGTAGTCGGGTGATTCTGTTTTATTTGTATTGAATTAAGGGTGTAATTCTGAAATACTGTTAAATTTCAACAACAAAAAAAAAGCAGCGCTTACTAGTTATTGCCCCATAACGTACTTCAATTGATTATTTATGTATTTTATGACAACCTCCTGAACTTTGACGAGGATGCAAATCAACACATTGTATATACCACTCAAAAGACATAAAACCTAAAGGATAGTAATAAAAGCTCCGACAAAAAATTAAGAATTGTCCTTCCTTAAAACTGCCTAAAATACTAACTTTCCGACTACTTTTGTCCAAATAAAAATCACGAAACGACCGAATGAGATACTGAAATCTTCTAAAAATAAACATGACTGTTTATACAATACTTTTTACCAGCTTAAATTACGTTCTACTGAAAACTATGAGCCTCTAATCAATCACTCTAATCAATTAATATGTACCTAGGTAAAGGTATTTGTATTCTCATACGCTCGCTCTTGCATTCTACGTCGACGGAGCTTCGCGGGGCTCCTATTTCTACGTAAAGGGTTTAAAGTAACCTAACCAAACCTAACCTCGGTGTGCCCTTCGCTCGTTCATAAATATGATTTCGGAAACTTAGTATTTTTTTCGGAAGTTTAGTATTTTTGTTTTGAAATTTTGTTTATTATTTGAAAATACAGATTATTTTTCGTAGAATTGTAATCTGAATAAGCTCATTTTTGTTTGTTACATTAAAAAAAAAAACGGTTAATTTTGTGTTAACTTTTCGGTAATTCACTTTCGCAGCTTCTGCTTGCTGCTCGCGGCCCGCCTCGGCCCTCCGCGCCTACGCGGGCTCAAATTACACTCTAGGGGCAGGGCAAACAAGACTACGTGGAGTCGGTTTTGCAGCGATTCGTTTCTGTCACTAACTTTTGTAGCACAACATATGACTTTTTAAGATAATATTTTATTTTAATATTATAATAATATATCCAATAACTTAAACTTATTTCGTATAACGACGAAATAAGTTTAGAGTATAGAACATTATTTTTAGTATATATGAAACCCGAAACACGTGTCTAGTATTTTTATGTAAAGAATCTATGTAAAAAATTTCAAAACTGTATCATGAAAAATCACAAAGTTATAAGCTTGTTAAGTTACCTGTTTGTCCGTACAAAAACATGGTCACCCGCGCCGCTCGCGCCGCGCCGTCTTGCGCTCATTGATAATAGTACCTAGGTACCTAACCGTTCGGCGCGGAGATTGGATAACCTACTTAGTGTCGCTCGGTGTCCAACTTTTAACCTTTTTTAAATATTTCAGGGACAAAATATAACATGGGGTAAAAATTATTGGAATCGATTCAGTTACTTATTCTGAACAAACTGTATTCAGGTTTCGCATATACTCGTACTAAAAATAAAATAAAATAAAATCAAATCATTTATTTGCTTCAATATGGGTAGGTACATGAGGTGATACATAATTACATCAGTTCTTTAAACCATATCCTACCTTAATAGGTGTGTAAATATCTAATACAATAAAATATACACATATATACATAAACTCATGCCTTCTTCCCATGGGGTTAGGTAGAAAATTACCTACAGAACGCCACATGCTGCGATCCTTTCATACTAGTTTGGCCTCGTTTACGTTCACACATCTGGTAGTACACGTACGGTTGCGAGTATATATAGTATTCATTACTTAATCCATGATTTCAATACATACATCACATTGAACATTATTAACATTATATTTATTATTATTAATATTTATTTATTATGTAATTTTATTATCATTGTTTAATTCAAAATAATAATTATATTTATCATTTAAATAATCATTAACTTTATAATATGCCTAATTGATAAAATAATCTTTAATCTATTTTTAAATTATATAAAATTGATTGCTTCCTTTATATTATTCGGTAATTCATTATATTTTTTTTTTTCTCTCATGGTCTGGTAGTTTGAGTAATTTATGTGGCCTACCCAAATGTCCTTTCTTTGGTATTGTTCGTCGAATCGTTGAGCTCCTTAAGTCTTGAGTTGAGCTGCACAATTTCTGACAAAGCGTGCACTGACTGGACAGGTCCTCTCAATCTGTGTGGTTCTTTCCTCAAAAGACCATCTCAGACATCGATCTACATGGTCTTCATATAACCCGACCAAGATTATGTCTGGACTTTAAAAGAGACTGTGACCTCTGAGTTTGTTTCGGCCTTTCTTCTCAGAGTAGTCAGATAGGAAACGCCGACCTCATCTAGTTTTAAAAAAACATGATTGACGTGTAAAAGTGTTTGTATAAACCTACTTACAAAAATAAAATCATTTATCATTTATCATTCTAGGGCCCATACAAAAAGCACTTTTGCCAAACATAACCGTTCTGTGGCGTATTGCTTGAAGTGCACTGGCAAGCCTGGTACTTTTTAAAGTTTCATATTTATTTATAAATCAAAGGAATCAGATTTTTAAATAAACTGTATCCCCCTGTTTTTCACCCACACAGAGTCGGAATTTTGAAAAATCGTTAATGTGTTCATAACTTGATTCAAAGACCGATACCCATTTTAGAGTTAATGGAAGCAAGTCGTAAAATCCACCCCCTTTATTTTCTTCTTCTTAGCGTGTCGATAGCAATATAAATGGAATCGGCCCAGAATTCGGCTACTTGTTTGGCGCCAACACCAGCGTCCAGCATTTCCTGTCCCATCCCATCCCATCGTTTGTGGAACAGCACCACATTTATACTCCAAGGTGGAGTCGTCTATGAATCTCCACCTGAACAGGTTTTCCTTACTTTGGCCAACCTGGGCCCGGAGTCTGTTTTTTACTCATATCCAGGTAGGAGGTCTTCAGCGGGTGGAACGAACGGTTTGGGTAAGGAAGTACTGTCTCGCCAAAGCTTCAGTCTTTCTTGTGTCGGTTCGCCAGTGAGTGGAACGACACACTTTAAAAAACTGTTTCGGGTTTTCAGGCTTTGTTGGCACAAGGATGTTGTCGTGCAAAGGGGGTCGTGTGCCGCAGACCATTTTTTTTTTCGCTGGAGCTTGCCAGCGCTCTGCGAAATACTGCTGGCGCTATTCCTGCTAGTGGATACAGCATTTGCTATTCCTATTTCCCAGCAATCCACCCCTTAAACTTTATTACCCTTTTCCACCTTGGCAGGAGTCGATTTTTTAAAAACCCTAAAACACATACCTACTTCTTTATTTTTACCCGACTGCGCGACGCAAAGGAGTGGTAATGTGTTTATCAGCCTATGTATGTATGTTTGCATGTTCCTTTGAAGCACTATACAGACCAAACGCCGGTGCCAATTTTTATGATTCACACGTCAATCGATTCCTCTTAGTCCGGCGAGTGTCACTAAAGACATGACGTTAGTGAAAATTTAATATGGCGACTACTGGACGCCATAATGTGAAAATGGAAAAAACGAAAGTCAACAAACCCTATCGAGTGGGGTATCAAAATAAAGGGTTTTAAAAGGTGATTACAAAAATATATACAACTTATATGGTTAAAAGTAATTCGAAGTGAAAATCGTAAAAAACACGTACCAAGAACTAAATCGTCAGCGAAATCTTTGTGTCATCCTCTCCAGTACGATAATGGATGATTATCTTAATTTTAATGCGGAACATATTCGTAAGGGTCGTACCGGAGAATGGGCAGCAGCGTTTTCTATGCATTCCACCATCATACCATACTGCGATCGCCAACCCGCCTGCCAAGCGTGGCGATTATGGCAAATCCTCCCAAAATTGGGGGAGGCCTATGTCCAGCAGTGGACGTCTATCGGCTGAAACGACGACATATTCATGAAAAAATGTGTACTTTATTGTACTAACGACTTTAAAAAATGTACTCACATATTTTCGCTGTTATAACATATTTACCCTACTGCCACGACCACTATAGATTTTAGGTATTTTTATCAACTTTGACATGCAAAGTTTTAGACAGAGCGTTAGTTTAAACGAGGGTACATACTTTGAGTGGAGTTAGTACTCATGAAAATGAACAACTTTTAATATGGGAATAACCCTGAAATCGCGAAAAAAAAATCAGCCGTTTCCTACATTTATGTTCGCATAGCTCGTCAAAATGTACTGAACAGCTGATTTTTTTTTGCTATTTCAGGTTCGGCCCCATAGTAAAAGTTGCTCATTTTCATGAGTACTAAATCCCCTCAAAGTGTAGTAAAACATCTGATATTATTCTTCGGGTCGAGTCTAAGCGGGTCGAGTGGGCACGGACCCGTTTAACCTAACAACCTGTATGTCGGAGACGTCATTAGTACGGGAGCTGACTTGACAACGAGGCGGAAGCGTTGTGACGACAACGACCATTCGGAACGCCAGTGCCATCTGGTGGCGCTTGACAGAGTCTAGCCTGAGTTCGTGGGGGGGTCGACGCTCGACGATAGCGCGACAAGAACGATGTGGAGTTCTCTTGGATTTTAAGACATCGTACGAACAATGTGTGCTCAGAAACTGTCCCGCGTTCCGTAAATAAAATAATAGTACTTATAATAATATTATCCCTTGGATATTTAATGAGGATGACAGAAATCTTTCACATTTGTAAACTAAAAAGCTGGAAATAAAAAAAGTTATAACAAAAATAAAAAACCCGACTGCAGTAAAAAACTTAAGTTAAAAGAAATGAAAAGCTAAAAAGCCCATTTTAAATTAAATAAAAGTTGGAAGCAGGCGGGACCCATTTGACTTTGAAAATATAATAAACATGGTATGGGGGACCCATACCTGCTGCCTGCTTCCAACTTTTATTTAATTTAAAATGGGCATGTTTTTAGCTTTTCAGTTCTTTTAACTTAAGTTTTTTACTGCAGTCGGGTATTTTTTATTTTTTTTATTGTAATCCCGAGTTTCTAGTTAATGCGACAGCGGGTTACATATTTTTCTAACCTATTAACTTTGTCACCCCCTAAATCGTCTGTGAGGGGTTTTTTTTTAAACTAAAAGTGACATTCTTTATTATTTACTGAGCCAAATATTGTCAAGTTTCAAGTTTATTAACTAAATAAATAAGATTTTTCATATAAACTGTATCCCCTCTTTTTATCCCCATAGGGGTGGAGTTTTGAAAAATCGTCTGGGATGTTACTATAGCTTGACTTAAAGATTATTTATACCAATTTTCCAATCAAGCCACGTTAGGGGTAGATTTTCTAAAAACCCTGATATACTTTATTATTTATCTGTCTTACGTACCGAGTTTCGAGTTAATTGGACCGCGCGTTAAAATTCTTCCATACAAATTTTGACACCCCCCAATCCTCCTTTAGGGGGTAGTTTCGAAAAACAAAAAATTCCAAACTTCATAATTTACTTAGATAAGTATTCGTGCCAAGTTTCAAGTTTATTAACTCAAGGAAAAAGATTTTTCATACAAACGAAATCCCCCCTTTTCACCCCCTTAAAGGTTGAATTTCCAAAAACCCCTTCTTAGTGCTCCCCTACATTATAAAAGGAAGCTGTGTGCAAAATTCCACATTCCTAGACCCAGTAGTTTCGGCTGTGCGTTGATATGTCAGTCAGTCATTCAGTCAGTCAGTTTCTCCTTTTATATATATAGATAATATGTAGATAGATAGATAGATAAACCATTTATTTGGCGCACACAAAAAGACAGCACAACACACAAAAGTAAAATATTAGATGATTACCAAACTACCTACTTATAATATAAAAACAAGGTGCCGATATAAAAACAAGATGAATGAAAAACACATCGAAATAAAAGTGACACTATACTATGACGAATACTTAAAATAAAATTAATATTAATAATATTACTTGTGATATGTATTACTTGTGAGATACATAGTGTTTTCATCAGATGGCCAAATCAATGTATTTAAAACATAAAAGATTTTTAATATTGATATGGTCACTATAAGAGGTTAGCTAATTACGTAATAACTTAAGACTTACGTAAAAACTTAAGACAGAAGGTCCCTTAATTAGAGACTGAATAAATTAACCGGCTTGGTATTACATGGATTTCACAACTTTTTACGGTTCGAGACTTGGCTTTTTTTACAAGTTATGTTTTTGATAGCATTAATATTTTCTCTAGCTTGTTTTTTAAATATTGGAATAACAACGGACAATTTTAATTTTGCTGGAATGACCCCATTTTCTATGCATCTTTTTATTATAGAACACAGTATTCGCGCTATTATTTCCGCCATTACCTTAATCATTTTAGTACATATTCCATCATACCCCGCACTATTTGTGTTTTTTAGGGATTTTATTATTTGAACGATATTCTCTGGGATACACGGGCTCATGAAGATTTTAGTTTAAATTATTATATGTAAACCCATAATGGGGTTTTTGGTTCGTAGAGTGTTTATTTGGTACTTCAGTTGTAAAAACTTGATGAAATCATTAGCTATAGCAATTGGATTTGTGATTGGAATATTGTTTACGTTTATTTTGTATTTTTTTTTAAATTGCTGGTGGATACTTGTTTTATAATTATTTATAACCTTCCACGAAGCTTTCGCTTTATTTACTGAGGTTTTAATATAGTACCTAGTCGTTTTGAGATTTTTGGGTTAATTTATTTATTGTTTTTAATCTTTTGTTAGATGATTTCCTGTATTTCCAAAGTAGTTGACGTTTACGCTTGGAGCAAACTTTGATACCTTTTGATATCCATTGTGGTCGTTTGTGTATAGGGACTTTGACTTTTATTAAAGGAAAACAGAGATCATAGTATTATCTTAATAAATCGTGGAATTTGCTAAAAGCTTCATCTGCTGTTTCTGCATTGTAAACTTCATTAACCCTTAGTCTGCCGGAACGTAGATCTACGCGAGACACAATGGCTTTTTAATTGTGTCTGTAATTGCGGCACACAAGCGGTTAAAGGCGAGATTTTGGAAACAATCAACGAACTTATCCGTGTTAGAGACACTATAGTCTCGTTTATGTGTGTACCAATGCGTTATGTTAAAGATTTCCCCGACTGCATGTTGCAGAAGTTGAGCAGTATGATCCGACAGCGCTAGTTCTAGTATATCACACCTGGAGCCCCTTTTATTACAAATAAAGTTGTCAATACATGTTTTACTACCTAATCGCGTGGGTTCATTAATCATTAGTTTAAGGTTAATAACGTTGTATAAACAACAGTTCATTAAATCTTGTGAACGTTATTGAAATGAAAATATACCAACTAACTTTATATGATGTGAGTCGCACCCCTTTATTTCGGTGTCACGTGATCACATGCCACCGCGCACCGCCAGCGCCACACGCGCTTCGCTTTATTCCCACCGAGATCTAGAAACCAGGTCCTTTGTTAACTTTATGACCATGAAACAGAGAGAAACAGAAAATCTAGTGAATTTTATGGGATAACAAGCAACAGTTCACGTGCAGTGCGCAATCTGTGTTGTGCCTTGTTTTGACTTTGAAATAGCATCTTGTTACTTGTCTACTCAGAGTTCACAACGTTCACAGTAAACTCTGGTGTTAAGCTATGGCTCGCTGGAGATCAAACGGTCAACCGCAGGAAGTAAAACTACGAACGTTGAACTACTACGAAGATCACTTACTGCTACGAGACAGGCACTCTCAACTACTACGAAGATCGCTTACTGCTACGAAACAGAGGCACCCTCAACTACTATGAAGATCGCTTACTGCTACGAAACAGAGGCACTCTCAACTACTACGAAGATCGCTTACTGCTACGAAACAGAGGCACCCTCAACTACTATGAAGATCGCTTACTGCTACGAGACAGGCACTCTCAACTACTACGAAGATCGCTTACTGCTACGAAACAGAGGCACTCTCGACTACTACGAAGATCGCTTACTGCTACGAAACAGAGGTAGTGTCAAAGTCGTTGTTTCCATGAACGTGCGGTTCATTGTAAATCGGAATATTTAATCTAAAATACTAGCGACCCGCGCCCATACATCACACACATAGTTTTTACGACAAGTTTAATATTACATCAAATAATAAAAAAAGTTTAATATTACATGTCGGAGGCTTTACGCGGGGGTTGTGCGCTCCATGGCCCTATACGGGGCCCCGGTGTGGGTGCGTTCACTGCGGCGGCGAGCCGCCCACTACCTGAACGCATCATCAGGCGGGAGGAAACGCCCGGGTGTCACCATTGCCAGGATCGCCCAGAGGACACGGTGGAGGTCTGCCCCAATTGGACGGAGCACCGCCGTGTCCTCGTAGAGGCGATCGGCAGCGGCGGCGACCTCTCGGGTCCGGCCCTGGTGCAAGCCATGGTCCGGGGCGAGAGGGAGTGGGAGGCAGTCACCTCCTTCTGCAAAGCAGTCATGCTAGCGGGCCTGCGGGCAGAGAGTAATGGGTAGCTCACCGTCCGATCAGGACCAGGCCCGTGCCGGACGGCATGTACGTGTTCTACGCGCGCCTCAAAGAGATGTCAGCATCGAGGAGGGGCCCCCCTTAGGGCAGAAGCCTGCCGGGTCAGCGGGATTGTCTGAAAGGGTTACCATTGGCCCGGAACATAAAGAGCTAAGGAAGTAACACGGGTGGGTTTTAGTCAGTAAGAATCTGACACTCCTTTCCGCTCCACCCAGAACGGGAGGGGTCATTTAATGATTTCACATCCGAAAAAAAAAGTTTAATATTAATCATTTATTATAAACTTTACGGAATAACTTCTCTAAATGATGATGAAAACAAACTCAAAATCCGCTGCGTAGCTTAGAAGAACAACGCGCTCACACAGACGAACACGAACGACTTTAATTTATAACATGAATATAAAACCAAAAGGCGAGTAGCGTGCCACTTCTTGCTTGTAAGAGTATCATATTGCTGGGATTCGTAATACGCCATGTGCCCTCACAGTAATATTAGTTTTTGTGCCTTTTGTTATTGCCCAATAAGGCTTCTGTATCTTCTTGCCTCGTGGCGTCGCCCGAGTTTAATAAACGAGCCCGCTGAATCCACCTTCTGTTTAGTGTAATCTTTAGCTAATGGACCGTCTTGCGATATGAAAAGATTCCACGTTAAGGTAAATCTGGAGGCATGGCAGAGTGAGCCAAGTCTAACCCAAACGTCCGAACCCACACGCCATTGCTATGGTAGTCAACTCTAGAGCCCCCATAAATTTGTTCTTCATCAAGATAAAACTTACAAAGTTATTGAGATACCTTAAATTAACTTATAATTGTTATGAATAACAAGTTATTCACTTCTAATACACTCACGCGGAAACAAGTTAATTTTTTCATATTATTTAGTTGAGAGGCAATCATAAATGTATAAAGGTTTGACTTGGCTTGGCATAATATTAACAAAAGCGGCCTATAAGATCTCTCTTTTTGATTTATATAAGTTACAGTCGTGAGACTTGGCTTGAGTTTTTTAGGGTTCCGTAGTCAACTAGGAACCCTTATAGTTTCACCATGTCTGTCTGTCCGTCCGTCTGTCTGTTTGTCCGTCCTCGCTTAATCTCTGTGACCGTTAGCACTAGAAAGCTGAAATTGTTGTAGGAGTACGTATATCAGTTACGCCAACAAAGTGGTAAAATAAAATTTTGGAAAATATTTTTTTTTAGGGTAGCTCCCCTACATGTGAAGTGGGGATGAATATTTTTTTCATCATCTACCCCATCGTGTGGGGTATCGTTGAATAGGTCTTCTAAAATGGCTTAGGGGTTGCTAAAATTATTTTTCGATTGAATGCTCCATTTACGAAATATTAAAGTTTAAAGTTCAAATTTTTGTTCCAGTAGGGCGTCCCCCCCCCCCCCCCCCCTTAAAAGCTAAACTACTAGCTTGCAAAATCTGGAAAAATTCTCGATGAAAGTGCATTTCATGAACTTTAAAGGAAAAGTATAGCGGTTAAGATAACTTTATTAGTTTAGCAGTAATAGTCGTTGAACTTGGGTGTTGGATAATTTTGTACCAAATACAAAATCCTTAGCATTAATCCTTTAAAGTGACTAAGATGAAGTAGTTGCTTGTTTATAATGGGTAAAGACTTGCATTGAAAACCAAAATATGTTTTTTTTTTTTACCTATTCAGAATAAAGAACAACAGAATCGTACTACATTGTAATAACGGGCTACTACGAACCCTACACTGTGCGTGGCCCGACACGCACTTGGCCGGTTTTTTTCATAAAATGTTTTTGATGGGATTACGTCTTATCCTGTATACGTACCCAAATTATCTTGTTATGATTTGGTTTTTGCGGGGTGGAGAGCAGCAGTGCCTCGTGGTTTGTGGAGTTATGAATTTGCAAGCGGTTCATCTTTGTTGTTCAGAAGTATAAGAGAACCAAGTATATTTGAAACAGAACGATACAGATTGCAGAAGTAACTTAGTTGTTACATAAATGACGTAAAACTAACGAAATAATAGAGAAGAACTGATTTTTTGATCTTTAACAGCTTTTACGGCACATAATTTTACAAAGGTCTTTTTACACATTATTTCTAACGCCTAAATAAAGAAAAAATCCGGTGATAAATCTTCACTAGGATTTGCCTTATGGCGCATCGACTTTGAGGAAAACTTTGGCTTTGTCTGACGACGTCGGTCGTCTCTGCCACTGACAACTGTGTCACAGTCTACCTTAAGGTGTGACAATGCAGGGTATATTGCTACAGGGATCTGTTGGCGCTCGAGTGACAATGAAAGGGGGGGCTAGTAATAATTTCTGCAACTATTGTTTTGTGAAATGTATTGAAAAAACAAGATGCCATCTTGTTTTTTCAATACATTTCACAAAATAGCGTTAGTTTCGATTTTGGCCACGCGCCAAAAGAGCTTTGTAGCGCTATGTAACTACGCTCTTTTGTCGCAGGTGGTGCTGGAGGCGCGCAAGGTGTGCGGGCGCCGACTGCTCGTGTACCGCGGTGTCGTGGAGCGCGCCTACAAGCCCGTGTACTTGGTCATCGACGCCGCCATCGAGGTAAGTAGCTGGAGTTGACACAGTACTTGTACAGCATAGTACATAGCTAGTCATCAATGAGCAGGAATAAACACGCTTAGGAGATAGCAGACCCTTTCAGGTGTCACTGACACGAGGATCAGATAATATTGAAGACAAGATAGCATAACAGAGAGTACTGATAACAGTAACGTAATTGTAGTGATAACGAAGGAAGTCTTACAATCTATTGAAGAAATAAGAACTGAATTTAAAAGTGAGTTTGCCAATAAAGGATAAAAGTGTCGAGTTTGCAAAAAGCCCAAGTTACAAACTCTTCAATGTAGGTACGCCACCAAACTTGTCGGGCGGTCCTCCAGGACTACAGACAACTTTTAGGTATTATGAAAGGCTTACATCGGAACTCGTCGCGCGAGCCATTGCAATCAAAAATATGTGCCAAGTTTGTCGATGAGTAAAACTTTTACAAGAATTCATAATGGCGTTGTAGAAAACATGAGATCGATCCTTCGGGAACGACAATTGCTTGGCGCTGCGAGTAGTTGTGAGACGACGTACATATGTATCGCGACGGCAGCCAGTTTTATATCATAACCGCTGAAAGAACTTGATACCAGCAGTTTACTAACTTAAATTAATCCGCGTCCGGGACGTCGCCGGCACAAACTTCCACTTCGGACGGAATATCAAATAGCCTTGTGCCTAGACTCGCGATCAATCTGATGGTTTTATATTTATTAATTAGTTTTCCTTATAATAGAGAATATCAACGGGACTGGTTTAAATTCGTTAATTAAATATTTTTTCGCTTTGAACTTTGGAATAAGCCCTTGTCGATGAGGGGCTAAGATTATTTTATTTACAGTGAGAATAGCGATTGATATTAACGGAAAAAACTGAACCTAATATACTTTCATGTTCGTCCAAGTTGATTGTGGCTGCTGCAGCATGTCACAACAAGAAGGCGAGACGCAGTCTATGAAGGGGCATTATTTTTTGCTATAGGTATTAAATAATAATATAATGAAAAAAACATTTTTATTTATCGTTTCTTTATTAATAATTTCTAAATACGAGCACCTTGTACGAGAAGATATGCATATTTAACTCTTGTTCTCGTTTTAATCTCAAAGTTGACATATTACACGAACAGCTCATTAGTTCGCGTGTGAAGATAGTGGTTAGTTGCTCTAAAATAAGTTTTGAACTTCACATTAATGTATATAATCAACTAAACATCGGCACTCGATAAACTTGTTCGAAAAACGCGACTCACACCAAACGACAGCAAAAAAACAGAAACTATACTCGTATCACGTTTCAATGGAACGCTCGTCATTATTGTATTGAATATCTCGACAACCGGAGTTTACTTCACAGGTCTTAAATAAAGAGAATACATCAGAAAGTTTTGTGCAAATATTGAGTCTAAGAAAATGTGTTTTGTGTTTTTCATAAAAGTCGAGATTTTAACATGTTATCGTGGTCGAGCTCGCAAACGAGGTCAGGTGCCATTCAAGCCGCCAGATTAAAACATAATCTTGGAACTAGCGCACCTCAGTGCACCGCACCGTACCGCACCGCACTACGCTGCACTGCATCGCATCGCACCGCGCCGCAGGGCCTCTACGGGCGACTCGTAAGAGCTGCGCCACTATCTGAGAACTTATGTGTTCTTTTAAAAAATATGGTATCGGGACGTAAATATTTCATTATGAGAGATGCCATTTTTAGGTGAGATAAGAAATTAAGAATATTAGCTGTACTACAACCGATAGTGTCCACAATTTATCAAGAGAATAATCACTTTATTCTTAATGAAACACAAACACATCAAATAGGTGCCTACAGGACCAAATGATACCTTTGATACCAGATGGAACCGCCCTGTATTCCATGTCCATTTAATTATAATAAAGGGATGCTTCGAGCCTGAAACCTCACAATTAGTAGAGCTACTCTTAGAGAAACTAAAATTACAGCAGTTCTGTCCAATTCTGGGAAGGGTTCTGAAACAGGATGCCAGTGTAAGGCTCGTCCTATCCGAGACCGTTACTTAGAACTGAAATACACGTTAATAAAGTTATTACTATAACTTCGCCCGTTTTCCTGCAATACTGAGCGACGCTTAATTGAATTGGTAGGTACCTTCAGAGTTCGATTACGACAGTTTCTTATCGCCTCGCAGACAAATCTAGGGATGACTGCTTTGAACACGTGCATTACGACAAGGTTGGCGCAGTGGTTAAGCGTTCGACTGCTGCGCTGCGTGTCGCGGGTTCGATTCCCGCACGGAACAAATATTTGTATGACCTACAAGTAGTTGTTCCGGGTCTGGCTATTTGTGTATGTGAGTTTAAATGTTTATAAACGCACCCACAATACAGGAGAAATTCCTAGTGTGGGGCAACGTTTTTTTAAAAAGTAGAGAAAGAAAGAAAGATTATATATAACTGGCTGTAGTGTCCTTCCCGAGTCAATTTGTCTATGTAGCGTATCACGTGGTCACAACCAGAGAACAAAGGTATTATTAATTGTAGTTTGTAGATCTTTTGTTGGAAAAAAGTTATAATACTTACACGTCATGTTACGAGTATTTACCTATATTTACTAATTGTAAACGCATTTAATTTTAATCCCTCCGGCCCGGCGCGTACCATTGGTGGCGCATTACAATAGAAAATCAATTCTGCCTCATTAGTCGGCCTTAACTAGTTAATTTTATTCTAGCCAAATCGTTTTATTTATTCGCACCTATAATTATATTATTATTTATTTACACATTATATCTAATTATAACTTTATAAATAATATAATCAAGTAATCAAAACGATAGTAACATGCCTACGAACATGAATGTTTCCCAATGCAAAACATTACTGTAGAATACATAATTAAAGTGTCGGGTATTTTTACATATTTTCACTCTGCACATAACATTGTCACAACACCAATTTATCTCGTCTGCTCTACGTCCGTGTGTCACTGCAGGGATCCAGCAGAATATCAGTGTCAGGTATATTTGCCTGACGCAAGTCCTCACCGGACACGGTTGCTTCGGGCGGTTCCTGTTCCGTATAAGGCGATAGGAAACGCCCGGGTGTCACCATTGTTTGGATCGCCCGGAGGACACGGTGGAGCATACGATTAGGTCTACTCACGCTATGACCCTTAGGCGTTGAGCAGCGGGTGACATCGCGGGGAACAGCTAGTAGTCTATAACCTTCCTCAGGAATTGGGCTATCAAATGCAAAAAGAATTTTTGATATCCGAGCGGCAGTTTCAGAGATTAGCGCGTTCAAACAAACAAACTCTTTAGCTTTATTTTTAGTATAGATTCATGTAGGTAATTGGTTAACGTCTAATTGTAATGTTGTGTGTTGTGCTGACTTTTGTGTGCGCCAAATAAATGGTTTGTCTATCTATCTAATTGGGAACTTAGTACTCACATCACAAACTATAGGTTTTCGTAAAAAAAGCTTAAACAACAAGTTGTGCCAGACAAATCCTCTTTGTGTTCTTGATCATGAAAAATAATTTAGAGTAAATCACATTTAAATGTTATCATACAAGATCTACTCATAATATAGGTACTTCATTAGGTACGTGATTGCGGCACAGCAATAATTACATACCGCACCTCCGCTCAAATAATGTCACAACTCAAAAAAAATTAAAAACTCTTTTATTTGTTTCATTTTCACCATTTGTTTCAGAAAACTTCAAAATCTTATCTCGAATAATGTCGTGCTTTTGGTTTAAATATTTATCCCCAGATGGCACTAGTGTCATTATAATGTTAAGTGAAAAAAACCGTTAGAATAAAATTTCAAACGCGTTTTTCTCGAAAGTTTGCTTTTTTGACTTATAACACTATTTGAGCGGTGGTGCGATATACAGAAATGCAGTTAACCGACCAAACTCGAACAACAGCTGTCTCTGGAGGAAACTTTCAGTGGAAAATTTTATCACTCCTCCTTTGTGAATCATATCGCCTTTTGATACTTCAAAACCGTTCACAAAAACGCTGGCAAAATCCTTTCAAAGGAGTATCAGCTTCCAACTCTTGCTCGCTTTATGTTTATTTTTAATGTAACAGTCAATCCTCACAACAATAAAACTTTCGTAAAAATAATCGACCTTCTCTCCTTATTTGTAATGCTTATTTATTTAATTATTTATGACATGTAGTCACTATGGGTGAAATGTATGTATGTACAATGCTTGAAATAAAATGATTTATTATTATTATATTTCGAGTGCTGACTACTAAAATACTTTAATAATACCAAATGTTAAGCCCCAAATACACTACCTAGCTCTATCTGATCACGAAACAGGACAATCTATATGCTATGAGGTAACGGTAGACAGTAGACACCACGAATTTTAAAAGGCCATTTTATTTTGAACAGAGACGCGGTTTTAATCAAGACAACATAGATAAGTTTGTAAACTGTCTGTCTTCATTGTCTTTCTCAGATAATTACCAGACTGAAGATACTGACATTGCATTTAATTATTTCCATGACATTCTACTATTATTTTATAATGTATGTTTCCCCAAAATCAAGTTTAAAGTAACTATTAAGCCCCTAAAGCATAATTGGATGACAAAAGGCATAAAAAATGTTGTATAAACAAACGTCGTCTATTTCTAAAATATCGTCTCTCAAAGGCAAATAAAAACCGTCATAAAAACACCTACTGTAAATATACTGCTCTTCTAAAAAGATGCATGTTGCACAAAACGGTGAAAACACGCGTTATTTATCGCAGTCCAGCAACGTAATAAAGTAATAAAAAGTTATACCATCGAAAAACAAAATTCTCATGACATAAATAAAATTCAATTAGACAATCATACTTACACTCATCCTGAAAAGATAGCTGAAATTTTTAACTATTTTTTTATTGATATAACGAATGACAACTAAGGCGACTAAGGGTCTTACCGGAGAATGGGCAGCAGCGTTCTCTATTTATTCCACCATCATACCATACTGCGATCGCCAACCCGCCTGCCAAGCGTGGCGATTATGGCAAACCGCCCCCAAAATTGGGGGAGGCCTATGTCCAGCAGTGGACGTCTATCGGCTGAAACGACGACGACGATAACGAATGACGCCATTGATCCATCTATTGACTACACACCATCGATGACTTATCATCCAAATACTATTGGATGATAATTATTTCTATTATTTCTATTCTATGCCACTTATTTGACCCCAACTAATGACACCGATGTATGTAAAATAATAAACTCTTTAAAATCAACCAACTCAATCAATCAAATTAATCAAATTATGGTTAAAAAGCACTTCCTGTCTCCTTAAACATCATCATTATATTTTCTTTGCTCATGTGTATATATTTATATATATTAGTATAATACACTTTATGTATGTAAATGATACACCACAGACTACCTACAGTATTTGTCTGTCCTTTCCCTTTTTAATCCATCCAAAGGTTGTCTTTAAAAGATCGATTTTAGCGATAACACCGCCCGTTGTGTCACCCCTTGTACAGTTTCTAGATATATATGTCTGTAATTTATATGGTGTACATAATAAAGAGTATTCTATTCTATTCTATTCTAACTCTACAGGCTACGATGACATTAACACAAAAATTCTTAAATTATGCTCTACATTTTTATCAACTCATATTGGCCATATTATTAACTAGCTTCCGCCCGCGACTCCGTCCGCGCGGATGTCGGTCTTCGCGTGGATGGTTTATTTCTCCATTTTGAGTAACTCTGACAATGACATCTTAAAAATATCTATTGGACCCAAATACGGCTAAACCTATAATAATTAAGGAGATTTTGGTACTGGGTGTAGGTCTCAGATTCCCGTGACAGCATGTGACGTTCACGGTCAGCAGTGAGGCGTATATCCCTTTCAGTAAATGTTTCAGAGGAGCGAGATAGTGAGTGACGTTGACGATCAGCACTTAACCTCAATTCGCGATCGGCACTGCTTTCACGTGCTCTTGCTTCAGCCGTTCCGTCTCGCATGCGGTTTAACCGGGATTCTCGCTCTTCAGTTGATTCTTGTGATCTAGCTAGTCTCATTCGCCTAGCATTTTTCGATGTTTTAGTAAGAGAAGATCGCTTTCTGGCAGGCATCGTGTTACAATAAAACTGTATTAAAAATATACAGAAATACAATGAAATGAGATGAGAGAGAGAAATATGAGATTAAAAACTAACCTACTTTACCTTATAACCTAATTACTATACCTATGTTTCCAAAGATAAACAAAAAGAAAATAAAATACAAACCAATTTACGATGAAAACTTAAACTACGTACGTACTATAATATTTACAAAAGTATTTACAAATAACTGATCGGAACAGTAATCAAAAAGGTCGCGCTGAAAAGCACGGTTTAAAATTACACGCATACAATATTAATTCCACGGACGACCGCTCGCCACACTGGACACGTCCGCTCGCATCAAAATTCAGAATTTATATGCATCGCGCGGCGTTTTTTTTTTTTTTTGAATGGCATCTCGTAGTTGACCTTGAGAGGTCGTGACTACTTAACCGGACTATCCTGTGGTTGCCTTAAGTAAACTCAAAGCCTCCAGCCAGGGGCAAATGCAACGTGTGTTCGCGGTTCTACAGAACAACGTCTATGAATAAAACAGAAAATTAAGATTTTTTTTTTACGTATTTTTCCAGGATAAAAAGTATCCCATTTTATGCCCAGGATAATAAGGTATAATTATACCAAGTTTCATCGAAATCGAACCGTTAGTTTTCACGTGATGCCTGCATATACAGACAGACAGACAGACAGACAGACAAAATTTTTTTTAATCACATATTTGGGTTTGGTATCGATCCAGCAACACCCCCCGCTATTTATTTTTTCAATATTTTCAATGTACAGAATTGACCCTTCTACAGATTTATTATATGTATAGATTTGTCATTTCTGCAAGGTTTATTCCCTTCACGGTTAAAATTTTCAATTGTTAAACCAATCCACAAGAAAGGTGATAGAAGTGATATGAATAATTACCGCCCCATGACACTCATACCAATATTATCAAAGATCTTTGAAAAGGTCATGCATGAAAAACTCTCCGTGTTTTTATCCAAATACAAAATTCTAAATGAAGATCAATTTGGTTTCAGAAAAAATAAATCTACCACAACAGCTTGTTTTGCATTATTAAAATTAATAACGAAAAGCCTTAATAATAAACCAGCAAATGTCTCGATTTTTAGGGTTCCGTTGCCAAATGGCAAAAAACGGAACACTTATAGATTCGTCATGTCTGTCTGTCTGTATGTTTATCTGTCTGTCTGTCTGTCCGTCCGTATGTCACAGCCACTTTTTTCCGAAACTATAAGAACTATACTGTTGAAACTTTGTAAGTTGATGTATTCTATGAACCGCATTAAGATTTTCACACAAAAATAGAAAAAAAACAACACATTTTGGGGGTTCCCCATATTTAGAACTGAAACTCAACATTTTTTTTTTCATCAAACCCATACGTGTGGGGTATCTATTGATAGGTCTTCAAAAATGATATTGAGGTTTCTAATATCATTTTTTTCTAAACTGAATAGTTTGCGCGAGAGACACTTCCAAAGTGGTAAAATGTGTGTCCCCCCCCTGTAACTTCTGAAATAAGAGAATGATAAAACAAAAAAAAATATATGATTTACATTACCATGTAAACTTCCACCGAAAATTGGTTTGAACGAGATTGATCGCGACGATAGGTCGTGGTGGAGCAAAATGAATGCTAGCGGACTGTATAAAAGTATAATGAAAAATAAAGAAAATTACAACGGTTGTTGGCCGGCTGACTCCCCGCTGTCCCCGCACCCCTCGTTCATTGCCGCCAGCGCGCGGCGATGTTGAGTGGAGCGCGAGCCGTCTCAACAGAGATCAAACGAATTTTCAGAGGTAGTTTTTTAGGGTTCCGTACCCAAAGGGTAAAAACGGAACCCTATTACTAAGACTTCGCTGTCTATCCGTCTGTCCGTCTGTCCGTCTGTCTGTCACCAGGCTGTATCTCAAGAACCGTGATAGCTAGACAGTTGAAATTTTCATAAATTATGTATTTCTGTTGCCGCTATAACAACAAATACTAAAAACAAAATAAATTAAATATTTAAGGGGGGCTCCCATACAACAAACGCGATTTTTTTGCCCTTTTTTGCTCGATATCAAAAATGGCAACAGGTAGGCACTTGAAATATTCTCAAAATACTCAGTTGTATTTTAACTTTAATAATAAAATTATAATAAAATAAATATTTAAGGGGGGCTCCCATACAACAAACATGTTTTTTTTGGCGTTTTTGCCTTGTGGTACGGAACCCTTCGTGTGCGAGTCCGACTCGCACTTGGCCAGTTTTTTTTTTAAACCGCAATTTACCTTTCATTCAATCAACTCAAATATAAAAAAAAAAAACATTTAATTTCATAAACATAAACATAACCCGGATGTTACGGAACCCTCGGTGCGCGAGTCCGACTCGCTCTTGCCCGGTTTTTTTTTTAGATATGTTCAAGGCTTTTGATTTCGTGAACACTTAATTTATAAATTAGACCGATATGGGATCAGAAAACACGTTGAAATGGCTGGAAAGCTACCGTACACGTCAACAGCAATGTGTTGAGATTTCGAGACAATCAGGAAATCAAAAGCTCGCATATAGGTCACAGTATCGTGAAAATAACTGCGGCGTTCCCCAAGGTACCATACTAGGGCCGCTTTTATTCTTGGTATATGTTAATGACTGAATGCCTACTGTAACTTCTCACAATTGCATACTATACGCTGACGATACGACCCTCAGTATTATAAATGAAAATGACGATATTATTGAATACCAAAATGAAATAAACATGACATATGGCATGGCATGCACAAAAAATACCGCTATGTTATAAGTACACATACTACTCCTTACACTTTTGATTATGTACGAGCTGTAGATTCTCTTAGAGTGAATGCCTTACCCGCTGCCGCCTCTAGATTGATCAGACTGCAATTTGTTATTGTAAAATCCCACAGCTTTCTTTATAATTCTAAAGTTGATAACTTTCAATTAGATCATATTTACTCAAATTTGAAAATCATATTAAACTCTTTTTCACTGGAACATTGTCAGCTTGATCATATATGTTACTTCCGTACCAATGATTGATTTGGATAATCTTTCAAATAACATCGATGAGTTTGTTGTATCCGAATCTTGCGAATGTAAAGTTGATGACTGCAAAAAAATATTCCCACCACATTCATCGCTGTCAGTTATTACTCAAAATATTCGTAGTCTGAATTGTAACTTTTTAGGTTTTCAGGTTTTATTAACCAGACTCGGGTTTGATTGTGATGTACTCATCCTGACCGAATGTTGGCTGACTTGTGTATCTTATATCCCCACAATTACCGGTTATTGTTCATTTTTGACTACATCAAACCCTCTACAAAACGATGGCGTTGTTGTGTATATAAAGGAAGAACTAAGCTTTTGTGTTGAGGAACCTATTATACGAAACTGTAATTGCCTCTTGATTAAAATAGGTAACAACGACACGGCGTTACTGGCTCTCTATCGATCCCCCTCTTATTCTAACATTGACCCTTTTTTGACATCGCTTGACGAGACTTTGGTGAAATTATCTGGATATAAAAATATCGCAATAATGGGAGATCTGAACATAGATATAATTTCCGAGAATCTGAGTACGACTTCCAATCAATATCTGGCTCTCACTGCGTACCACGGTCTATTACCAGCACATGCTTTTATCACTCGTGATGCTAGTGGTTCTTGCTTAGATCATGTGCTCTTGAAAACCAAGTTACCTTCCATTACCATTGTTCCGCAATCTACGCTTACAGATCACAAATCTGTCATACTTTGTTTGAAAAAGCAACAGTCGCGTAATTATGCCATTTTAACGCGCACTAAAATAGATCAGGAGGGTTTAACTCAAGACATAAGCAAAATTAACTTTACCCCGATTTATGAAACTGATGACTGTGACACTGCGGTCAGCTATGTTATTGGTGAATTAAAGACCGCTTTGAGTTTTAATTCTGAAACCATTATACTTTCACGTCGCAAAAGGATTATCAAACCATGGATAACACAGGGCCTGTTGCGCTGCATACGCAACAGGGATAAACTACATAAAAAATCAAAATCGTTTCCAGATGACCAAATAATAAAAACAACCTACATTCGCTACAGAAATTTTTGTAACTCCATCTTAAAGAAAGTTAAACGTAATTATGATAGAGAACTTGTTCAAAAAGCTGGTAAAGATAGCAAAAAGTTGTGGGAGACAATAAAAACTATAACTAATTCAGCAAAAAATGTAAACTATCCAAAGGAATTACTTACAATATCGGACAGTCCTCAGAGCTCTGTAAATGATGTAAATTACTATTTTTCCAACGTTGGCAAATCATTGGCTGAACAAATAGCGCGAGTACAAGCCACGGCCCTCAGAAGCAATAAACCATCCCGTGGGCAAAATCTTAGCTCTCTTGTACTGTTTGATACGGATGAAGAGGAAGTTATGAGCCTGATAGCTACACTCAAAAATGATTGTTCTGTGGGTTGGGATAATTTGTCAAACCAGTTATTGAAAGATCATAAGGATATTCTTGTGCCACACTTAACCTACATTTTTAATATGTGTCTAGTAAATGGTAGTTTTCCCAAAGCCTTTAAAAAATCACAGATCCGACCAATTCACAAGGGTGGGGCCAGAGACCGTATTGAAAATTATAGGCCTATCTCAATATTACCTTCGCTTTCAAAAATTCTAGAAAAAATAATTAACAGACGTTTAGTAAACTTTCTCGAAAGTAAAGACATTCTATCTGAACATCAGTTCGGTTTTCGTCGTGGTAAATCCACCGATGACGCAGTTAGCAATTTAACGGATTTTATAGCCACAAATTTAGATAAAGGTAATAAATGTATATCAATATTTCTAGATTTGGCAAAGGCTTTCGATACGGTTTCTGTTCCAATTCTTGTACAGAAATTGGAAAGAATTGGCATTAGGGGGAAACAACTTAGCCTTTTGACCGATTATCTAACAGACAGAACTCAATGTGTTAAGGTGGGTCCCTACACTAGTACTGATCGTCCAGTGACCTATGGCGTTCCGCAAGGTAGCATTCTTGGCCCTACGCTTTTTCTCGTTTACATAAACGATCTCCTTTGTCTAAACTCATTTCGTGGAAAGATAATCTCATACGCAGATGACACTGCCCTCATTTTCGCTGCTAAAACATGGAATGAGACTTACCAGCTAGCCCAGGAGGGTTTTAATTTGGTAAAGAAGTGGCTTTATGATAATGTTCTTACCTTAAACACTGAAAAAACAAAGTACCTGACCTTTTCGATCCGTGCTCCTTCACATGCGAGTCTAAATCTAATCGCGCATAACTGTCCCCTTGACGCTTTGAGTTATTCTGAATGCTCATGCAATCCTTTAGAACGCACAAAGACAATTAAATACTTGGGCGTTTTAATTGATGAAAATTTTAGCTTCAAAGCGCACATTCAACTGCTGAGTAAAAGGATTCGAAAGCTTACATACATTTTTAAAACATTGAGACACGTAGTGACTCCAATATTCCTAAAGCAAATCTATTATGCGCTTTGTCAGTCACTGATTACATATTGCATATCGGCTTGGGGCGGTGCACCGAAGACTACAATAAAGCAACTTGAGGTTTCACAAAGAACCATATTGAAACTCTGTACTTTTAAGCCTTTCCGCTACTCTACTATACTTCTTTATGAATACTGCGAGGTGCTGACTGTACGCCAACTGTTTGTCTTGAGTATCGTCTCAAAACAGCATGTTAACTTGGAGTACAATCCAACCCTGTTAACAAGGAGGAAAGGATTACCTCTATGTAAGAGGTTATCACATCTAAAAACTGCTTTTATTCGAAGATTTTACCCATTTTTGGGTCCCTATTTATATGACAAAATTAATAAGAGTCTTGAAATATACTCGATGAATAAAGCAACTATGAAAAATTCTGTATCTCAGTGGCTTTGGAAGTTGACATACGATCAAACAGAAAATATGCTGACCATCTTGAAATAGTGATACAATAGTTTGACGGCTTGACCTAAAGAATCTACTAGGTAAAATTGTTTAATTCCCTACACACCCTCTCACACACATACACTCACCTCCTTCACCTTACACACCGAGAGGACAGTAAACTTTCTTTCAGTTAAAATAATTATGTCCATATTTTAATAAACTGTTTCTTTTTGTTGCTAAGCTCATACTTGCATACCCAGTCCGAGGGCTTGAGGCGCTGCGTGCTGAAACACAGGCTATAAACCTAGTTCAGCAACAGATGCTAATAATAAGACACATTTGTAACTGATTTACTCTTAAGAATAATTATAAGTAGCTAAGACAAATTGTGTAACTAGTTTATTATTTTTGGTCTAATAAATATATTATTATTATTATTATTATATTTAATGTCATGTTTATAAAATGGTTACATGACTTGAACACAATAATCTTCATATGAATATTAACAAAACAAAAATGATACAATTCTAGACATAACAGTACGCGTCCACGGCTTAAAATACAATATGGAAATGAGACAATAAAAGAGGTCGAATACGAAAAATTCTTGGGGATGATAATTGAGAAAAACTGTAACTGGAAATCTCATATTGATGATCTAAGTAGGAAGCTAGATATATTTGTATTCATTTTATATAGACTAATACGTGTGGCTAGTGTTGATGCGGCACTATGTGCATACCATGGCTATGTCTCATCAATTTTGCGCATGGCATTATAATGTGGGGTAATTCGGTTGAACTCAAAAGAGTGTTTCAAGCTCAGAAAAAATGCGTACGCTCAATTTGTGGAGCGCACCCACTGGACAACTGTCCAGTGGGTGAACATGGAACACAACTGTGTTCCATTATTTAAAAAACTTAAAATACTGCCACTTCCAGCATTATACATTTTTGAAATTTGTGTCTTTGTACACCAAAACAGACATGAATTTGACTTGTTTAAGGATGTTGTATCCAGACCCAGCCGCAAAGTGCATATGCTTAATGTTCCTAGGCGTAAAATTAGATTGTTTTCTAATAATGTACCCTGCATGTCCATTACTGTTTATAACAAATTATCTGATGGCTTCAAAACTCTCAGCCTCAGAACATTTAAATGTAAATTATTTAACTTTCTTTTAAGCAAATGCTATTACTCGACTGAAGATTTTATGAATGAAAAATTAACCTAAATATTTGACATTATTGCCTAGAAATCATATTTTATCTCCTTGACCTTATTTAATTTTGACTTATATAATTAATCTCTTTTAAAACTATTGTTCAATATATTATTTTATTTGTAATTTTAATTCTAATCATTGTAATTTAATTTTAATGTAATGATGACCCATAATTTTACAAACCATATTTGTACGCCGGAAATGGCAGAATATTATGATCGTAATACATAATGCAGGCTAAATGCACATAACAACTTTGTACAATATTCTGACAAATAAATGCATTCTATTCTACATGGCTAACGGACTAGAAAACTTCATCCGACTTTTATTGATAGTCAAGCGGTCCCTAATGTAATGTAGGGGGTCGTTAGCCGTCTGCGCTTGAAAAAGCGCTATTTTTCCACGATCAGGTGAGGAGGCGCATGGCGGCCATTTGTTCGAGTCCGTGGCTATTTGCTCGCGATCACTCTCGGGACACCTTCGATACGTCATCATCCGTCTTGAACAGGCGTGGAGTCACGAAGCTCCATATCCTGTGGAGGAGTCGCTCATGTTCATAAATCAGACGCATGTCGTGGCTACTACTTCTACTCTCGTTAATCATGAACCAACTATAAGTCCGCGTGGAACTAGTTGGCCACGCCTTAGGTATGTGAGCGGTGGGACGGAGGGGCGGGGACGCTTTGTCATTACTCAGTACGTGCGTTTCGAACACTAGGCAACTCCGCCGCCCTCACCCCCGTCCCCACCTAAGGCGCGGTCAACTAGTTCCGCGCGGAGTATAGTGAATAGATTCTGTCGACCTATATAATGACTACACCCACCCAGTACATAGGTAATTTTCATCAGACCATGTCTCCATCTATTAAATTAACCTAATAATAATATGTATAAAATTCCGTCAATTTCTTCTACTTTTGCTCATTAATGTTCTTACAAGTAATAAAGTGCCTTGTGTGACAGACGTAAATAGATCCGTATATTGTATTGTACAGAGTGATCGCACAATATTTCAGTAATGTAATAAGACGCTATACGGCTCCTTGTCTGACGCAGATTGATAATTACGCAAGAATGCTCTCTGGAAATAGAACCGAGAAGATTATCGTTAAGCCTCATTCTGCTTCGAAATATAATTAAACGGTTCCAATTCTGCGAATGCCTATCAAAAATATACCGTAGAAATCTAGTAGAGTAACTTATCAATCGATTCGTTATAATATTGTGACCTTTTAAACTTCCTTTAATTATTAAAGTTTTAGATAATTATATTTACCGGAAACACAAATATTGTACCTAAAAGGTTATGGTTTTAATCAAAATAGTGGGAGAACGTAATCGACGTGATAGCTGCATGGCAACAAAACCTACGCAACATTATGGTAAGTACCTACAGTACTTACCTACTGGGAAGTCTTACTGATTAATAGCTTATAGATAAAAAAATATAGGTACCTAGGCTCATACTACTTAAAGTTAAATCTTTAAACCTTCAGAAAATTTCCGTTAAAAGCCTTCAGATATTTAATCCGTATTTGAAGAGTAACAGCCCGGCGGCGGCGTCGTCTTGGAAAATTATAACCTAGCATGGTAAACGAGCCGAGGCCGCGAGGCTTAAAAATGATGCATAAGTGATATTAACAAAACATCTGGGCTTTGCATGGCGGTGGACGTGGCGGGGGTGAGGGGGGGGGGGGGGGCGGTGACGTCACGACATTCTTCCAGTGAGCGACGGATTGTTTGTGGAACTAAGATGGACGCCGCCGAGCGAGTAATTAAAATTTTTAATACCTAGTATAACGGCGACAATTGCTGTTGTAATGAAGAAGTTCAGTTATTCAAATAATCAAATGGGTGGGTTGGTATAACATTTTGTGTTCTCATGTGAAATAACATAATAAACGGCACGAGGAGAAAGAAGGAGTTTTTGTTCGCTCTCAGACAACCCGTTGAGCCGAGGTTTTCCGAGCTTAATAATAGGTAATAGGTACTACGGGCTGGTGTCCGCAACTCCACGTCAATGCGCGTATTTTGCGTATGGGTGGGAAAATCGACTATTCGATCCACCCCAGCTCCTCAAAGAAGGCCAGCAATGCCTTGATGTTACTGACCGTCTCACGTAGGGTACCTGGGTTACCGAAGTACTTTGCCCTGTACGTGGCGATCACCGGGCAGTTTAGAAGCACATGTGCCGCTGTCTCGTCGTCCTCCATGCAGGCCCTGCACAACGGACTGTCCGTTACTCCTATGACAAAGAGGTGTTTATTAAATGACCCGTGGCCAGTTAAAGCTGCGGTAACTATACGCAGCTTTTGTTTTGTTAGACGGAGAACCTGTTTCGTGAGGCGGCCATCCAATGTGGGAAGTGCTTCCCTCGCCTGCCTGCATTCACCTTGGTCCGTCCATAGTTTATTGTGTTGCTCTCTTGTGCGTTTCCTTACCAGAGTGCGTATGTACCCGAAGGGGAGTGGCACGATGGGCTCGGGTCCCACGGGTGCCATACTCGACCCTCTTCTGGCAAGTTCGTCGGCTGCATCGTTGCCTAGCGAACCGCTGTGTCCTTTGATCCATTGAATGGTTATATTATTGAGGTTACCCACCTGGTTGAGGCGCTGGTGACACTCGTATATTAGCCCAGAGTCAGCTGTGTAACTGTTCAGCGCTTGCAGAACAGCCATGCTGTCTGAGATTATGCGGATTGAGTGTTCCTTAACTTCCCTGGCCATAATGGCTGAAGCGGCTAGAGAGATGCCCAAGCATTCGGCCTGGAACACTGTGTTGTGGACCCCCAATGGTGTGGCTATATGTATGTTGAATTCCTCCGAGAAGATTCCAGCTCCTGTGCCACTACCTGTTTTGGATCCGTCCGTGAAGATACGCAGCTCTGTGGGGCACAACCCCTCGCATCGGCGATCCTCGTGAAGCTGGATCTTGTATTTTTTATCAAACATAAATTGTTTAGGAACCCGGTCGTTTATGGCTTTCGTAATGGGGAAATCCTTATGGAGTCCCTCAAGCAGCGTGGTGTGTGGTGTATTACTCTTACCCCAGAGATTTAGTGTGTTAAGACGTACTGCCGCCATCGTCGCTTCCTGCTGTATGAACAGGTGGAGCGGCGGGATTCCCAGGATGGCTTCTACCGCTGCGGTCGGAGTAGTCCTCATACAGCCCGTAGTCGCCATGCAGGCTAGTCTTTGCATGCGTTGCAGTTTGTTGGAGGCTGTCACTAGCTTGGTGCGAGGCCACCAAACCACAGCTCCGTAGCTTATCATGGGGCGGATCACTGCAGTGTACAGCCAGAGTGTAATTTTAGGGGATAGGCCCCACTTCTTACCTATCATTCTCCGGCACTGCCAAAAGGTTATGCAAGCCCTGTTCAGTTTGTTGTCCAGATGACTGCTCCAGTTTAACTTACTGTCTAGTGTTACACCAAGGTACTTGACTTCGTTGGCTAGCTGGAGTTCAGTATCGAACAGTTTAGGTAGGCGAAAAGGCCCTAACGCTCGTTTATGGGTAAACATAACCAGTTCAGTTTTAGCGGGGTTCACTGAAAGGTCAAAGTCCCTGCACCATCTCTCCACGATACGTAGCGCTTGCTGAGTGAGGTTGCATATCGTGCCCGTTACCTTCCCCGAAACCAAAATTGCAAGGTCGTCGGCATAACCTACTGTGTAGAAGCGGTTGGCGTTGAGTTTGGTGATGAGGTCATTAATTACCAGATTCCATAGAAGGGGGGACACGACCCCACCCTGGGGGCAACCTCTAGCTATCATGGCCAGCTGCTGCTCACCTTCAAGGCGAACCACTCGTTTACT
This sequence comes from Mesoligia furuncula, assembly GCA_916614155.1. Classification (NCBI taxonomy): domain Eukaryota; kingdom Metazoa; phylum Arthropoda; class Insecta; order Lepidoptera; family Noctuidae; genus Mesoligia; species Mesoligia furuncula. The sequence continues at coordinate 29,751,437 of OU744801.1, forward strand.
TAACATGTTTGTGATCCAGTCCGTTAGTACCTGTTCTACTCCATGTCTGGAGAGGGCGCTGTTGATACTGGAGAAGTTGGTTTTGTCGAAGGCTCCTTCGATGTCTATGAAAGTGCCCAGACAAGTGCCTTTCTGATGAATCGCTTCCTCTATCTGGTTGACTACCAGATGTAGGGCGGATTCAGTCGACTTACCTGAGCTGTATGCGTGTTGGTTACCGTGTAACGGTATGGTCTTCAGAGCACCATCCCTCAGTTCCCTATCGCACAGCCTTTCCAGGGTCTTCAGTAGAAAGGAGGTCAGGCTGATTGGTCGGTGGGATTTGGCGTTTGTGTAGTCACCCTTACCTGGCTTAGGGATGAATATTACCTTCACTTCCCTCCATCCTTTGGGAACGTATCTAAAGGCCAGGCACGCTCTCAGTAAAGGCAGCAGTTTTAAGGCGACAGAGGTGCCACCCCACTGCAGTAAGGCGGGGAACACTCCGTCAGGTCCAGCTGCCTTAAAAGGATGGAAGCTCCGGATGGCCCATTGGAGTTTCTCCAGCGTGATCATCCTGCTAGCGTAGGCCCATTCGCTGTCTGATGGTGTCTGTATTGTATCCTGCCAGTCAATTACCTGTGCGAAAGTGCATCCCGGGAAGTGAGTTTCAATAAGGACGCGTCTCGTTTCTTCTGGCGAGGATGTTAGTGTGTTGTCAGGTGTGCGGAGGGTGGCGGGCCCAGGTGTGTGCTGTTGCGCTAGCACTTTCCTTACCCTGTTAGCCTGCTGACAAGATTCAATGTTACCACAGAACTTGCGCCAACCCGTGGTGCTCCTGAACCTGATGCATTTTTTGTAGCTGGATTTGGCTGCATAATAGTTGTCCCAGTCCTCATCCGCACAAGTATTCATGGCTCTATTCAGAGCTTTCCTTACCTTACCGCGCTTGCGTTCCAGCTCAGCGCCCCACCAGGGTTGTTTGCCCGGTGTGCTGCGCGGGGTGGTCTCTGGGCAGGCAGTTTGGTAGCTGTCTATCATTGATTTAGTAAGGTACCTTACTTGTTCTTCAATCTGTGTTATATCCTCAAATGTTATCGGATCGTTTGATGTCGCTAGCTTTGATTCAAGGCTGCGTGTGTAGGTGGCCCGATCCGTATTGCGCGGATTACGGCGAGGTTGTGTGGGTTGAACACAGACCTGGATATCGAAGCGGATCCACCTATGATCAGAGCAGGAGGCCTCCTTGGAGACATGCCACCCAGTGATAGCTTCCGCCGCTCCCTCTGTTGCCAGAGTGAGATCTATGATAGTGCGGCTTCGCCTGGTTACGAACGTTGGTTCGGAACCCGTGTTTAGTAGGGATAGGTTAGTCGAGAATAAGTAATCAACCAAGGCCTTACCCCTATCGTTTTGCGTGTCCATACCCCACAGTTGATGGTGAGCGTTGGCATCAGCCCCGACGATGACCTCAAGCCCGCACCTCTCGCAGTGGCTGACCAGACGGGCGAGGTCGTGCGGGGGCGGCGCCTCCACCTCGGGCATGTAGACTGAGGCGAAGACGATCACCATCTCCATGGCGTCGTCACGCTGTATAGTCAGCTTAGCTGCAGAGACATCTCTGCAACAGAAGTCAGTTAAGAGCTGTGTTTTGAGGTTACCTGTGATATAGATGCACGATCTGGGATGGTCGTGATCTGTGGTGACCAGGAGCTTACCGCCAAGATTGGAGAGTCCTTGTATGCGGCCCGCCCTTATCCACGGCTCCTGGATCAAGGCTATGGCCGTGTGTTGTACCTCCAGCCACTTGCGAAGTTGAGCCGTCACGGTCTGGCTGTGGTGGAGGTTTGCCTGGAGGATTCTACAGGCCGACGAAAGGGACGCCATCGCTGGCCAGCCCCTCCTCGTCCCCCTCCAGTTTGAGCCCGGCAAACAGGTCGCCCTCGTCGAAGCCGTCCCCCACCCGGCTCGAAGCCGGGGACAGGATCATGTCGTCCAGCTCCTCGCCCGATGAAGGGACAGCGCCCACGGTGGCGGCAGCAGGGGCGGCTGACCCTGCCGGAGCAGGTTCAGTCGCGGATGCCTCCGGGTTGTCTAATTTGGGAGTTGACTCCCCCGCCAGTGCTGGTGGCTGGTTTGGCTCCTCGACGACGGTGCCCGTGGCAGGGTCCCATCCCTGTGGAACGTCGGTGAACCTGCCGTTCCGACCCTGGAACTTAACGTACACCGCCCCCAATCCAATTGAGAGACGGCGTCCGGCCTGCATCAGGGTCGGGATTTGGTCCACAGGGACGCCAACAACCACGAACCATTGGTCTGCTTGTTTGTCGGCAAAAAGAAGCACCCACCTCTTGATGTCGACCCAGGGGTTCTGGTAGGTGAGAGCGCGCCCAATGTTGGTCGACTCTCCATATACCCCCTGCTCGTCTGGGATCACGATGCCGCATCGTGCTCGTTTCTGTATCTCCGACTGACTCTTCACGACGAGAGAAATGCTAGAAGGAAGAGAAAGATCGGAGACTGTTTTCCGTAGCCAGGCTAAGGTGTGGTCGCTGCCGCACCACAGTTTCAGAACACCTCCGGCGAACAGCGGCTTGGCATTGAATGTCGGCCCCGGAGTGTCTTGTTTGGGGGAGCAGGCCTCGAGGATGATCTGCCTCTGGATGGCGGCGACAACCTGGTCTGATACTTCCCTGCTGAGGATCCCCGTGCGTTCGCAGGTGATCGCGACGTCTAGGGTTGCGCTTGCAGCTTGGGCGTAGCTTTTTTGAGGGATCCGTTTGGATTGATCAAGACGCGGCCGCTTATGCTCTCCCCGAGGTGTTAAAGTCTCGTTGAGAGCTCGCTTGGCCGCGGCCTGATCCTTTCAATCGGGTCGCCTGGAGTTACCTTCAGCCTGTTTCTCCGGGACGCTGGTTGGCGGCTGGCTGGGCGAAGGTCGGCTAGTACCGGCCTCCGCCAGCGACTGCTTTCCGGCGGCGAAGTTCAGCTGGCCGCTAGTCGGTTTGGCCGACCTAGTGGCAGTGGCCTGTTTGTGTTGGCTGCCTTTACCTAGCAGCCTGCGTTCTTGACGTCGCTCCTTCCTCGTCATTCTCTCCCTCTGCTTGCTCTGTGTTGAGGAAGCTGGTGGACCTGAAGGGTCAGTGCGGGGGCCTCGGGCTTGTTGAGTGCCTTTACCCTTGCCCTTGCGTTTCTGCACTTGCCAGGCATGTGCGAACGTATCATCAGTGCATACGACCGCCTCCGTTTGACCGGTGACGGCCGCCTGATGAGAGGAGGATTGAGGAGGAGGGTGTTTGACAGGATGCCCGGCGCTGGTGTTACCCAACTCCGGGATCTGTGTGGTGAGGGTCAGACCGGCAGTGGTATTAGTCGTCGCCTTGGCCTTCGCCTGAGTTTTAGAAGGGTCGGTACTGGTCCCAGTCAGCGCCGACGTCCTTTGTTTATTTTGGGACTTTTTGTGTTTGGTCTTAGCTGCGGTTCTCGCCACAGCCGGACCAGCACCCGCGCTGGTACCCGCAGCGTTAGCTGCAAGGCCACCAGGGGCGAGGGAAGTGCAAGCACCACCCTTGGGAGTCTCATTGGCTTTCGCCTCCACTCCGGTGTTGGTTGAATTAACTGGCCTTAAATTTTCCATGTTAAAAAAGTTTTTAAATTTTCGTCTCTCTGGCTTCCCACCCTCCATGGAGCCCGCACCTGGGAACGTCTCACTACAAAAAAAAGCTCGAACGTTAGGACTACCAGAGAGATATAGGTGCGCAAGGCTGGTTTACAGTGCGACATCGGGTGCTCGATCGGGTTGGCGTGGAAGGTTCAAAGGGCCAAACCCCTCACGAACTGATCAACCCTCACTTACACCGTCAGCATGACCTTTACCTACCGCTTTGGCCGTCCAAGAACGACCTCAGCGGACCTCACGCACCTCGCCTGTGGCCCTCTGACGGGACACAATGACCATTTCCCTACCCCTGGCTATTGGGCAGGGCCACCGTTTCGCTTGAAATCCAGACCAAAGGGGGCGTGTTGCCTTTCAGCTCAACCCCCCAGGACTCCTTCATCCCCGCTTACGGCGCTCAACTGCGCAGGTCCTAGCGCAGGTGACTGTTTACTCCTACTCTCCACCAGCTGATTTTAGTGATGGGCGAGCCCGCCACCACCCAGTCACAGGGGGTCGCGGTTAGGAGTGGAGTTGGGTACATTGGAGGTGGAAGGAATGAGGATGTGGGTGGGATGGGGTGTGGAAGGATTGTGAAAGTTGGGGCAGGAAGATGAAAGACGGGAAATAATGGGGTAAAGGGAATAGGGCTAAGGATGTGCTGGCGCCTGGTGGTTTTTGTTACGTCTGTTTCATAAGGAATCAGACCAAGAACGGGGTGGCAACCTCGGGAAGGTGCATCCGCCAGACTTGCCTTGAGGATCTACACGACCGTGGCGCTCTCCCTCAAGACCCCGCCACCCTACCGCCTCTGAAGGAGGCGGCAAGGTAGGCCTGCATCTATACTACCAAGCAAGCAAAGCAAAGCGTGTCGTTGTGCAACCGCAAAAGCATAAATACAGACCCCCCCCGAGCTTTTAGGCCTTTGAAACGCTACCTCTGCCTCCCCCGAAATGCTGCGCGACGTATTTATTTACGACGCGCCGCCGCGCCGCCGACCATTTCGCGGAAAATGCATGCCACAGTATAACATTTGCAGTTGATCAACTGAATCAGTTTTTCTTAGATTCGAATTTTCGCATTAGGCTTAAATTTTATGGTACCTACTACGGTGTAGTCAACTTAAATGATTACTTAAAGTGACCTTATGGGCGTTTTCCCCTATACTACAGAATAACTAATAGAACTTAGTACCGAAGGCCGACTCCTTTGATCTTGAAGACAACCGCTTTTATAATAGCCTTCAAAATCACTTCCCGCCAACGCGCAAAATAAGTTGCACTTTATCGCCGAGCTTGAGAGTTGTTATTACTTTGTGTACTTTCTCGTCCGCAACAAACCTACGCCGCTTAACCGAGTACTAGGACTTTCCGGAAGAAAAATAAAATACGATACATACTTTTTTATGGTAGGTAGGTACCCCGGATAACTAGGGATATGGCATGAAAGCGAGGTGCGTGTTGCTTCGTTAAATAGTAACCTGACCATAAGTTGGAACATTTTTAAAAGAGTAACGGTGGAGTTTCTTGTCCATTCTTCTCCATACGAAAACTACCTTTTAGAATGGGCGACTAGAAACAATTCTATTTTTTCGTAATTTTTGACGTTCAAAAGTGCCTTTTAAGTGCCTACTTGAAATAAATGTTTTGACTTTGAACGCGTGACAGCGCGGCGGCGCGCGTCGGTAAGCACCGTTGTTATATGTGAAAATTGCCTAGCAACGGACCCATGTCAATAAATGCATTAGTAATGCGTTTCGCTTAAGGATATATGGATGTCGATAATTGTTAGTTTTTCTAAATACGAATACATTTTCGAAATGTCTTATTTAAATAAATATAACTGGAAATATCTGTTTCTATGGAAAGTTTAAAATCGGTCTAATTTGGCTGTAACATTATTTTTCGAAAATATTTTCTACTAACTTTTTAGACCTTTGTATCCTGCTTATGCGTATGAAGTTTCATTAAAATCGGTTCATTAATTTCGATAAACAAAGGCTTGAAATTTTGTATGAAATGCCGTTCGGCGTAAACGCTCTTAGCACCTTCTAGCTCACTGGTTGTAAAGAGATCCAAATCGTGTTGTTTACATATTTTATTAAAATGTTTGCTCGCACGCACAATAAAACTATTCTGCCTATAATTAGTAGAACTATGAGGTACACGTAAGGGTTGTATAAATAGAAATGTTTTGTTTGGAACATTTAAATAAAATTTAGATAATAACTCAGGGCTGTCAGTATTATTGTTAAAGATTTTTAATAGGAATAAATAGTCAGCAATCTCACGTCGATTTTTGAGTGGTATTCACACTAATATTATAAAGGCGAAAGTTTGTGAGTGTGTGTGTGTGTGTTTATATGTTTGTTACTTCTTCACGCTCAAAAGGCTGGACCAATTTTGATAAAATTGGGTATGGAGCTAGCTGACACCCTGGATTAACATATGGGCTACTTTTTATCCCGATATTCCCACGGGATCGACATTTACGCGGGTGCAACCGCGAGGCGCAGCTAGTAAATGATATTTCTTACAGAGTCGGAGATAATCGATTGAATGGTATGGAATCTTTTGATGGAAACAAAGATATTTTATGAAACGCCTTTGGATGTTCTCAATGCGGTCAATGTATTTGTGATAGCGTAGGTTCCATATCTGAGATGCATACTCTAGCTGGCTTCTAACAAAAGTGCAATACAATATCTTAAGTGTTTTAGCATCTGTAAAGCACTTAGAGAGACGCATTATAAACCCAAGCAATTTAGAGGCTTTTTTGACAATGGCGTCAATGTGTGTGTCATAAACTAACTTACTATCTTGGTGGACGCCTAAGTCACGAATAGTATCACACCTAGGCAAGGTTTGGCCCGCTACAGTATAGGTGGTGGCTAGGATAGCTCGTTTTCTAGTATAAGTGATCACTGAACACTTAGATGGATTAAGATCGAGTTTGTTAGCCTGACAGTACTCTTCAAGCTGATATAAGTCAGCCTGAAGTGCTAACTCATCATCCAGCGATGAAATTTTCATGAAAATTTTCATGTCATCAGCGAAGCACAGTAACTGGGATGAATGCAGACACTGATCGATGTCGTTTACATATACCACAAATAAGAAGGGACCGAGCATCGAACCCTGAGGTACTCCGCTGGGCACAGATACCCATCTAGACAAATAATTATTGAGCACTACTGCTTGCGACCTATTGTCTATATAAGATGAGAACCACCTCAGGAGGTCTCCACGGATGCCCATGTGGTAAAGCTTATTTATTAGGGTGTCGTGGTCGATCCGATCAAATGCTTTGCTGTAATCAGTGTAAACCACATCAACTTGCCATCGTCCATAGCCTTTCTTGCCGGCTCTTCTCCATTGGAAACGACAATTGGAACCATGCACCTAGCTTCTGACGTTTCATAATGTGTGAAATAAAATATTTTGATTTTGATTCAATATCATTCAGGCTGCTAGTTGAACGGCGCCGTTTAATTAAAAAGTTAGGCAGTTAACTGAATGGCTGATTAAGCTAGTTGTAGGCGACATAATTATATACATTACCAGGAAAACCTGATCGAAATATGGACATTAAGATCGTACGTCAGCAGTTAGACTCGAACTACACAAAACCACGCTTACTGCTACAAAAAAAACACTGGAGTACAAAATTAAATAATTATTGTTTCAGGGTGTGAAGATCTCATGCGAGGTGCCTCTGGGTGGCGGACTCAAACCTGACTCCTTCGTCATCCTGTCACGGTCGCAGGTATGAAGTAAATATGACACGGACATGCGTGGTCCGACACGACCAAATGCGTGTCGGACCACGCACAATGACGGGTTGGGAGGTGGTGCGTAGTCGGGTTGGATTTATCCAAAGAACAAACTGAACTATGTAGTTGCAACAATGTTCTCCCATACGTCACGGTCAATTCTCCAACTGCAAATGGATGTTTGTAATCGCAAAAACAATTTTTTTGATGTGATAAAACTATAAATTAACGATTTTTGTACTTTTTCCTTTACTTGCGCTGACTTTGCTTCTTGTCGAATTTCATAATTCTAGGTCAGTGGGAAATCTCCTACATTATATAGGTTTTGATTTACTTGCGAGTTTTGGTTTTTTTTTAAACATAATTTAACGCATAAATGGCCGTATTTTTTATTGCGTTGACTTAGAAGCTTGATTTTTAGGGCTTCAAGGGACCGTAGACCTTCTTATTGGATATTAATTTCAACATGATACCTTCTCCTTTGCCTCCTTCGCCTTCTTTAGAAAAAGGATCTTGACAGACAGAGACGGACGGACTAACAAAGAAGTGGTTCTACAAGGGACCCGTTTTTTTCTTTTGAAGTAGGTACAGGACCCTAAAAATCTGTTAGGTTCCTTAACGTGCTCAAATTCGAGTAAAAGATATCTGTTTGATGTTTGAAATATTCTGAAATTAATTCTGAAGCATGACAAGCAAATCCACACAAAATATTACATTCTCAAGTTCTAGGTCCTGTAATAGGCTAGGCTAGGCTTGTAGTTAATAGAAAGCTGACATTGTTACACAGAAATCTACATTCGTAGTAATACACAGTAAAATCTCCGCGGGGCTTTTGTTCAGAGCTCTGGCGGCGGTGGCGGCCGTCCGGAGCGGTGTATTACGGTTCCGAGAGCAGTTCACTGCAGGTTCCCAAGGCACTCCGGTCGTATCAAGGTTTTGAGCACACTGAGCAGTCCGAGCACTCAGAGCACACACGTAGGGCCCGCTGTCTCTACTCGTACGTTGTCTAATGCTGACCGACGTAATAACACTTTTGGTACTTAGCCTCATTTATTTTGGTTTTGATTTTCGAAACATAATAATATTTATATACCGAATTGACCTATCTAATGGTCCCTGAGTAGTCCATCGAACCCATGTATTGTGTCGGTCTCGCAGAAAACACATGTTCCGAAACTCAGAAAGTTTTGCGAAAATAAAAAAATATGTTCTATAGGTAAATATTTTTATATTAAATCTTTTAAAAGTACTTTCCACTAGCCTCTATACAAAGTTTCATGCGTCTGAACCAGTTTTCAAAATACTTTTTCCAGTCCGCCGCAGACACCTCGCTTACAGCCTGCTCGAACGCTGACAGCGAATCTTCTGAGCTGATTTTTTATTTTCGGGAATAAAAAGAAGTCACACTGTGCTAGGTCAGGGCTGTAAGGAGGGTGACCCAGGAGATTGACCGGCGTGATGTCTCCTGGACAGCAGGCCGGTCTCAGTCTCTCGTTTTGAGCGTGGTATGCGAAGGCGCGTTGTTGTGGTGGAGCAGTAGCCCGCGGAGCCCTGTGTTTGGTCGCTTGTTGCTCACAACAGAGATAACATCTCCAAGCATTTCGTAGTATACCATTCAGCGTTGATGCTTCTTTGATTCCGTAAAAGAATTGACACCAAGTTGAGACTACGATATCAAAGGTACCAACGCGTATGTCTGAGTTCTCAATTTATTTCCGCGTGATTTAAGCTGATTTCCGGCCAGAAATGAAGCTTTTAATTGAAAATATTTTACTTAAAAACATGTCGGAATCTTTTGAAGTAGATGACCCGGTCATTTCAGCTCTTTGTATGTAATACCACTTGGTATTGCAGAATAAATTGAAGTTGAGGCACTTAAACGATAATTGGTTTTTACAACTGTTCAATAATTTAATTATACGTAGGTATTATACGTTATCAATTAAACAGAAATTATTAAAAAAAAAAAACAATAGCTATAGTTGTAACTATAGCTATTGTTTTTTTAAAATTAATTGCTAAACGTGGTAGCTATAGTTACACATGTGGCAGCTATAGTTACACATGTGGTAGCCGCTAATTCATATTTCAAGAAAGCTGACGAAAGATTTTAAAACATAAATGACAGTAATATATTTAAATTAGTAATGTTTATTAAATAAGGTCCTTAGATTCTAGAACAATCGTTTCCAATTCCTTACTTTTCCGGTGGCAAAAAGTAGCAGGCGTGCGCGCACCGCCCACATCAGACCACTGCACCTTAGTGCGCGACTGTACCACTAGCCGGCCGCACTCGACTGCATTCACCATAGAAATGTATATGGCACTCACTGTACTTGACTGTACCTCGCTGTTACTTGTGTTTCCCTACTTTTCACTTTGGATCGGCCTTTTAAATGCAAGCTATAAAAAACATTCACAATATACGCAGAACCCATTTTATTTTTCAGCGAATTGTCGCTTAAATCAAAGCGCTGTTTGTTTTCCGTCATGTTGAATTCCAAAAACCTTTTTATCGTATCCGAAAAAACAATAGTGTTTTGATACGCATGTGTTTGAGGCAGGCTTTAAATCGGCTTTGATCGGCTTTTGTTGTCTCGGAACTGTGTGTTGCGTAGAATCATGACAACAAATATGGATGTCGTATTTAGTTTTAATTTAAGCCACGCATTTTATAATTTTTGAGCTTAGTTTACCGCCAGAAGAACATGGCTACCTAAAGACAAATCCAAAAGCAATAAAATAGCGCACAGACAATACAGTGTGCGAATTAATTTCAATAATCTGAAAAGTTTTAGATGAAATAAAATTCGGTCAAATATTTTTCGAACTTATGATTATTTAAAATTAATTTAAATAATCATAAGTTCGAAAAATATTTGACCGAATTTTATTTCACCTAAAACTTTTCAACTTTTTTCGTTTCGTTTTTTTTTACTTCATCGAAGTCACGTCTGCCTCTGTATCAGTTGACTCATTATCAATTCGATTTTTTTCGTTACTCCAACGTTTCATTTGGTCGAAAAACTTTTTACCGAAGTTACACTTTCCCGAAATAACATTTGTTCGAAGTATTATGTTTCCGAACATTCATTATACGGTATACCACTGTTTTAATTACCATATTTTCATTTCACCAAACGCCTAAAAAGTTTGTGCACACTATTTCATCTATCAGCATGCAAACAAGGATGCTTTCTTCAAGCATGCAGCATGCAAGAAGGCATGCAGCGTGCAAGCAGGCATGCAAAGTGCAAGCAGGCATGCAGCATGCAAACAAGCATGCAGCTTGCAAGCAAGCATGGCGCGTGCAAACAAGCATGCAACATGCAGCTAGCATTTTGTTTCTGTCACGGCTCCAGCGCTTCGGGATTTGGGCGGCCCCACGCGAGCTTATTGTCGCAGATGGTTTTAACGCTCACCACCGCAGCTTCGGCTTGCACAATAACTTGCTTACCAACTAGTACTTTTACTAATTATAATGTAGTCAAATATTTCAGTTGGTATAATATATTTTACGCAAAATAAAATAAGCCAAATATTTAGTATCGTCGGGGCCAGTATTTCTGTCTGCCTATGATTTCAATTGGCCTCGTTTAATATGATATGAGGTAAAGGTATTTGTATTCTCATTCGCTCGCTCTTGCATCCAATGTTGGCGGTGATTGACCTATTTCTGTGAAAAGGGTTTAAAGTAACCTAACAAAACCGAACCTCGGGGTGCTCTTCGCTCGTTCTTGCATCCTACGTCGCCTATCGACCGACCGCAACCATGCAATGTAATTAAAAAAGTAATTATGTAAGTAAAACCATATAATTCCCATAAAAAATATTTTTGTCTATATGTTTTTTTTCATAACAAATCATTTGACTAAATGTTTATTGTCTAAATATTGTTTGCTGTAATAAATCATTTGATTAAAGACCAAATGCCTTAAGGTCATAATTATCCTTGATAATATTCTGCCGAATGAAAATTTGACCAAATGAAAATATGCGTACTAAAATCATTCCAAATATTGCATTAGTACAAAAAAAGGTTGCTAAAATTTGTTTGGATAATGAAATTTTGTATTTACAGTACATTCAATATTTTAGGCAAAATGGCAGGATCTCAAATAACTGGCTACATATTTGTGGCCAAATAATATTCCGTAAAATGTTGTTTCTGTGTGGTGAAAATATGGTAACTAAATCATTTGGCAAAAGAAAAAAGTTAAAATAGGCTTCGGCCAATATCAAAAAACTATTTTGTAAATCGACGAAATATAGTTTGGTAAAATAATACCTATGACACATACTTCGATGATCTAAAAATATGTCAAATAATGCATATAGCAAAAAGGACGTCGGTCAATAGTTTTCATAAAATGAAATTCGAACAAAAAAAATTCGGAAAAGTGATCGGTTCCCGTGATACCGGCGTAGCCCCATAGCTGCCAGTTACGCTTATTAGCTACGCCGTAGACCGCAGCAAGCAAGCGTAGCGGCTGCGACAAGATAACAGTGGCACTATTATCATAACGTAGTCGCGTTAAGCGCAGGGCTAAACTGCTTGCTTGCCGGTTTTGTCTCATCATTGCCTCATTCGTTTGTCTCATGGTGCCTCCGCGACAAATTACCCCATTTTTTACACTTCTCTGTAAATAATGGGGTAATTTGTAATGTTCCGCGATACGATACGTTAACTATACATAAAACGTTATCTAACGGGGCCCAATTTTATATGAGATAGTCCCTTTTAATTTCCCGGACATCGTAATGGCACGTCGTTATCATTTACGACATGACGTGTCATATATCATTTACAGTCGTTATCGTACCGTCCAATGTTTTGAAAGAGCCCTTTAGTATACTAGTTTATTGTAGGTACCTACGCTGTAAGGCTATAGACACACTAGGTAAACTGTTTACTGGACTGCATTTCCCTGAAATTAGCACTCGAAACAATTCTGAGTAGAGTGTGCACTGTAGGTATGCGGTTAGAGTAGTGTGGCGTGCTCACAGTGAGCCGCTAACTCCTGAATGTAGGTGCAGGTGCCAGCACGCCACAGTGAGCCGCTAGCTCCTGAATGTCGGTGCAGGTGCCAGCACGCCACAGTGAGCCGCTAACTCCTGAATGTCGGTGCAGGTGCCAGCACGCCACAGTGAGCCGCTAACTCCTGCATGTCGGTGCAGGTGCCAGCACGCCACAGTGAGCCGCTAACTCCTGAATGTCGCAGTGCAGGTGTCAGCATGCCACAGACTGATGTTTGACTAGTCTCAAGTTATCGAATGTACAAAAAAATGTTTAGCTAGGAAATTTGCTAAATAGGGACAGCGGCGTTTGAATATGGAAATATTCCTCCACGTAGTTTCAACTTGTTAGATATTCAGAGGCGCGGCGCGTGGCGGCGGTTATACGCAAATAGATTCTGTCAGAGAATATTCATTTAAGCCAAAATTAAATAATTTTCTAACTCGTAAAGGGCAACTTTATTAATAGAACGCTGAAGCCCGTTCCTAAGTCGAAAAACATACAGGTTATGGTTATAAATCACACAGATATATAGTTCTTCTTTTTTCTAACTTTCTAATATAAGTTAAGACGTTTGTTCCTTATTATAAGCAAGCAGCTCAGTATGGAGGTTTTAATATGCAGTGGACATCCCCACTGATAGTACAATGATGATGAAGAAGTAAAACTTCCTCTCACGCGCATACGAAACGATACGTATGATGTATGACTACATTCCAGTTTTCTACCAACTAGAATCTATATTACTATCACATATGTGGCGCTAAAAAGCCACGAATGGTTGGAAGAGCTATTTCACGCGGCCATCAAAGTGTCGCGTGTACGTTAACGCGGATAGAATAGGTACATAAAATGGTTGTTGTTGAATTGTTTGAACTTAACGTTCTCCGCCGGTGCCGGAGCCGGTCCGTTCTGTCACACAACCGCATGCATCACGATATATCTCACTCGTTAAACTTAGGTTAACGACCTCAGGTATACATAAGGAACGGTTTCGTGCGCACAATCTTCCTGCCTTCTAATTTACATCTTAGAATTGGATCTGCTAATGTACATGTATTTACATAATACTTTCGAAAGTACTATAAAATAGAGCCGTCTAAAGGAAAGAAAAATGGTGAAATATTAAAGTAAATTCAATCACACTAATATTATAAAGGCGAAAGTTTGTGAGTGTGTGTGTGTGTGTGTGTGTTTATATGTTTGTTACTTCTTCACACTCAAACGGCTGGACCAATTTTGATAAAATTTTGTATGGAGGTAGCTGACACCCTGGATTAACATATAGGCTACTTTTTATCCCGATATTCCCACGGGATCGACAATTACGCGGGTGAAACCGCAGGGCGCAGCTAGTCGTTGATAAAATGGGCAGTGAGAATGTATTAATACAATAATTGTGTACAGCTCTTGTTCTACGTCATTAACTTTTGTTGATTGAACTATGAAGTGTTGACGTGTTGTCTGCCTCAAATTAACTCTATTATTTACATTTTGTCGTTTGGCTATGATTGACTTTGACTTTTGCACGTTTTGATTAATTTTGCAGCAAACACAAAAACATCAAAACAAATAATATTGTTTCACTTGTCACTGTAAAAATAGCACAAAATGTTCCATACGAAGACTAGTATAATGTAATTATTTATGTAGAAAATGTTCGGCCCTTTGAGCGAGGAGCATTTTTATGAGCGACGTGTCGGGATGGACGAAATTTATAATATTTTATCCCCTAGTTGGGAACGAAGTAATTACGGTTTTTAGCAAACTCTTTTGAGGGATAATGGGGTCCGGCATTTAAAAGCCTATTCAAAAGCCTTATCCTTCAAAATATTATAATAGTTATTTTGTATTTAAATAACTTAATAAACTTACTCTGTGCTCTCAAAAATCACAATCTAATCCCAATTTTATATTATAAACTATTTTTGAAGTAAAAAGAAACAACAAAGCAACTTGCCCGTACACGCCACAGTGCGGACATGGAGACAGCTACGAGTAGAAACGTTATGTAAGGCTGCCTGCACACGACACAGTGCGGTACATGGAGACACAGCTACGAGTAGACACGATATGTAAGGCTGCCTGCACACGACACAGTGCGGTACATGGAGACACAGCTACGAGTAGAAACGTTATGTAAGGCTGCCTGCACACGACACAGTGCGGTACATGGAGACACAGCTACGAGTAGACACGTTATGTAAGGCTGCCTGCACACGACACAGTGCGGTACATGGAGACACAGCTACGACACAGTGCGATACATGGAGACACAGCTACGAGTAGAAACGTTATGTAAGGCTGCCTGCACACGACACAGTGCGGTACATGGAGACACAGCTACGACACAGTGCGATACATGGAGACAGCTACGAGTAGAAACGTTATGTAAGGCTGCCTGCACACGACACAGTGCGGTACATGGAGACACAGCTACGACACAGTGCGATACATGGAGACACAGCTACGAGTAGAAACGTTATGTAAGGCTGCCTGCACACGACACAGTGCGGTACATGGAGACACAGCTACGACACAGTGCGATACATGGAGACAGCTACGAGTAGAAACGTTATGTAAGGCTGCCTGCACACGACACAGTGCGGTACATGGAGACACAGCTACGACACAGTGCGATACATGGAGACACAGCTACGAGTAGAAACGTTATGTAAGGCTGCCTGCACACGACACAGTGCGGTACATGGAGACACAGCTACGACACAGTGCGATACATGGAGACAGCTACGAGTAGAAACGTTATGTAAGGCTGCCTGCACACGACACAGTGCGGTACATGGAGACACAACTACGAGTAGACACGTTATGTAAGGCTGCTTGCACACGACACAGTGCGGTACATGGAGACACAGCTACGAGTAGACACGTTATGTAAGGCTGCCTGCACACGACACAGTGCGGTACATGGAGACACAGCTACGAGTAGACACGTTATGTAAGGCTGCCTGCACACGACACAGTGCGGTACATGGAGACACAGCTACGACACAGTGCGATACATGGAGACAGCTACGAGTAGAAACGTTATGTAAGGCTGCCTGCACACACAGTGCGGTACATGGAGACACAGCTACGAGTAGACACGTTATGTAAGGCTGCTTGCACACGACACAGTGCGGTACATGGAGACACAGCTACGAGTAGACACGTTATGTAAGGCTGCCTGCACACGACACAGTGCGGTACATGGAGACACAGCTACGAGTAGACACGTTATGTAAGGCTGCCTGCACACGACACAGTGCGGTACATGGAGACACAGCTACGACACAGTGCGATACATGGAGACAGCTACGAGTAGAAACGTTATGTAAGGCTGCCTGCACACACAGTGCGGTACATGGAGACACAGCTACGAGTAGACACGTTATGTAAGGCTGCTTGCACACGACACAGTGCGGTACATGGAGACACAGCTACGAGTAGACACGTTATGTAAGGCTGCCTGCACACGACACAGTGCGGTACATGGAGACACAGCTACGAGTAGACACGATATGTAAGGCTGCCTGCACACGACACAGTGCGGTGCATGGAGACACAGCTACGAGTAGACACGTTATGTAAGGCTGCCTGCACACGACACAGTGCGGTACATGGAGACACAGCTATGAGTAGAAACGTTATGTAAGGCTGCCTGCACACACAGTGCGGTACATGGAGACACAGCTACGAGTAGACACGTTATGTAAGACTGCCTGCACACGACACAGTGCAGTACATGGAGACACAGCTACGAGTAGACACGTTATGTAAGGCTGCCTGCACACGACACAGTGCAGTACATGGAGACACAGCTACGAGTAGACACGTTATGTAAGGCTGCCTGCACACGACACAGTGCAGTACATGGAGACACAGCTACGAGTAGACACGTTATGTAAGGCTGCCTGCACACGACACAGTGCAGTACATGGAGACACAGCTACGAGTAGACACGTTATGTAAGGCTGCCTGCACACGACACAGTGCGGTACATGGAGACACAGCTATGAGTAGAAACGTTATGTAAGGCTGCCTGCACACACAGTGCGGTACATGGAGACACAGCTACGAGTAGACACGTTATGTAAGACTGCCTGCACACGACACAGTGCAGTACATGGAGACACAGCTACGAGTAGACACGTTATGTAAGGCTGCCTGCACACGACACAGTGCAGTACATGGAGACACAGCTACGAGTAGACACGTTATGTAAGGCTGCCTGCACACGACACAGTGCAGTACATGGAGACACAGCTACGAGTAGACACGTTATGTAAGGCTGCCTGCACACGACACAGTGCAGTACATGGAGACACAGCTACGAGTAGACACGTTATGTAAGGCTGCCTGCACACGACACAGTGCAGTACATGGAGACACAGCTACGAGTAGACACGTTATGTAAGGCTGCCTGCACACGACACAGTGCAGTACATGGAGACACAGCTACGAGTAGACACGTTATGTAAGACTGCCTGCACACGACACAGTGCGGTACATGGAGACACAGCTACGAGTAGACACGTTATGTAAGGCTGCCTGCACACGACACAGTGCAGTACATGGAGACACAGCTACGAGTAGACACGTTATGTAAGGCTGCCTGCACACGACACAGTGCAGTACATGGAGACACAGCTACGAGTAGACACGTTATGTAAGGCTGCCTGCACACGACACAGTGCAGTACATGGAGACACAGCTACGAGTAGACACGTTATGTAAGGCTGCCTGCACACGACACAGTGCAGTACATGGAGACACAGCTACGAGTAGACACGTTATGTAAGGCTGCCTGCACACGACACAGTGCAGTACATGGAGACACAGCTACGAGTAGACACGTTATGTAAGGCTGCCTGCACACGACACAGTGCAGTACATGGAGACACAGCTACGAGTAGACACGTTATGTAAGGCTGCCTGCACACGACACAGTGCAGTACATGGAGACACAGCTATGAGTAGACACGTTATGTAAGGCTGCCTGCACACGACACAGTGCAGTACATGGAGACACAGCTACGAGTAGACACGTTATGTAAGGCTGCCTGCACACGACACAGCGCGGTACATGGAGACACAGCTACGAGTAGAAACGTTATAACGGGTGTTTTTTTTACAGGTTTAGAACTTTAAGTTGGCAACACTTTTTTAACTGGCGGCCATTTTGTCAGCTGTCAAGTGATTTATGTTTAGTTTGGTTTGGCATCTCAAAATGAATTATGGTTCTGTTCGAAATACGTATCGTGCACTACGTTCATTTTATGGTCAGCATAATCGTCCATCTGAGCAATTAATTCGAATAATTTTGGAACGTTTTCGCACCACGTTTACTCTAAATAATAATACGCATCCACATAGACATCGTACAGTGTGTACAGAAGAAGTCATTGCTGCTGTAGAGCACAACGTAGAAGAAGACACGAATCAGTCTATCCGCCATCGTGCACAGGAATTGGATATGTGTCCATCCACTTTATGGAAGATATTGCGGAAAGATCTTGGTTTGCGTGCTTACAAAATCCAACTCGTGCAAGAATTGAAGCCACACGATTACCTAGCAAGGCGTAGATTCGGTGAATGGGCCCAAAACAAGATTGCCGTCGATCCCGATTTTCATAAGCGAATTTTGTTTAGCGATGAAGCTCACTTTTGGGTGAATGGATACGTCAATAAGCAAAACTGCCGTATTTGGAGTGATGATAATCCTCAAGTGTATGTTGAGAAACCGTTACATCCAGAAAAACTGACTGTTTGGTGTGTTTTATGGGCTGGTGGAATAATTGGTCCGTACTTCTTTATAAATTTAAAATTTAAAAAACCCCCGACACAAAAAAATAATAAAATTAAGTGTAAGTAATTGGAAAAGGATCAAATATTTAAAAACCCCCAACTTAAAGAATCTAGGTAAAGAGACTAAAACAGATAAATTCATATGGCAGTCGGGGGACCTCTTAGCATAGAAGGTGTTCCACAGAACGGTCCCCCGACTGCCATATGAATTTATCTGTTTTAGTTCTTCCTTTAGTTATTCAATTTTCGTACAAGTATTTCATAGCTATTAGATATCTTTGGTATTTCAGATCTAGTTTATAAAATGGGTCTGCGACGTTATCTGATGTAGAAATACCTACGCTTTTTAAGTAGGATAATTCCATTCGTAATAAAAATAGTCAAACTCAGTGGTCGTAGGTACCAGTCATCACTCCACTTTCCTCATCATTCTAGAGCATTGATCAGACAAAAAATATTTTCAAGTTTTTAGTTTTCATTTCTTTAGTTAATATTTCTCATTCCCTTTCAATATAGTGTACATTATTCTACTTGTCAAGCCCTTGCATTTGATACCTATATTGAAGGAGATGTGAAAAATAAATATAATTCTCCATTTTGTGGTGGCGGCCATCTTGGATTTAAAATTTGTAATAGCGTTTAGTATTCTATTAGTCAAGCCCTTTCATTTGATACCCATATTGAGGGAGTTGTGAAAAAAAAATGTAATTCGCCACTTTGTGGTGGCGGCCATCTTGGATTTGAAATTTATCATAGTGTATAGTATTGTACTATTCAAGCCCTTTCATTTGATACCCATATTAAGGGAGTTGTGAAAAAATATGTAGTCCGCCATTTTGTGGTGGCGGCCATTTTGGACCGATTTTCATCAAACATAGCTAAGAACACTCCCGACTAATTCACCTTTCAAACAAAAAAAACAAAATTAAAATCGGTTCATCCGTTCGGGAGCTACGATGCCACAGACAGACAGACACACACACACACACACACACACACACACACACACACACACACACACCCCGACACGTCAAACTTATAACACCCCGTCGTTTTTGCGTCGGGGGTTAAAAAACGATGCTGGCCAGAACGTTACAGTCAATGGTGACCGCTACAGAGCCATGATTACTGACTTCTTCGTTCATCAATTGAACAACCATGATGTGCAGGAGCTGTGGTTTCAACAAGACGGCGCAATATGTCACACAGCTCGTGCCACAATTGATTTATTGAAGGAAACGTTTGGTAACCGCATAGTTTCACGTTTCGGACCCGTGAATTGGCCTCCAAGATCGTGCGATTTAACGCCGCTTGACTATTTTCTGTGGGGATAATTATGTGAAGTCGCTAGTCTACGCCGATAAGCCCGAAACGATTGACTACTTGGAGGACAACATTCGCCGCGTTATTACCGATATACGGCCACAAATGTTGGAAAAAATCATCGAAAATTGGTGCTCCAGATTAGACTACGTGCGAGCCAGCCGTGGCGGTCATATGTCAGAAGTCATATTTAAATTATAATGCCAGAAGATCATCTTTCGAATAAAGTAAATTTCAAATCAATTTAAAAAAATCATCTTTGTTTTATTCCATTTCAAAGTTCTATACCTCTAAAAAAACACACCCCTTATAAGGCTGCCTGCACACCGGTGTTGACCACTCATTCCTGAAATATTTCAAATGGGTACTCTACTCAGAAGGCGCTGCGTACAGGAGCAGTTTTTGTGAAAACTTACCAAAAACACCCTGCAGTACCAAACCTACTATGGGTCACTCTTTTGGTCAGGTTTTTCAAGCGGCTTTACTTAAAAATAATAGAAATCGAAAAGTCAGCGAGCCATTTTTTTTACGCAAACCTTAAATCCTCTGTTATTAAAATTTCACTAGCACATCTCTAAATTCGCGGCCCGATGACGCGTCATCCTAATGACGTTTACAACTCGTCCCGCTCCGACGGCCGGACAGAGTGCTTGTGTGATGGTACGTCTAGTTTTCAAAATTAAATTATAAATTTAAAAAACCCCCGACACAAAAAAATAATAAAATAAAATGTAAGTAATTGGAAAAGGATCAAATAATTTAAAAACCCCCAACTTAAAGAATCTAGGTAACGAGACTAAAGCAGGTAAATTCATATGGCAGTCGGGGACCTCTTAGAATAGAAGGTGTTCCACAGAACGGTCCCCCGACTTCCATATGAATTTATCTGTTTTAGTCTCTGTTGTGAACTCTTACTCTTTAAATACACATAGCGACATCTCGAGACAAAAAACGACACCATACGCTACGTCATAGTAATTTCTCGACCGTGATTGGTTTCCATTTAAAATATTGTTCCCTCACCCCTCTCCTTGAATATTGTAAGATGGCGAATATAGAATTTGCTCGTTAAACCTAACGCATCGTCGTTTTATTATAATAATCCTCAACACAATCACATATATCAAACCTGAGTTTTCACAAACCTCACCGCTGCTGCTACATTTTGGACCTTCGAGCCGAACGTTGGATACCTACAAGATCGCCGAGCGACCTTTGGACGGGGACCCCTTGCACGTGGCGGATTGAGAAGAAAACGCAAAAGGTTTCATCGGAAATCATACGCAATCGGTGGGGCCAATCCTTACTCTTTTCCATCACTTCCTGAGTTCTATTTGGTGCTATAGTGTGTCTGTGCTCTTATTTCAGTGAAATTGCCGCATTGTATTCTCGGAATATCAAACTTCCAGTCGATTACCAACCTGGTGACGTTGCTAGCATCAGTGCCGTGTGTGATTGATCTGACGATTATAAACCGTGAGTACTCCTCTTTTCACTGACCACCAAAATGCCTATTGACTCTGTTAAATCCCGTGACAAATCTCCTAATTTGCTAAGTGTAGAAAGTAGTGAGTTAGTTCGCGATTTAGTTAGGAAGCGTGGTATTATTAAGGGCAGGCTTACCAAATTTAACAGTTATTTAGAGTCTTTAAAAGATTGTGATCATGATTTTCCTAATCAAAAACGCATTGATTTAAAGTTGAGGATTCAAGGATGTACTACTTTGTTTTCTGAATTTAACGACATTCAAACTAAAATAGAAGAAAGAGTGTCTGATAGTGAATTAGGTGAACAATTAAATCAAAGAGAACACTTTGAAGATAGTTACTACAGTTTAATATCACTAGCTGAATTTATGATGAACACTGATGAGGTTGCTGACTGTTCCAAGTTATGTCATAGCCATAATAACAACCAAATACATTCTGTTAAGTTACCCACTATCTCCATGCCTACATTTGATGGTTCCTATGAGCACTGGCTGGAATTCAGGGACACATTTACCTCACTAGTTCATAATTCTAAAGATATTTCCAATATCCAAAAGTTTCACTATCTCAAATCATCCCTAAAAGACAGCGCAGAACTAGTTATACATTCCATAGAATTTTCTTCTGATAATTATCAGGTTGCATGGGACTTGTTGCTCAACCGATATAATAATTGCGGACTTTTAGTTGATCACCATATTAAATCACTATTAAATATAACTGCAATAACTAAAGAGTCACCTTCTTCGATTAGAATCTTAATAGACACTATTTTAAAAAAATTACGCGCACTTAAGGTTCTAGGTGAGCCTACAGACTACTGGGGTAGCTTAATTATTAATATCATGGTGTCGAAGTTAGATAAAATCACTGAAAGAGAATGGGGCTCTCATAAGTGCACATTGTTCCCGAATCCAAACGAGAATAATTCTAAGCGTTTATCGGTGGACGTCTTAATTAACTTTTTGCGCAATAAAGCAGACATGCTGGAGGCATTGCAGCGTTCACATAGCAAAGAAGCTCAAAGCACTAACAACAAAAAACAACACTTAAAATGTCCTAATATGTCACACTGCAATGTTTCTAGCGGACCGAGTAAATCAAATAAACAACGCGGTAAATTAACATGCGCAAAATGCAACGCGAATCATCCACTGTATACGTGTAAAGAGTTTATCGAATGCGACTTAGACACAAAGCTTAAACTGGTTCGCGAGCACAACTTATGTGAGAATTGTTTACATTCGAGACACTCAGTAAATAATTGTAGGTTTGGGCCTTGTCGACACTGCAATCAAAAACATAACTCATTATTGCACAATAATAACGCTAATGGTTCGGTTACTTTGCATACTACAACGAACACCGAGGCGTCGCATGCTAATGTGAGGGAAGCGCCTGCGCACCTCCCCGCGGCCGCCGCACCAGCCGCCTCGGACTCCGCAGTCCCTATTCACGTAAACAAGGCACACATGCAAACTCAATCGATTAAATCTATAGGTGTGCAGTCCGTGTTATTGTCAACAGCTATCGTTGAAGTAGCAGATGTACACGGTAGATATCATAAAGCGCGTGCACTCCTTGATAATGGAAGCCAGCGCTGTTTCATTTCTAAATCATTATGTCAACTTTTAAACGTATCATTAATACAGTCCACAAACGAAGTTCGAGGCGTAGGTGATTCGATAGTACATTGTTCGCAAGCTTGTAATATCGTTATCAAATCCTGCGTCGATAATTCATTTACGACGCGCATTAATTGTTATGTGCTTTCTAGGATTACGGCTTCGATGCCTGCCGTGTGTAAATTAAGCGCGCAAGTCTGTATTCCAGATAACATACGGTTAGCCGATCCGGAGTTCCTAGACTATAAAAATATTGACATTTTAATTGGCGCAGATAGGTTTTGGGATCTGTTAGAAGACGGTAAGATTCGTTTGTCTAGTGGTCCGTTTCTACAGAATACCAAACTAGGTTGGATTATTTCCGGACCTATAGTTAATTATACGCGCAAAAATGCGCCAATTCATTGCAATATTATTAATTCTTTAGATACGCAACTTCGATTGTTCTGGGAGATTGAGGAACTGTCTAAGGTCAGAGACGCACAGACTGAGGAAGAACGTGCATGCGAAGATCACTTTGTTCGCACCACTACTCGCAATAGCGAGGGGAGATTCTGCGTGCACATTCCACTCCATCAGTCACCTGATACCTTGGGGGATTCTTATACACAAGCAGAACGTCGATTTCTTGCGCTAGAAAAACGTCTGCAGCGTTCGCCTGAATATAAAATTCTTTATTCCAACTTTTTAAAGGAGTATCTTAGTTTAGGCCATATGACACAGGTAGATTCCTATGAATCCCCGTGTTATTTCATGCCGCATCATGGCGTGTTCCGCGAGCTCAGCACCACCACCAAGTTGCGCGTGGTGTTTGACGCAAGCGCACCATCGAGCTCGGGTAAGTCACTGAATGATTTGCAACTAGTTGGCCCTCCTATTCAGGGTAATCTCATTGCTATGCTTCTCCGCTTCCGGCAGCATAAGTACGTCGCGTGCGCCGACGTGGAGAAGATGTACCGGCAATGTCTAGTAGATGAGGGCCAGCGCAGCTTGCAAATGATTCTGTGGCGTGACCATCCCTCAAAGCCGTTAGGTATATTTAAATTAAACACCGTGACGTATGGAACCGCCTCCGCGCCTTTTCTAAGTGTTAGGTGCCTGAAACAATTAGCATCTGAATCTCCTGATCCTGATGTCGCGCGAGCTATAAAAGAGGATTTTTATGTCGACGACTACATTACGGGCTTAGATGATAAAATTAAATTATTAGATCTATGCGATAAAACTCAGAAGACGCTGCAGTCGGGCTGCTTGCCACTTAGGAAGTGGATATTTAATTTTAAACACGATGATGACCGTCAGTCGTGTAGTCAGTTCAAACCTTTAAGTTTAGATGAAAATGTTAGTTCTAAAACCTTAGGAATAGGCTGGCATAATGCAAGCGACAACTTTTATTTTAATTCTCAAATTAATATTGAAAATAACAAGACTGTTACAAAGAGGTCTATTTTATCAAAAGTTTCGCAAATATTTGACCCTCTCGGCTTGCTAAGTCCTGTCATAATTGTTGTCAAAGTTCTTTTACAACAATTATGGCTATTAAAAATAGGTTGGGATGATAACGTTCCTAATGACACGGCACGCATGTGGAACCGGTTTGTTATTTCATTGCAAGCGCTAAACACTGTTCGTATACCTCGCCATGCTATAGGTACACAGCCTGTGTATATCGAGTTACACATTTTTAGCGACGCATCTCAAACGGCGTACGGCGCGTGTTGTTATGTTCGTACAGTTAACAATGATTTAACAGTATCAGTTAGATTATTGTTTTCAAAAACAAAGGTCGCGCCTTTAAAACCTATTAGTATACCACGTCTCGAACTCTGTGGGGCTTTATTAGGTGCTCGTCTGTATGACAAGGTACGCAACTCCTTGCGTTGTAAGTTGAATAGCGTAGTATTTTGGACTGATTCCACGATTGTCTTAGGCTGGCTGCACATGAAGCCTAACCAACTTAAGACATTCGTTCAAAATAGGATCGTGGAAATTCATGACCTTACACTAGACGTTCCGTGGCGTCACGTACGCAGTGGAGATAACCCCGCCGATCTAGCGTCACGCGGTGCACGATTGGAAGAACTTTCCTCGTCTAACTTGTGGTGGGAGGGTCCTGAATTTCTTCGTGACCCTAGTTTTTCAATAGACGATCACAAAAGTTCGGAATCGTTCAAACATCGCGAGTTGCCCGAGGTCAAGTCATGCGTCACTGCCGTTGTAGCTCAGGATTGTTGTGAATCATCTTTGTTTCCCTTCCATCGGTTCTCTCAATTTAAACGTATGAGGCGTGCGGCTGACTTTATGTTACGTTTTATTAATAACAGTCGTGGTAAAAATAATAAGCGTACGGGCGGCCTTAGTGTAGATGAATTAGTCCATGCTGATAAAACATTAGCTCGACTTTGTCAAATGGAATCTTATCCAGTTGAATACAAAGCATTATCTAGTAATGAGACTATTAAAAGTAAAGGTTGTTTGTCCAAATTGAATTTGTTTTTAGATGATCACAAATTAATGCGCGTAGGTGGTCGTTTAGTTAATTCTGATGAATTTATTTACGATAAAAAACACCCAATTGTAGTTCATAGTAAACATCATTTTACCATTTTATTATTTCGTCATGAGCACATTCAGCTTCTCCACGCTGCTCCGCAGGCATTACTTTTTCATTTACGCGAATCATGGTGGCCTGTCGGAGGTAGGAACTTAGCTCGCCAGGTGGTGCACAGTTGTGTTACCTGTACTCGCATTAGAGGTAAGACGCTGAGCCCTCTGATGGGTAACTTACCTAGGGAGCGAGTTACACCTAGTCTTCCATTCGTTCAGTGTGGGGTGGATTACGCTGGGCCAGTGCTCATTCTGAACCGCAAAGGTAGGGGTGCTAGGCTGATCAAAGGGTACATCTGTCTTTTTATTTGTTTCGTGACACGTGCTATTCACCTGGAGCTAGTCAGTGACCTCTCCAGTGAAGCGTATTTATGTACTTTAAAAAGATTTATTTCACGCCGTGGTAAGCCTGCAGATATATACTCTGATAATGGTCGTAATTTCGTAGGTGTAATGAATGATTTTTCTAAATTTTTTAAGTAAATGTAATAGTGATATTTTAGAATTCGCATCTAGTCAAAATATTAATTTCCATTTTATTCCCCCTTATTCTCCGCATTTTGGTGGTCTGTGGGAAGCAGGAGTCAAGTCGAGTAAATACCATCTTCGTCGTGTGATAGGTAACGCGCACCTCACGTTCGAAGAGTACAGCACAGTATTGGCTCAAATAGAAGCCGTACTAAATTCCCGACCTCTGTCTCCTCTTTCCCCCGATCCTCATGACTTTTCCCCGCTCACTCCCGGTCACTTCCTTATTGGCCGACCACTAACTGCGCCAGCCGGCGATGACCTACGTGATGTTCCAGCTAATCGTCTCCAGCGATACCAGAGGGTAGAACAGCTTCGCCAACACTTCTGGAGCCGGTGGGCGAAGGAATACGTCTCCGAGCTGCAGGTGCGGACAAAATGGACGGCGGATAAGGACAAGCTCAAACCAAACTCCTTAGTGGTTATTAAGGACAATAACCTCCCACCTCTGAAGTGGCATTTGGGACGTGTCCTTTGCACTATCCCAGGAAAGGATGGCATATCCCGGGTGGCTGATATACAGACGTCATCGGGCGTGGTGAGACGCGCATACACCAAGATTTGTCCTCTAATACAGGACGTGATCGACACTGATGCAGTGACTGAAGACCATTGAAAGCCACTACTTTCAAGGCCGGGGGCATGTTGTGAACTCTTACTCTTTAAATACACATAGCGACATCTCGAGACAAAAAACGACACCATACGCTACGTCATAGTAATTTCTCGACCGTGATTGGTTTCCATTTAAAATATTGTTCCCTCACCCCTCTCCTTGAATATTGTAAGATGGCGAATATAGAATTTGCTCGTTAAACCTAACGCATCGTCGTTTTATTATAATAATCCTCAACACAATCACATATATCAAACCTGAGTTTTCACAAACCTCACCGCTGCTGCTACAGTCTCGTTACCTAGATTCTTTAAGTTGGGGGTTTTTAAATTATTTGATCCTTTTCCAATTACTTACATTTTATTTTATTATTTTTTTGTGTCGGGGGTTTTTTAAATTTATAATTTAATTTTTTATTTCATGCTTTTTGTAGGGACTCCTTAATTTTTGTATTTCATTTCTTTTATTTTCTTGCGTTTTAAGATTCAGGTAATTTGGTGTTTAATCAGGTTTTTTATCCATCATAATATAATTATTAATTTATAGTTGAAGAATAATTTTTAAGACTAAGCAGATTTTTTTGTTTTATTATATCCTTTTTCTAGTTCTTCCTTTAGTTATTCAACTTTCTTACAAGTATTTCATAGCTATTAGATATCTTAGGTATTTCAGATCTAGTTTATAAAATGGGACTGCGACACTATCTGATGTAGAAATACCTACGCTTTTTAAGTTGAATATTTCCATTCGTAATAAAAATAGTCAAACTTAGTGGTTGTAGGTACCAGTCATCACTCCAGTATCCTCATCATTCTGAAGCAGTGATCAGACAAAAAAATATTTTCAATTTTTTAGTTTTCATTTCGTTTGTTAATATTCCTCATTCCCTTTCAATATAGTGTACATTATTCTACTTGTCAAGCCCTTGCATTTGATACCTATATTGAAGGAGTTGTGAATAAAAAATATAATTCGCCATTTTGTGGTGGCGGCCATCTTGGATTTGAAATTTGTAATAGCGTATAGTATTCTACTAGTCAAGCCCTTTCATTTGATACCCATATTGAGGAGTTGTGAAAAAAAAAAATGTAGTTCGCCATTTTGTGGTAGCGGCCATCTTGGATTTGAAATTTTTCATAGTGTATAGTATTCTACTATTCAAGCCCTTTCATTTGATACCCATATTAAAGGAGTTGTGAAAAAATATGTAGTCCGCCATTTTGTGGCGGCGGCCATCTTGGACCGATTTCCATCAAACATAGCTAAGAACACTCCCGACTAATTCACCTTTCAAACAAAAAAAACAAAATCAAAATCGGTTCATCCATTCGGGAGCTACGATGCCACAGACAGACACACACACACACACACACACAGACACGTCAAACTTATAACACCCCGTCGTTTTTGCGTCGGGGGTTAAAAATAGATAAATAAAACAAAGCCGGGTTTAACTTAAGAACGGCTAGATCGATTTTTATTTATGATCTTTGATTTGTTGGATTTGTCTCCGCTGCGAATAATAGAATCCCTATTAAAATATGGAAAAAATCCACGAAATCAAAAATGAAGAAAATTAAATGATTAATTTTCTCATACATTCGTTCTTATTAAATTTGAGGCGGCACGAAGTTCGCCGAGGCAACTAGTTCTAAATAAAGAATCTCCTGTAGGTACTTCGTAGGTAAATTATTATTGATTACGTTAGAAATTATGTCAAAATAAAACACTTCAGTCACACAAATAACTTTTGTAATCATAATTCGATCACGTTGAGTTCTTGTTCACGTTGTTAATGATCATTTGAACGAGTGCTAATCTACCGCGAAAGGAATGTACTCTTAACGTCCAGCCCAAACCTTTTACGGTGTGTGAACATACTCAACCATGTCGTAATTTAGGATATCCTAAACGAGCCACTCGTATACTCAGCCAAACTGAGCTAAATTGAGGAAACGTGGTGAAACTTTTTAAAATTCACAAAGCATTTGGTGTGAGAATGTTTGGAAGCTCTTCGTATGTAAATGAGTTCGGCGTACGGAGCCGACATAAATGTGTGAGCAGTGGCTTCGGAGACAACAGGTGTTGTGCAACTATCTGTGCTTGTGTTTCAAGCGCGTGGCACTGGAGCAGGTGCTCCTTCAGACGCTACTTCTGGCGAGAACTTTATGAAATACTCTTGCACTACCGCCCTTATTTAGGGCTTTGCCATAGTCGGGTAAAAATACCCACATTGGATAAAAAGTGTTGGAATTAAGTTTGTGACTAATCAGTTGAGTTCGCAGCGCACCAGGAGCGTGGGATTGCGCTTTGAGCCGTGAATATAAGGCCGGATGACCTTTCGCCGCAGTCGCTAAAAATACCGCAGCTGTCCTTATTTCTAAAGGTTGAGATAACATTAAAATCTCACCACATGTTTTGCTAAAGTGAATGATGGCGTACCGTTTAGCGACACTCAAAATCAAAATATTTTATTTCACATAAACCTACATGGACACTTATGAAATGTCAGAAGCTAGGTGCACGGTTCCAATTAGTCGTTTCCTATGGAGAAGAACCGGCAAAAAAAATCCACGGTTACTCTTTTCAAAAATAATTGGCTTTTCTAAAAAATAATTTAAAAAAATCTACTAAAACCTAGTGATATGATTCCCATTACAACCACTAATAAAGGGTTCACACTGCTCGCTCTCTTTATGCTACGGTGAACTCTGACGCGATACGGCCGGGGCTGCGGGGCTTGCGTCAGCTGGACGCGGATCATTTGTATCCCAGCGTGGCGCCTGTCCGACACCTCACCGGATTAGCAGAGGATCAGGCGCCCACCATGTCCCAATAATAACAACAGACGTTTTCGCACAGGTTGCTTCACATTGCGGTTTCCGAAACTACTACCAACAGTCGTTAAACATGAGAGGCAATGAACTATTTAAATCGGTTAATAAATTTTTCGTCCCTTAAGGATCATTCGGTACCTACTTCGTAATGTGTTTTGGTAGAGTGTTAGTAAAGTTATTAGAGTATTGCTACTCGGGGAGCCAGTGGTCATGGGCATCTTGCTGTAATCGGATTAGTTGAAATACAAACATATTGCTCTTTTTAGACAAACATTATATATAATGTTGGACAACATTACCTAGTGAGTAATATGTTTCATTGTACAGATTCTCATCAACGTGTTGGGACCTTGTGAATTTACATTCTATTTGAAATAATTATTTTAAGTTTCGTTCTAAATGGAATTCAAACTAGTTGGTAAGTGAAACCGTTCAACTATAAAATAAAAAGAACACTCGTAACTTTGTAGTTGAAAAAAAAAAGCTATATAAGCAATTTCAAAGCGCGGAAGACATAATATTCAGTTAATAAATACTTAGACGGTAACGCAAATTATGTGGATAAATAATATGTACATTAACAGTTAGAGGTAGTTAAATGCTGTGATTATATTATATGTATTTTTCACCCTCTAAATATATATGTACAGTTTAGTGAGCTGTACACTATACTTGTTTGTAGGTTAGTTAGTTATGAGTGTGACTAAGATGGAAAATCCTCGTACAGTAATACAAAAGGTTTATTGATCACTACACGATAAAATGTGGAGATTCTCACATACGTCTGTTTCGCGTTGTGGTTAACGTGCACACTGAGTACAGTTACAATAGTTATTACAGCCGATGGGAATCGACCAATTTGCTAGCTCAGCTACATTATATTAATACATTGTACGTAAACCGTACATATTTCTAACCCGAGCAAAGAGTTAGAAAAGTAGGACCATGTAAGAATCACCAGTACAAGGCAAGAAATTAGTAAAGTAAAAATGTTAAAACAAAGTACAGTAAAAATATAAAACAGTAAAAACTCTTAATTATAAATGAAATTCAATATCCGTGACGGCAGAATCCAGTGTTGGCTTTGAACCTGCGTGGTTGTTGTTGTCTTTCGCTCTGGTCTCATCTCGGGATCTCCTCGGATGAGGGCGCTCCAATAGTGAACGCGATCTAAACAACTTGTTCATTTTTGACGTGGGTTTACTGGATTGCCTTTCAATGTGTTCGGTACTGCTATCATATGTTTTCTTCGTACAACAACCTCGTTTTTTAGCTATCCATGCAATTATCGCGACTCCGATTGCAGTCAGTAACACATAAGAAATTGCATAATGATGAATATCGTGAGTCGTCAGTGCCGTTGGTAGATGCTCTCTTGTTTTCATGTACTGCAGCCGTTCTTCGACGACTGCAATGTCTTCGTTATGCTTTGTTTTTAGAAGAGGTGTTGAGTGTGTGTTCACTATTATATTTATTGTTTTGTCCAACGAAGGAATTTGAATATCATAGTCCAGTCTTGCATTGCTGTCGTAGTTGTTGTGAGAGTGTATTTTCAAATCCTCAGTCTGAAGTAGACATCCTTGCTTCAGCGATACTATAGACGACGTATTGATGACATGCGATCTGACGTCACCGTCGCATACAGTACGTATAGTGCATGAGTCACAGCACGTCACGAGCCATGTGTTTGTATTATGTAATTCAATCCAGGTAGTTTCACATACAGTGTTCTCTGTTATACATGGCAAAGTTGACTGATGGCCCAGCAGTTTGGCTTCACATGGTGCATTGGCGTTTTGTAGATTAAAAATAGGCACATTCACAATGCAGACGAAGTTATCCTTTCGGCGTTGAATACAGCGATTCAATTCTTTTTCGTTTAACCTGACGTAAGTATTCTTCTCCAGATTTACTGCGAGATACTTGTATGAGACAGGAACGGCTATTCTTTCGTCTTCCCTCTGCGGGTTCTTAATGGGCAGAGGAAGAATCTGGTATACAACAAAATCTTCGTCACTCGCCAGCGGAATATGAAGTTCGTACATGAAATAAGTGTCAGTAACACGAGCCTTCACGTAAATTAATTTGTAGATGTCTTTTATTTCGAGTTGAATATCGTCTACCGGTAACGTCAATGTTTTCGGTAGTCTTCCCGAGATAACAGTCAGCTGTTGAATTAAGTTGACAGGAGTTAGCAAGTGAACATCCATTCGCCCTTTATAGATATCCACTAACGTGTTGAAAAGTGTTTCTTGAATGTTTTTCAAGTTTGCCAACAGTAAATGTGCTGCAAGCGATGCCGAGGTAAAAAAGCTTGTAGCCATAGCTATCTCGACACCCGATTCGATTCTTGCTAATCGCACGTCAGTTTCGTTCATGAAATTGTTGATAAGTGTAAACTGCTGTGCGATGTTTTCCTCGTTTTTCTTCAAGATGTTGTTTTCAATTTCGACAATAGAAGTCTGGTTTTGAACGAGTTGTAGGAGATAGTCTTCATTCTTCTGTACGTTTTGAATGTCCTTCTGATATTGATCAGCAAATCTCTGGTCCAAAATACCAAAGAGACTGTTCGCCGCGTATCCGATAACGTCGATCAAACCCCGTTTGTTCCGACCCGATAGATGTTTGTGTGGGGCCAGTAGTATGTTGTTGTAATATTGCAGAAGGTCCATTTCGTGCGCAAGTTGACGGATTGTTGTTTCACAGTATTTTGGTTCCAAGCTTTTGCACATATTCATAATATCTTCCAAGTAGTTTTGGAACATTTGAACTCCACTCCAGTACGTAGTTAAATTGTAATACATCAGCAGTCTCCATTCATCGTGAATCAGCTGTATCTTCCCGATTGTGTCGTAGTATATGGGGCGATCACTCCCTAGAGGTGTAATTTGAACACTAGACGTTTCTTGTGGAATGGCACTGCTGTATGTCCCAGGCGTCAAGGAGATAAGTAGTAGCAAAGTTCTTAACATGTTGATAAATTGAAGAATGTTCCCTTTTTTGTTTTCCGTGTAGTATGCTTCGTTGCCAGCAAGTTAGTAAGTTCGTAATTATCTTGTTATTTTAATTTATTTGTTTAGTTATTGCAAGGTTTCAGTAGGCAACAGCGACAATTTCGTAATAGGTCGTTTCAATATGCCAGCTTGCGTTTTTATAGTTGCAACTCGCACGTGTCCGTCGCTGCCAGGATGCACTTCGATGACGCGTGCGATTGCCCATTTTCCAGGTGGAAGATTGTTTTCTTTTACTATGACTACGTCGTCCGTTTTGAGGTTTGGAGTTGGTTTCAGCCATTTGCTGCGAGCCTGCAATGATGTTAAGTAGTCAGAAGACCAGTGCTTCCAAAACTGATGGAACATGTTTTCTGTTAATTGCCATCGTCTGCGTAAATCTAAGTTGCGATCATCTTCATAGCTTGATAATGGAAGCGTCATAGTTGGACTGCCGGTAAGGAAATGTCCTGCGGTCAAGTAATTATAAAACTCGTCAGGGTCCTCTGTAAGTGGGCAAAGTGGCCGTGAGTTCATACACGCTTCTATTTTGGCCAACAAAGTCGAAAATTCTTCATAGGTGAGTTTTTGATCCCCTAGAATACGACGTAAGTGGTGTTTCATAGAGCGGACTGCAGCCTCCCATAGTCCTCCAGCGGTTGGCCAAGCAGGGGCGTTAAAATGCCACTCCACTTTCATTTCAGTTATTTTGTTAAAGAAATCGGAGTGTAGTTCTGTTTTGAAAGTTTCGTATTCCTTGTTCAGCATTTTTGAGGCCCCAATAAAATTTGTGCCGCAGTCAGAATAAACGTGGCTTGGCGTGCCACGTCTGGAACACATCCTTTGAAAAGCACTCAAGAAAGTTTCAGTGCTTAAGTCTGAAACCAGTTCGATGTGAACTGCCTTCGTTGCCAAACAAACAAAGATAGCAATGTATCCTTTGGATGTTTTAACCCCTCTTCCTTTATTCAATTTAATGTCGACATGGCCTGTAAAGTCCACCCCCGTGTGATGAAAGGGGCGGGACGGTGTCGCTCGTTGTGGAGCAAGATCGGCCATTAGCTGGTAGTTTTCGGTAGTTTTGAATCGTTGGCACCGTACACATCGACGCAGCTGTGTTTTCACAGCTCTGTTACCCCCTACTATCCAGTATTGTTGACGGATGAAGGCAAGGGTCAGCCGGGCTCCACCGTGTAACGTCACGGCGTGGGCTTGGCTTATTAGTAGTTGAGTCAGTCTTTCGTTTCTTGGTAGAATTGCAGGATTTTTCATTCCTGGAGGTAGATTAGTTTTGTTTAAGCGTCCACCGACACGCATGATACCCTTTTTGTCCAGGTAAGGGCTCAATTTGCAAATAGTGCTTTTTCGAAGTACAGGTAGGTTTTTAAGTAATAAATTATATTCAGTGTTAAATTGCAATTGTTGAACATTTCTTGTTATTATGTTCATTGCCTTATCAAGTTCGCCTGTCGTCAAGTAGCTGTAAGGTGTTTGTCGGCCGGCATCATGTTTCTTTATTGTTGTTACGTTATTAAGTGCATTTGTCTTGAATCGCATAATCCAGGCAACTATACGCGTCACTCGATTTAATACGCTGTGTTTGTTTAATAATTTGGTTATTATATTTTCTGATTGGCTTTGGGTTGGCACTTCGCTTTTTTCTCCAATCGTAGTTGTAAACAGACAGTTGAGTTGCTCTTCGGGTTTCTCTGTGAACGCTCTCAGCATTGAAGGGCCAGTCCACCACACGTGAGAGCTTACCAGTTGTTTTGGATATAACCCTCTAGTTGCGCAATCTGCAGGATTATCTTTTGATTTTATGTAGAACCAATGGGATGCTGGTACCACTTGCTTGATCTTGATGACGCGATTTTCTACATACTTTTCCCATTTGGATGGTTCTCCTTGCAACCAAGCGAGCACCACCTTTGAGTCGCTCCAGGCCCATACAGTAATGTTGTACTCAGTTAGCGACTCAGTGACCTTGTTCACCAACTGAGAGAGAAGTAATGCCCCGCTGAGTTCCAGTCGCGGCAGAGTTAGTTTTTGTGCAAGTGGGGCAACCTTAGTTTTCGCTGCAAGTAAGCTTAGTTCAGGCTGCCCTTGGTCGTTCGACACACGTGTATAGATGACGCACGAGTATGCTTTTTCGCTTGCATCGCAAAATGCAAGTAGTTCGATCTTGTTTTGGCTGCTTCCAATCCAGCGATTTATTTTTATAGTTTTTAGTTCTTCATGTTGACCTTTCAGTTTCAGCCACTCTTCTTGTATGTCAGTAGGTAACGGTTCATCCCATGCTAGTTTCTCTATCCAGACGCGTTGAAATATTAGTTTAGCTCGTATAGTGACAGGCGAAAACCAGCCAAGTGGGTCATATAGTTGTGATATTTGAGAGAGTAGTGCTCGTTTTGTCAGTAACTTTTGAGAGGCCTCTTTTAGATTCCAGTTGAACGTAAATGTATCCGATTTGGGGTTCCAGCCGAGACCAAGAGTTTTCATGCAATCTTCCTGTTTGAAGTCGAAGTTAGTTTGAGAAATCTGTTCTTCCCTGAGTTGTTCTAATAACTCGGTGCAGTTGCTAGACCACTTCCTTAAGTTCATTCCTCCTCGATATAGTAGTTGGATTAAGTCCATTTGAAGTTTTTTGGCAGTTTCGAGAGAATGGTGGCCGCTAATTAAGTCATCCACGTAAAATTCATTTAGTAGCAATTTTGCCGCGTCAGGGTATAAGTGACCGTCGTCAATAGCCAATTGTTGTAGAGTCCGCATGGCTAACCAAGGCGCGCATTTTGTACCGTATGTCACAGTGCATAGCGCATATTCTTGTAGTGGTTCGTCAGAAGAGTTTCTCCATATGATTTTTTGTAGCTGCTGATGATCTTCAGCTATCCATATGCATCTATACATTTTCTCTATGTCAGCTGTGAATGCGTATTTGTACGTTCTCCATTTCAAGATAAGGGCTTGAATATCCTTTTGTAGGTTGGGTCCCTTTTCCATCAGGCTGTTCAAGCTTTTGCCACTGGAAGTTTTCTGTGACGCATTGAAAACAACCCTTAGTTTAGTGGTTGTCGATTGGTCCCTTAAAACTCCATGGTGCGGCAAGAAACATTCAAGTTGGTTTGATGTTACTTGACTCGCAGGCTTCATATTATTATGTTGTAGTTCTAAGTATTCACTAATGAAGTTTTTGTACATTATTGACAGTTGTTTATTTTTATTTAGTCTTTTTTCTTGTTGTAAAAATTGTGCAATCGCAGCTGACTTTGAGTTTCCGAGATCGTTTTTGTAAGACTGGTCCATGGGCATTTTTACGATGTATCTCCCATCTGAGCATCTGTTAGTAGTTTGTTGGTAGTACAGTTCACATTGATCGTTTCTCTGTAAGTCTTTAGTGCCTTGAACAATGTCTTCACTTTCCCAATATTTCGATAAATCAGTAGTATCGGCTAAGGTTAGGTGACAGTTAAAGGTCTTGAGTTTGCCACACAGGATCCAGCCCAAATGAGTTTGTTGGCCTATAGGTGAGTGCTGGTCACCTTTTAAGACTCCGTCTAAGATGATGTCTGCGTATACATCAGCTCCCAGTAAGAGGTCTATTGAGTTCGGCACATTGTAATTAGGATCGGCAAGCTTTAAGTTTCGTAGATGTGTCCATCCAGATCTTTGGAAGGTACGGCTTGGCAACTTGTTTGTTAAGTTTTGTAGAATTAGTGCTTGCACGTTGAATTTGTAGTCGGAATGTATCGATTGACAGTTGAGATGTAAGAGTCCCTTGCAGGTTCGTGATGTTGAACCGATTCCATTTACCGTTGCGTCGAGTTTCTTTCTAGGTAAGCGTAGTAATTGAGCAGCATTTTCTGTTATTAGATTTATTTGTGACCCTTGATCTAGTAGACCACGTAATGTTACGTAGGTACCGTTGGCATTTTTGACCTTGATTTGGACCGTAGTCAACAAAATTTCAGTATCATTGGTAGTTATGTGGTGGGCAGCGGGTTCAGACTGAGACGATGTTGAAGGACGTGAGTTTGAGTTCTGATCATCCTCCTTTTTTGTTGTTGGTTCTGAGTTATTTGCATTTTTGGCATGCAGTAGTGTATGATGCTTCGAATTACATTCCCGACATGTTTTCTTAGATTTGCAGTTATCGTTGCCATGTGTATAAAGACAGTTTTTGCAAAGTTTCAGTTTTGCCACTGTTTTGTTTCGTTGCGAAATGTCCATGTTGAGGAACTTGTCACATTGCATCAACACGTGATCGTTATTGCATAGAGGGCATTTTCCGTATGGCGCGTGGAATATTTTTGAATAGCCTGATTTGTTTGGTTCTTGTTGTGTTTTAGGGTTGTTTTTATACTTGTTCCACTTGTTCCAGCCCTTGTTGTATGGTCTCTGAGGAGTTTTGTCTTCAGACGAGTCCTTGAAACAGCTCTTTGCAGTTTCGTAGGCTAGAAACTTGAGTTCCAGGAAGTTTAGGAATTCCTTTAAGTCCGGCAATTCCCTATTGTTTTGCGTTTCCTTAGTGTATTCGTTAAGAGTTGTGGAATCCAATTTTTGAGACATATAGTAGACAATTATTGGTCCCCAACTACTCACTTCAACCCCCATGTTGCCGAGGCCATTTAGGCACTCTGTTATCACATCATGCATTTTTCTCAGATTGTTGGCGTTGGCTTGTTGAATAGTGGGTAAGTGTTGCATAGTGCTCATGAAAGAAGTGAACTGAAGTCGGCGATTGTCGTACCGGTGAGATAGAATTTCCCAGCAGGAATCATAGTTATCTGCGCTGATTGACAGGTGATGGATAAGACGTTCTGCGTCACCTTTAAGTTTTGTTTTTAGGTGCTGCATTTTTTGCGCCTTGGAGATACTCGGGTTGTGGTGTATGGTTTCTAGAAATATATCTTTGAAAGTAATCCAATGAACATATTTTCCAGTGAATTCTGGGATGTCAATTTTCGGCGCAGATTGTTGGAAATTAATATTGGACCAAATCTTGCTGTTTAGATTCCTTTTCAAGAGGTCGTATTTTTGTTCAATGGCTTCGTACTTTTCGTTGTACTCTTCTTTTAAACTAGACACCTTAAGCTCATCTTCTAGTTCCCAATGTATCTTGTCTATGCATTCCCATTTTGATTTTAAAGTTGCTAGATGTTCTTCTAGCTCCCACTTTTCTGTTATAAAGTCAATGTTCATCTTTGACATAGCCTTAGTTAAAGCCTTAAAGTTGCGTTCTTGTTGAGTTATGAGTTTCTTTATGTCATCCTCAGTTTCTTCAACCATTAACCCAGATAGGTCAAAGTCTACATTTTGTGGTCGTTGTATCTTTTGGAAAGCCAGTAAATCCATAATGTTCTTCTTGGTTGACACGTACATGTTCTTCGTTTTCTCATAAATATCATTGTTAAAATATCCGATGTTTTTGTTTTCAGTAGTTTCTAAAAGTATTTGATGCTGCCCATCAAAGGCTCCCCATAATTCTTCTAAGTTTTGCAGACGTTTTTCCAGATAATCTACGTTTTTTCTTGTTATGCTATCCTTTTTATAGTTGGTGCAAAGCGTTTTGATGTCTTCAAAGATACCGACTTGTTTGGTAAGTAGTGCCATGGTAAGTCAGTAGTTTTAAGTTAGAGTTTAGTTAAATTAGGTAAGTACCTGAAGTTTAGTGGTAGTAGTAGTAGTTCAGTTGAGTTGGAGTCTCCGGGATAGTTGGTTCCTGGATATGAAGACGACTGTATAGTCCCAGTAGTCTCCTTCTTCAAGGTTTTTTCGTTGCTCGCCTCAGTTTACGAGCTCCGTTGAATCTTGAAGTTAACACCTTGACACTCAATGTATGTGTAGTCACCCTGATGACACTCGACTCTCAATTTGGACTGGGGAGACCCGCTTCTGGGAGGCCAGCCAAACCGATTCGCTATCACAGTTGGGGAGACACAGAAATCACTAAGCGTCCGGCTCGAAGGACCATAAAATGTACAGTTTAGTGAGCTGTACACTATACTTACAGGTTACACTATACTTACTTTGTAGGTTAGTTAGTTATGAGTGTGACTAAGATGGAAAATCCTCGTACAGTAATACAAAAGGTTTATTGATCACTACACGATAAAATGTGGAGATTCTCACATACGTCTGTTTCGCGTTGTGGTTAACGTGCACACTGAGTACAGTTACAATAGTTATTACAGCCGATGGGAATCGACCAATTTGCTAGCTCAGCTACATTATATTAATACATTGTACGTAAACCGTACAATATATATAATGAAATGTGTAATGAAGGAGAAATGTAAAGTTATTCTAATATTTAAACATAGACACAGTTTATAGTACTAGTGTTAGACATGTAATGCAAAAGAAAAACAGCATAGTCTAAGCGTACGTTAGAGCGAGATAGATAAACGAGACTATTCCCATACACGCTAGCGGCCTGTATGGCCCACGTCAGTTGTGGACGAAATAAATCCCGCTTAAGGTCATAGCACACTTATTAAACCGGAAAGGGATCGGCACCGTATCAACTCGAGCCGTTCAGTATTCTTTGTATAAAACTCCCTACTGCAATCTATATATATAAAATTCAAAGTCCTAACTGACTGATTGACTGACTGACTGATATATCAACGCACAGCCCAAACCGCTGGACCTAGAGACTTGAAACTTAGAAGGTGTGTTTTTGTGAAGAGTAAGTATCCACTAAGAAAGGATTTTTGGGAATTGAACCCTAAAGGGTAAAAATAGGGGATGGAAATTTATATGAAAGTCCGACAGTTTTGAAGTTAGGATCTTCTAATTTTGTATTTAGGCTGACAATTGAAAATTAATTTATACGTGTCTCAGCGTTTTTGATAATTCCACTAAATTTACTATCTAGGCTTATGATTGGAAGCTAACACAACGCTGTTGTTAGAATTTCATCCATTAAGGGGGTGAATAGGGGATGAAATTTTGTCCTGACTGACTGATATATCAACGCACAGCCTAAAACGCTGGTCGGTACCACTGGGTAGAGAAATTAATTTTGGAGGGTGTGTTCTTTGTGAAGAGTAGATATCCACTAAGAAGGGGTTTTTGGAAATTTAACCTTTAAGGGATGAAAAGAGGGGATTTTGTTTGTATGAAAAATCTTATTCCTTGAGTTAATAACCATGAAACTTGGCACGAATACTTATCTAAATAAATTATGAAGTTTGCCTTTTTTTTTCTAAACTACCCCCTGAAGGGGGTATGGGAAGTAAAGTTTGTATGGAAGAATTTTAACGCGTAGTCCGATTAACTCGAAACTCAGTATTTATACTTAAGACCAAAAATAAAGAATAACGTGTATCACCGTTTTTCGAAAATTTATCCCTAACGGGGTGAAAAGTTAATTTCCCTCTCACCGAGAGGAGCCCTGTGTCCCAGCAGTGGGAACATTATAGGCTGATTATGGGGTGAAAAGTTAATTTTATAGGGGAGGACTTTACTGCGTGGCTTGATTAACTCGAAAATTGGTATAAACAATCTTTGAGTCGAGTAATGAACACATCCCAAACAATTTTACGAAATTCCACCCCTGTGGGGGTGAGAAACGGAGATACAGTTTATAAGAAAAATCTTATTCATTTGGTTAATAAACTTGGCAAGAATAATTGCCTAAGCAAGTAATGAAGTTTATCATTATTCGTTTATCAAAACACCCCAACACCCCTTGTTAAACTCAAACTCAACTCAAAACTCAAACCATTTATTTCAATTAAACCATTACAGGCACTTTTGAATTGTCAGGAAGTCGGTCAGTCAGAAAATATGAAGCTAGTTGCCCATTCCAAAGCGTAGGTAGGTACCTATGGAGAAGAACGTGCAAGAAACTCCATGGACACTCTTTTAAATTATATTTATTTATATATATTATATTTTATATATATTTTGTGTGGAAGAATTTTAACGCGCGGTCCGATTTACTCGAAACTCAGTATTCATACTTTTGACAGAAAATAATCAATAATAACAGCCGCACAGATCGATCGATCAAGTTACGCAGGCTACGCTTGCCGCGGTTGGTCTGTGGATAGGTGTACATCTTTACATACCGTGACCTCTCCGTGCCTCGGAAAGCACGCTAAGCCGTTGGTCCCGGCTGTCATTCGTGGATCTTTGACAGTCGCTAGGAGTGGTCAGAAGCCTGAAAGTTTGACAACCAGTCTTATCAAGGGGTATCGTATTTGGGTTGTGGAGGTCAGATAGGCAGTCGCTCTATGTAAAACATTGGTACTCAGCTGCATCCCGTTGGACTTGAAGCCGACCCCAACATAGTTGGGAAAAGGCTAGGGAGATGAAGAATCAATAGTAAGTGTATAGGGTTTTCGAAAATTATTGACCCCTGACGGGACAAAAAGTGGTAATTCGATTTATAAGGGGATTTTAATGAGTGCCTTGATAAACTCAAAAAAATGGTACAAATAAATTTGGACTTGAAACTTGGCACAAATAATTATAAAGTTCCAATTTTTTTGGAATTCTAAACTAACCTAAAGGGGAGATTGGGGGTGTCAAATTTAGTATGGAAAAATTTTAATGCGCGGTCCAATTAACTCGAAACTCCTATCTAAGACCAAAATAAATAATAAAGTGGTTCAGGGTTTTTCGAAAATCTACCGCTAATGGGGTGAAGAGGGGTAGTCAATTTCACAGGGCAGAATTTTATTACGAGGCTTGATTAACTGGAAAATTGGTATAAATAATCTAGATTATGTTTCGAAATTCCACCCCTATGGGGACAGAAAGAGGGGAAACAGTTTATATGAAATATCTTATTCATTCGGTTAATAAATTAGAAACTTGGCAATATTTGGGTCAGTAAATAATAAAGATTGTCACTTTTAGTTTAATTTTTTTTTTCTAAATTCTATTATTCATAATTTATATTAACGATCTACCAAATATAACAAATAACCCGATGTCACTTTTTGCCGATGATAGCACAGTAACT
The DNA here is from genome assembly GCA_916614155.1 of Mesoligia furuncula. Lineage (NCBI taxonomy): Eukaryota > Metazoa > Arthropoda > Insecta > Lepidoptera > Noctuidae > Mesoligia > Mesoligia furuncula. The sequence goes on from OU744801.1 coordinate 29,792,658, forward strand.
ATTAAATGCATAGATGATCAAAATTATGAAGTTGAAATAAATAATACAGTAGATTCCATTATTATGTGGCTAAGTAATAATAATCTTAAAATAAATATTGGTAAAACAAAATTAATGTTATTCAGTCAGCGTTTGAACATTCATAATAACCTGAATATACATAGCAATAACAAACAGATAAGTAAAGTGGATGTAAGTAAGTTCTTAGGGCTCACAATAGATAAAAAATTAAACTGGAAACCACATTTAGAGGAGTTAAGCAAGCGACTAAGTAAATCAGCCTATATGCTCTACAAAATCGCTCCTGTTCTGGGTGTGGAGGCCAAGCTCACGGCGTATCATGGCATAGTTGGTCCTCTTCTGAGATTTGGTGTTATCTTCTGGGGAAACTCAACCCTCAAAGAGTTAATATTCAGGTCACAGAAGAGATGCATTAGAACCATGTTCGGCTTAAAAACAACCGACTCATGTAAGCCATTCTTTGTAAAATATAAAATTTTTACCCTCCCATCACTCTATATCTTTGAAATTGCGATGTTCGTAAAAGCAAACCCGCATCTGTTTAAGAAACAATCCGATATGGATAACCGTAACCGGCGCGATAAATATAAGCACAGATTGTGTGTGAGGCCATCCAATACGTTAAAGTGTTTTCTGTATGGCACCACGTATATATAACCACCTGCCACAGGCACTCAGAGATATTACTGTCACAAACTTATTTAAAAAAAAACTAAAAGAGTATTTAGCAGCCAAATGTTTCTATAGTATTGCTGAGTTTCTAATGGAGAAAACATACTAATTCTAATGTAAATTCTAATGTAAATTCTAATGTGGGGGCGAAGTTTGGTTCTGTTGACTGTTGTTAGTTATTTTTATCTTATTTTGACATTTTAATTCATTTTGACGATGATATTTTGCTCTTGTATTTATCTAATTTAATTGTATTTTTTATATATGTTTAATAATTAATAGCTACAATTAATTTAATAATTGATAAAATCTTATTATACTTAATACATATTTGTACGCCGTAAAGGTAAAACATGACTGTGATCCTTTCTCCGATGTACTTAACATCTTGCATGCTTTGTGTGTGCATACTCATGTTTCTGACAAATAAATGAACTCTGAACTCTGAACTCTGAAAATCCCTCACAGAGGATTTGGGGTGACAAAGTTGATGGATTAGAAAAATATTTAACCAGCTGTCGGATTAACTCGAAACTCGGTACTATTAAAACAAAAAAGTGACTTAGGGTTTTTCAAAAATTGACTCCTACGAAGGTGGAAAATTCTACTGCTTACTTCCATTAACTCGAAAATGGGTATGGGTCTTTGAGTCAAGTTATTAACACATCCCAAACGATTTTTCAAAGTTACTCTCCTGGGGGAGTAAAAAGCTGGGATACAGCTTATTAGAAAAATCTGATCCCTTTGAGCTATAAACTAAAAAATTGGCCGGAATACTTATTTATATCTAAATAAATGATAAAAATCATAAACATACATTTTCGAAATTATAAGAGGAAAGTACGAATTTCACGCGGACGAAGTCGCGGGCAGAAGCTAGTCTTTGTATAAAACTCCCTACTGCAACGCACACTAATCGGAATCGTAACGTAATCGCCTCGCCTCGGGACAAGCTCACGAACCGCGGTGCGGTTCGTTACGCCTCGTAGTCCTCGCGCCACCCTTGCCCCTCTCACGCCTCCCGCGGCCTACCTGCACCATCAACCACCGGTCGGCGAGCCGTAAGCGCGGTGTCACCTAGTCGTCGAGTCGACGTATCGGAGCTTCTGATCCGCTTTGGTTGCGTTACCTTCGCTTCACGCTTCGACGCTTCGGTTAGGTTGACGCCTGTTTGACGGCGAGGCGAAAGGCGGTACGGTGCTAATCCCTTTCCGATTCGATACGTGTGCACAAAATCTTAGGTCTTAAAGTGTTTGGTAGACGTGATTAATAATGGGTACAAATGTACGGGTCAGACTCTTAGCGACAATTCAGCTGAAAGTCAGGCTCAAACACGCGTAGATTCATTCTTCCCTTGTCAAGTTTTATGAGAAAGTTGCTGATAATCTTTCTATGGCTTTCCTCCGTAATTCACGAGCATATAATACACATTGTCCAGTTGTCGCGCTAAATATTGGTGATATTGTATGGAGTTTTTTTTTTTATTTTTCAGGGAAGCTAGCTCCTCGTTATATTAAATGTCGTGTGACCAGAGTTATTTCTGGGACCACCTATGAACTTCATGATTTTGATTCCCCCATTCTGGAAGATATCATATCCAAGATATTCTTAATAAATTCCTCCGTAATTTCTAATCTCTTAATCCCATTAACTTTTTCCATTTGACGTTTAATTTGACCCCTTTTAATTCAAATTCCCTTAATATTTATTTAAATAAATAAGCTCATTCATAAATATTTATTTCGGTAATTTATTTAATAAAAACATTAGCTGCGACATCTATTTGTTCCTAATTGAAACAATTTGTTTACAACTTTTCTTAATTATCAATGCTTATAGTTCCGGCTTTCGCCCGCAAATGTCGTTAGGTACGTCTGTCATGTCCACAATGACATAATGACAGCTCGTGGTATTGGGAAATGGGCGATTAATTCGTATCGATACATTACTTTAGTATCAGGATATTTTCAACAATAAAATCTTATTAATTTTTAACGGTTTTAATTATTTTTTTCTTTGTTCATCATCACAATTATTGCACCCTTTTCTCTATTTATGAGAAGCAAGCATAAGCTTCTTATTGATCTTTAAAGTTCTTTCTTTGACTGACAGTCCTTTGTTTGGCTTTAGTTCTCTACTAGATTTAAGGTTCCTTTTTTTGACTTGAGTCCTTTGGTTGTTTTATGTCGTCTCCTTCATTCGTCGTTTCTTTCTCCAACTAAAGTAGTTAATTTAACTTTTGTCGTTACTGTTGCCCTTGAATTATATTTCATTGGGATCCTTTTTTACTTAGGTCTTAAGTCTTTAGCTTTTGAGTTAGGCTAGTCTTATTAGTTTTTAATTTTCTTGTTCTTTTCTAAATTTAGTCGACGCATCGGGAATTTGCACTGTTTCCGTTTTTATTCAGTATCTGCTGCACTTCGATGTCGCTTATTTAGGTTTAATTTCGATTTCTTATCTTATCGATTTAATGTTTAGGCTACGTTAGTTTATTTTCTTACAGGGCACTTATACCTGTGAATATTATTTTTTCTTTTCTCTTCCTCACCTATTCCTTTTTTTTTTCTTTGGAAAGGGGGTACTGCAGTATAATAAGTATTGCGGTATTCCCAACTATGTTGAGGTCGGCTTCCAGTCTACCCGGATGCAGCTGAATACCAGTATTTTACATGGAGCGACTGCCTATTTGACCTCCACAACCCAATTACTAGGTAATATGAAACCCCTTGGACTGTTGTTATATTATAAGAAAGTCTAAAGTATAATTATATTGTAACTAGGTAAGTTTTCAAAGTTTAAGTTTCAACAATTAACAAAAGAGGAACCTAATGAACCTTCTTTGGCACCCATTTGTTTGGAAGCTCTAATAGATTGTCATATGAGAATAAAATGCAGTTCCAATAATATAACATACATTCGTATCGAATTGACAACCTCCTTTTTTTGAAGTTGGTAATAAAGATTGAATTGAATTGAATTGATACGGAGTTGTAAACTCACGTTAATTTGGCCGCAACTACGTCTTCGTGTTTACTGCGCAGGCTTCAACGAGAGATACGAAGACACCGCAATCTATATCGATGATCGTAGTTGAGGCAGTTATTGAGCACAGCACTACTCGTATTTGTCTCGTACACAGGCATATTACACGCACACGTGTAATTTGTTTTTGATCTCGCCCTAATCACACACGTTTCTCATGATCCTATCTAACAATATACTAAATCTATGAATTTAAAGGAGAATAAAGTCAAATATAGGATGCCCTGTACCAAACGAAAAGTCCAATGTCACAACCGAACCTAGTGTATTTAGAGGAGAATATAATGCCTTTTCTATATTGCTAACTATTTTTTATATGGATTTCCACGAGTCGTATTTATTTATAATATTTTGAGGTTACGGTCGAGAAAATGACGAATGAACGAGGACAATGAATGATGGAGGCATCGCTAAGGATTATCACATAAAGACTACATTAGGGAAAAGCACCGTTAATAAGGATCGTTAATAAGGATTTTAATTATATTTAAATAGTTCAGATGAAACCAATGTTGAAAGTAACGTCATCCGTGACGGCGCAACAGAACAAAAATGCAATACATCATAATAAAAACGATTTCTTTTTTTTATCGGTCCTCTTTTCTTTAAATGCATTCCAAAATAATAATTTAAATAAATACGACGCAACGTGTGACCTAAATATTTTTGATACACATGAAAATATGCCCTATATTAAACAGTAAATCGGTATCGGTAGGTGCTTACAAATTATCTTCTTCGTTTCAATGATTGTTGACGGATACCTAAATATATTTTGTTACGTAGTAGCAACATTCGGAAATGAAGTGCAATAGCAGTGACATAAGAGAAAATACGTATGTACAAAAGTAAATAAACACACTTTTATTTTTGATGTCCGAAATCCGAGAATCTTTTTCATAAAAAAAACGTAAATCTAATTTAAAAATAGGAGGAATTATATTTATTTATTTTTATTTATTTAATAAGGCTTACATATTGATCTCGCATGTATTTAAATTTTAGGAAAGCACGGCACTATCAATTAGCGTACACTAACTACATCATACATCATCATCTGCCTAGCCTTTTCCCAACTTTGTTGGGGTCGGCTTCCAGTCTAATCGGATGCAGCTGAATACAAGTATACATCATACAATAAATATAAAATTAAACACTAAAACAATTAAAAAGAATTTAACTACTACGTTTTAGCTTAAAAATGCTGGTATTTTTTATACTACTAAACGATTTACATATTATTAAAAATACTTTACTTATACATATATAGAAAGGGGCGCATTGTATCCGTACTTGTTTCGACTGGATTTGATCACGAAAGGTCTATAATTTTGAACTCTAGCGGACACCCCAGGTATATTCATGCTCAGCTGACTCACCAAATCTGGGCAATCCACGCCTTGATTTACAACTTTAAACAAGAAAGTTAAACCTAAGAAGTCTCTTCGCCATTTTAACGATTTAATTAAATCTTAACTGTGCGTTAAATACCAGCTATTGCCGAGAGCCGCCTAATAAACCTCTTTTGTATACTTTCTAGGCGTTGAATATTGTTTTGGTAGGATACCAGATGATTGAGCCATATTTAATGTGGCTGCGTACTAATGCAAAATAGAGGGACTTTAGCGGACTGAGACCTAAGCTGCTTTGTGTTGCGATTAATAAAAGATAATATTCTTAAAGATTTATTTAAATAGTGTCGTAAACGTGTATGAACTACATTTGGTTGTGACTCGCTCCCTCGCAAGTTGGTACGGTCCTATGGCATTCTCCTTTGTACAAAATTTCTACGCAACATTGTTAACTCTATTTTAGGATCGTCATGGTCAATTCTCCAAGTGCAAATATAAGTTTGTGGCGTGGCAACAGCAATTTTTTTATGGGATAAATGTACAAATGAACGATTTTCGACTTTTTCCTTTACATGTGCTGTGAGACCTTGCTTCTAAGTCAACGTTAAGTACGAACTTCTAAATATTGTTTCTAAATGTTGTTCAAAAGTGCTTTTATGTGTAGCATAGCATAATCAGCCTAAAATGTTCCCTCTATTTGAAATAAATGCCTTGACTTTGATCGATGAGAATTAAAGAGAAAAAGTAGATCATTCATGAATTGTGGAATCTCGATACAAACGCTTATTTAACGTTTTTATCAGCTGCAGAAAATGATAATAATAACAGAATTACAAAAAAATTTGCAAGTTACATAAATCTATCATGACGGTATCTGCTACATATCGCAGTGTTCTGATCTTGACAGCCATTTTCTGTTGAAATGAGGCTTTAAAACAAAAGATCCTCGGGTACAATTTTATCTGTGGGAAGACTATTAAGTCATCTATAACAACACAATAAACATATTCACATCTAAGATATTCATTTTAGATATGGTTTTAATGTTTAATTTGTGTAGGCCAAAACATAAACAAACTTGAAATCAAAAACAAAGTTCAATTAAGTGAAGTATAGAAACTTGTTAAAGTCTTCAGCGTTCATAGTAACTATTATTGTTGTAAATACCTACCTACTAGGTACTTTGTAAAGTAAACATGTCTCTTTGAATCAGTTTGTGCGGCAACTTTAGCAATTAAACTCGATTAACAATTCAGTTTTTTATACTGAATTATTATGCAAAAATTTAATTAAAATCTGAACAGAAGTCCTAAATTTTATAGAATATTAACTCTTAGGTATTTTGTGCAAACCTAAAAAGTAGTTTATCAATTTATTCTGTTTATGTAAAAGTGACAGTTGTATGGTATTGGTGCTGACCGTACCTATAACTTCGTATGAACACACAACTTTCTCTCAGTTCCCTATCCATTTGCATAAAATTTTAAGACCTAATATAACTTGCCATAATTTTGTTTGGCATAATTATACTTTCGCATAATATAATTACGCATAACAGCTTACGCATAATTTTTTTACGCATAATTTCTCTAACCATAATAACGATTAAGCATAATATTCTAAAGCATAAATTTCTAAAGCCTAACTATTTTAAGCATAATATCCTAAAGCATAAATTTGCCCGAAGAGGATATACCAATTTATTTCGACGATTGGAAAAAAGCCATATCTCCTGAATCAGGTAATAAATAACATATTAATATAATATAATGAACAATTTTGTGGGTTATTTTTTCGCTGTAGGAAGCATGAAGCAAGCAAGCATACAGCATGCAAGCAAGCATGCAAGCAAGCATACAGCATGCAAGCAAGCATGCAAGCAAGCAAGCATACAGCATGCAAGCAAGCATGCAAGCAAGCATGCAGCAAACAAGCAAGCATGCAGCATGCAAGCAAGCATGCAGCATGCAAGCAAGCATGCAGCATGCAAGCAAACATGCAGCATGCAAGCAAGCATGCAGCATGCAAGCAAGCATGCAGAATGCAGCATGCAGCATTCAAGCTAGCATGCAACATGCAGCAGGCAGGGTTTCTGTCACGGCTCCGGCGCTGCGGGCCTCCGGCGGCTCCACGCGTGCTAATCGTCGCAGACGGCTTTCGCTCACCGCCGCGGCTGAGGCTGGCCGGCGAAGCCGGCCAACAAGCCGAAGCTGCTGTTTCGCTCACCGCCGCGGCTGAGGCTGGCCGGCGAAGCCGGCCAACAAGCCGAAGCTGCTCGCTCGCAGCCGCCTGCTCCTCAGCCCGCGGGCCGCCTCGCCCCTACGCGCCTACGCGATTTTAAATTACACTCTAGGGGTAGGACAAACAAGACTACGTGGAGTCGGTTTTGCAGCAATTCGGTTCTGTCACTAACTTTTGTTGCACAGTATATTAAATTTAATTAATTGTATGCCTAAATATTATTATGCTAATAGTCATTAGGCCTACTAACGTTATGCGAATCAAACTTATGCCAAAACAAATTAGTCTTTAAGATGATTATGCCAACATAAAATGTATGCCTAAAAAAAATATGCCGAAGTATTATTATGCCAAAACAAATGTGCCAAAATCGTTATGCCGAAGTATATTAGGACAAAGAACATTATGCGAAAAGAAGGGATCCCCTTTCTCTCACAAGTTGGCCGAATTACTTTCTATAAGGCAAATTCAAAGGAAGGCTTCAGGGTATACCTGCACCCTTGTGTTTCGTTTATTAACCCTGCCTTATTAAGTTCCCCTTAATATCGTGGTCTAAGTAAAGTTAAACGTAGGTAAGCTAATATTGTGTGCTTTTCCTTACTCAGATACTTTATCATATAACGAAAATAATTATATTTATAAGTTGAATAATACTATTCACAAGCTGACTTGTTGTCATAGTGACAAATTATTGTTTTTTGACACTAACAAGTTTGTTAGTGGTTTTAAGTTAACTCAGAGAACTTTATCTCTGTCTGGGGAATGTAGACATCTGATTGCTATGTTGATAGCATATAATATTAACGAGGTTATAGCTAATATAACGAATTCTAGTATTAGTGACGAGTCCGTGTTGCCTAGTTATACTAACAACATAGTGATTAATTATGAATCGTCATGTAGTACGAAGGAGGATCCACCTATAATACCAACATCCTTGGAGACCACTACCAGTCAGATAGGATATTCTCCTCCTGCTGGAACTTATTCGGGCAATCTAGACTCTCCAGTTGTAGTTGTGGAGGTCACTCCGGATAACTATTTAAACTAGTCAGTGGGACAACAGAAGTTACCCCTTCAAATAACCAATTACTATCTATACATATAATAAATCTGTAGAAGGGTCAATTCTGTACATTGAAAATATTGAAAAAATAAATAGCGGGGGGTGTTGCTCGATCGATACCAAACCCAAATATGTTATTAAAAAAAATTTTGTCTGTCTGTCTGTCTGTCTGTCTGTCTGTATATGCAGGCATCACGTGAAAACTAACGGTTCGATTTCGATGAAACTTGGTATAATTATACCTTATTATCCTGGGCATAAAATAGGATACGTTTTATCCTGGAAAAATACGTAAAAAAAAAAAAACTTATTTTTCGGTTTTATTCATAGACGTTGTTCTGTAGAACCGCGAACACACGTTGCATTACCCGTAGTGGATAATTTTCCATTTCAATTTAAGAGAATACAGTTTCCTGTAGCTTTGTGTTACGCCATGACAATAAATAAGGCTCAAGGTCAGACCCTAGGAGTTGCTGGCGTAGATCTTACCGCGAGTTGTTTTTCACACGGGCAACTTTACGTAGCTCTTTCCCGTGTGAGCAGTCCAAGAAATCTTCATGTTCATATTCCGGACGAGCTCACTAACAATGTTGTGTATGCTGAAGCTCTCAATTAACTTTCTGTCGCATTGTCACGATCACTTTTTTATTATTGCAAACTTTTCGTCACTGTCAGTAATTTACTGCTACATGCTACTTATCAAGGTCGGAATTACTATGGAAAAAATACTTACTACAGAACGCGAGCTCAACAGCAGTAGCTCAATAGAGGGATCTCCTTAATTATTATAGGCTTAGCTGTATTTGGGTCCAATAGATATTTATAAGATGTCATTGTCAGAGTTACTCAAAATGGAGAAATAAACCATCCACGCGAAGACCGACATCCGCGCGGACGGAGTCGCGGGCGGAAGCTAGTTACAGAATAATAAAAAGGTATCTTCTGGCAATATAATTAATAATAATAAAAAACCAAAGGGAGTGCAACATATTTTAAAATTATTTAATCAAAATATCCAAGGTTGCGCTTCCAAATTACTGGAAATAGAATTGTTTTTGGAAAACACCAAGTTTGATGTCATTTGTCTAACAGAGCATTGGTTGACAGATCATCAAGTGATGTCAATTAATTATGAAAATTATTGTGTAGTTAGCCATTTCAGCCGCAAACGTATGTTACATGGCGGGTCATTAATATTAATTAAAAATTCTATTAAATCGAAAGAACGAAAAGACATAATCGGGCTGTCTGTTGAACACGCCATTGAATTGTCCTGTGTTGAGCTTGATAAGCATGTTATAGTATGCGTATACAGACCTCCAAGTTACCAGAATCTATTGGTGTTTGATTCTGTAATGGAAGATGTGTTAAAGAAACTTAGTACTAGTAGTAAGTCAATAATCGTATGTGGAGATTTTAATATTAATTTATTGGAAAATAACTCGAATACTGTCAGATTGTTAAGTCTTTTTAAGTCATTTGATTTGTCAAATGTTTTTATTGAACCAACCCGAGTGACAGCTTCTTCTGCCACTTGTATTGATAATGTTTTTTGTAATTGTGATTACTTACACAAAGAAATTGTAAATAAGTTGCCATCTGATCATAGTGGACAAACAATAACATTTAGCTCCTACATGCCTTTACAAAAAATTCAAATAAGGTTTAGGACAATTACATGTAAAAAGTTAGAGACATTAAATAATTCTATGGCCAGTAAATTATGTGATCAGAATTTTAATAATATAGGTGACCCAAATGAGTTCTACGCCGAGTTCTTTTCAATATTGAACGCGCAGTTTAATAACACTTTTCCACTAAAAACTAAAAGTATTTACACTAAGTTTTTATTTAGTGACTGGGCGACTCCAGGTATTCGTAAAAAACTTTTTGAACTCTATGGCTTAAAGCAACATAATGAATAATACAAACTTTCATCAGTATGTTGCAAAATATTCAAAAACTTTTAAAAGTGCGTGTCAAATAGCTAAAGCTCTTTATATTAGCAATAAAATAAAATCAGCTGATGATAAAATAAAAACTACTTGGCAAATAATAAATAATGAAACAGGTAGGAAAAAACAGCGTACTACTGAATTTAATTTAGATACTGCACATGGCCCCATCAACTCAGATGTAGAAATAGCTCAGGAATTTGAAAACTTTTTTTCTAATATTCCCCTTAAAACTACTGAAGCTTTAAATTCATCCCCCACGCTTTCTGCTGCCTTACTTAAAAAGAATGTAAATGCCCTTTGGAGTTTAGGTTTCAGCATACAGACCCTCAGGCTGTTATAAAAGCTTTTAAAGATCTTAACATTAAATCAACAGAAGATCTCTGGGGAATGTCTGTAAAAGTATGTAGATCTTTCATCGAAACCATTGCGCCCTATTTAGCTTTCATATTTAACACCAGTGTTGATCAAGGAGTCTTTCCGGATCTTATGAAACATAGTAAAGTTGTACCATTGTTCAAATCCGGTGATAGTAAAGAACCTAACAATTACAGACCTGTCTCAATTCTGCCAGTTCTCAGTAAAAGGTCAGTAGGTGTTTGAAAAGTTGATGCTCAATCAAATGTTACGTCACTTTAATAAAAATTCCATCTTTCATGAACACCAGTACGGTTTCACCAAAGGGCGTTGCACTACTGACGCCGGTGTTACCCTAATAAAGAACATTTTTAATGCCTGAGAAGAAGCAAAAGACGCCATTGGAATCTTTTGCGACCTCTCTAAGGCGTTCGATTGCGTAAACCATGAAACACTTCTGATGAAACTGGAGCACTATGGAATTAGAAAAACAGCACTTGATTTGCTAAGATCATACCTGATAGATAGAAAGGTTAAAGTTCAAGTAAACGGCGTAAACTCATTAGGGTCTGAAATGACAATGGGTGTTCCTCAAGGTTCGATATTGGGTCCATTCCTCTTTTTAGTTTACATTAATGATTTACCCCAATTACTTAAAAATCAACCGAAGGTGGTGTTATTTGCAGATGATACATCATTGATCTTTAAGATAGACAGACGGGCACAAAATCTTGACGATGTGAATAACTCTATTCTTCAGGTCCAAGATTGGTTCACGGTAAATAATTTGGTACTGAATGAAAAGAAAACCAAATGCATTAGATTTAAATTACCTAATGTTAGAAGTAGCGAATGTGACATCATACTTAATGGAGAAAAACTGGAATTTGTTGATCGAACGGTTTTTCTGGGAATCACGCTAGACGAGAAATTACAATGGGGACCTCACATAACATCTCTTGCGGGGCGGCTTAGCTCGGCCGCTTATGCTGTTAGAAAGATTAGACAATTAACTGATGTAGAAACCGCGCGTTTAGTCTATTTTAGCTACTTTCACAGCTTAATGTCGTACGGCATTTTACTATGGGGTCGAGCTGCTGACATTGAATCCATCTTTATTTTGCAAAAGAGAGCTGTCAGAGCCATTTATAATCTACGTCGCCGCGAATCTCTCAGGGAACTTTTTAAAAAGATTAATATTATGACGGTACCTTGCCAATTTATTTATGAAAATATTATGTATGTTAGAAAAAATCTACATCTTTTTAATAAAATAAGCGATAGACATAATTTTAATACTAGAAATAAAGATAAAATACATCAACCATTTTTAGGGTTCCGTATAAAAACGGAACCCTATTACTAAGACTTCGCTGTCTGTCCGTCTGTCCGTCTGTCCGTCTGTCCGTCTGTCTGTCTGTCTGTCACCAGGCTGTATCTCAAGAACCGCGATAGCTAGACAGTTGAAATTTTCACAGATGATGTATTTCTGTTGCCGCTATAACAACAAATACTAAAAACAAAATAAAATTAATATTCAAGGGGGGCTCCCATACAACAAACGCGATTTTTTTGCCCTTTTTTGCTCGATAATAAAAATGGCAACAGGTAGGCACTTGAAATATTCACAAAATACTCAGTTGCATTTTAACTTTAATAATAAATAATAAAATTAAAATAAAATAAATATTTAAGGGGGGCTCCCATACAACAAACATGTTTTTTTCGGCGTTTTTGCCTTGTGGTACGGAACCCTTCGTGTGCGAGTCCGACTCGCACTTGGCCAGTTTTTTTAGATTAGCCAAAGTAAATACATATTTTATGGGGTACTGTGTTAAATGTTACAATAAAATACCTTGTGATATATTGCAATTAAATGAAAGAAAATTTAAAACTCACATTAAACGTACACTTTGTAAACAAGCATACTATAAATTAGAAGATTATATCCAAGATAAGAACGCTTGGAAACATGCTGGTCCTGCTCAATAGGACAATCTAGAGTCTAGACAAAATCAAACTGGTTGCTAATTTAATTGTAAAATTGATTCTTTCTTCTTTTTTTTGACGTTGATTTATATTCTGTAATTACTTAAACTCACACCCTGACTTATTACTTGTAATTTTTATTTTACCATGTTTGTAAATATGTGAGCACCATGTATCTATTAGATAATTAATTTATGGCATGTTTTCATTTTTAATTCTTTTACCTATTTTGGTATAGTAATTTTATTTTATTTTAGGTGCATCGTCTTCACATATTATTATATAATTAATGTATACAAAATATTGTAAAACATTTTAAAAGAGTAACGGTGGAGTTTCTTGCCCATTCTTCTCCATATGAAAACTACCTTTTGGAATGGGCGACTAGAATCAATTCTATTTTTTCGTAATTTTTGACGTTCAAAAGTGCCTTTTAAGTGCCTACTTGAAATAAATGTTTTGACTTTGACTTTGACTTTGATGTTCTGTCTCTGCTACCTAAAGAGGATGGTCATTGCTTTTGATGTTAACATTTCGTGTAAGAGTGACCGAGACGAAGTGATGACCTCACCACACATTTGACCAACTTGTTACAATATGCAGCTTTTCGAAGGTAATTCAAAATAATATAATATAATTATCGCATCACCGGGTAGCCGAGATGCGATACATCGGGTCTTCTTCACGATCCGATATAGTTTAGATAGGTGAGGGCACTGCAGTGGGTACTCGAACGAAAAGATTATTTGAATTTTAAAGTAACTTTAATAAACTAGCGATTAACAACCGAAACGCACACGTGCGTCGGAAACAAACACGTGCGTTGGTATTGAGCGTTTGCCGAGACTGTCCGAGCTCGACGGTCGACTGCTGTAGACTGTCACAACACTCGGTCTCTCCACCAGTCCTCGCTGCATCCCCTCTACCGACGATCGTGTTCAAGCGGTAGGGCTCGCTTGCGTTTCCGATCACAAGATTCTTCATTTACCAATAAAATTGCTAGATGGCGCTGTTCGCTGTACTGTGGCACCATATATCCGCGACATATTGTTTTTTTTTCAGTGTTGAATTAGCCAATGAACTGTATAAACCAGCAAGCTAGAATAATCAGTAGGTCTGTATAGTCGAGAACAGTGCCATAACCCGTTATTTTGGTGCTGAACTAAAAAATTATCTTTGTATTCGTGAAGTCTAAGATGGCAGTGACGTTACATATTGCGTGCGGCTGATCGCCCACATCTTGAGTGAAACACTACTCGTCTGAAAACGAGTTCTTGCGGACGCACGTAAACACTATTTATCTGAGTACAAGTTCTTGCGGATGCACGTTTTACGCATTTCTCCATCTTAAAAATCGATTTCTGCCGGAGGTTTCACAGATTGCTATAGATAAGTCACGATCTGTCTCTGGTTCCTTATTAAAGTATTTCCTCTGCAACATCAATATAATTTACCTACATTTTAGCAACTCACACTGGACGTTTTTATTCGAAATTGATTTCGCGTCGACCCATTCCGTTTGGCATATTCTAACAAACCGGCGCACACAAAGCTCTCCATGTTCCAATTACGAGTATCGCTCTGTGCCCGACTGCCGCCGAGTATCCAACACAAGCAAATAACAACAAACCTATTTGGAGTGCTTAGTGAGTTCGTAAGCCACTAATCCAGGCAGTAGGTCCGGTGAACAATGTGCCGCACTCATCAGTATGTGTGCGTAAATAATTCATCGCACGCCGCCCTCTAATGAAGAAATATCGGCAGATCTATCCTGCCAACTGCTTCTCATTTACATTAGAATTACGTTGCTTTTATGTTTATCCCAACTCACAACGAGTTCCTGTTTTGGGAGCGAATGAACTACTAAAGGTTTTAGTTTATGGTCAGTTTATAGGTAAAAGCACACTGTTGAAAACAGGTTATATTCAAGTTAAATGTAACCAACGTTAACGTAGCGAATATTAATTCATGAAACTGTGAACCGACAGGAACCACATTCACGATATGTACATTCAATAAAATAAATGGCAGCAGAGACAGGAAAACTCACAAAGATTAATGAACCTGAGTTTTATATTGTTTTTACATAGGGACCCTAGATGTAGCATTGTCTGCTTTAAAATTATTACAGTCTCTCAATAGCCAATTTGATTCAATAAACTTAATGGTCCAGTCTAGTCTAATTTAATTTTCTGAGAATACTCGTTTTCTTCTGCATATTCTTTAATTGAGTGAAGTTGCCGCTGGCTTCGAAGGCGTCCTCTCCACACTACTTAGTACGCAAGAAGTGTTCGCTAATTATAAATTCAGTAGCTGCTGCAGCTTCTCATCTAACTTTACGTGGTAGACCTGCCTCTAAACACAAGTATACACTGGCAAGTATACACTGTTACGTACCATAAAAGCTCAGGGATTAGGTGCTTCAGTTTACTTTATAATGTTAACCTCAGATTCTAAGTAATAATAGAAACAGTTTTAGTTGTGATGCATCATTCGCACGGTTTCAATAGAGTGTGCAATTTGAACACGATTAATCATCAGATATCGCCTTATGTGAGCCCGTCGACTCTGTAAGGAATCGTTCAGACGCGCCGACTAGTTGCAAGCCATGCGAGGCGCTACTTAGTTGCAAACGTGTATGGTATTTAGGGAGGGATGCTTTCTGCTTTTTGCACTCCAAGCTTTGTGTCTGGCACTTCGGTAGTTTGGAAATTACTTAAATCAATAATGCATCTGTGGATAAGCGACAGGTATAGTTTGGTTACATCGTTGCAGAAAAGCGTTATACTTTCAATGTCACGAGAATTAATTGGCTGAAGCTTAAATTGATCGAGAAATCCATAAATGACTATAAAATATTATTGGAAATGCACAATTTGTTGACATCTATTTAATACTAGCTTTTGCCCGCGGCTTCGCCCTCGTGAATGTCGGAAAATACCGAACAGGAACGTACTACCAGGATAAAATCCCTATGTGTTAATCCAGGTCATAAACTATTTTGTATGCCAAGTTTCCAAGTCCAAATCCGTTCAGCCGTTTTTTTTACAAAAGTTCTAAAAACTATATTTTTGGCATCAGACTCGTTCCGACACCTCGTAGTAATTACTTTTTTTCAAAAATATTCAATGACGAAGTCAAAACTATAGACTTCGTTACAATTTTTTTGTTATGGATATGTTTAGACAATTTTATTTATTATGTTTAGATTTTCCACAAGTCTACAATTCAATTCATTTATTTGATTGAAACACAGGTGCAGAGATAGAAATAGAAATATTTTTTGTCCAGGTAATACAGTAAGCAGGTTCACTGGTTTGCATCAAGTTAAGACGACATGAGTAGCTTAAAATATTACCTAAAGCTACGAGACTAGAGAGGTGATTTCAGGTATGGTATGGTACGTGTGTATGCGTAATGTTTGTGTGATGTGTGAGTGGTGTGTGTAAGTGTGCGTGTTTGTTCCATTGTGCTTCGTTTGATTTGGTGTTGGAGTGTCAGGTCAGGGTCCTTATATTAATTGTTCAGAGTCATAACCAGTGTTATGCAAAATTTCCTTTTCAATTTTTTTTTTGCAGCCGAATGAAGTAGTATTTTTAATTTCGCAGAATTTGCATACTTTATTGTACGTATTAATGAGAGAGTAGGCCGGGGACCGTCTTGCTAGCAATGAAGTGCTGTCACGTGTTGGGATTCTGTAATTTCTTTTGCTTATGATAGATGCGTAGTCGGGTTTCCTTTTAATATTTTTGTGCAGGCAGAAAGAATGAAAAGCTAGCGGAGTCTGAGGACTCTCGTTTCGCGGGAGAGTAGATCAGTAGAGAACCGGTAGGGCTTCTTAAAAGTTACTTTAAGAAACGCGCTCTGTTCTCTTTCAGCTTCGATTAAGTAGGTCTTTCCAGCGCTAATCAACACGCTGATGCAATACTGAATTATCGATTGGCATAGCGCTAGGTAAACTTGTTGTAGTGTGTCTGTGGGCAGACAGTCTCGTAGTCTGGTTGCGTAGCATGGTGTGAATAAGTTGACTTATTCTGCCAGAAAGGTTGGATATATGTTGCTTAAATGTTAGGTGGTCGTCGATAAAAATACCAAGGTATTTAATGTAAGAAGTACGTCCAAGAGGAGGACAGTCGCAAGAGGAAGTAGAAATGTTCGAAGAGCAGTGATGTAGGTAGAGTTTAAGGTGTTCCGTGGGTTTGAAGCGGCAGTTTTGGAGAAAAAAATATATTTCGTTTTACTGCCATTTAGCGTGAGCAGGTTTCTGTCCAGGTTGTTTGCGATTAGTGATAATTTCTCTTCTGATAGAGAGTGTACATGTTCCCACAATTTTCCATGAAATATTACGGCAGTGTTGGGAGGTTTCAGGAGTGCCGCCGATAGCCACTTAAAATATATTATTATTCACGTTATATCAAAAACTACTATATGAAAAGTATTTTGAATTTCTAAAACATTCCCTTTTCGATAAAATCAACCAATCTATTAATTGAACTTTGAAGAGGTATACGTCTATTTTTTACAAAATAACTGAACGTTTTCTATCAAGTTACGAACTACCTTGTCATACTCGTAACATCACATCAATATGTTACGAACTAGCTTGTTATACTCGTAACATCACATCACATCGCGCATGTCATTTCTGAAGGGTTAGGCAGAGGTGTACCTATAGTTAACTCACATGTCACCAGTTATGTTTTAAGTCCCATATAATAGAGGGCGAGCCTATTGCGCCTGTAATTGCCAGTATTCCTAATAAAATCCATAACTTTCACACATATTTTATTTACAATTCTGAAAATCTATTTACAAACACACTTATTTACAATTATATTTGCCATATTGAAGTTTTATCTAAAGTATCAGTAGTTTCAGATACAGTATCTGAAATACTTTATATAAAAGTAAAAAGTATTACAGAACTAAAGTATTAAAGTAGTACTAAAGTATTTCAGATACTGTATCTGAAACTACTGATACTTTAGGTAAAACTTAAATATGGCAAATATAATCGTAAATAAGTGCTGAAATAGGTTTTGTTGTTGCAGAAAGAGGCGTTCCCTTGGGATGAGGGCAAGCCGAAGCCGAGCACTGTCGAGGAGTTGTTCGCTGAAGAGGACCGCAAACGGGAAACGCTCATAGGTAACATATTCAGTAGGTGTTGGGGTTTCTTTGTCAGGTCGTCGTCGTGTCAGCGTCGTGGATTGGAATTAGACACCTGGCTCCTTGTGATAACGTGTAATATCGATTAATTACAATCTTTTGATGTATTTCTTCACAATTTAAAAACAGTTATAATTTTGTGTGGTCCGTTAGCGGGTCACGAAGACAGTGAAGTAAGTGAAGAACCGTAGCGCGTCGCTAGCATCGCGCTGATGTCCTTGAGCACTGCCGTCGTCATCGGTTAACGTCACTCGCCGCTAGTAGGTGGCGCTGTGGTCATCAACATGCTCCCGGCCTTGGAAGCACCAGGTTCCAATGAAGCTGAGATGCTGCTGGTTTGGTCCTCATCCGGATACAGGAGCGGGCAGATTTTCGGGTATGATCGCCGAATGACGCCCGTCGCTGTTTTGATGGTTGCCACGCGTGAGATGCCATCCTTGCCGGTGAATATCTGCAGCACTCGTCCGAGGCGCCACTTCAAAGGCGGTAAGTTGTCGTCTTTGATTAGGACGAGGGTGTCAGGGGTGAGTGTGTCCTGGTTGAGTTGCCACTTCGTTCTCTTCTGGAGCTCAGATATGAACTCCGTTGACCAGCGTTGCCAGAAGTTCTGCCTCATTTGTTCCACGCGATCGTATCGCGGCAGGCGCTGCGTAGCCGTCGCAGTGAGGTCCCGACTGGCGGGTGCGGTGAGCGGTCGGCCAATCAGGAAATGAGCAGGAGATAAAGGAAGCAGGTCGTTCGGGTCTGTGGACATTGGGTACATTGGTCGGGAGTTGAGGATAGCTTCAATTTGTGCCAATATCGTACTCAACTCCTCGTATGTGAAATGTGCATTGCCTATAATGCGACATAAATGAAATTTACAGGACTTGACCCCTGCCTCCCACAAACCACCAAAATGAGGCGAGTATGGCGGAATAAATGTGAATTCTATGGAGTTACTAGTTGTGAAATATGATTTTGAAGAATCTAAAAATTTTGAAAATTCCTTTAAAGCCCCTACAAAAGTCGTGCCATTGTCAGAATAAATCTGCAATGGTTTGCCACGTCGAGAGATGAAACGTTTCAACGCCAGCAAATATGCTTTAGTAGTAAGACTTGTGACCAATTCTAAATGTATTGCGCGCGTAGTAAAACATACAAAGAGACAGATATAACATTTCGTTAACTTTGCTCCCCTTCCGGCACGGTTCAGCATGAGCAATGGCCCAGCATAATCCACGCCACTACGTTCAAATGGATACCCTGGCTCCAATCGTTCAGTAGGTAAGTTACCCATTTGTATGTTTAACGGTTTAGGTCGCATACGCTTGCAAGTCATACAGGTGTGCACCACTTGTTTAGCTAAGTTACGCCCTCTAATAGGCCACCAAGTATCACGAATTGTGGCCAGTAGTAACTGAGCCCCTGCGTGTAATAGTGATTTGTGTTGATGCTCAAATATAAGGCGAGTAAGTTTGTGTTTGCCACACAACAACAAAGGATGTTTTTTATCATATGAAAACGAGTCTGAATATGATAGTCTACCTCCCACTCTAATTAAATCGTGGTCATCTAAGAAAACATTTAAGAGAGTTTACGCCGTACTGCATTACATACAAACTTTCAAGTCCTTATTTTTCGAAATTAATGAACCGATTTTAATGAAACTTCATACGCATAAGCAGGATACAAAGATCTAAAAAGTTAGTAGAGAACATTTTCGAAATGTCTTATTTAAAAAAAGATAACTGGAAATCTCTGTTTCTATGGAAAATTTAAAATCGGTCTAATTTGGCTCTAGCACTATTTTTCGAAAATGTTCTCTACCAACTTTTTAGACCTTTGTACCCTGCATATGCGTATGAAGTTTTATTAAAATCGGTTCATTCATTTCGAAAAATAAGGGCTTGAAAGTTTGTATGAAATGTCGTACGGCGTAAACGCTCTTAAACTAGAAATACTGCGTGGGCATTTTAGTTGACGATTTTGTTTTAATGTTTTATAAACATCTAAGAAAGATTGTTGTTGCGCTATTCGGGTTAAAGTTCTAATAGAAATATCTAATTCATCCATCGATAGGCAACCTGTGAGGCGTTCTGTTTTTAGTTTTGTGCGGCTATTGTTAATGAAACGCATAACGTATGCCACTATGCGTCGCAAGCGATTAAAACATGAATACCTATCGAATAGAAAAGAATCTGAATTTACTTGAACTAGCAATGAAGTTTTAATTGATTTTAATTCAGGCAATTCATCGTGATTAACATTACTTAAATTAATATCATGTTCC
The DNA here is from genome assembly GCA_916614155.1 of Mesoligia furuncula. Classification (NCBI taxonomy): domain Eukaryota; kingdom Metazoa; phylum Arthropoda; class Insecta; order Lepidoptera; family Noctuidae; genus Mesoligia; species Mesoligia furuncula. The sequence goes on from OU744801.1 coordinate 29,812,791, forward strand.
CATTGTGTATTAGGAACCTGTAGAAATGGCGGTCCGCGCCACCACAATTCACAAGTTTTAAGTATATCTAGATGCACACCACGCGATAACAAATCAGCTGGATTTTGTTTACCGGCTACATGAAGCCACGGCTTGTCGCCCGTGAGTTCATTAATTTGTACAACGCGGTTCTGCACAAATGTTTTTAATAGATTAGGTGACATTTTAAGCCATCCTAAAACTATTGTTGAGTCTGACCAAAAGGATACGCTATTAAAAGTTAATCTTAATGAGTTACTAATTTTTGTAAACAACTTTGCAGCTACTAGCGCGCCACACAGTTCTAAGCGCGGTACGCTAACCGGTTTAACGGGAGCGACCTTACTTTTTGCACACAACAAATTGACTGTAATCACCTGTGCGTCTGTATAGCTGCGTATATAGGCGCAGGCGCCGTATGCATCTTGCGACGCGTCACAAAATATATGTAACTCAATAATGTGCGTATTTTCTCCAATGACATAACGTGGAATGCGTATGTCTTGTAGATTGGGTAATTTATTAATGAATGTTTGCCATTCTACTAGTATATGGTTAGGAACTGCGTCATCCCACCCTATCTTACATAGCCACATCTTTTGTAGTAGAATTTTAGCTATAATAATATTTGGTGTAAGTAAACCCAAAGGATCGTATATCTGCGCGATGACTGAGAGAATATTACGTTTGGTAGCTTGAGTTAAGTCATGATCACATTTTGTGTTAAAATACAATTCATCGGATGAATAAAGCCATCCCATACCTAATGTTTTGGTATGACAATTGTCTCCTAGTGAGAATTCCTTAGACGTAGATGGTAACTCTGTTTGTGGAATTGCCGAGTTAAATATCCATTTTCTAAGGGAGAAACAACCTGATTCTAATACTTCAGAAACATCTTTGCATATTTCTAATAACATTTGTTGATCCTGATGTCCCGTTATTAAATCATCGACGTAGAAGTCGTCATTAATTACTTGTGCGATGACGTCATCTTTACATTCTAACGCGAGTTGTTTTAAACATCTAATACTGAGATACGGCGCGGACGCCGTCCCGTAAGTGACGGTGTTAAGTTGAAATACATCGAGCGGCTCAGATGGATCTTCCCTCCAAAGTATTAGCTGCAGATTTCTCTGATCAGGCTGAACTAATATTTGCCGATACATTTTCTCAACATCGGCGCATGCTACATACTTAAATTGTCTAAAACGGAGCAAAATTGAAAGCAAATCATTTTGTAACGCAGGCCCAATGTGTTGTATGTCGTTTAATGATTTGCCGGACGTGGACTTTGCACTTGCATCAAAGACTACTCTAAGTTTTGTTGTTGAACTATGCTCCCTGTAGACACCATGATGTGGTAAAAAGTAACAAGGTGAAGAGTATTCTGTTATGCGACTCATGTGACCCAGACCTAAGTATTCACTCATAAAATCGTTATACAATTTTCTATAGCTAGGCGCGCTCCTAATTAGTTTGCGTTCGAGTGCAAGAAACCTGTTTTTTGCCAAATAAAATGTGTCACCTAAAACATCAGCTGATTGACTAAGTGGAATGCGCACAGAAAAACGACCTTTAACGTCGCGTAACGTCGTATCTTTAAATAAATTTTCGCATGCACTTTCATCTTTGGTAAGATTGTTATGCGTTGAAGATATTTCTTCCAGTTCCCAAAATCGTTTGAGTTCTGAATCTAATGTTTGCGTGAAATTACAATGAGTGAGGTTAACGTGTGAAACCTTTTTATGAACAGTTCCCGATATGACCCAACCGAGTTGTGTGTTTTGTAAATATGGACCATTCGGCAACCGTATCAGACCTTCACTAAGCAGGTCCCAGAACTTATCAGCCCCTAACAATAAATTAATTTCGCCAGACAGATAGAATTCTGGATCGGCCATTTGAACGTTGCCTGTTATTTCCATGTGGAAATTACTTGCTAGTGATGGTAATTGTGCCGTAATACGAGGCAAAACTAAACAACTAAAATGCGTGCTATACGTGTTCGTTTTGGATCGCAACTGAATACTACATGATTGCGTGGATTGAGATATAGTATTACCTACCCCTATAACTTGAACAGTGGACTGTATCAATGGAAGACTAAGTGTTTTACAAAGCGATTCAGATATAAAGCAATGTTGGCTCCCGTTGTCGAGGAGAGCTCGCGTTGTGTGATATTTATGATGTTTGTCCGCTATTTCCACTAATGCGGTTGATAATAATACTGTATGTGTGAAGCACTCGTATCATTTGACTCAGACTGTGGCACTATTTGTGTGATTTGAGCAACAGCTGATGATGTGCGAACGTCTACAACAGCATCTGTGTGAATTAACGTGTTGTGTTTCTTGTTACAATGTCTGCACGGCCCATACCAACACTCGTTTACTGCGTGATCTGATCGTAGGCAATTACGACATAACCTTTTCTCCTCAATGAAGTTGATTTTATCTTTAAGAGATAAATTAAGGAAATCTTCACACGAGTAAACCGGGTGATTGGAACCGCACTGAGCGCATTTGTAACGAGGTGAATTTGATGGTTTTTTGTTGTTGTTATCTTTGCGTGTAACAACATGACTGTGTGATTTGGTGACCGACTGTTTCTTTGTGTGAGTGTCTACTGATTGTTTGCTTGGAGGCCTAATAGATTCTAAAAAATCAGCACGATCCTTGAGGAATTTCATTAATTCAGACAGCTTTAATTTTCCTACTTTTGGGAGGGTACTTTTGTAACTTTCCCACTCGCGATCGGTCGAAGAATCTAACTTGGATGTTATTATGTGGATAATTAAAGTATCCCACGTATCTGTAGGTTCTCCTAACGTATTTAGCGCCCGAATGTTTCTTAAAACTGTATCTATTAATTTACGAATTTGGGAAGCTGATTCTTTATTCATTGATTGAGCATAGAATAAAGCTTTGACGTGATTACTAACTAGCAAATTGTCATTGTTATATCTATTCTCTAAGAGACTCCAAGCAACTAAATAGTTGTCGGAAGAAAACTCCAGTGCCTTAACCACTTGTAGTGCATCACCTGTAAGAACCGAACGTAAGTAGTGGAACTTCTGAACGTTATCTAGATTTTCACTATTGTGTATCATTGACAAGTAAGTATCGCGAAACTCGAGCCATTGATCGTATGAACCGTCGAATTTCGGTAATGAAATTGTGGGTAACTTCATGCAATTAAAAGTGCGACTTTGACCGCCGACATTCTGAGTGGAAGTATCTTTTAAAATACATTTAGCCTTGCCCACAATAGCATAAAACTGATTTTGAAACGTTTCTCTCTCTAGCAGTTCCCCGTCCAACTGACTATCAGACACAATGGAATCTAGTTCATCTTGTATAGTAGAAAATTGATCGATTATTAATTTAAAGGCTTGAAAACGCTCCTCTAACTCCGCTTTCTGAGCGTCCGTTAATTTCGAAACATCTAATGACTGCACATACTTAGAAAACAAAGTTAATTTTCGTTTAACGATACCTCTTTTCTTAACTAATTCGCGAATGATATCTTCACTACTTTCTATTTCTACTATTGAATGCCTCTTATTGTTGGTCATTTTGGTGGCTTGCAAGAGAAAAAGATCAAGTACTTACAGTTAACCGGAGTGCGCCCGAGCGATGTAGGTAGAGACACAATTTGCACCGTAGTCGAACACTGGAATTTTTGCGAAAAATAACGATATTAGCACAAACTGAGCACAGGATTTTGGAAGGAAATTGGGTGGATTGACCTGACCGTTGCTGAATATGGTGCTTGCTGCTTCGGATGAACGTTCGGCTCGAAGGACCAAATATGTTGGGGTTTCTTTGTCAGGTCGTCGTCGTGTCAGCGTCGTGGATTGGAATTAGACACCTGGCTCCTTGTGATAACGTGTAATATCGATTAATTACAATCTTTTGATGTATTTCTTCACAATTTAAAAACAGTTATAATTTTGTGTGGTCCGTTAGCGGGTCACGAAGACAGTGAAGTAAGTGAAGAACCGTAGCGCGTCGCTAGCATCGCGCTGATGTCCTTGAGCACTGCCGTCGTCATCGGTTAACGTCACTCGCCGCTAGTAGGTGGCGCTGTGGTCATCAACAGTAGGCACATACCTACCTATTTCCTCAAGGTAGACAGAATCAATTATTATCCACCTGTCTTTTACCCAATTTAGTAGAGGTGGCGCAGCACGGTGCAGCAGGACTTTTTCTTCCAAAAATCTCGCTTTCATGAGTATAAAATCAAAAGTTCAAAACAATGTTAAAATTTAAGTCATAAATATAAATTGGTTTCTAGTTTAAAACAAACCGTTATTGTTTCTTCGTCCACCTTCCCCGCGATGGTTAGTTGTTTTCAGCAGTCGGTTGTTTTCGCGGAAGACGCAACTTTCTCATTTTAACGACTAAGAACTTCAGTTTAGTTGAAAAGTATTGTCTCCGCAGGAATTCGATATCCGCGGATGAATGATACATTGTGTCCGTCCTCTGTTACGCACTTGTGATACTTACCTGTTTCTTGGCTTGTCAGATCGTTATCGTTTAATATTTCAGTGAACGAAGTTTGATATGATTTATCTCCACAAAAAAGGGGGTTTTTGTATCACAAACTAAATAGAAAAAATATTTCAAATATTGCATGTTTGAAAAACCATGTTTGTATTGCAAAGCAAATATCTTATTTGTTTTTGGTACAATCTATTTGCACTGGCGGATTTGTGCGGGAACAATAAATTCGTCGAATGTTCTCCTGCAGCAAGCGGCTGAGCGGAATAGTGCTCATGAGGTATTCATAATACACTACGACCACAGCAAAAGATAAATGGTCTTATTCAAAAGAACTGCTTATAGAAGCTTTAAGACATTCATTAGTTAAAATGCTCAATAAGCCTTTAAAAATTCGATAAAAATTTGTATTCAAAAACGTGCTTTAGTCAGCAAAAATGTCCTTTAACTTCATTATAAATCCAAATGTTGCCACTAGTCATTCAAAAATTGGCCAACACATTGAATCGTCAAACGAGAATATCTGGCTACGCACCAAATAATTGTGACCATAGACATTATTACGTACGGAAAACTAATTTATTGCCTACAATTTTGACGCACTAAAGTCATGGTTTGAATTTCATATTGTAACTGTCAAGCGCTCGAAAACTTTTGAATATTTTTTTGTTATAAAAGAAATCGGAATTAAGACCGGAGACTGTTTCCATTAAAGGGCAAACAAATGCATATTGGTTGGACACACATTTTAGGTGTAACAGTACACACCTTATCCTCCGATAAGGTGTGTACTGTTACACCTAAAATGTGTTCAAATTAAGTTTTGTTTTGTGAACATTCTCATTATACTTATGCTTGCTTATATACCTTAGATTTTTTTGGAAGAATTGGTTAGGGAGAGGGTCTCCATATAAGAAAAAAAAAACACTGATACAAAAACCAACGCAAAAAAGGGGCGGCCTGGCATGATTTACGAATTAGGTGCCTATCCAATTTACTTATGTTACGAAGTTCCTGAGTGAGGCATGTCAAAAACTTCGTTTGCCTGTACAAAACTCATTGTAACAAAAAAAAAACCGCCGCCATAAGCATAACAAATAATGACTCGTAATATTAGTTATTTTTATGACGGTACTGAATTTTTTTAATTATTTTAGTATAAATAAACTAGCACTTTGACCGCTACTTCGTCCGCGAGGGTTTCGTACTTTCCTCAAAAAAAATTAACACCTCCACCTCCCCTTGAAAGGTAGTTTTCGAAAATTAATGTTTACGATATTTATAATTTATAGCTTCTGCCCGCGACTTCGTACGCATGAATTTTTTTCAACCTGCGCTATTAGGCGATTTTCACACTGCCCCGCATCATGCTGCATATTGCGTGTCGACGCACCTACGCGCGTTCCTGCGGGAGTGCAGATCTGCATCATCGTGCGGGTTTTTTGCGCACTCACGCGCGTAGGTGCGTTTTGTAGATTCACGCACGGCGGCTCTCATTTATTCGCCGTTCTTCAACACACACGTCACGCCCATTCAAAATCACGCGCACTGCGGAATTCGGTGTGCCATACCTTGCGTCACGCCCCGCACCTACGCGCGTGGGTGCATGTTTCTCCGCGTGTATGCGCGTGATCCGCATGAACGCGCGTGGTTGCGTTTTCAGTGTGTTGGACTGTGCGTGTTTTCTATACAAACGGAGATACTTACAAGTAACGTTAAAACACGCAGTCACGCAACATGCAGCGTGGTGCGTGGCAGTGTGATAATCGCCTTACTTCGTTTTCGCTTAGCGAAAACTTCTGACTTTTTTCTTTTTCTCAACTCCTAACGGTCCTAGCGTGATGTTTAACAGCCTATAGCCTTCCTCAAGAATTGGGCTATCTAATGCAAAAAGATTTTTATAAATCAGACCGATACTTCCAGAGATTAGAGCTTTCAAACAAACAAACTCTTCAGCTTTATTATTAGTGTTATTTTAAAACTATGATATCTCCTAACATATTCATTGAAATCTAAGAGCGATGAGCATGGTTTTAGTGTAGGTGTGTGCGTGAGCGTGTATGTTTACTTGCAGGAGCACGGTTTTATGGCTTCACTTTTAATGTTCGCGGCGCGCCGTCTTTCTTTTTTTGTTGGTCTGAGGCTAAAATGCGTTTATAACAATTTTTGACAACGAGACTTTAGCAAGCCTTTAGATGTTGAACTTTTTATGAATAAGACCGAAAATATATTACGTAGTCTTATCAATGCAAGCGCAATGGCAGATATATTCAAATTTATCGACACTTATATTTTTATGTCTGAGTAGAACCTGCATACATCTTCAGCAGTTTCAAATAAATACATAATTCTCTCATAACTAAGACGTAATATAATAGAAAATATGTTGTTTGCATACAAGTTGCGTCGTTTCGTCCACACTGGAGTATTTATGTTGATACTGCTCACTCACATAGTAAAGTGGGATTATTACACTGATGAGTATTATGAAAATTGCTCATAACTCTCGAGGGGTTATTTCATGTGAACCCCCATCACAAGATACACAGACAAAAGACCCATTTAAAAATCTGATTTGGAGCTAAACATTTAGTAAAACTCTGGGTATTACAATGAGTTCAGGGCTCGACCATCTGCTTGCTTGTCAACTTAAATGTAGTGATCGTCTTTCTTATGACAAATGTGCCATTAAAACCTCGACCTTCATTTGCCATTGTTTTATGCAGACGGACTGCTGTGCTTCAGTTCATTACATTCAGTGACAGTGCTCTCACAGCGACCGACTTCATAAACTGCGGCGCGGCGCGTGGCGGCCGCCATCATTGCTCAGCACTTAATGCAATTATTGTGCCGTGAGACAGCACGTGTAAACTTTGCGACCGCCTGACTGTCCTCGGCGGCCGCAAGTTTTCACCAAATTACAGTTAAACCTGTTTTGTTGAGCTCTTAAAACTATCTTGTTACTATATTGTCTTCATTATAGATCTGACATAGTTCGGAACTAGGACATTGGAAGCTGTCTCGAGCGTGAATGCGTCGTTATGTTTTTATTACGTTCTTTCTTACTATTATGTTGGCACTTGATGCACAAACTTTGAAGATCTTTCATAAATCTTTAGAAATAACTGCGTTTAGTACCGATCATTAGTTTCGAGAATTAACTGAATTCTAGAAAGACTTCTCAACCTCTGGTTCATTTAAGCACTGACTTCGTTTGAATTTGTAAGAAAAACACGATTCTGCCGTTCTTTGTACTGAAAAAGTCGCGATGAAGGTTTTACGGTTCGAAGTAGGTTCGGAACACCCAGGAATTGAGGTCGTCTGAATGAGAATAATAAACAGACGCTTAGAGGAAGGTTTGAGCGACAGTTGTGTACTCGTGGTGGACAAACGGACTACTTTGAATAATGATAACTATGCTGGCGCTTTTTTGATGTGACAAGCGGCTTCCAATACTTCTTGCTTGCAGTTATTTTAGAGACAATGAGTTCCAAACTTATATGCCTGGAGATATTCCGATTCCTAGCCTCCAGGTATTGCAATTCGGAAGTCGGTGGCAAATAACGAAAATGCGAACCCAATGACACCGACTTCCAAAATTGAAGTTTTTTCACTTTGTAGTGTCTTGTTTGGAAGTCGGTTGTTTATTTTTTTGTAAAAACGTTTTTTTTATGTAAGTAAACAGAACGCTTTCTGGCTGGTGAAGTCGAACAATATCGACGCTCGTATGCTACAGGCCTAAGTAAAACAGAGGCTTGCTCCACATAAGGGAAATGCATTTAATCCCTCGCGGTGCAGTGTGCGCCGTGCAATCACTTTATTGGATTTGTGGAAACAAAGCGACTGCCGTGAGCCGCACGACACGCGTTACGCGTGCGACCGTGTGGAGCCGGCCTTATTCAATCACTGGGATTGAATTCGAATACTGGGGTTTTGCGCAGCGTGCTATGGGCAGTACATTTATTTATTTATTTTTATTAGGATCACCAACAATAGATTACACTAATACATCCACATTTACATTCTTAAAAGAAAATAACAGTGCATCAATTACTTAAAGGTAAACACAACATGCTTAAAACAATTAATTAGTGAAATAAGCTTATTTACTTAGTAATAAGTGCTAATATTGATAAATAGGTAACATCGGTAAAAAGTAACATTTAAATGCAATTCAAATTGGAAAATTCTAATTAAAAATTATAAAATTGGTAAAGGTTCTCTTTAATCAATCAACAATAACATGAATGAAAATTTATAAGAAATTAAGTAAAAATAAAAATTATAAAAACATTAATAAATTAATAATTAGGTAACATTAAGTAAATTCATAAAAAATATTAACATCGGCAAGTATCGATATGAAATAAACATGAATGAAATTAGGATTAAAATTAACGACAAAAAATTAAAATTGATTGATAGGAATTGATAACATTGATAAAAATAAAATTATAAATTTATAACAGTGGTAAAATTTACACATTCATAATAATTGACAATACATGTGAAGAGCATAGAAGAGTCGTAACAAAAACTGTAGTTATTAGTGAGCTGAGAACATAGGACAGAACAAACTCTTGTGGATTCAGTTGAGTGGCCTTTAGTTGGATAGGTATCCTAAAAAGTATTCAATAATGTCTTGTAGGTATAGATATTCTATTTTACGAAGTCCGTTTGACTATGTTTGTAGTTGTGCCTGCACACGCACATTGTTTTAGTGAACGTAAGCTCAGGAGCGCTCAGTCGTGACTGCGACGCAGTCCGGGTGGCTAGTGCTTATCTACCTAAATGTCCTTTGTTTGGTATTGTTCGTCGAATCGTTGAGCTCCTCAAGTTCTGAGTTGAGCTGCACGATTTTTGACAAATGCGTGCACTGATTGGACATGTCCGCTTAATCTGTGTGGTTCTTTCCTCAAAAGACCATTTCAGACACCAATCTACATGGTCTTCACACGATCTGACCAACATTTTGTCTGGACTTTAAAAGAGACTGTGACCTCTGAGTTTGTTTCGGCCTTTCTTCTCAGAATAGTCAGATAGGAAACGCCGACCTCATCTAGTTTAAAAAAATATAATTGACGTGTAAAAGTGTTTCTACAAACCTACTTACAGAAAATAAATAATTTATTATCATTTATCGTTTTCAAGTCAGATTTTTACACCGAGTAGGTAGGTACCGTAAACATAAAAACTAAGCGAAGACTTTCATAGTGAGATAAGATGACATACGTCAAAATACAATTTTTATTTTTTTTATTACATTTTTAGAATAGGCTTTTGGCAATTTCTTTCTATATTATTTTATTTACAATTAAAAAATTACTCTGTAACAGGGTCGAAGCAATGATAGCAATCGTCATTTTTAAGAACGAATCTGGGGGCACGGGAGTGCCCCCGCCAAGACCAGCCAAGCGAAGCGCAAGGGCACTACCTACCTTTTCTCGAAGCACTTCGTCGTATTTTTGAACCCTCCTAACTTGGGTTTGGATTATACCAGATAAACAAAATTTTCGGAATATGATGCCAGTAGTTGACTTATTAAACCTATAAAGTTTCAATTGCATAGCTCTTATACTTTAGATTTTATTGATATCTAAAATACCCCGATTTCGTCACTGACTCACTGACTGATGATCATCAAAATTCTTAAGGTACTTCCTGAAGTCCTAGAAAGCTGAAATTTGGTATGTAAGCTAGTAATAGTACACAAACAACAAAAAAAAATTAAAACTTGAAACTTTTACCCCCAAAAAAAAAAAAAAAAAATTCCGTAAATTTTGATGCTAGAGGTCTGAAAATTTATACAGGGGGTCCTTGTTATAAATAAACCCCAAAAAAAGAAAGAAAAAATGAACAACAGCAAAAATACTCGTATAAATATCATAAGCAACTTACAAAAAGAAATGAAATCCCACAAAAACATTTCATGTTAAATGTTGCCAAGACGAGACCATGTAGCTCGCACTGTCAAAAAGTAATCAGATCTCATGTAGAGCCAAGCTTCTAACTCTACACGCCCTAACTCTACAAGGCCTGACTTCGCAAACTCTACGCCTTAGTCAAAATAATATGGCTTGGCCATTTCGCTACATTCACATGAGCGTAAGGTGAAAAACTCTCATACTGTTAAAGGTTCTTGTAGTAACGAAACGGCCAAACCATATTATTTTGACTAAGGTGTAGAGTTTGCGAAGTCAGGCCTTGTAGAGTTAGGGCGTGTAGAGTTAGAAGCTTGGCTCTACATGAGATCTGATTACTTTTTGACAGTGCGAGCTACATGGTCTCGTCTTGGCAACATTTAACATGAAATGTTTTTGTGGGATATGAATTTACCGTATCACATGCAGAGCCTAACTGTGACTCATTTAAGAAATATTTCGCATTTAGCAACGCAACAACAAAAACGGATAACATCAACGGATATTCATCAAAGAATTTTCAACAAAATCTCTTTAGCACTGAAAAGCTGATTTAAGTGAAAGCCTGAACCTGTTACCATTAGCAGCGACTTTTTGTGTAAATGTACAACCTCAACCTCAAAATGCTAAGGTTGCTTAAATCATTGCCCAAGAGCGCGTGATAGAACAAAAAACCGGGCAAGAGCGAGTCGGACTCGCGCACCGAGGGTTCCGTAACATCCAAGTTATGGATATGGGCATGGTAATGGACATCATATATTTTTTTTAGTTTTATCATACTCTAATTTTAGAAGTTACAGGGACACATTTTACCACTTTGCAAGTGACTCTCGCGCAAACTATTCAGTTTAGAAAAAAATGATATTAGAAACCTCAATATCATTTTTGAAGACCTATCCATAAATACCCCACACGTATGGGTTTGATGAAAAATTTTTTTGAGTTTCAGTTCTAAGTATGGGGAACCCCCAAAATTTATTGTTTTTTTTTTTCTATTTTTGTGTGAAAATCTTAATGCGGTTCACAGAATACATCTACTTACCAAGTTTCAACAGTATAGTTCTTATAGTTTCGGAAAAAAGTGGCTGTGGCATACGGACGGACAGACAGACATGACGAATCCATAAGGGTCCCGTTTTTTGCCATTTGGCTACGGAACCCTAAAAAAGGGTAAAAAGAGTGTACGAAAACAACGATGTGGAAATTGAAATTTGAAAAAGTGCTGAGAAATTCTGGTAAAGCCTACCAGTCTTTGTCAAAATCGAAGATACAAGTGCCAGAGAGAAAAGTTGGACTCCCTTGTGGAGAAAAAAATCGACTAAAATGTGAAGATAAGAACGATGAAATAACAAGGCAACAACTTTTTGATGCGTTTTGGGGACTCAGCAATCTTGAAAGGCACAGAGAGGTACTCACAAAAAATAAAGCTCAAATTATCGATACTCAAGCACACAAGATTTTAGAGCTCTTAACACCGCCTTTTATTTTGAAGTTGATCCAAAATTAGGGTTTGCAAACCGTTTTTCAAATCCAATCTTGACTTGAGTAATAAAGTGATACAAACGGCACTTTCAAAGAAGTCGGAATCAGGAGTCATACAAGCTGATTTGAGAAGAAAACACGGCCATCAACCAACTATTGATCCACAAATTAAACAGTGCGTTATAGATTTTATAAATTCTATTCCAAGGATTGAATCTCACTACTTGAGAGCTCAAACGACAAGACAGTTTATTTCAAATGATAAATCATTGGCCGATATCTACAGAGATTTATAATCTTAAATGCGTGAAAAGGATGGTTTGACTTTTGCCACGTCTTCCATATTCAACAGGATATTCAACACCGAATTCAACATTTCGGTACGAAAAAAGATCAGTGTGATCTGTGCGAAAGGTACAAGAACTCAAACGTAGAAGAAAATCGCAAGTTAAGCCAAAAATATGAACAGCATCTGATAGGTGAAGCTATGGCAAGATCTGAAAAAGAAAATGACATAAGTAGGACCGATGGTACTATCGTAGCAGTTTACGAGTTGCAGGCAGCATTGCAGATTCCAAAGAGACAAATATCCCTATTTTTTTATAAATCCAGGATCAACTGTCTTAATATTGAATATCTTTATAGATAAATTATCATGCCATAGTACACAACGATACCTAGAACATTATTCTGACTCAAGAAAAGTAAATTTTATTGCTACGATTGGCTGACCTCGGATAATTCGACTAAGCACAGAATTGAAACTGCTCTTGAGTTTTTTTAACAGAGTCCTGAGTGTCGTTCTGTAATAATGGCCTTATTAATATCTATGGTTAGAGAATCATACTTAAACATAAGCCAAATGTGATTTTAAAATGATTTTTAAATGTAAAAATTGATGATGAGTGATGTTAAAATTGTTTTTCATGAAACGGAAAGATCCAATATTTTGTCGTGTTACTGTTTTATAAGATGATTTTATTTGAAGTATTTACATAATTACGGGACACAGGAAGCTGTTATTAGTTAAGTATTGTTGTATTAATGATTAACAAAGAATAATGTTTCATTTAAGTACTTAATTTAGTGTTTTCTTGCTAGTTCATCAATCAATGTACCCCTAATGTTGATCACAAACCCGTCTATGAGTTACATTATTATAAAATAATAAAAAAATGATGTTACATTTAAATTTATATTGAATCTTCAAAAGGCCAACTAAAAATGAAATTCAGCAACACAGGTTCAACTCCAAATAACAAAAAAATACATAATCATTTGTTAAGTAATACGGAAATAACTACAAAAATTCAATTTCCGGCCCCATTAAACGATTAATGGTCGAAACATACTATCAAAACGTGACGCTACGCCACGCCACCCGACGCATGTCAGTACTTATCCATTCCATATATTTATTATGGTCAGAAGCGCATAGACAACACGCTATGTGACCACAGGCCGCAACATCCAATCGATTTGGATCAGCGTGTTGCCGGGAGAGGGGGGGGACACGCCACCCGACGAATCAGCGCAGTGTGTTTCTAGTTAACACCCGACGCCACGTGTCATTTTTTCGAGAACATTTTTAAGGTTATGATAAAAGAAAATAAATATGTTAGTTTTTGTTTAAAAATTGGTTTAACATGTCGGATGAAGAATTAATAGAATTAGTGAAACGGTACTCAGTGTTGTATGATATGAGTTCAGTTCATATTCGTGATCATAGTATTCGAAATAATGCTTGGGAAGAAATTGCAGAACAATTGCATACTACAGGTAAGTTTTCAATAAAATGTAATTTGTCCCATTTACTTACCTACTTTCTATCAGTACCTATACAGTTTCTAATTTTTTATCATAAAAATAGGTACCTCATTAATTACATTTATTAGTAAGTACCTGCTTGTTTTTAGGGTTCCGTACCTCTAAAGGAAAACAGGAACCCTTATAAGATCACTTTGTTTGTCCGTCTGTCTGTCCGTCCGTCTGTCTTTCAAGACCCTTTTTCTCAGCAACGCGTCGAGGAGTAGTCCTCTCCTTACAATATCTACTTGCCACGGCACTGCACCTTCGTTGGAATTAAAATATTCCTTAAATTTATTTCGGACAGAAAAAGCATGTTGTGTAGAATTTCTGCGTAAGGTGTCCAAGTCCTCCAAAGCTGTAGGTCCCAATGGCGTCTCATTATCATCTTGTATTTGACAGTCAGATGGCAAAGTATCAATACCTAAATAATTGTGTAAGCAACATGTTGCTAAAATAATTTTGTCCACCATGTCAGGTTGTACTTCCATAGGTTTGGCGAAAACGCGCCATCTTGCTCTTAAAATGGCGAAAGAATTTTCAACGATACGTCTAGCACGGCTTAGCCGGTAGTTGTATATTTTATTGGGTTCATTATTGCGAACATCATTCTTACTATACGGCCGCATTAAATACGACTTCAAGGGAAAAGCTTCATCTGCCACTATTACGTGTGGTAATGGTTCCAAATCGGGAGATAAAGATTTATCAGCAGGCATTCTTAATTTGCCTTGTTCTAAAGACTCTCCAAGTGCAGATTTATTGAATATTCCACCGTCACTGTTTTTTCCATATGAGCCTACATCTACAACCAAGAACTTGTATTTAGGATCCACTAATGCCAGGAGTACTATTGAATTTTCTCCTTTATAATTCCAAAAATCTGAACCACCATTTATTGGACAAGTGATATTCACATGTTTGCCGTCCAATGCACCACAACAATTAGGAAAATTCCAGTAATTTCTGAACCCTTCTTCAGATTTTTTCCACATCGCGGTGGTGGGTTCTGGCATGTATATTGGGCCCAATTTGTTCCAAATTGCTTCGCAGACTTCTTTTACAATTTCTCGCACGGTGGTGAATCCCATTCTATAATTGAATGCCAATGATCGAAATGAATTCCCTGTGGCTAAAAATCGGCAACAAAAGAAAAAATTACAATTATAAATTTATTAATGTGTTCTTTATTTTTTTCCAGTGGAGATTTGCAAAGATCGATGGGGAAAATTGAGAAATTGTTTTACCAATGCCCTTAAGAGACGCCATAAGAAGAGTGGCCAAGCCTCAACTAAAATTGTCCATGGAAATACGAAGCACAGATGGAATTTTTAAGGTCTCATCTTGAGGGCAGACCAACGATCACAAACTTGTCTGATGTAACTGACGATTCAACACAAGAGTTGCAATTCTCAGATGAAACCGAATCATCTCGTTTTAATGCAGTTCCTGGTCCAAGCTCTTTTACTGTCAGGACACCGACACCAAGCTCTTCTGCTGTAAGGACTCCGACTTCAACCTCTTCATCAAATCGAAATAAGAAAGGAAATGAAGACAATGTTGTGACAGAGATGGTTAATGTTATTAAATCTTCTCAAGAAGCGCGACAAAAGAGAATGTCAGAGATGGATGAAACAGATTATTTCTTCCTGTCCATGAGTAAACAATTAAAAAAATTACCTGAGATGGACAAAGTTAATATTAAGTTTCAAATGCATAAACTTATACATGATGCCGAAATTAATATGTTAAAAAAACGCGAACAACTATTGAGGACGCCGCTACGTGTGATTCGGAACCAAACAATACAATATCCAAATAAATCGCATCTAAATACAAAAAACACTAACATCAAAAACCCAATTTTAGAAACGAATAATCAAAATGTGAGTGACAATGTAGTACTTTCCGAAACAACTCGAACATTGAATAATAATACCCATTTTTTTGTAATGAATCATCAAGATGTAAGTGACAATGTAGCACATTACGAAGAAGTTGAAAACGAAAGTGACGAAACAAGTCTGAGAGAATATTATATTAATTATAATAATAATGAATAGGCATAGATAATAAAGAAAATGTTTTTTACTTACCTGAGAGCCACTGCCAGTCTTTCTTTTGTGCTTATAGCTTCACGATAACTTGTTCCTTTCTTGTAGATGTCATCTTTAATAAAGTCATGTAAAACATCAAATTCAGTTTCATTCATCCGAAAATATATATGATATCTCTCACTATCTTTAACCAATTTTTTGTAAAGGGTGTGATATTCACCGTACATAGCTCTGTCTTGATTTATTTCATGAACCCAGTATCGTCTGCGTCTAGTACGTCTTTTATTTTTATTTTTTATTAACTGTTTCTGTACAAAATATATCCCCAAAATCTGCAATAAATCTTCTTCAAAATCTTCATCTAGCTCGTCTTCAAGCAGAATCGAATCCATGGCCACGTCACACGTCAATACACTTCAGTCTTTCGTGAGAGACTACACTACACGATACGTGTTGTAGCATCGCGTGGCGTGTTGCCTATATGCACGACGAGCGTCGGGTGTCGACACAACACATCGCGTTGCGTTTTAATAGTATGTTTCGACCTTAAAGCACAGGATTCTTATAACATCATTCTTCTATTTGCATTTAAAAAGCATTGATCAACAGAGAAAACTCCTGCAGTGCACAGGGAGACAAATAATCAGTCTTTCAAATTTTCCGAAAAAAGTGTTTTTTCTGAATTAATCGCTGTTTAGATTTAGAAGTGACGCTTTGTAAAAGCTTTTTTATCTCAGAATGAATTATTTGTTTTTCATTTTGTCGCCAGTGTTGTTGTTCCATATCATAGGATGGTGGTGTTTTTGTAAATGGGATTTCGTAGCCTTGTATTCATTCTAACAATACTGGATCATTCGTAATATCGAGCCAATTTGTAATGAAATATTTATTGTATGTGTATTTCTTACCGGTAGTGTCTGGATCTGGCCGGAGGGTGTTTTCGCTCCGTCTGGTGAGGTTGGGTGAAGTGAGGCTGCCTCTTGAATGACATCTGCTGTTTGTGATGCTGCCCACTGCGAGCTTGTTGCTGTTGTGATTGACGGTTCTGCAGTGAACCCCTCCAGTTTAAATATTTCTTGGTAAAGGACTGTTTCTGGTTTTTTGGTACTTTCTGTAATCTGTGAGCTGGTTCTTTGAATAGATTGGGCAGCTTTAATTTTATCAGCACTATCCGTAGTACCAAATAAAAAAGTATCTATTTTTGAAGATTTTACAGCTTCTTGAATAATTTTATTAGCCCCCGATAAGGCGAAGAATTTTCTAGAGGAGGAATACTGATGGTGAATTTCAGCTGCAATTTTTGCTGCATCTATGATTTCTTCAATGAGTGTTTTACTGCTTATGTTACCTTTTGGTATGCTGGTCAGGGACCGGCTCAGGCAGGTCATCAGTTTGCCAGTAAGATTTTGTTTGGTAACAATCCTCCTGTCTCGTTTTATAGAGGGTTCGGAGAGTGTGGCCAATATCTCCGGATTCATGAGAGGAGCATTTGCATTTAGAAAATTGGAGGGGGAAGGGTACTTATTGATAATACTGGTTCTGGCCTCCTGTCCCAATCCTTCGGACATGATTTTGGACCAACGGAATAACGTGTATGCGCGTAAGTGCGGCACGTATGCTGACAACGCATGTAATTATCCTACTTTAGCAAAAACCGATCATAAGAAATATCTTAGTGTAACGATTGACACAAATCTGAATTTCCGTGAACACATTGATTTGTTATGCACTCGAATGCGTAAATTGATATACATTTTTAAGAATTTACGATATATATCGGACTACAAATTAATTAAACAGGTCTATTTAGCTTTGTGTCAATCCATTCTCACATAGTGTATAACTTCATGGGGTGGGGCTGCTTAATCAATCCTACTGCCATTAGAACGTGCGCAGAGAGCTATCCTTAAGGTAGCCGCTTTTCGCCCATTTAGATTTCCCACACACGAGCTTTACACGGTATGTAAGGTTTTAACCGTGCGTCAACTATTTATATTGATTATAGTACTGCACCAGCATAGCAAATTTCCTTATGTCCCAATACCTATAGATAAGAGAAGAAAAGACTTAGTTTGCATAAAGCCTTTGGACTGCTTGGAGGCAGATCTTTAAGTTTCTTTTTCAATGTCTGGATCTTCTTACGTGTGTAGTCTTTTTTTTTGTGTAGTCTTCGTCTCTTGTTTTCCTTTTTCCCATTTTTTGCGGTATACGGCACAATTCACCGATTAACGCGACTTATAAAGCTCTAATTTGACGAAAGGAAGCACTACACACATCGTTGGCTGTTGAAAGATTTCGCTTATTCATTCAAAACGCCAACTTTATATTTTTTTTTATTGAATAAATTTTTTTTATGTTTATGGTCAACACTACACTAATTATTGGTATCCTGAAGCGGATATGTAAATATAGGTACTAAAAAAATTGCATATTTTAAATGATTTAAGGTTCTAAACAATAACTTTCGCTTTCTATGTTTGAAATAATTGAATGGATTCAAGACATACATGTATTTCCGAAGTCATTTGGGAATTCAATGAAATGTATACAACAACAAACCTTGACCTTGAAACTCATCACTCAATATAATTATTAACTACAAAAATAACTGTAAAATCCATATTTATATTATAAATTCGAAAGTAACTCTGTCTGTCTGTCTGTATTTTCGGTTTTCACGCCTAAACCCGTGATCGGATTGCGATAAAATTTGACAGAGAGATAGATTGCATCCCAGGGAAGGACATAGGATAGTTTTATCGACATACCTCGCGGGCGAAGCCGCAGGTGGAAGCTAGTATTGTAAATATACTAAACACAATATAGCGCTCCATAATAATACTGCTGAAGCATAATTTTAATCTATAAATAGCGTAATTACTCGTATAAAGATTTTTAGACATTTTATCACGAGGAATATGTGACCGCGATGTGCACAAAAACCGTAATGACAATCATGTAAACAAAGTGGCCACACGTAGGAATTAATGCTTTTTTTTTGCTTAAAAATTGTGACTTAGCGCTGGTACAATCAGCGTTACTTCTCGTAAAACCGTATCGGACAAGGAAAGAGTATAATACTTCTAATTTTTCTACATTTTTTGTAATTGTTTGTCGCGGATATGAGACTGCGGCTAGATTTTGATCGAGAATCGGCCTTCTGGTCGCTCACCGAGTCGTAAAAGTTCTGCCTTGGAGTTTGCCAAAGAGCGATGGAACGCAGCATTCTGGGTGTAAAAATACAGCACAAGATTCAGAACACCACGCTGCGTTCAAAAATGGGCATATATCCAGTATGCCCCCGTAGGAAATAAAGCTGCCAGGCTCAAATGGGATTGGGCGGGTCACTTCAGCCGCATGCACAATGACTGCTGGGTAAAACACTCCACACAATGGGTGCCTGGACGGCGCCGCTGAGGCCGGCCCCGAAAGAGATGGCGAGACGACCTAGACGAGTACCTCGAGGGTTGGTCCGAGGTGACCTGGTTAAAAAGTTCCTGGAAGGATTTGACCTTTGCCCAGCAGTGGGACAGTATAGGTTAACAAAAAAATTAAATAATAAAATATGATTCCAACGACAGCAACAGCGGCTCTGTATTTAATTTATTTTGTTTTTATTGCCTTTCTTTCATATTTTTCTCTTTGTAATAATATATTTCAAGCAATAATTTTCGTTTTTCATATGAAAATAAATAATGAAATCCACGTTAGGTTTTTATTGCTAACGCTACCTAGGTTCACGCACACAAATACGGACTCGCCACTACTACAACCGAGGCTGAGCGGACTTCGTGAGATAGATCATCTGTACAACAACGCAAAGAGTACCTACTTGACGTGAAGTAGTCATATTTGAACTTTGATTTAGGCAGTAAACTATAGGGAACGTGCCTTGTAGTTTGAGTATCTCGGACATCTACATAAACAGTATTGAATAAGTAACGAGGGCTGTTCCATAAATAATTTCGTTCCTTTTCTAACTATTCACACGAATCACACAAACTAATTACTTTAAAAGACCTCGTGGGTGCTTCCCACAACAAACCCGGCGCGCTTTGTGCCACTGAAGTAAACTGAAACCAAATGCCAAGTAGTAATAAGCCGTCACACACAATACATGAACTTCACATAGGTTCCGTTATTTCCTCGCCGCGCGCCATGTCGGCCCCTCCAGCTGCTCCTGCTCCTCCAGCTCCGAGCCCGGCACTCGATACCCGCCGCAGATTGCTTACTTTACATTTTAGTTTAACTATTTCTATTCTATTTTTATCCACAGAGTGTAACACAATTTAATTCGAAATGGATGTGATCGATTTTCCAATGCTTGGAATGAAATTACTTTAGCACCGAGTGTCAAACATTCGTTGATGTGATTGAAGTTCGGCTCGCATGTTAAGCTTGGTACACACGAATAGCAAAAGAATGTTATACGAACTCAGCGAACACAGTCATTTGATTGAATGATAATCGTTTAGGTTGTGATCGTTCCGATTACGATTAATGGTCATAAAATAAATTCACAAAATATTTAAATGCAATTGGCAATTCTCGTAATTTCAAGAACGTTCACAGTCTGATCTCAGTCTCAATCTGTCAAAAATACCTCTAATTTCCCTACAATTTTGTCATGTTATTGATATTGATTGACGATTGATATTGATTGACGATTAAGATGAGATTGCAGCGATTTGAACGTTTTTAACCCCCCAAAATTGGGGGGGGCCTATGTCCAGCAGTGGACGTCTATCGGCTGAAACGACGACGACGAACGTTTTTAATTACGCCTTCAGTTTAATGAAATAATTGTATAGTTATGTATGTGTATTTGCTATTATGTGAGCTGCTTTATAAGTCTCGGTACGATTTCAGGCGACAAAGGTGAGCCAGTATTCTATGAGCGCATTACCTACCTCGCGCGCTCGCTCGCGTCTCGACGTCACGAGTCGCGGCCCACGGGGGACAAAATAACTTCACAAGCCGCTCGCAGTCTCAGCATTCTTCTCTTGCATGTTACGTCTCCGTCACTGAAGTGCTATTCTGTAAAAATCTCACCGTGAAAACTTAGGTGAAGTGAGCGTGGAGTGAGCTGTCAATAGTGTCAATTCCTAGCAAAAACAAACTCGCTTCACCTAAGTTTTCACGGTGAGATTTTTACAGAATCGACCGACAGTATCAAGGATACCCATGTTAAACAAACCTTCACTGTAATTTATGTTTTTAAATTGGTTCTTCTAAGTTATCTGCAGGCCAAGTTGAATGCTTTATTATTTTCCAGTCTCTTTAATATTAATTTGGTTACCAAGACAAGCCTTTTTATTTATGTTAGAGTTGCATGTTAGAGCAGCTATAAGTCTCGCCATAAATCAGCGACGTGCCGCGAATTCGGATCGCTCCTAGCTGCACCGCACCACGACCGCACGCTCGCCACGCGCCGAGTTCTGCCTCCTATTATCTCCACTTACGAACTTCTTTTATGGCATAAGCACTGTAGAGGAAGTAGAAATTGTTTAATACGAGCTCCTAATTCGAAATTTGTTCTTTAAAAACGAGCTGGTAATCTTCTTGCATATTAATAATAATGTCGAAACCAAAGATTCATATCTCTGGTTGAAAGTAGTTTTCATAATAACGTATGAACTTATTTGTACTATTTAATATTGAAGAAAATGCATGGAAATATGTTCGTGCTTATTATCGGTTCACGGAAATGGTATCGTTCATTATGAAGCTCCGACGTAATGTAAACAATTTTTAATTTAAGCGGTTCGCTGGTTATCGCGGATCGCTGGCATTCCCGTCCGCTATAAACATGGCGGTATGGCAGGCTCAGCAGAGCGCGCGTAATGTGTAATTTAAAGCTTGCCTTCGATGTGGACTGGAGTTGTACCCAGCATGTAACAACAGTGTGGGGCACATGACGATGTGTTGTGCGGGCACCAGTAGAAAAAGGACTACTCACGTTACGTCGTGTGATAAAGATCACTTGATAAATAAATGATAAATGATTTATTTCTGTAAGTAGATTTGTACAAACACTTTTACACATCGATCATATTTTTAAAACCGGACAAGAGCGAGTCGGACTCGCGCACCGAGGGTGCCGTACCATCATATGTTTTTAAATTTTCATCGGCGAGGCCTATATTCGTTAGACAATTTTAACACTGCGCACTGCGGTGTAGAATATTGCAGTTTTAGGTCAGCGCACAGTTTTTTTTTTTTGCCTTAAAATCGGACATGGTATTTTTTTTAAACAAGGGCTTAGAGTATTCCACGACAAATGCCAGAGTAAAACTGCCGCGTAGATAACTTTCATAGTTTTTCATTTAGAGCTAACTGAATTTTTGATCCCGGAATTTGCAAAAATTTCTTTTTTAGTTTGAAAGGCCTAAGGTTAGGCTAAATTACAAGTATTTTCTGGATGTCCTGCGACTTACTAGTGACGAATAAATCGCGATTAAGTGATTTTTGTTTTCATTTTTTTCTGGCTCCGTTTTTTGATTGGGGTAATTTTAATCGGCACAAATCAGTTGGTTACTTATATGCGCTAATAACAATAAAAAAAAAACAACCGACTTCCAAAAAAAACACTACAAATTGAAAAATAACTTTAATTTCGGAAGTCGGTGTCTTTGGTTCCGCATTTTCGTTTATTGACACCGACTTCCGAAATTAAAGTTATTTTTCAATTTGTAGTGTTTTTTTTTGGAAGTCGGTTGTTTTTTTTTTTTGTAAAAATGTTTTTATTTTTCACTTTTTAGTGGGTCACTTTGTAATTTATCTAAGTTACAATAGCCTAATGCCAACTGTTCATCACCTTTTACAAAATATTGATTTTCCCGATCCGGGGACGTTAATTGTTGAGGAGTTCTCCCGGTAAGAACCAGGAGAACTCCTCAACAATCACTCATCATACGCATTGTGACGAGCATAAATTGCTTAGCAACCATATTAAAGTAATCGAATCGCAACCCGTGAAATATTTGTCATTGAGTTGTTCCGATGGCCATCTGTGGTCTTCATTATGAACTCCACTTTACCAAATGATGATTTCCGAGAGCAAATGCTCAAGTTACTTTAAAAAATACCCAAATCGCTATAGATTTGCCTATAAAATTTGAGGGTTTCCCTCGAATTCCATGGGATCCTCTCAAGAGATTCCAACTTGATGATGATGAGACCACCTCGAGAGTATACCCTTTCAAATAAAAAAAGAACTTTTGGAATCGGTCCAGCCGTCTTCGAGTAATCGGTGAACATACACAAGGTAGCTACTGTAAACTGTTGAGTAGTTCCCTTAACTGTCCTTCGTCTTCATCATCAGACCCTTAATGACAGTCACAACCTATCTAGGTGTAAAGTTCACATCAATACAAATTAATCAAGCCCAAACACAAGGTAACTGCTGTAAATCGTTGAGGAGTCCCCTCGACTGTCTTTCGGCTCCATCATCAGATCGACTCCAGACCTTCATTAAATTGTAGTGCTTTAAAATACTTAATGAAAAATATAACAAACGCACTAGTCGCTCCTACGATTTTCGAATGTTCCCCTCGATTTCACTGGGATGCCATCATCAGATCCTGGTTTCCTTATCATGGGACCACCCTTGGCATATCTCCTTTCCAACAAAAAAAGAATAATCAAAATCGGTTCATAAACGACGAAGTTATCCGCGAACACACATAAAAAAAAAAAAAAAAAAAAACATATATACGGTCGAATTGAGAAACCTCCTCCTTTTTTAGAAGTCGGTTAAAAAAACGAATTCCCTAATCCGTTGCCGGAAGGAGAAAAACGACTTTGAAAAAATCCCGATATCTCGGGTTTTTTTTTTCCAGTTATCATCATCATCGTATTGTTTGGTTGATGAACAACCTAGTATTTAACAAAATTTTAAACCTGTGCTGTTTCTTCCAGTGAAGGGTAATATGTGATGCGGGAAGGGGTCCACCCTCGTTAGGATAGATATAGTTAAGTATAGTTAGATATAGTTAGGTATAATTAGGTGCCAAAACCCCGCATCTACATAGTTAAATTTAAGTCGTGTAAATCCTCAATGGTCATTGTACTCATTATGACGAACAACTTTTACTATGGGACCTCTCTGAAATCGCGAAAGAAAAACAATTGTTCAGCAAATTTTGACGAGTTAGGCGAACATAAATGTACTGAACAGCTGATTTTTTTTTCGCGATTTCAATGTTTGTACCATAGTAAAATTTGTTTGTTATAATGAGTACAATGACCCCTTAAGAGGAATAAAACGACTTAACTTTACCCATGTCTACATATTACTCAGAGGAAACGGGGGTGAGGCGCTATGGAGCCGTCAAATACCCATAGTGCCACATTGCCTCGGCAGGACCTGACCCGGACTGCTGAGGGATGTCTACCCGAGCTCCGATCGGGAGACTTACTGCAAGGAGGGCATGAGGGCACCAACCCTCATGCTGGTCAACGAGCGACAAATGATGATGTTGTGGATCGTGCCACAACCGGCACTTCACTGATGTGGAGAAATCCCGGGAACCCGGGTTTTTTTCAATGTCGTTTTTCTCCTTCCGGCCACGAATTAGGGAATTCTTTTTTTATTGTTATTAGCGCAAAAAATACCATGTCCGATTTTAAGGCAAAAAAAAACACTGTGCAGCGCCATCTCTTGACCGATAGTGGAACTTGTGTAACTTGTGTGCTATTTAGGGAGATCATGTCATGAGTGATTTTTCTCTTTGAAAACTTGTGGAGGGGTGGACGGTTTTTTTTTTTACATTTTTCATCAAAAGTCAAGACTATGCGGCCTTAAAAAAAACGAAAACTTATTTGAGAATGTGCAAACTACGCTCTTTCATATATTATGATACCCCACATGCCCTAGTAACCCCACTTCGAATTTTCAGACCCCCTTTCAGTCCCCGCAAAAAAAATATATATTTGTCGGAGTTCGTCCTTCAATTATTACAATTGTGGGTAGTCTACATAATTTGTTATGATTTGTTGTTCTTATTATGAATTTCAGTGATGTTACTAACAAATTGGAACATAATTTATTGAGAACTCGGTGTACGCACTAATTGATTTAGGCAACTTATCTCGATAATTGTAACCGATGTTTTTGTTCAAAACAATTGAAGACATGTTACTTTGATTTTAAAATGATTTAGGTACTTTGTGAAATCTCCATTGTTTATTTACGACAATTATTCTTGTATTATTTGATTACTTGATGACCATGTAGATTGGTGTCTGAGATGGTCTTTAAAGAACCACACAGGTTTGAGTGGACCTATCCAGTCAGTGCACACATTTGTCAATTATCGTGCAGCTTACCTCAGAACTTGAGCTAAACGATTAGACGAACAATACCTAAGAAAGGACATTTGGGTAGGCCGCAGAAATTACTCAAAACATGTAAAGCAAACTCTCTGGAAACTTATAACTACAAACATACCTAATAATTTAGTTTACAGAGCTTTTCAAGTGTATCTTTTGATTTGATTGAAGTTTACACAAAATGCGTTGTTGCAATAAATAACGCGGTATTGGTGTAGCAGTTACCGCGGCATCATATAGTGATGGATGACGATGATGGATGCCATTACGTTCACATAGACACGTGGGAAGTGATTTAATTACAACCAATTTTGCTGACATTTAGTATTGGTGCATGCCTAGATCACATGCCAGGAATTTGTGTTAATAACTAATTAGTAGTCACCAAACATAACTTCATTATAAAGCACTAATGTTACTATCAGAAATCAGAAAGCGCTGTAAGACTACACTTGCAACAAAGTGCAACAAAAAACTCACGGTACAAAATTTTAAAGTATTTTTAGTAGACATGCAAAAATGAATTTAAATATGAGGTCAACGAAAATGTAACGCTACAAAATATAACGGTACAAAATTTAAAACTCGGGCGTCGCGTCGTGGCGACTTGCCGCAATCCCTTATTTCATCCTTACACAAATTTACATTTTCTCTTACAAACTGATAAATATTAAAAGGTTATACTATGTTTCCCGCACTGTTTCGCGTTACTTCAATAAATAGGTAAAGACTGCGCTGGCGGCCCGCTTGCTCATGTTTACATTATAACCTTTGCACTACTTATTGACCTCCTCCATCAACACAAATTGAAATATACATTGATTCCCCGCTAATCTGAATTAGCGGGGAATCTGTGTATGAACTCGTGCTTGTTGAGTACAGTGCGAGAGCATTCGTCACGGATCGCAATGTTTCGCTGGGTGCTCGTTCTGCCGGTGTGTTGGGCGTGCAGTCGCGTGCGCGATCGACCGACACTGTCATTACTTTACATCGCTTGTTTTATAAAACGTAGTCATGCAAATTGTAATTGCTACATCCACATCGCGGTCCTCTTTATGGGAACATTTCTAAGCACTCTCTTTAATTGCTCGGCTGTACAATCTTATCTGGTTTCTACAAAAAACCCGTAGTTGGTGATAAATATATTTAATGGTTGTGCAAATGTTTCTTGACTCTTTTTGGCTCCTGAACAAAGTATCGGCTTATCGCACAATGAGGCCAACATTCATTATATTGATAGTTCGAATAATATAAGACAACACAATAAGCTAAAAGGATAAAGGTCATGGCACACTATACCGGCACCGCTCCGACCCAGCAATTAACCTGTCATTCAAATTAGAACATTAAATCGTGTGTCGTATAATATATTTCATAATATCAATATGAAAAAGCCAACAACTCGACTCGCAACCCGCGCGCTGCAAGCGAGTGGACCGCGTCAAACAGACGAGCAGCACTTTGCTGTCGACAGAGGCAACTGCTACGGACAAAAGCAACTGCTCTAGTATTCGACACGCCGACTGCTGCCCACCATGTCGACAGCATTGTTGTAGCGGGCCGCGACCGTTATTATAGTCTATTTGAAGTCGACTGACAAGGTAGCGCGCCCATACTGTAGCTGTCGCCATTGGTCGGCGTTTGCTGTTCACGTGTCGACGGAAAACGCCGACCTATGGCGGTAGCTGCAGTTGCCTCTGTCGACAGCTGAAGTTGGCTCTGTCGACAACAAAGTGCTGCTCATTTGTAGGTACTCTGCCTTACAGCGCGCCGGCTCCGAGTCGCCAGCGAAACAACGTCGTTGTGCCGTCGCCCGCGCACGCGCGTCGCCTGTGCAGTTGCGGTGCCGGTATAGAGTATGAACATGTTTGTTGCGACTAATTATATATAGCAAGCAGAAAAGGTTTGTCTATTTATTCGAACTCGCATAACTGTTCGAATTTAACGGATTAATAATAAAAACGGATTACATTATCGATAAATTTGTACGATATGGCAACTGTGACATATTTTATGACGTTCTCAGGCAGCGGTAGACATTAGGACATCCTCAACTGCATCAGTACAGAACCCGAAGATAAGATGGCTTGTTCGGTAAATGAAATTGTTCGGTTTTGTCTCACGTCGTTTCTGTCACTTATACCTGTGCGACGGTCTTATATATTAAACTGGATGTGCCATTTGACGGCTGGGGACACTCAGCGCTCATCATTATACTGACCGCAGAGTTGACCATGCATCGTCACTATATGTAAGACATACACTAAAGATTGAGAATATATGTATATACATACTCGTGTATGCGTGATATTGGTATGCGGTACTCGATCAGACCAACATAACAGCCACAACGTCGCCGGAGTCGAGTGTTGAGTGATCGCTGTTTCTGTTTACTCGTAACTCTCCACTGGGCCGCAGAGAACTCGTCAGTAAACCAATGTCAGAACCATCGTCCAATCATCGTCGAATACCATCGTCGTGGTCGTCAGTAGACCATTAATATCCGGAGCTGTGGAATTCACTCGTAATTATCGGTGCGTAGACTTCAAATTATTTTTACTATTTTATTCCATACTAGCTGTGCCCGCGACTTCGTCCGCGTGGAATAGTGACTTTTCGGGCAGCATATTTTGAATTACATATACCGTCTACAGACCGGGCATTTGCTGTCCGAACCCTCTGAGAACTCAGGCGAATTTCAGTGAAAGTCTCAGACTCTAGTGCTTGAGCTTCACGATCGGCAGTGAGACGAATTTCTCGTTCTTCCTGTGTTTCCTGAGACCGAACATTTGCTGTCCGAACCCTCTGAGAACTCAGACGAATTTCCCTATCAGTGAAAGTCTCAGACTCACGCGATAGTGTATGAGCTTCACGATCGGCAGTGAGACGTATTTCCCGTTCGTCCTGTGTCTCCTGGAATCGAGCATTTGTTGTCCGTACTCTCTGGGAGCTCAGGCGGATTTCCCTGACAGCAAAAGTCTCAGACTCACGCGATAGCGCGTGAGCTTCGCGATCGACAGATAAACGTGCCTTTCGTTGTTCCCCGTTTTCCCTATTTCGAGTTGTCATCATTCGAGAACGATTTGAACTCGGTCGAGATTCTCGCTGAGTCGAAGTTTCTGCAGCACGAAACCTAGCCTGGTGCAGAGAGCCTTTTGCCTCACGACCTTCCTCAGATTCCTGTGATCGAACTAATCTCATCCTTTTAGCATTTCTGCTATATTGGGAGAGGTTGGATCTTCTTCGAGGCATTCTTACAATAAAATAGTACTTACTACTTAACACACAGTTATTTAGTAAACACGTACTATCGTAAACAATTAAATTATAAATACTTACAGATTATTATACAGTCTAAAATTATCACAGTTTAAGTAATAAGTGTTAAGACGTGTAAACCAAACGTCATTATCATCATCATTTCAGCCGATAGACGTCCACCGCTGGACATAGGCCTCCCCCAATTTTGGGGGGGTTTGCCATAATCGCCACGCTTGGCAGGCGGGTTGGCGATCGCAGTATGGTATGGTGGTGGAATGCATAGAGAACGCTGCTGCCCATTCTCCGGTGAGACCCTTAGTCGCCTTTTACGACACCCACGGGAAGTAAGGGGTGGTGCTATTCTTCTACACAGACAAACGTACTAACTTTATAAAACAAAAGAATTGCTAGAAAAAATAATTACTAACCTAAGCTAATGAACTTATACTTAATAAAGAAAATCAAGAAAAGAAATGCCTAACCTATACCAAATACTTATAATATTTATATACAAACCCTAAATACAAATTAAGATAAGTATACCAAAAATCAGGGAAAGAAATGCCTAACCAATAATAAATGCTTACAATATTTATTTACAAAGCCCTAAATAAAAATTAAGATAAGTAAATACCCAATAATCAAGGAAAGAACCGCCTAACCTATACCAAATACTTACAAAATTTTAAAGAAAATTAAGAAAAAGAACCTAACCTACAAACCCTAAAATATAAATAAATGAAATATGCAAACAGTCAGTATTCAAGTGAATCGCAATAATCGAATCCAACTATTCGCCTATACTCTCCAGGATACGTGCGTTCGCTACGAATAACTGAATCCTTATGGCAGCGGCGCGTTTTCTTTTGAAATGGTCATCTCGCAGTTCAACCTGAGAGGTTGTCGACTGCTTAACCTGGCTTTCCTGTGGATGCCTCAATAAATTAAGGCCTCCAGCCAGGGCATAATACACAACTTAACTACACAATATAAACTTAAAAACTAAGCGACTACACGCTAAGGGCACGCCCTGTGGGGTACGGACCTCGGCTTAGGGCGTCGCTGGGAGAGGGCAGCAAGGGACAGGCTGGATCGGAATTATGGCAGCGGCGCGGCTCTCAGCGCGCTTTATACAAGGTGTAACGGAAAGGGGGTATCAACCCTGAAGGAGGTGAATGTGCTCATGAAACTGAACAAATTTCCCCAAAGAACATAGGTCGAAATATGAAAAAAAATTTGGACCTCCCATAGTAATAGTAAATCATTGATGTGCTATTACTATGGGAGGTCCAATTTTTTTTTTCATCTTCATTCACCTCCTTCAGGGTTGATACCCCCTTTCCGTTACACCTTGTATATATAGCCATGGACGCGCAGGCGCGAGGCGTTTACGTACTCTGATAGAATACCTTAACAAATGTTCGCCGTGATTCTTTAAATTGACATAACTTTTTTATTTATGAACCGATTGACATGAAATAAACACTAAATGTTAAGTGAAGCTTACTACAATATATTTGTGAAAACCGCATCTAAATCGAATAAGCCGTTTCTGATATTAGCACAAACACAGCAGACAAACAGACAAACAGATAAACAGACAAAAAAAAAATTAATTACATTTTCGGGTTCGGCATCGATATAATAACAACCCCTGCTACTTTTTTTTAATATATTTCCATTGTACAGACACCACTTTTCTACAATTTTATTATATGTATAGATTTATTCATCCGCCATTTTGTTGTACGAAACGATAAAAAAGTACATAAATACATTATGTCAAAGAAAATCATAAACTGATAGCAATAATTTATTGGAACAGCAATCCGCAGCTAAGCACGATATCTCCAGGCGGCACGCGATGCTACGATACGCTACGGCGTAGCAACGTAGCGCTACGAGGCTACGACCCGCTACAGCCCCGGGGTATTCGAATCCCCAATGTGGACGCTATCTCAGCGTTCCACTCAGACGTATGTAATAAAATTCACAGAAGCTTTATTTCGTTCAATCTTTATTGACGTTATAAATACTGAAACTTAGAAAACATTTTGTGTTTTTTACTAGGTAGCACATCGTTGCCGCGTTTCTTCAATATTGTTCGGCTTTAGCTTTTGCGTTCGTTATTTATAGAAATGAGTTTCTTACAATGTAAGTGGCTAGGTGGTCCTTCTGTTGCATATGTTTCTCGTGTACTGTCCAATTGTATTTAGAACTGTGTGGGCCAACGTGTCATTTACCACTCCAGTCAAAAAAGTTCTTGTTAAGGAAAGATATTATTTTTGTGTAACAGTTCGCACAATTGGACGAATTATTTTCCTGCTGTGTTTTTGTATAAAATTTTGCAATAAGAAAAGTACGGTCTTGTTTCTATACAGATTTTTCCTTTTTGCATGAACGTCGACATCTCGACATGTCGATACTTAATCGAACTTCCATGTAACAAGCATCTGGATCCGGAATGGAGTCGCACAAAGTAGCACAAAGTAGCTCGCTCTTATTTCTGATATAAATGTTAGAAGATTTATTGAAAAAGTATTCTGTATTGAATTCAATAACATTAGTAGTAGTGTAGCTACCTACTGCCTAATAGCCGTATTACTCACACGTGGTAAGCGATGTATTCACAAGTCTGTGGCAAGCTTTACATCGTCGGTAATGACGTCACGTCCCGTCGTCGTCTGTCGGAGGTGAGCACGTGATGACGTCATTAGTCCGCGTCGCCGGCGCGCGCTTGATACTCCACACTTTTCGGGACGCTTCTATTAAGGGACACTTACTGAATATTTGGACCGTTTGGACTAGATGTATCTGGGTCTATAGACCTGTGAACAAGACTTGTTTGATTGAAACCCAAGCTACATCATTTGTTTCAAATATTCTTTTATGACGTCGTATCTATGCAATTTCGTTTCGAAAGTTTTGATCAGAATACTGATATATATTCTCATGTTAGCTATTCCGGTCGAAAAAAACATAATTGGCCACTGTTTAGAAGATGAATGAGTACTCTAAAAGATTAATAAACCACCGTAAGTTTAGTCCGTATTCTCTCTGTTCCGTCTGAGAGGAATTGTCGAATTTTCAACAGTGCGCAGTGTAGCAATTAAACGGTATGAAAGAAGGCATTTCCTAACAGCGTGTGCCTCCAACCACAGAGCTGCTCTTCTTCAAAGCACGGCTTACTGGTCGCGTCGCCTTTGCCATCAGTCACTATCCGCGTCTTGTGCTCAGTACGTTAAGGTGAAGAGCTCCTGCTGCCTGTGTGTTGCACGTTCCGGAGCAACGCTACTTAGCTTTGAGTCATAAGGTCTTATACTTTCAGCACTCTATGAGCAATACTAGGACAGTTCTGCAATATTTAATACAGCTTCATCAGCAACAAGACTGCAAAAGCTGTATATCCGAATCCCCTCTTAAGATCTGATTAGCCACAAATTCAAACTTCTTTTACGCTTATACGACACTTTTGTCATGTTCTACTTTCCTAACTGCGATAGTATCTTTATGTCCAAGTAAACTTGTGCGCACTTTGTTCGATATTCCGAGCCACTACTGCGCCTGTATCTTATAAACTTTGCGGTGTACATTTAAGTTCGGTATTGTTGCATTTTGCTGCAAGTGTCGCGCGACTGTCGCCGGCGCGGCGCGGTGGCGGCGGGCGCACGTGCGACGGTGTGCGATGCCTGCGACGTGACCGTGCACACACACAATGCGCACAATATTCTAGGGCTATATTATTTGTAATCTTGTTTGTTTTGCTGAATTTTAAACTTTGTTTTTAGAAGGTTCCGGGTAATGTGGGATTGAGAATGAGGTATGTTATGTGACCCGATTGTGCATGTTGAAGAACAACCAGCTGTTCGAGGAACCAGTACATCATACTGTCACAATCGTCATCCGTCTAGCCTCCGTCCCAATTATGTTAAGGTTGGCTTCCAGTCTTATCAGATGTAACTGAACATTAATATCCACCCGTTTTCAAACTTTCAGGAATTCTGAAAACCGCGCTCCGGTAACGATTTCAATAAATCGTGTTCACAGGACGACCGGGACCGACGGCTAACGGAGGGTCCTTGATTAATAAGCAATGGTCACCCACCCTCGGAGAAACCGCGGCAAATATAGCTTAACCTCGCAGATTGAACTACATATTTAGACACAAACAACACTGTGTGTACAATAATTGAAATGGATTAACTTTTCGTTCAGTTAATGTAACTATGACTCGAACACGCTTCGCCTGAATAATACATGAGCGTGTCGTCCACCGCAGGGTCCGCAGGCGCCACTGATTTATACGATGCATAACAGTTAAATACTGACTGATTAACAATTCCACCATTTGTTACCAACGTGCTCGTAGGTAAAATGTTGAACTAATTATTTGAATAACATTCAACTACCTAATTACATTTCACAAAACTCAAATAATGGTTTGTGTACCTATATTTTTGTCACAAAAATAATGTAAACTGAATGTAAGACATCAACAAATACGATTCTAAAAAAGAATTTGCTGTCGTGTTGTGTTCTTCACAGACACACAAGTTTCCAGAGCGACTGTTGTGTCGCTACTGAGTACTTAGTTCAGCTGATTACTAAGTTCCTGAGTAGGTACGACTTGTCAGCTTTCTTATCCTTTCTACTAATTGCTTACTTTCGAGTAATTAAGAGCACTTGTTCTAGAAGAATAGTACTAAAACATTTCTCGGGCCGTTTTAATGAAGTAACAAGTACCTACTTAGTAAAAGGGAAAGATGACTCAATAATGACTGAGCCCATTACTCTTTGTCATAATAGAAATATTAAAGTACTAAGTGTACTCCAAGCAGGTAACCGAGCGCCGCACACATAGTAAATACATAGTAAGTGTACTCCGAGCAGGTAGCCGCGCGCCGCACACTAAATTGATCAAATATTTTCAACAAAAAATTCTAGTTGATGGAAGCTCCTATATTTTTCTCCCACATTTATATTATAATGACTGCCTCGACAAAGTGTTATTGGATCTTTCCTTTAGAAATTCTGAGAAGCCCGGAATCTAGATTCGGGTCTGGTTGATAGCAATAGCTTCGCGCCTTATTTTATGCAGCTTTTATAATATAGTAAGCGAAATACAGTCACAGTAGAAATCGTTGGTCACTTATTTGTTTAACTTGTTGCAGAGAACCGATGCCGCTGCGAGTTCCAGATGCTTTACATCCCGCCGCCTCTCCGGAGGCCACAGCCGCCCAGACTCACCGAGGAGCAGACTCCCATCGAAATCGGTACTAATTTTTTTATTTCTAACTCATTACAATCCACGTCACCTCACATCAGAAGGCCAATTCCCGTAAAAACGTTCATAATCTAGTCGCAATCTCATCTCAATGACAATCAATGTTAAAAATGTAGTGAAAGTAGAGGTATTTTCCCATATTGATACAGATCAGACTGAAAAGTTTCTTAAAATTACGAGAATTGCCCCTCAGATGCCACTGCATCCGAGCTCAGAACTATAACATGCGTGTTCGAAATACTCCCCTCCCCCCAGTGAACACTACCACCGCGCGTCTCGCAACAGTTCCGACTATTGAAACAAATAATAGCTTACTATTTATTACCTTTAACACAAAGCATGGAATATACACATTGACATACAGTTTACGTATGCTTACAAGTCGTGTGTCGGTTCACTGTCAGTTTCTCTTTGAAGAAATATTCCCCGTTCGTGCGGTGTCTTATTTAGCGCGGTAAAACCTTCGGTTGTATACCTCATTCTAATGATATTACCTTATTATATTATATTGGCATAGGAATCATTACGACTAGAAGGCGAGTTTAATAGAAATAAATTGTGCTATTTCATGTCTCGTGAGGCGCACGTCAACAGCCGCATCGTAATGTTTCAAGTAACGTTATGACAGATCTATTCCGGTTTGCTTCAACTGTTTATCTATGTTGTGAGTGGATGTAACGGCGTCAAAATGTACGCACGCAGTATAGGATCACCGCAGTGATCATCAGTCAAAGCAAATTATTAAAACTAAACAGTGTCAATTTTCATGTTTGTTTGTGCACGCATCCGGTCAGGGCAAACCGATACAGGTTCCTATAGATTGAACCTCTCAGTGAGTATTAAGCCTACCGCTTAATAACTATAAATGCATATTTATAGGGTTCAAGCGAAAGATTTATATAGTTATATTTGCCCTCACCGTACTTACGTCGCGCGAAAAGTATCAATACTGAATTACTCTATTCCGTATTGATACTTTTCGCGCATCCCTTAGTGAAGCAGAAACTCGACCATCATAAGAGGCGTTAACGCAAATCTAACGATTTAAATCTTTGGTTCAAGCATTTAAAATTTTGTATGGTTTTATGTGAACTAGAAATTACTTGTTGTCTGCTCTCAAAACGGTGAAGGAAAACATCGTGAGCAATCCGGCATGTCCTAGAACCAAATATTCGAAGACATGTGACATCTACCAAACCGCACTGGGCTCGCGTGGTAGCTTACGGCCCACTCCCTTTCACAGCGAGGTGGCCTGTCCCAGCAGTGAGAACACTATAGGCTGATTATGCTATGCTTCGCTAAGTTTGTACAGTACAGTCGGTGACCAACATTGTTCAAACTCAAAGCATTTATTTCAATTAAACCTTGTACAGGCACTTTTGAATTGTCAAAATTGAATAGTCTGTCAGTTAGTCAGAAAGTTGAAGCTAGTTGCCCATTCGAAAACGTAGATCTCTATGGAGAAGAACGGGCAAGAAACTCCATGGACACTCTTTTAAATCAAGATACTTCAACATCCTGGGTACATTATTCTTGTTGCTTCTATATGTGAGAACAATGTAAAAAAACCGGGCAAGAGCGAGTCGGACTCGCGCACCGAGGGTTCCGTAACATCCGGGTTTATGCATATAAGATTTATGTTTATGAAATAAAATGTTTTTTTTTGAAATTTTATATTTGAGTTGATTGAATGAATGGTAAATTGCGGTTTACGATTTATGACGTATTAAAAAAAAACTACTTACTAGATCTCGTTCAAACCAATTTTCGGTGGTAGTTTGCATGGTAATGTACATCATATTTTTTTTTTTGTTTTATCATTCTCTTATTTTAGAAGTTACAGGGGGGGGGGGACACACATTTTACCACTTTGGAAGTGTCTCTCGCGCAAACTGTTCAGTTTAGAAAAAAAATATATTAAAAACCTCAATATCATTTTTGAAGACCTACCCATAGATACCCCACACGTATGGGTTTGATGAAAAAAAAATTTTGAGATTCGGTTCTAAGTATGGGGAACCCTTAAATTTATTGTTTTTTTTTCTATTTTTGTGTGAATATCTTAATGCGGTTCACAGAATACATCTACTTACCAAGTTTCAACACTATAGTTCTTATAGTTTCGGAGAAAAGTGGCTGTGACATACGGACGGACAGACAGACAGACAGACAGACAGACAGACGGACAGACAGACAGACAGACAGACATGACGAATCTATAAGGTTCCGTTTTTGCCATTTGGCTACGGAACCCTAAAAAAGACAAATGAAGAAACAATTCAAAATATAAGATTAAAAATAAGCCTTGGCAGTTAAGAGATGACCAGGGGATCTACTCCCTAAGCACGAAGTCCGTCGCTTCGGCCTTCGTTACGGGCGTTTCCTACCCCCTATGACCCACGGACGGATGATTCGCTTGGGGTCCGAAAGAAGAATGTATTTCAACGCGATTTGTTCTTGCCCGTCCGAACAGTTGAACTTGACATTGGTTTCGACGGATAGCTATGTCAGTTGATACGACATCAAAATAGTTCTCGTTCTGTAGACGAAAGTTAAGAATTCAAACTATGGCTGTAAACTAAAAAGCTAGAAATAAAAAAAGTTATTTAAAAAAATCAAAAAACCCGACTGCTTACTTAACTTACCTAAGTTTTTTACCGCAGTCGGGTTTTTTGATTTTTTTAAATAACTTTTTTTAAATAAGTAGAGAGAGGAAGAGCGCTTTATTAATGTTCCTTGCTACTAAGTTAGAATTATTTTTATTTCTATTCATTCATTCATAGGCCTTCCCCAAAAGGGGGGGGGGGGGTTGCCATAATCGCCACGCTTGGCAGGCGGGTTGGCGATCGCAGTATGGTATATGGTGGTGGAATGCATAGAGAACGCTGCTGCCCATTCTCCGGTACGCCCCTTAGTCGCCTTTTACGACACCCACGGGAAGTATGGGGTGGTGCTATTCTTTAAGTCCGGCACCACACAGACACTAATATTTTATATGCCCGTCAATCTATTCATTTGTTATTTATCTAACTATACTTTGATTTATTTACCTGAGTGTAATTGCGTAATACATCCATAGTCCCATTGGAGGCATTGGATAAGGTGGCATGTATTGTAGGCTGACATGCGTTTTTTCTCTTGTTTGTGTGTGTGAGGGTGTGTGTGTGTGTAAGGTACTAATATAGTTTTAAGTTATCTTGATGATACCTACTACGAATAATTAAGTCTGAAATGTTTTGAATTTATTGTAAGTAGCCAGATCTAGAAACTTTCAGTATGCCACACGTGCTACTT
This sequence comes from Mesoligia furuncula, assembly GCA_916614155.1. NCBI lineage: Eukaryota > Metazoa > Arthropoda > Insecta > Lepidoptera > Noctuidae > Mesoligia > Mesoligia furuncula. Next base: position 29,849,752 of record OU744801.1, read on the forward strand.
TCTAGTCTGTGTCACGCGTAATCTTAGTCTCGGCCCCACGGTGCGTAAGTTGAATGGAACGAGCTTAGCGCCTTCTAATGCCTCGTGAGGCGTGCGCGAGGCGCGACTGACGACCGGCGGCTTGCGATCTAGAACGAGTAGCCCTTTTTGCGTTCACTGTGAGGAATAGGTCTTAATGATCTCCTTTCATGAGAATCAGTTGTGCCGTAAATGAACATCTTGCTTCTGTTCACTAAATTACTTGTTGCGAATAACGCTTCCCTCGTCTCCGTTACTTATTTATGTCAAGACAGTCACAAAAAAGAATTATGATAATGCCTTTATGGGCCTCGATCAATAACCTTAAGCCTCAAAGAGTCTTGTCGATGACAGACCAACTCTGTGCTTTATGGAATATTTTCTTTGACGTAGTTAATTCAGTTTTAATGAGAGCAACGTTGAATACTAAAGTCATTTCATTATTGAAATGTCGGCGCCATATAAAGCCGCTTTATTACTGAATGCTCGCACGTGGGTCGTGGGTGTGACGTCATATTACATTGACGCAACAAATGTTCGTCTAGAATACAATATGAGAGCTAACGCCGACGATGAACGACATTATCAAGAAATAAGCATTTCAGTCTGCTTTAAAATATAAACTCTAGATCTTGACTGGTTTATTAATTAAACTGTTGTTTAATCAGATTGTCTATATTTTATAAAAACTTAGAACTAATTTGAAGTTTAACCCTTATCACAGAATAACTAATAGTACTTAGTACAGAAGGTCGACTTCTTTGATCTTGAAGAAAGCCGCTTTTATAATAGCTTACAAAATCACTTCCCGCCAACGCGCAAGTTAAATTGCACTTAATCGCCGCGCTTGAGAGTTGTTATTACTTTGTGTCCTTTATTGTCCGCAAAATACCTACGCCGCTTAACCGAGTACTAGGGCTGTCTGGAATGAAAAATAAAATACGGTACATACTTTTGTATATTTTTATTATACTTATGAGTAGTCTATCTTCTACAGCTTTTTCAGTTTCATGTAATGTCCACCTTACACACCGAACAAAACGAAAACCTTACAAAAATATTGCCTCAGTTAGTAGTCTATTTATTACTTTAAAGTACCTGCGTAATTGGGCAAATAAAAAGTAAGTGAGTCCCTGTTGGCTACATAATTAAAATATTTAGTTATAGTTAGTCCATTGTAGGTACCTACCCACCACAGATATAGATAGACCTAGATAACGCAAGTATCACTGTAACTGTATAAAAACCAAGCGTGCCATTTTTGACTCCCTACTATGACGTCACAAGCTCGCATTCTCGCTCACGCTTATCATCCAGCCAGCAGTACACAAGACTGAGCGCGAAAGTGGTGGCTTACGATTTTTTTAACATAAAATTGGTGCGATTTTGGCACGCGAAGTAGTTGTTCTTGCGTTATCTAGGTGTATCTATATCTGTGCTACACCCACCAAAATAAAAATACTTTCTGAGATCAAAAATAAATACTTACTCTCCTACCTGATAGTATATACATATATTATCAAAGCTAAACCTAACAAGTACCTAAATATATAATAATAATATTTGTTAACACTGATACGTCAACAACGTACATTTTTCTTTCTTATTTCGGCAAAATAATAAAAACAGGAAATATATCCTGTTTTTATTATTTTGCCGTCTTCATTGATATCATAAAAAACCTTTTGGAATAAAACATTAAATCTACAAACAATAAACCAAAAATAAAATAAAAAACCTTTAAAAACATAGAAAAATTAAAAATGACGGCTGTCAAATTTGGCCTCCGAACAAATCTGTGAAGATAATGAAGATTTAGGATGTTGACGAGATCTGCAGCACGCCGTGCACATCTACCACCTCCGGACTCGTCGATCAGCCCCGCCCCGCCGCCGCCAGAACCCAGCGCTATCGAGAGTGCTGTGACACCGGCCGTGGCAGTTGCGTCGAGCTCGAGCGACGAATATTTTTCCCCACCGACATCGCCAACACCCGTACGTCGGCAGGGGAGAGACCGGCCACCGCACAGCTTGGGACTTAGGGGCCATCCGGCCCCGAGCCGAGTCCCCGCCACCGGTGGTTGTGTGCAGCGCATGAGATGGACTCAGTCTATGAATGAGAACGTCATGCGCGCATATTACGGGTCTACAGAGGGGGAATAAACCTCACTGCGTACCGCGATAGAATGCTGTCTCTGTTCCAGGAACTGGAACCAACCGTCAACGTTTCGACCCAACTACTGTCGGATCAGGTGTGGGTCATCCAACGTAATCACAGGTTGGACGATATCGCACTCGATAGGCTGCGCTCAGAGGTACTGAGCAACCATATCGTTACAAACTGCGGCACAAGTGTCAACTGTTGATGCCATCCCGCCGCGGTCCAATCATGTTGAAGAAGAAGACGATAGGGTTGACACAGTAAGTAGCCAGTGCAACGTCCGACTGAGGAGCGCACTGGAGGATGCATTACGCGAGTAAAGGTCCACTCCAACCGAACTTAGGCCCCGATCACCACGATTACCCATGCACAAAAAAATAAGGCGCTGGCGTGTGCCTTGGACTCGCAGCTCAAGAATTTCTTCGAGAGCAGCGAGGATCTCGTTAATACACACTCGATCCTGTACTGTGCGGCTGTGGCGGCATGTCGTTTAGCTAACGTTAAATTTCCAAGTTGTGACGGAGCTACTCGACCAAACCAGCCGTACCAGCCTGGCAGCGCAGGATCGAGCGTCGTATCGATGGGGCCAGGGTACTCATCGGCAAACTATACTGCTTCAGGGAGGGCAATACACGACCACGTGTGATGCGCTTTGTAAGGCGGGAATTCTCGGGGACTGGAATCAGCCCTCGATAATACATGTTCGTGTCACAGAGCGCATCGACTTCCTGAAGCAGAAAGTTTGTGCATGGGCGAGACGAATTCGGCGGTATAAAAGCGGGTGGATCGATACACGCAGAATTGCATGTTCCAGAGGGATGAAAGGTGGGTGTATAGCTTGGGAGCGACCTGAACAAAATGTGACAGATGTATGCCGCCCGGATGATGCCGCCACAAGTGCATTCTGGTGCAGCATCTGGTCGGTGCCCGTCTGTCACACTGAGGCTTGCTGGATGCAGGATGTCGAGCGAGTGTGTGAGTCGGTACCAGAAATGGAAACAGTCCTAATTACGCCATCAGACGTTGCCAGAGCGGTCCGTCCGTTACCGAATTGGAAATCACCGGGACCGGACGGACTGCACAACTTTTGGATGAAATGGCTAATTAGTTCACACACTTGCCTGGCATCTCAGTTTCAGTCATCCTTAGAGTCTGGGTCGCTACTGCAGTTTCTAACAACAGGCGTTACCCACCTGCTCCATAAATCAGGTAGTCACACGAAACCCAAGAATTATAGACCGATCACATGTTTATCGACGGTTTATAAACTTCTTACATCCATTTTGAGAGCGAAAATTAATACGCACACTGAGAGTAACTCGATTATGTCTGCCTCTCAAAATGGATGTAGGAATGGATCCCGCGGTACTAAGGAGCTACTCCTCATAAACATGGATAAATTACAAGAAGGCCTACGACTCGGTGCCACATACATGGCTCATGACGGTGCTGGGGTTGTACAAGATAGATACAACTCTACGCACCTTCCTTGAGTCGTGTATGGGGCAATGGAAGACGATCCTTCGTTATCCAGGATGTCGACTGATGCAGGGAAATGATGAGCCTGTATGGATTAAACGGGGAATATTTCAGGGCGACAGTTTGAGTCCACTTAGGTTCTGCTTAGCCCTGAATCCTCTAAGTACACTACTGGAGGATTCAGGTCTAGGCTATCGGTTGAGGAGAGGTGGTCAGGTCATATCTCACCTCCTTGACATGGATGATTTAAAACTCTTTGCCCCCAAAAAATTGCGTCTGATGGCGCTACTGAAGGTAACTGAAACTTTCAGTAGCGCCATCAGGATGGAATTTGGTGTCGACAAATGTGCAGTCATGCATGTAAAGTGATTATGGAATCCGAGGGAATTCAACTCTCGGATTCCATAAGCCTCAGATCCCTCTCCTCATCCGAAAGCTATAAGTATTTGGGTATGTCAGAAGCGTTAGGCATCAACGATGCTGACATGAAGCAATCGTTGAAAGAGCGCTTCTTTTGTCGCCTGAAGAAGGTTCTAATTAGTCTTCTTTCGGGAGGAAATAAGGTGCGCGCCTTCAACGGTTGGGTCATGCCGGTTTTGATGTACTCTTTTGGCATACTCAAATGGACTCAGACCGAACTCGACGCCCTGGATAGAAGAGTCCGTACACTACTACCGGTACCGACCGCAAACCGCATCACCCACGATCATCGGTGATAAGACTGTATATCCCGCGGAAGTGCGGGGGTCGAGGCTTTTTAAATGCGAAGAACCTCCAAAACCGCGAGGTGTGCAGTCTCAGGGAATATTTTTTAAAAGCCGAAGTGGGTATGCACCGCGATGTGGTCACAGTGGACAAGGGGCTCACCCTGCTCTAAATGGCTAAAGAGAACTGGCGCAAACCTGTAACCAAAACATGATGACCGCAAGAAGCTATGGCCAAGCAAGGAGCTTCACGGGCGCTTCTATCGGGCTTTTTATGAGCCCGAGCCCGGTGTAGAATTCTTATTGTCCGTATCCTGGTTACGTTTTGGTGACCTTTTCGGGGAAACTGAAGGTTTTGTCTGTGCAATTATGGACGAAGTTATCTTCACGAATAACTACCGGAAACATATTATGAAGGACGGGACGGTTGACGTGTGTCGGGCATGTCACCGTCCGGGTGAGTCTATCAGACATATTATCTCTGGTTGTTCTTGTCTGGCTAACGGCGAGGACTTGCACAGACATCACCAAGTGGCCAGGAATATTCACCAACAACTTGCTGTGAAGTACAAACTTGTGGACTCTGAGGTATCGTATTACAGGTATGTGCCCGACCCAGTTCTTGAAAATGACCATGTCACGTTGTACTGGGATCGGTCTATCATTACTGACAGGTCTATTGTTGCCAATAAGCCTGATGTAGTGGTGATAGATCGATTAGCGCGCCGCACAATGATTGTCGATAGTACCATTCCACATGACGGGAATTTCGTTAAAGCTGAGAAAGAGAAACAAATTAACTATCTCGACTTAGCACACGAGGTTGTTGACATGTGGAATGTGAGCTCGGCTATCATTGTGCCGATTGTCGTATCAGCCAATGGACTGATGGCCGAAAGCCGATCAACATCTATTTTATATTGAAATATTTAAAAATGTAACAAAATAAGGTATGTAAATAAATAAACGAAATAATAAATAATATTCTAACTATGTAAATACGGGTTACATAAATAAGAATAACAATTAATGTAACCATTTGGTATGTAGTTACCTACATAATTACTAATTGGGTATATGTAGACGTGCATTTCTTTACCTTTCTACGTCCTTTAGAAGTGAGGAAAACGTGAGGTTCGGATCCTTGTTATTATTTAAGCAGCATAATACGATGCAATAAAAAAAAACTGCTGGAGACGTTCATAGCACGCACATTTATTTCGCTGTAAACAAAGCGAGAGTGACAGTACAGTCAATGTTGCCGGTAATTAAAACGGTTTTTTTACTAAAATAAAAAGTTGGGTTGCCAACAAACAAATTCAAAGACACGACTAAAGAGCTAAGGATGCAGGTACCTAAATGTTAGACGTTACAAAAAGTATAAGGCTGCGTTTCCACCAGAGATGAGCGAGGATGCGTAGTGAGGAATGTGTGTAAAACTAACCAATAACAACGCTGACTGATTTGACTGAACACTGGTTGAAAGAACATGAAGTAGTATTTATCGATGATGATAACTTTACCGTACAGAGTGCATTTGTGAGAAAAAGTGCTATTCGCGGTGGCTCTTTAGTTCTTGTTTCAAACAAGTTGAAATGTAAACAACGTTTAGATTTAGTTAATCTTTCAATTGAGCGCACTATAGAATTGTCTTGTGTTGAACTTGAGCGATATGTTATAATTTGCGTTTACCGACCCCCCTCTGGGGATTTTAGTAGTTTTGAATCGGTAATGGAGGATTCTCTCAATAGGTTGAAATCAAGTAACAAAAGTATTATTTTATGTGGAGATTTCAATATTAATATTTTAGATGTTACTCCATTAAGTATTAGACTTCTCAATCTGTTTAGGTCTTATAATTTAATTAACTTGTTTTTTGAACCTACCAGGATCACGGCATCTTCGTCAACTTGTCTTGATAATATATTTAGTGATAGTGATGCCAAAAATAAATTAGTGTTAACTGACTTAACGTCCGACCACTGTGGTTTATTAGCTAGCTTTCCCATGCCATTAAATAAAAAGCCGCATAAACTTGAATGCAGGCCTTATACAGCTAGTCGTTGCAAAATGTTTAAAAATAATATAGCTCATAGAATTACACCATCTATAGTAGAACAAGAGGATCCTAATGAAATTTATGGTGCCCTTTTTGATGTTGTGCAAAAAGGGTACCAATCTACTTTCAAGACCAAAACCATTAACATTATTGGCTCCTCGGTTGGCTTTAACCAATGGGCTACTCCAGGTATTTATAAAAGTAGAGCGAGACTATACGAGTTATATGGTTTGAAAAAATACAGGTTTGATACTCCTTTCGAACATGTAACCCCGCGTGATGTAGTTAATGTTTTTAACACACTAAAGTCTAAAAACACCGGTGATTACTGGGGCATCTCCATTAAACTTTTAAGTATTATAATAGACATCGTAGCCCCCTATCTAGCTGTTACTTTTAATAAATGTGTTGATTTAGGAACGTTTCCTGACCTCATGAAGAGTAGTAAAGTCATACCATTATTTAAATCAGGTAATAAAAATGACGTTGGCAATTTCAGGCCTATTTCCATCTTACCTGCATTTTGCAAAATATTTGAAAAATTAATACTCAAGCAGTTGCTAAGACATTTTAATTTAAATATCCTCCTTCATAATGAACAATATGGCTTTACAAAAGGTCGTTCGACTACAGATGCGGGTGTTGCTTTGCTAAAACACATATATGTATAATGCATGGGAGAATTCGAAAAATGCTATTGGAGTTTTCAGTGATCTCTCCAAAGCCTTTGATTGCGTGCACCATGACACGCTTTTACGTAAACTACGTCATTACAAACTTCAGTGGAGACCACATATATCAAGTCTAGCAGGAAGGCTCAGTTCGGCTGCCTACGCCGTCAGGAAAGTAAGACAATACACTGACGTTGATACAGCTCGTTTAGTCTATTTTAGTTATTTTCACAGCGTTATGTCCTACGGTATTCTGCTGTGGGGCAAAGCCGCTGATATACAAAATATATTTGTCCTGCAAAAACGAGCTGTTCGAGCAATATACCAGTTAGGTGCCAGAGTTTCTCTAAGAGATTTTTTTAAAGATATTGGAATTCTTACGGTTGCATCCCAGTTCATCTTTGCCAACATTTTATATATTAGGCAAAATATACACTTGTATACTAAAAACAGTGATATTCACAATGTTAACACTAGAAATAAGGACAAACTACGCGCTCCCTTTCACCGGCTTCATAAGGTTCATAACTCATTTGTTGGGCTTGGTATAACCTTTTATAACAAGCTACCTTCTGCATTACTAGATTTGCCTTTTAATACATTTAAAGCTCAAATAAAATCCAACCTTTGTTCAAAGGCATACTATTCCATCAACGATTACTTAAACGATAAGAATAGTTGGTCGCCCTGATTAACTCAAGACAATGTTTATTTTCTTTCTCCAGAATTAGTTTACTGACAAGTTATATGAGTTCATATAATTGTTTTTTATTATTTTTTTTTAATTCTATTAACCTCTTAAATAAATTGCAAACTATAGTTTTGTAAAATTTAGAAGCATTTTTTAATTTTGTAAATGTAAGAACCATGTTTCCGTTTATTATGATTTAATTTTGATGTTGACTTGAAAGAGCATGGCAGTTGAGAACTTGTCATGCTCACTTAAATGTCTCACCGATGGTGGCGCGTGTGTTGGATCATTCGGTTCCCTACAAACTGGTTGAGCTGGATGGTGCTGATCCACGCGTCATGTTCGTGAACGGGCGCCGTCGGTTGAGACTGGTCATCTCTTAACTGCCAATGCTTATTTTTAATCTTATATTTTGAATTGTTTCTTCATTTGTGTCTTTTTTTTTTACATTGTTCTCACATATAGAAGCAACAAGAATAATGTACCCAGGATTTTGTAATATCTTGATTTAAAAGAGTGTCCATGGAGTTTCTTGCCCGTTCTTCTCCATAGAGATCTACGTTTTGGAATGGGCAACTAGCTTCAACTTTCGGACTAACTGACAGACTATTTAATTTTGACAATTCAAAAGTGCCTGTACAAGGTCTAATTGAAATAAATGCTTTGAATTTGAATTTGAATTCGCTATCTTAATTAAAGCTGTGAAAATGAAGCGATGTTATTGGTCTGTTTCACACACATCCCTCGCTACGCATCCTCGCACAGCTCTGGTGGAAACGCAGCCTTATAACCCAAGGGACCACTTCGAATATAGACTATTAGAGGGGAGATCGAAAACCATGATGAACAGCTGTTATAAAATCTATATGAGCTTCACTGAAAGAAATACTAAACATAATCCGAGGCTCTTTTGGTCCTTCGTCAAAGCGAAGAAGTCTAAGACTAACGAAATTCCCTCAGAGATGTATCTAGGAAATGAAACAGCATCTACTGGTGAAGGAGTATGCAACCTTTTTGCGAAGCATTTCTCCTCTAACGTTACTCCTTCGATTGGTTCACCTGCTGTAGCTCAAATAGGGTCCAAGTATCATCAGCATGCATTAGGTAAATTAGTATTTACGGAACGAGACGTCCGGAAAGCACTAAACAAATTCAACATCTGCAAAGGGCCAGGGCCAGATGATTTGCCGCCAGTATTTGTAAAAAAGTGTGCTACTAGTCTATCATTGCCGCTAAAAATAATATTCAACCATTCGATTGCATCATCAAAGTTTCCGACGGTATGGAAAATGGCTAACACCTTCCCAATTTTCAAAAAAGGAGATTCTAGTGACGTCCTGAACTACCGTCCTCTTTCACTTCTCTCAGTATTCCCAAAACTTTTCGAATCCCTGCTATGTCCTTTAATTTCATCACACATCAATCCTCAGTTAGTGCCTGAACAACACGGTTTCTGTGGTCGTAAATCTACGACTACTAATTTAGTCCACTACGTCAATGAAGTAAGTAAATTGATGGACTCTCGCGTCCAAGTCGACTCCATTTACACTGATTTCAGCAGTGCGTTCGACAAGGTGGACCATATAATCCTCTTAAAGAAGTTTGAAAGTTTCGGCATATTTGGTCAGTTACTCCTTTGGTTTCAAAGTCAAAGTCAAAACATTTATTTCAAGTAGGCACTTAAAAGGCACTTTTGAACGTCAAAAATTACGAAAAAATAGAATTGATTCTAGTCGCCCATTCCAAAAGGTAGTTTTCGTATGGAGAAGAATGGGTAAGAAACTCCACCGTTACTCTTTTAAAATGTTTTACAATATCTTGTATACATTAATTATATAATAATATGTGTAGACGATGCACCTAAAATAAAATAAAATTACTATACCAAAATAGGTAAAAGAATTAAAAATGAAAACATGACATAAATTAATTATCTAATAGATACATGGTGCTCACATATTTACAAACATGGTAAAAATAAACGATTTTCATTAAAATAAAAAATTACAAGTAATAAGTCAGGGTGTGAGTTTAAGTAATTACAGAATATAAATCAACGTCAAAAAAAAAGAAGAAATAATCAATTTTACAATTAAATTAGCAACCAGTTTGATTTTGTCTACACCCAGCATAGCTAGGACCAGCATGTTTCCAAGCGTTCTTATCTTGGATATAATCTTCTAATTTATAGTATGCTTGTTTACAAAGTGTACGTTTAATGTGAGTTTTAAATTTTCTTTCATTTAATTGTAATATATCACAAGGTATTTTATTGTAACATTTAACACAGTACCCCATAAAAGATGTATTTACTTTGGCTAATCTAAAAAATGGTTGATGTATTTTTAACCCCCGACGCAAAAACGACGGGGTGTTATAAGTTTGACATGTCTGTGTGTGTGTGTGTGTGTGTGTGTGTGTCTGTCTGTGGCATCGTAGCTCCCGAACGGATGAACCGATTTTGATTTTGTTTTTTTTGTTTGAAAGGTGAATTAGTCGAGAGTGTTCTTAGCTATGTTTGATGAAAATCGGTCCAAGATGGCCGCCGCCACAAAATGGCGGATTACATATTTTTTCACAACTCTCATAATATGGGTATCAAATGAAAGGGCTTGAATAGTAGAATACTATACACTATGATAAATTTCAAATTCAAGATGGCCGCCACCACAAAGTGGCGAATTAGGTACATTTTTTTTTTTCACAACTCCCTCAATATGCGTATCAAATGAAAGGGCTTGACTAGTAGAATACTATACGGTATTACAAATTTCAAATCCAAGATGGCCGCCACCACAAAATGGCAAATTATTATTTTTTTCACAACTCCTTCAATATAGGTATCAAATGGAAGGGCTTGACAAGTAGAATAATGTACACTATATTGAAAGGGAATGAGGAATATTAACTAACGAAATGAAAACTAAAAACTTGAAAATATTTTTTGACCGATCAGGAAAGTGGAGTGATGACTGGTACCTACGACCACTGAGTTTGACTATTTTTATTAGGAATGGAATTATCCCACCTAAAAAGCGTAGGTATTTCTACATTATAGATAGTGTCGCAGTCCCATTTTATAAACTAGATCTGAAATACCTAAGATATCTAATAGCTACGAAATACTTGTACGAAAGTTGAATAACTAAAGGAAGAACTAGAAAAAGCATATAATAAAACAAAAAAGTCTGATAAGTCTTAAAAATTATCCTTCAACTATAAATTAATAATTATTTTTTGACGGATAAAAAACCTGATTAAACACCAAATTACCTGCATCTTAAAACGCAAGAAAATAAAAGAAATGAAATACAAAAATTAGGGAGTCCCTACAAAAAGCATGAAATAAAAAATTAAATTAAAAATTTAAAAAACCCCCGACACAAAAAATAATAAAATTAAATGTAAGTAATTGGAAAAGGATCAAATAATTTAAAAACCCCCAACTTAAAGAATCTAGGTAACGTTTTTTGTGTCGGAGGTTTTTTAAATTTTTAATTTAATTTTTTTTATTTATATTTATTTCTAGTATTAAAATTATGTCTATCGCTTATTTTATTAAAAAGATGTAGATTTTTTCTTACATACATAATATTTTCATAAATAAATTGGCATGGTACCGTCATAATATTAATCTTTTAAAAAGTTCCCTGAGAGATTCGCGGCGACGTAGATTATAAATGGCTCTGACAGCTCTCTTTTGCAAAATAAAGATGGATTCAATGTCAGCAGCTCGACCCCATAGTAAAATGCCGTACGACATTAAGCTGTGAAAGTAGCTAAAATAGACTAAACGCGCGGTTTCTACATCAGTTAACTGTCTAATCTTTCTAACAGCATAAGCGGCCGAGCTAAGCCGCCCCGCAAGAGATGTTATGTGAGGTCCCCATTGTAATTTCTCGTCTAGCGTGATTTCCAGAAAAACAGTTCGATCAACAAATTCCAGTTTTTCTCCATTAAGTATGATGTCACATTCGCTATTTCTAACATTAGGTAATTTAAATCTAGTGCATTTGGTTTTCTTTTCATTCAGTACCAAATTATTTACCGTGAATTAATCTTGGACCTGAAGAATAGAGTTATTCACATCGTCAAGATTTTGTGCCCGTCTGTCTATCTTAAAGATCAATGATGTATCATCTGCAAATAACATCATCTTCGGTTGATTTTGAAGTAATTGGGGTAAATCATTAATGTAAACTAAAAAGAGGAATGGACCCAATATCGAACCTTGAGGAACACCCATTGTCATTTCAGACCCTAATGAGTTTACGCCGTTTAAATCATATCTCACAGAAAGAAAACAAAGAGTGGTTGTAAAAGGATATGATTCACCAGTTTATTTTTCTTCATCTGGAGTCCCCCAAGGATCTCATTTAGGCCCAATACTTTTTCTAATGTTCGTCAATGACATAGTTCTCTCAGTAAAATACAGCAATTGCTCTATTTTCGCTGATGATTTAAAAATCTGTAAAGAGATAAACTCACCGCTCGACGTCCATTTACTCCAGGCTGACCTTGACGCAGTTCACGACTGGTGCTTAGAAAACCGCATGTCTCTCAATGTGAAAAAGTGCTACCACATAACATTCACCAAAAAACGAAAACCTATTCCTACGTCTTACACAATAAATGGGGTAATACTTCAAAAAGTGGACACGATTCGCGACCTGGGAGTCCACCTCGACTCCAAACTCACATTCAGTTGCCACATTGACAATATCACTGCCAAAGCTGCAAAAATGTCTGGCTTTATAAAAAGAATACGGGATTTCCAGTCGATCTCTACCCTCAAGGTGCTTTTTAATAATCTGGTGAGAAGTCTACTGGACTATGCATCGCCAGTTTGGAACCCTACTTACCGCGTTCACATAGACAGCATTGAACGTATCTAAAGAAGCTTCACTAGATACCTTCGTTTTAGAAGCCCTAACTGTCCACGGGGTATTTCTTACGATCAAAGGCTCAGTCGAGAGTCGAAAAGTCGTTGAGAAAGTCGTTGGAGTGCCACATAAATAAATAAATAAATTTGCGCAATGTCCTTGGTCCTCAGTGTCGCGGCCTCCGTCGCTGACGCGCGTGTGCGCCTGCACGCGCTGCAGCGAGCCGCTGTTGCCGCACCCCGAGCAGCCCATCTGCCTGCAGTTCACTACCGTGCCGCTCAGGACAGGTACGTACTGCGAACCACATGCCAATCATAATTATACGTTTTTAAGTGCATCACAGCCGACATGTGCACGATTGAATCTGTTTCTCCGACTCAGCATTATAATATATTGCGTCGTAATGTCAATACAGCAGAATAACATTCAGCCATCTTTTTTACTCTTATAATGTCAGACCAAATTAGAAATGTGACAGACTCTGACAATGAAAAAAATATACATATAACGGCACATGGCCATTATCAGTCAATTCCAGGTCCATTGCGGCTGCCGAGCTATCGTGGGTAGGCGGGCGAGGAGAATCTAAACCACGTATCGAAGAAGATTAACGAAACGATTATTATTCAAACAAAATATTAATAGAATCGTAATCCACACTTCCCAACTAATTGAAATACAGCGACGCTCCACCGAATACGTTTTGCTTGAGCACGATGCAAGCGGATCCTGCCTCGTATAGCGACTGCCTGCAAAAGGGCCCGGAGTTGCGTCAGAGTGAAGGAACGTCAACACGCGACGTTTCTTAACACTCTCAAAACGTCGAAGCGCCGTCAAATACATTTCATGAAATTCCCAGATCATCAAAAAGGTTATACAGGGTTATTGGAAAAACACCAACAACCTCTTAAGAGGTCATTGTACTCATCATTATGAACAACTTTTACTATGGGACCAAATCAAGTAATTACCTAAATATAGTTTTCTATTAAATAGTCTGCTGCTCTGTGCCATAGCTTCGAAAGGTACAGTAGTCAGGGCATATCCTGACTTGACAAAGAAAACACTTTGAAAACTGACGTAGATACAAGGTGGGCCAATAGTATTTTATAATTAATTAGCTGCCAAATGGTTGAAATGAAGCAACTGGGCTCTTTTTTCACGGAAAGTTCATTTAAAAGTGTAAAAGGCCAATGCAACTTTTGCCATACATTACATACATATATGTATGTATGTAATGTTAAAAAACATGCCAGCTTTTCGCCAAAATATAAGCCATAATATGTTACACCATATGAGAAATCAACAACAAAAAGAACTATGTCTACCAACTGTAACTGAACTAAGTTAGAGAGTGTTTAGTAGATTGCTATTGTTTTTTTATTAGGCATATTGTTCTTAAATAAAAATGCTCCGTGCGTGATATTTTAAGTTTTTCATTGTTAAATACTACTCGGTAACTCGAATGAGTCATTCCGCGTTCCGCATTCGTCGCCGGGCACGGTAGGGGGCAGCGGGGGGGAGTGAGAAAAACATATAACAGTAACAGGCGACTTGTTGCGACAGTCTGTCTTCTCTGCGGTCCTTCTGACATACTTCTACTGCAGTCAGTCACTTGACCACCCGTCAGTGGGATGTTAATATCAGACTTCGATGCCATTGTCGGTGCGACAAACGGTGATCCTGGTGCCTTTTCAGACGGCAAACCAGAGTCCGAGATGACGTCATCCTTTCGACGCGCACTTATTTCCTCAGCCAGTCTTCTTTGTTTGCTGCGCGTGGTCATTTCATTCTTCTAACTTATGGTTTCTATTAATTCACTTCTTCTTATTGAACCTGATCCGACTCGAAGGCCCAAATGTTGAAGACAACGGGTCAGGCGATGTAGGCGGGGGTGATGGTATTCCCATGACGAAGGAGTAAATTAAAACCTGGCAGTCAGAGGTAAAAACAAGGGTAGTATTTAAACGCAAATCAAAAAATATCCTTTTTCTATGCAATAAGATTCCGAATTCCCATCAAAATTACTGATTGCACAGCAAAATATTCAACTCAAAATATCACTAAGCACACTACAATTTATTTTCGCAGCGTACAGCGATTTTTCCTAAAGCAAAAGCTTTTTCATCAATGCACAGCTAATAATATTTTTATTTTTATTTTTTTTTATTTATTAATAACCAACTCATATTAACAGTTTGCACCACACTTAATGCACATTATACATGTTAACTCTTTTTCTTTTAAATATAGCTTCTATTTTTATATTACTTACAGCAGTTTTTCTAAATAAAACAGCATTTTATTAGTCACAGTCGGCTTATAATTTATTAATTACCACATAATGAGATCAGCAAAAAAAAAATATAATTAGATACAAATTTGTAATTTATTGAATTATTAAAGCGGGTCTTGCTTTCGCTTCGCTTTTTTGATTTTGCGTTTAAATACTACCCTTTTTTTTCTATATAATCTAGTCGTTTCTGGCACTCGCCGGCCATTGCCGCGGCACCGCTCGCTTCGCTCGCTCGGCTCGAGCGTAGGAGGTCACAGTCTTAACCTAACCTAAGCATTTTTTTTAAATAATTAACCTCGTTTAACTAATTTGATTCTCGATAGCCTGCTAAAAATAATTTTTTTTTTTGCCATATTTTTTCTATATAATCAGTACCGCTCTAGAAAAAAGTCAGCCGATCGAACAAGCTGGGTTTCGAAAGAGTTCAAATATCAAGAATATCAACGGCCACTCTACATAGGATTTATAGACTACCAGAAAGCTTTTGATACAATACTACACCCCTCAATATGGAAAGCTTTACAATCACAAAAAGTGGAGAAAAAATATGTACAAGTCTTAAAACACCTTTACGAAAACAGCACTAGTAGAGTTAAACTAGAGACCGCAGGACCACCTATCCCCATCAAAAGAGGAGTACGGCAAGGCGACCCCTTATCGCCTCGAATCTTATAGCAGTACTGGAATCGATTATCAGCAAATTAAATTGGGATAGAACCGGTATTTGTATAAAAGGGAAACATATTAGTCACCTTAGGTTCGC
The DNA here is from genome assembly GCA_916614155.1 of Mesoligia furuncula. NCBI lineage: Eukaryota > Metazoa > Arthropoda > Insecta > Lepidoptera > Noctuidae > Mesoligia > Mesoligia furuncula. Next base: position 29,865,476 of record OU744801.1, read on the forward strand.
GGACGACATTGTCCTCCTATCAGAAAATAGCACAGAGCTAGAGTCAATGTTACACACGTTACAACAAGCAAGCAGAGAGGCAGGACTAGAAATCAACCTGAGCAAAACAAAACTCATGACAAATACCGCTCAAAAACCTATATGTCTTGACAACACACCAGTAGAGTACGTCGAGAGTTATATCTACCTAGGGAAACAAATTTCCATCCAAAAACTAAGCAACGTAGCAGAAGTAGAAAGAAGAATAATAACGACATGGAAAAAGTTTTGGAGCCTAAAGGAAATTGTAAAAAGCCAGATGCCGATGAAAATCAAAAGCAAAGTCATGGACTCGTGTCTTCTGCCATCGCTAACCTACGCTTGCCAAACATGGAAGTTCACCAAAGCAGTAAAAAACAAAATCACGTCATGCCAGCGAAGCATGGAGAGAAGTGTCGCTAAAATCAGGAAGTGTCAAAAAATTCGTCACACCACCATTAGGCAAAAGACAGGAGTGAAAGATGCTCTCACCTATGCTCTAAAATTAAAATGGAGATGGGCAGGACACATAGCGAGAATGAGCGACGATCGATGGACAATTCGCATGACGTCATGGCCAGGTCCCGACAGGTACTCGGAAAAGAGGAAGACCTTTAACTAGATGGGCAGACGACATCACACGAGTCGCTGGCAAAAACTGGCTGACAGAAGCCAAAGACCGAGATCGCTGGTGTTCTCTGGAGGAGGCCTTCACCCTCGCTACTTGAGGGGTTCATGCATGCTTTTTTACTTAAATTCTTATTAACATTTTCATTTTAAATTATTATTCAACGTAAAAAAAAAAAGAAAAAAAAAATATAAACATAACAATCACTCAAATTGACATTTTAACTATTACTTATTATTATTATTATTCATTTATTTTAAAATCAAAAATATTCCATACAATGTTAGTAAATCATACTTATAACTATGTTAGTACCTATATTAATATGAATGTCAACGTTATTAATTTATACATTATTACACTAAAAATGTATTATTATATTTCTAATTTTTATCTACTATAGCAAACTGAAGTAAAATGAAACGATATTATGAAATTAATTAATTAATTATTACCTATGTAACGATAGCAACAGCTTACTCACCTATCAATTATTTTTCAAATTATTACTTACATTGTACTAAAATACACAATACATGTAAAAATGTTAAAAATCCTTTTTTAAATGCATTAAATAAAAGGCTTTTTTATTTTATTTTTAATCTAGTCGTTTCTGGCACTCGCCGGCCGCTGCCGCGGCACAAAAAAGGATAAAGACGACAGAATTAATCGAATTCTGCGACACAATTCTGAATTTTCCGAAATAAAATTGCTAATGTCCATTGCAAAAAATATTAAATTGTGAGTTACAAATAGTTTGTATTAAATAAATGATTATTAAAATTTTAAAATAAAATTGCATTTTTTTTTCAGTTAATTTGTTCTGCTTTTAGAAATAATGCAATGTAAAAGGATTTTTTTGTTATAATAATCATTAAATTTGCCGAGCATGGCTTCTTGAAAATTAAGACAAATATGATGAACAGGTTTTGTTGTAAGTACTTACTGGTTAATATGCGACTGGGATAGTTATTTTGCTATGAAATATGGAAAATTTGCTGTGCAGTCAGTATTTATGCTATGTATGTAGTTAGTATATTTGTACAAAAATAAATGTAACTGTATTGCATTATGAGGAAAAAAGTAATGTCATATTGATGTATAATTTCGAATTATCTGCAGTTTGAGTTTTGTTAAACATTTATACACACATCAAAAGTGTCTAGGGATCAACATATATTTTTGCAATAACTTTTCTCCTGATTGATATTAATTAAAATTTTCTTTAAGGATTCATCAAATAAAGTGTTTTCGTTTGTCACAGTAACGATAAACCAAGTCACCTTTGCATTAATAAAGAAATTTGCCATTTTCCTAATAAAGGGATTTTTGACATTTGAACCACTAACACAAAAGTTCGAAAAAAAGACTGAAATAACAGTTTTCTTTAAAATTTTATTGGGTAACTTAAACAATTAATAATCCGTGTTTCTACCGCGAACACTAACAACACAAGAACATCGGTTTGGCATACTCAAAATGAGTTCATCCAAATCACGCTGTGGAATGGCCGCCCATGTTCGTTGCAACAACAAAAAAAGGTCTTCTTGCGACTGGATACCCTCCATATTCGGCAGAGCTCTTCTCTGTAGCATATCCCATGCATGCTCAATCGGGTTCAAGTCTGGCGACTGAGCAGGCCAGGGCAGGACATTGATGTTAGCTGCGGTGAGAGTCTGTCTTACAATTCTTGCGGTGTGCGGTCGTGCATTATCATGCATTAACTGAAATAAGGGACCGATTTGCACTTGTAGAGGAACGATGACGTCTGATACAATCGTCTCAGCATAAATTTGAGCGTTGAGGTTGCCTCTGATCCAAATCAACTCAGTTCTTCCGCCGATCCAAATACCCGCCCATACCATGATGGTTCCACCACTATAAGGATGGACTTCCTGGCAGGATTTTAATCGCTGTTGGCGTACAGGGGTTCTCCAGTGTCGTATACGTCTTGTATCCGGTCTCATACCAAAACGAGACTCATCAGAAAAGCACACGAAACGCCATTGTTCTTCTGCCCAATTTCTGTGTTCAAGAGCCCATTGATATCGAATCCTACGATTGTGCATTGCTATAGGTGGTACACGTAGCGGTCTTCGGGAATGAAGGTTCACTTCATGCAAGCGGTTTCTGACTGTTTGGTCGCTAATTAAGTTCCCTGAAGAGTGATGAAGCCTCACGGCTAACATCATGGCGGTTATTGTTGGAGCTCTTCGAGTTAAGATTTGAATGTATCGGTCTTGTCTCCGTGTGGTGCAGCGATACCGTCCTCCATGGCGCTCAGCCACGGTACCAGTGCTTCGGTAACGTGTCCAAAGTCGACTGATAACACTCTGACTTGTATTCAGAGCTAAAGCCACAGTACGTTGCCGGGAACCAGCTTCTATCATTCCCACGGCTCTGAGCATTTCTTCCCTGCTTAAATGACGTCGCCGCTCCATAATAACGTTGGTTTTAATCAGTAGTAGGGAAACAGTAGCACTAATAATGTCTTCAATGCGTTGTATGTTTTTATAGGGAAAATATTGACAGCTGATTTTCATCTTTTACTCGAATTTGATTCACAGTTCCTGATTCAAATTATGAAATGCACCAAAAAGGATCCATATAAATTTATAAAATCATAAATTTATTACAAAGCCACATCTCAATCTCAAGAAATCCGCATAAAAATGCTTGATCCCTAGACACTTTTGATGTGTGTATTTGTAGTGAAGTAAGTTATTTGATGTAAAAAAGAATATAAATGATGAGTATGTATTGATAGGCGATTATTTAATTGATATGTTATTTATAATATCCCTAAAAACAATAGTATCTTGTCTATGAAGGCACACGATTAATACATACAATACACATGACACAGGTAAATCAGCTACAAGTAGGTTCGACTTACGCACTAAAACACTAACTTCATGACATACTGACTGGCACTATTTGGAGCGCGGCGCGGTAGTCAGCGGAGACTGGAGATGTTAATTCACTGGAAGATAGCTCGCTACTAACTCGGCAGAGGCGGTTCTTATACCTCCGGAGCGTAGAAAAACTATTGCATAATGATTTAGAGTGAAAAATCTCTTGTGCGTCATAGCCTTACAACAATGCAAGTAGGTACTTTCGCAGCTGCAACTGCGAGTGTGAGATACAAGTGCGACATTCGGTCAAGTTGGATCTTGCTACCGACGGGTTAGCTTATCGAATGTGCTAGTGTTTTGGGGTATTGACAAGTTATAACATCATAAGATAGAACTCGTACTACTGTGCTTCGCCTTTTAAAAGAAAAAAAAAGGTTACGCCTGACAAAAAGTTACTAGCAATACTTCCCCATTTATCTTCGTTCGGTTACGGTTAACCTGGTTCTTTTTGCTAATTATTTCTCGTATTGGCCATACATGTTTATAACCTAACCAACATATTAAAAACCTAGGTTTCATTTCTGGCGAAAGCTAAAAAGTAAAACATGCCAATAGTTTGCATTGGCTTATACAACGTGGCGCCTCAATGGTGACATTAATTTAACACACATATACGTTTTCACATTTTCATTTCATGAAGCAATTATATTTCCATTAGACGTTATTATTTACCGATTTAATCTAAATTTTAGAAAATAGTATTTTAGAGCAACCTGTACTTAAAGAACTGTCGCACAGCGGTCATTTGCCGGGGTCACGGATCATAACATCGCATCAATGAAATAAAACGAATAAGCAATACTATTAGGATGAAACAAATGCAAAGAGTAGGCGAATTGAAGGAAAGACATATGTCCCTTTGGCGGCGCGCCGTAAAGGGATATTTCTTTCCTTTCGCCGCTGCTTCGCCTTTGTCGCTCGCCGCCAAAAGTCGCCGCCGCAGGTGGCTCGCGCCCCCTCGCGCCCCCTCCCGCCCGCCGCGCCCCCGCACTGCACTCGAATTCTTTTTTGCTTTTCTAGTAATCTAGTGTCAGCCGAACCCGTGTCCTTGACACACTTCGTCAAACTAGTGCGCATAATTACGTCATGAATATTGTTGATTTGTAGTGAATGTTTCCGCGAAAAAGACGCTTACCTATTGTTTTATTTATTTATTTTTGTGTAATTAGATTATGGTACTTAGATAAAGACGCTTTGCTTTGTTTTCTAATCTAGTAGGTACGTTTACATCTCTTGTGATACGGAGGACGCGAGACGGTGTTATTTGTGTTATGTGCTTATGTAAACTTGTGATCGTGATGGCAAATACACATCCGAACTACACAGCAGCTGAATATGCGGACATGATCCTAATTTATGGAGAATGTCATCAAAGTGCCGCCCTTGCGATAAGGACATATCGCGAGAGATATGGCGATTCAAAACAATGCCCTACTAATCCTCGCATTATTGTAGGACCTCTTCAGCGCATCCACGAAAACAGGCCAGTGGATCCTAGGTCTTTACGCCCAGACTGACCGCCTACACGACAAAATGTGCTACAATATTTCGAAGACTAACCCAAAACAGACAAAATAAAAGCAGTGATTAGTGATGACTGTGATGAGTGATGTGATGATAGTTATAAGACTAAGCACCTCCGCTGTAGTACCTCCGCTCTAGTACCTACCACTTGCGCCGCGCCGCGCCGCTCGGTTTCTTTGATAAATGCCGACAAAGAATCGGACCGATCACCACGAGTACGATCGCGCGAAGCGTAGATAAGTAATTTCATGAATGAATTTTTGCAAGGGTGATCCCAATTTTAGTTACTATTATATTATTAAGTTTGAAAAAATGTTTTTTTCAATTTACGAATTATTTTAACCTATACTTATATATATGGTTAATGGGCACTAGCCCTACCCGTGTGTTAAATTAATGTCGCCATTGTAGCGGCACGTTGTATGATCCTGACTCCTGAGTTGATGCACATATGAACTCGTTTTACGGCATTTGGAATTATGGCATTACTTTTGCCCCACCATAGTTCATTTAACCTTTTGACCACCACAGTCATGTATGGTGACAAACCAAAATGTGCCCAGCACGCCACGGTTCGACTACATGACAGACTTTGACGCCGAGGGAGGGCACGTTTTTGATTTTTTGACGTGTGGCGGTCAAAAGGTTAATAAGCAGATTTGTCTCTTTTTGTTTTTACCGACTTCAAAAAAAAAGGAGGTTATTATTCAATTTCAACAACACGGTGACGTCTACATGTCAACTTATGGGGTAGGCCTAGGTACTCGTATATATGAAACATAATATTCTGACTTATGTCGTGGCGACTTATGGACTGTCCTTATAATTTCGATTTATTAAGCCTGCAATACATGTTGGCCAAGCTTAGACCAACGCGAGCCTAGACAAATGGACACAAGGCAAGCGCTACTGTCTAGACGTTCGGCAAGTTTGAAGGAAGCCAATGCAAATGGCCAATGTAGACGAGTTTTGAGGAGACGCCCACATGTTGGGCGCTGTCAGTTTTTATTAGCGTCGTCATTTGTAGAAAGCGACATTTTGTACGTATGCCTACAATGGACGTCAACCGCATACTAGTGCGCGGACAAACATGTGAACACCATTGGCCGAGCGCGCGCGAGCGCCTTTGATTTGTGCAGAAAAACTGACACCGCTCCGAAGTGAGGCAAGTGATCGCGAGCGACTGCAAGTTGTGACAAGCTACGTCAAATGAGGTCTATACACGTTGGCGCTTGTCATACTCAACCAACCTAGGCAAGTGACACCGAGCGATAGCAAGACAAGGCAAATATACCGTCTACATGTTTGTATTGGCCTTCACTCGACAACGCTCGGCCAACGTGTATTGCAGGCTTTATACATGTCGGAAAAACGTCATTCGTTTGATTATTCTGAACGTCACATCAGCGCCATCTGGCGGCGCTGGACAGAGTCTAGCCTGAGTCCGTGGGGGGTCGGGGAGAGCGAGCAGCGAGGTGGAGCGGCACTTGACCATTGGACATCGTATGGACGACATGTTGTGCTCAGAAACTGTCGCGCGTTCCGTATCGTTGAGTGTGTACCAACAGTATGTGTTTCGCTAGTGTGATTATACTGTTCGTAAAATTATTGTTCGATGTAATAATTACGATCGAACACGTTTTGCTGATCTAGCTAATCAATTACGCCGCGCCAAGCGCGGCGCGGCTTCAGTGCATAGTCGGACAGCAAACCGGGTGCATTCGTACTTATTAGCAATTCATTCATAAGCATTTAGCGTAGAATAGTATAGCAACCGTTTTAGCAATAAACCTCTAAAGTGTATGAAGTGTTTAATTTAGCAACATAGGTCTATACCACTTAGGTCGCGACTCCTACATTTTGGTCCTTCGAGCCGGATTTGAACATTTCGCGGTCGGTTATATAGTTTTTCGGGACTAACGGCAGTGAAGTGAACTTGTACCGGACCAGTGACACTGTTGAACGCAGTATTGCTAGCCTAGCAGTGACTGTAGTGGTAACGACTTTAGCAGCAGTGTATTGAGCAAAGGCGCTCGATACATTTTACCTGTGAGTTAATAGCTCACAAAAGCAGCAAAAGCAGTACTTGGTGGAGTACGCCGTCAGCAGCAGTAGGTGTACTGCTCACACTAGCAACACCACCGAGCCACTGACTTGGGGAGCAACCCTCGTCGGTCTAGCAGCAACAAGGACTTCTTCAAGTAAGATCTTTCAGTTTTATACATTTTACCAGCAGCGAGATGGAGACTCTGTATTTCAATCAAACCGAGATTGCGGAGTGCTTGGGAAAACTCCTCACCAATTTTAAAAAGGATAGCGTTGAGCGTAAAACTTTGGACTATTGTAAGCGTAAGATTGAGTTACTTGAGAAGTACTGGGAAGAATTCCAAGTAAATCATGAAAAGATTCTTCCTTTTGAAAAGAGCAATCATAAATATTTTGTCAACTCGGAGTTTGAGCGTACGGAAGAAATTTACATGACAGCAAAAAATCTTATTATTCAACGTCAAAATGAGTTGATTCAAAGAGGTCAGCATTCACCGTACCCTGAAGTAGCAAAAAAAGATGCGGACGGTACTTCAACGAGTCACCCTGAACCGCAAGCAGCAGCAGTAGCTTACCCGACGTTTGAGTCCAGAGGGACCAACAGCAAGCTTGACGACATGCTTCATAAGCAGTCCGTCAACTTTAAAGCATTGATTAGAGTTGTCAGCAATATTGATGTTGACGCAATGGTCGACAAATGGGAGTTCGAAGATGCTCTTCGAACCCTGCAAAACCGCTGGACCACCATTGATAACCTGCACTGGGAGATCATTGGCGAGTCAGGGGAGGATCTAGCAATGGAGTATGAGTCACACTTCAACAGGCACGAGCGAACCTTCAATAGCATGAAGAAAGCTATCAACTCTAAAATGTGGTCAACATCGTATAGGGAAAAATCAACTCCACAGATGGAGATTCCTGTGTTTACGGGTCATTACCAGCAGTGGGTGTCGTTCAAGGATTTATTTAGCGAAGCTATCCACAAAAATACCGCATTATCAAACGCTCAAAAAATGCAATTCTTAAAAGGAAAGGTGAAAGGGGAAGCCGAGCGTTTGATTCAGCACCTACCCATCAGCGCCGACAATTATATTGTCTGTTGGGAGATTCTAAACCATCGCTTTGAAAACAAGAAGCTCATATTTACATCCCACGTCAATGGGTTCCTGAATCTTCCCACCATACAGCAGCAATCATATTCAGCGATTAAAAAATTACATGACGTCACTTTAGAGAATCTTCACGCCATCAAAAACCTGGGTGTGAACATTAGTACGTGGGACCCTCTACTCGTTCATATTTTATCGAACAAGTTGGATAGTGAATCGTATTCCGATTATATAGAGTCGTTAAAGAACACTAGAGAACTGCCAGTGCTTCAAGACTTTTTAGAGTTCTTAGAGAATAAGTTCACTAGTTTGGAATCATCTCGTCGACGACAAGATATCATACCAAAATCACAGCCATCTCATCAGCAAGCCAGTCCTTCAACATCATCTACAAGTAATCGGAAATATCATAATTATAAAGCAAATCAGCCTAATACGAAAGCCATGCACGTGTCGGGAGTCAAATGCCCTCTTTGTTTTGCTGAACATAATTTATACAATTGCGAAAAATTCCTTGAACTGTCGAATGAAATGAAACTTAAAACCCTCAAACAACATAATTGTTGTATAAATTGCATTTTTAATCATAATGGTAATAAATGCCATTCGACAAAACGATGTCGTAAGTGTTCAGAAAAACATCACACCATATTACATGAATGTTTTACACAGCAAAAACCTCATTCTACGTCCGGTCCTATGAAGCAACAACAAATTTACATTAAGAAAGAGGAAAATATAAACCAAGCCAACAATAACGTTCACGCATCTCAGCAAGATTTCACTGAAATTCTCCTAGCTACAGCATTAGTGAAGGTTACGGCAGCAGACAGCACGCAGCATGTACTAAGGGCTCTTATTGATCAGGGCTCACAAATATCATTAATTAGCGAGAAAGCAGCGCAACAGTTAGGTTTAAAACGAAAGCAATTTAATGGAGTTATTTATGGAATCGGAGAAAAAGATGCTGACTGTAAGGGCAAGCTTAACATTAAATGTCAATCTATATATAACAGCTTTGAATTTCATACAGATGTTCTGATTATGAAAAATCTTATCAAAAACCTACCCAATCGATCATTTGAAAAGCCTTCGTGGTCGCATTTGGAACATATTCAATTAGCAGATCCAGAGTTCTATATAAGCCGTCCAGTTGACTTATTACTCGGAGCAGAAGCCTACGCTCTTATTATGTTAGACGGCTTGATAAGAAGCTCTGATTCGTCTTCACCTTTAGCTCAGCAAAGCCAGCTAGGATGGTTACTATGCGGCAGCGTAAAACCACAGCTTCAATGTAATGTCATCCTAAATAATACAGCGGATATTCAACAATTTTGGCAAATTGAGGATATCCACGAGCAAAATGAAATTTCAGCAGAAGAAGAACAATGTGTCGAGTACTACCTATCAACGACAAAACGTCTTGAAGGCGGTCGTTATGAAGTAAGGTTACCGATAAAGCAGCAAATGAGGGAAAAATTAGGATCATCAAAGGAGATAGCATTAGCGCAATTTAAAAATCTAGAGAAAAAATTAAGCAAGCAAGAATATTTTGCACAGCAATATAAGCAATTTTTAAGAGAGTACGAAGAGTTGGAGCATATGAAATTAGCAACTTCCAGTAGCAATCAGATAGAATGTTACTTACCTCATCATGGTGTCGAGCGCGCAGAATCATCCACTACGAAGTTACGTGTCGTATTTAATGCGTCCGCAAAAACCTCTTCAGGACTAAGTCTTAATGACGTCCTGCATAGAGGTCCTAACTTACAACGAGACCTGCAGGCACTATTACTCAAGTGGAGACAATACCAATATGTATTCACCGCCGACATCGAAAAAATGTTTCGGCAAATTTTAGTTAACGAAGCAGATCAAAAACTACAGCAAATCTTTTGGCGACCGAAAACAAGACAGCCAATCAAAGCATACCAGCTAACTACGGTTACATATGGCACAAAATCAGCACCCTTTTTGTCGATGATGACCCTTCGGCAATTAGCGTCAGATGAGCAGCATAACTTTCCCACCGCAGCAAAAATTATACGGGAAGATTTTTATATGGATGATTTAGTATCGGGGTCACATACTGTTGACGAAGGAATAAGTAGCATAGCAGAATTAAATTTGTGTCTAAGCAGAGGAGGATTTTTATTGAGAAAGTGGTCAGCAAATGACAAGAGACTAATGGGAAGCATAAATTCATCACACCAGAATAATCAAGCAACATCGTTTATTTTCAAAACAGAAAACACAGCAAAAACGTTAGGTTTAAGATGGGACCCAATAACAGATGAGTTTTCTTTCCAATATAGTACAGCATCAGCAGATATCACAAAGCTTACAAAGAGAATGCTCCTGTCGGAAATATCAAGGTTATTTGATCCCATAGGTTGGCTAGCGCCGCTGACGACAAAATTCAAATTACTATTTCAAAAGGTTTGGCTTGATGAAATTCAGTGGAGTGACGAAGTCTCAGCTGAAGTCAAGAACGAGTGGGCAAAATTAACTGAAGACATGGAGTGTATCAGCCGATTTAAAATACCTCGATGGTTACAAAGCAAGCGCGGCGACATTGTCCAGTTGCACGGGTTTTGTGATGCATCGCTGAAAGCATACGCATGCGTCGTATATGCCAGAATAGTGACAGGAGAAAAGGTATCAGTGGTATTAGTAGCAGCAAAAACTAGATTAGTGCCAAACAGCAAGACAGTTTCGTTGCCGAGATTGGAACTATGTGCAGCGGAGTTGTTGTCGAGATTACTAGCAAAAATCGTCACTAGCATGGTCAGCATAGATCACGAAATCAATGCTTGGAGTGACTCAAAGGTCACCCTTAGCTGGATACAAAGCAATCCAGATCGATGGAAACCATTTGTAGCGAATAGAGTGAAGAAAATCACTAGCATAATACCACCTGATACTTGGCATTACGTGTCAACAAAAGAAAATCCAGCAGATTCAGCAAGCAGAGGACTATCGGTTACACAATTAATGGAGCATAACTTGTGGTGGCGAGGTCCAGCCTGGTTATGGACTACCGAATTCAGGCTGAAGCAAGGTCAGACAGTTTATACGACCGAAGAAGAGATTCGGAAACAAGCCCTCAATGTTCAGCACAGTAAACATGAAAATAGCATTATCGAAGATCTGTTAAATCGGCACAGTTCTTTCATAAAAATAAATCGAATAGTAGCGTGGTTATTACGTGCACTTGCACCGACAAGTAAACAAAGGCCGACATATCTCACGTTACAAGAGCTAAGGAAAGCAAAACTTGTTATAATTAAACATATACAGCGTAAAGAATTTGCATCGGATACCGATCATCTATTATTGCATCACCGACTCAGTTCCGATAGCAAGCTATTAAATCTCAACCCATTTTTAGATCAAAGCGGCATTCTAAGAGTCGGAGGACGTCTTAAAAATGCAAACATTAGCAGCGATATGAAATATCCCATAATCATTCCATATAGCGGACGATTGACGGAGCTTCTTATCCAGCAAGCACATGAACATACCTTCCATGGAGGAGCTCGACTATCCTTGTCTTTATTGAGACAGCAATATTGGATAATTAAGGGATATAGAGCCACCAAGAAGCAACTTCGCAACTGCGTGACCTGCAAAAAACAAGAGCCCAAAAGACTACAGCAAATAATGGGAAACCTGCCTGATTTTAGATGTAATCCAGCACCTCCATTTTATCATACTGGAATAGACTACACAGGATTTATTAGAGTAAAATCAAACAAAGGCAGAGGTATTAAAACGTCAAAAGGATACATCGCCTTGTTTATCTGCATGGTGACGAAAGCGGTTCATATAGAGTTAGTCTCTGACCTTAGCAGTTTAGCATTCATAGCAGCATTACGTCGCATGGCGGCACGACGAGGAGCTCCGAATCACATATATTCGGACAATGGGACTAACTTTGTAGGTGCCAATAAGATACTACAGGAAGAGCAGCAACAATTTGAGCGAATCTTTAGCGATACCTTTTATAGAGAAATAGCTGAACTGAGAATAGAATGGCATTGGAACTGCCCTTCTTGGCCAAGCGCTGGAGGGATCTGGGAGCGATCAATTAGAAGCCTAAAGCAACATCTGAAAAGAGTTATAGGGGACCAAGCATTGACATTCGAAGAATATAGCACCATTTTGTCTCAAATCGAAGCAAGCCTTAACTCTAGACCACTGTGTCCAATGTCTGAGGATATCGACGATATTGATTTTCTCACGCCAGCACATTTTCTAACAGGCCGTGCAGGTCTTACTGTCATAGAAACAGCACAAGATGCGAGGACAAGATGGTATTTAGTAAACAAAACGTTTCAAGATATATGGAAACGATGGAAAGCGGAATATCTAAGTCTTCTATCGGCGCGTAGCAAGTGGTTAAAAGGACATAAGAATATAGAGATAGGCGATATGGTTACTATTCATGATGACAACATACCGGCAGGGAAATGGCCTGTTGGTCGGGTGGTAGAGGTCCACCCAGGAAAAGATGGAGTTGTCAGGGTAGTGACTCTAAAAACAAAGAATGGTTACATAAAGCGTCCAATCGTAAAGCTATCAATTCTACCTATAAGGGAAAAAGAAACAAGTGAACAGGTAAAGATCCAATCAGTGAAACACGAAAGCAAAGGAATGAAAGTAGAAGCAAAGAAGCAGACTGACAGTTGTCCCAGAATCTTCAGCGTAGCACTATCATTATTATTTTTTATGAACCTTATAATATCCACTGAAGCATCCTATAGACTAACAACGTTTAACAGCACTCAAACCATGTATTTTGATCCTCTGGGACAAATGCATCTTATTCGTGATGAGTGGAAAATCGTCACTTATTACAATATGTCTCCTTACTGGCAAGGAGACAAAGCAGTAACACAATTTTCAAAATATCTTGAGCAAACATGCAGCAAAATTCAAGAACAGAGTCATTGTCGAATCATCATTCTACAAATACAACATGAGTACAACGAACTACAATATTACAATCAGCTGTTGCTTAATCAGCATTTCGGAGCGCACTTGCGAACTCGACGCGGGCTGATCAACGCTGTCGGGTCCATAGCAAACTCGTTATTCGGAGTACTCGATCAAGAATTCGCTGAAAAGTACAAGAATGACATTAACCTCGTACGTGGTAATATAAACCACCTTAATCAGCTTTATAGGAACCAGACGTCGGTCATTGAAGCGGAATATAATATATTAAAGAGAACAGAGGAGACCATTTCAAAGCAGCATAAGATGATTAATAAGCACCTGAACTATATAGACAGCGCCACCAACACATTGCAGAAGGAAATCGACGTAATATCTATTCATCAAGACTTCACACTAGCGGCATTAGCGACTATCAATATGATACAAAACTTAAAGCGAATTCAAGATGCTTTTCTTGACACAATGACTGAAATCTATCACGGTCAGATCAATTTGCATCTTTTGACACCACAACAGCTTCGTGGGGAGTTACAAATTGTGTCTGGTCAAATATCAAAAGAGCTAGCATTACCCGTAGATGACATCCAGTTTAACCTGTACAAGATCTACAAATTGTTAAAAGTCAGAGCAAGGATGACGGAGGAATATTTCATATTTGAAATTACCTTACCTTTAATCAGCAGAGACACGTTCCAGCTATACAATTTGATACCAGTTCCGGTTCAAATTAACAAAAGCATGATCAGCATTAAACCAGCGTCAGAATATGTCGCGATCAACCTAAGAAGAGATGCATATTTGTCAGCGAGCATTAGTGATCTTCAAAGCTGTGAGTATCAAGCAGAAACTTACCTTTGTCGGCTGCAGGGACCTGTCAGGAGCTTAGGTCCTGATGAAAAATTCTGTGAAAAAGAGAAGCTAGCTACTTGCAGAATGAAAAAATCTAACTGCGAAAACAAATGGATCCAGTTACATGACTTTTCTACCTATTTGTATTTCTGTTGTGACACTTACTCTTTGCGAGTCATATGTGACGACGGCCTAGAAGGGCGCCAAGTCAGCAAGGCCGGACTTATTCAACTTACTAAGCAGTGCATTGTAAAGGGTCATGATGTGACACTTTATGCTTATCAGCAATTTGAAAGTACGCTCAAACTTAAACCAAATGTTCTCGACACAAAACTAAGTCCAATAAATAATTTTGTCAGTAACCTCACGCTACCTATCCAGCATTTTAAAGATTATGAAGCTGATTACGATACCATAAAGATAAATAACTCCCTAAAGCATCTTGGTGAACAAATCAAATTAATGAAAGAATCAGCACAGCAGCCAGAGTTCCTAACGACACATGACATACACCAATACACTGTGTTGTATGGACTATTAGCAGCAGCTATCGCTGTAATCATAATATGGTTACTAAGGAGAAGGTGTCAGCGTGCCGGAGGTTCGCCCATCCAGAGACAGACCGAGAGCGTACCGACTAGTGTGAGTGTGTGTATAAACCAATCTGATCCTGAAAAAGGCTCTAGTGGCAGTGCGCGAAATCTGCCCCCATCCGAGATGGGGCCCAGTGTAAGTGATAGTGCGCGCGGATCTAATTTTTCGAAACGGTGGTCTAGCTTACGTTTAAAAAGGCGAGACATGTCGACATCACCTCTTGCCAAAAGACAACCGGTATCTTTTATTGATGACTCAACCGTTTGAGCAATTAGCTATAGTAAAATAATGGATATTGTTTTATCACCTTGTAAATCATTCATCATCCAGCATTGTACTAATCTTCTTTAGCGTATAAGCCCACACTCACGTAACCTTTAACCTTGTGTAAATTTATCTCATTTCTTCCGCTCGGGAGCATGTTCGATGTAATAATTACGATCGAACACGTTTTGCTGATCTAGCTAATCAATTACGCCGCGCCAAGCGCGGCGCGGCTTCAGTGCATAGTCGGACAGCAAACCGGGTGCATTCGTACTTATTAGCAATTCATTCATAAGCATTTAGCGTAGAATAGTATAGCAACCGTTTTAGCAATAAACCTCTAAAGTGTATGAAGTGTTTAATTTAGCAACATAGGTCTATACCACTTAGGTCGCGACTCCTACAATTATAATCTGATTTGAACTGTAAACGGTTTTAGGTAAACGGTTTTTCTATTGCGCAATAACCAACACTACCCACAGTAATTAAAATATGCCTGATGATAACGAAACACACATACCTTCTCCGTTATACATATAACTCTCCATCAAGACTGAGATTTGCAAAATATGTTATATTAATAGCTACACACTGGCTGTTTATGTAAATAGTGTAACATGGTAATCTAAATACAGTACACAATGAGCGCACAATGTTCGAGTTATAATGAGCATAAGAGGCTCACACATCTGTGATCAGATCACAAACAAATGAACGTTCTCAATAAATAATCGCTTGTTGTTCCACTGAAGTAATTAGTTGTACGAGTATGTTGTAACAAATTAGTTAGTTTCGTTCAAATTATTTAGCTAAACATTGATAGAATATCATCAAAAAAAAAAAAAACAAAAAATATTTATTTCTCCAACATAACTTAGGCTAAACAGATTAGTGATTAGAGCCTCCCTTTAAGCAAGTAATGCCTGTATAGGGAGACTCCGCTCTTCCATACCGAATACTTCTTGGATAACAAATAAAAGTAAAAAAAAAAATATAAAAAATACACTATTTGTGTGAGTGTGTGAGCATATGTGTGTGAGTATGTGTCTGAGTGAGTAAGTATAAGTGAGAGTATGTGGGAGTGTGTGAGTATAAGTGTAAGTGTGAGAGCATTTGTGTGAGTGTGTGTATTTGTGAGTGCGAGTGAGCCTATTTGAGTGTGAGTGTAATATAAGTACCAACATAAGATTCGAGGTATAAAGGACGTGTCACCACACTTCAGCCATCCCTACAAAACTTAAGCTGTTGCATTCCATTGCATACAACAGTTCAAGTAGACAGTAGCCATGCGCCATGATCACCAACTCATGTTACATGTGATAACAATGCTTCCGTTTCATCGTAGTTTAAAAGTTTTATCCAATTAATTAAAGATTTTTTGCAGTCATAGTATTTTTTGTATATATGTTTATTTCCTTATTTATCCTATTATATAACTGGGCTGACCGTTTTTGTAGTTCTATTCTAGCAAAGCGAGTTCGTGATTGGGGAATTTGCATAATATTGTCCTTTCGTCTTTTTGTTAATTTGGAGGAGTCTAACGGTAAAGTTTTGTGCGTTTTCAAGATGGGCTGCATAATATATAATTTGCTCACAGAGAGCAGGTCACTGATCTGATATAGTTCACCTGTGGGGAATTTCAATTTCTTAAAATACATAATTTTTATTAAAGCGCGTTGTGCACGCTCAACATCTATGAATTTTGATTTACTAGCCCCTCCCCAAACGGGGATGCAGTACGTCAAAACTGACTATACTAGAGCAGTATATATTTCATTCTGGAGATTTCTTGATGAATTGTGACGAGTATACAAAGTTTTTGGGACGACATGTCGTAAAGAATTAAATAACCAGCTTAGCTTTCTGACTCTGCTTGTAACTTGTTCAAGATGTAGGTACCAAGATAACCTTTGGTCAACAACCACTCCATATTCTATTTTTTTTCTCCATATTTTATTTTTCTTATTTTCTTATTTCGTATGAGTTACTTTACCTATTGTTGGACTTTTACAATTTAGATTATTTATATTGAAACATTGATGAATTTTTAATTTAAATTGTTCACCAGGCACGGTTGTACAGGGTACGATTGTTAATATTAAAACATATAAAGTTGGTTTTAGAGGTGTTCAATGTAAGTAAATGGTTTTTTAGCCATTTGGCAATTACAGTCATACCCATCTCAGCAGAGACTTTGACCTCTTTCCAGGACTTCCCAGAAAAAACAACAGGTGTATCATCGGCATAAGCGAAAATTTTGGCATTTTTGATGCTCAAATTACAGAGGTCATTAATATAGGTCAAAAATAATGTAGGACCTAGTACGCTTCCTTGGGGCACGCCGTATGATACATGTGCGTCTTCGCTAATACAGTCACCAACTTTTACTCTTTGTTTTCTATCAGAAATATAGTTACAAAGGAGGTACCTCTTATTCAAAATTATTTTTCTAATTTGTTCACCAGGATCGGAACAGAGACGGTGTCAAAAGCTTTTTTCAGACCTAAGAATACTGTAATACATTTATTTCCATTGTCAAGACATCATCATAATGTATTATGCAGTAGCATTAGTAGATGCAGCAGGTACTGTACCTCTACGTCGAATGTGGTCTATAGGAAATACTGACATTAGCAAATTGCGTATCAACTTAAATCAGTCATCCTAACCAGGAGTGTCATTCTTTAATAGTCACTACCTGCGCCCCGCAGTTACACGTTATGATCCCGTGGGAATATCGGGATAAAGTATAATTTGTCCTAATCCAGATCATGAACTAACCGCATGTGCCAAATTTTCGTTTTAGCGTGAAAGCGTGACAAATCCCTTTATAATATCAGTTTAGATAACTCGGAAATAGCTATAACTTGATTATACGTACCTAGTGGGTCAAACTGCTAAAATATACAATACCTGACTGTACACGTTATTGTTGTCTGCAGTCCGGACACGCACGCTTCTCCTGCGCAACGAGTCCGTGGTGACAGCGCACTGGAGCGCCGTCGTGCGTCGCTGGCCGCGGAGACACCATAGGACACTAGATAAAGGTCAGATACTTACATAACATCACACACGCTTCTCCTGCGCAACGAGTCCGTGGTGACAGCGCACTGGAGCGCCGTCGTGCGTCGCTGGCCGCGGAGACACCACAGGACACTAGATAAAGGTCAGATACTTACATAACATCACACTCGCTTCTTCTGCGCAAAGAGTTTGTGGTGATAGCGCACTACAGTGCCGTCGTGGGTCGCTCCTCGCGGATAAGTCAGATACGTCTACATTCCGTTTGGCGAAGCCTGCGTAGCGTAGACAACACAACGATGCGTGTCCTGCGTAACAGACACTACAGATAGTAGGGTGCCTAACGTAGCGTAGACAAACCCCAATGCTTGGCCTGCGTAACAGACACTACAGATAGTAGGGTGCCTACCGTAGCGTAGACAAAACCGCGATGCGTGGCCTGCGTAACAGACACTACAGATAGTAGGGTGCCTAACGTAGCGTAGACAAACCCCGATGCTTGGCCTGCGTAACAGACACTACAGATAGTAGGGTGCCTACCGTAGCGTAGACAAAACCGCGATGCGTGGCCTGCGTAACAGACACTACAGATAGTAGGGTGCCTAACGTAGCGTAGACAAACCCCGATGCTTGGCCTGCGTAACAGACACTACAGATAGTAGGGTGCCTACCGTAGCGTAGACAAAACCGCGATGCGTGGCCTGCGTAACAGACACTACAGATAGTAGGGTGCCTAACGTAGCGTAGACAAACCCCGATGCTTGGCCTGCGTAACAGACACTACAGATAGTAGGGTGCCTAACGTAGCGTAGACAAAACCGCGATGCGTGGCCTGCGTAACAGACACTACAGATAGTAGGGTGCCTAACGTAGCGTAGACAAACCCCGATGCTTGGCCTGCGTAACAGACACTACAGATAGTAGGGTGCCTAACGTAGCGTAGACAAAACCGCGATGCGTGGCCTGCGTAACAGACACTACAGATAGTAGGGTGCCTAACGTAGCGCAGACAAAACCGCGATGCGTGGCCTGCGTAACAGACACTACAGATAGTAGGGTGCCTAACGTAGCGTAGACAAAACCGCGATGCGTGGCCTGCGTAACAGACACTACAGATAGTAGGGTGCCTAACGTAGCGTAGACAAAACCGCGATGCGTGGCCTGCGTAACAGACACTACAGATAGTAGGGTGCCTAACGTAGCGTAGACAAAACCGCGATGCGTGGCCTGCGTAACAGACACTACAGATAGTAGGGTGCCTAACGTAGCGTAGACAAAACCGCGATGCGTGGCCTGCGTAACAGACACTACAGATAGTAGGGTGCCTAACGTAGCGTAGACAAAACCGCGATGCGTGGCCTGCGTAACAGACACTACAGATAGTAGGGTGCTTAACGTAGCGTAGGCCTAAAAAGATAAGTGAATTTGTTTAAAAGGAAACACTTCTGAACTTTAATAACGTAATTAATAAACCGTTTCACGTTTCAAATACAAAAGCTCCTAAAATTTAAATGTACCTATTTACAAAATTTGTCCCATTCAAAATCAGTCAACTGGTATAAATATTCATAACATTGTCTGAACGTAAAATCCTTATTATACAGAATGAAAAGCCGACAACGGGATTTCCTTATTAATACTTTTAATTCAAAAACAAATCACAATCTAGGAGACCCTGTGCTCCTACGTTTTACTTGGTACAGTACGACACATCTTATATGTAGCATCGTAAAACCGATCACTTCCGATTTACATAGCCAATAGAAAGGAGTTTTAGTTTTTTTATGGAGTTTGCATAAAGATCATATTCTCCTAAAGCAATAATAAAGATTAGTGATTTTGAAGGCGCACTCAGTTCGGATGTGATCGGTTTTACGAATTTTGCCGATGCTACATCTAAGTTGTGTCGTACTGTAGTCGGAGATCATGCGGGCGGGGCAGGGGGGGGGGGACTGTAGGCGTGGCCTTTAAGGTCAATTATGCAAATAACTTGACAATTTGTGAGTGGTCCCCTGTGCAAGTCAGATTCCTGGGAATTATTGCAGCCATTAAACTGTATTAACGAACTTAATAACTCTGTGTGTTGTCAGTTGGGTGGTCAGTTTGTTGCACAGTTTGTCCGAACACGGCAAAGCGCGAGATGCGGGGTAGACGACCACAGAACAGATCTGAAGGCCAATTCTACTAATTTAAAACGTTCAAAATCTAGTCTCAGTCTCATCTCGGCGACAAACAGATGTCAAAAACTTGTCAAAATGTTGGGAAATTAAAGGTAATTTTGACAGATTGAGACAGATCAGACTGTGAACGCTCTTAAAATTAGTAGAATTGCCTCTCTGTTCTGTGTAGACGACTTATCAATATTTAAAATGAGCCCTGTTGAACTGAAGATTACATTAAATGCAAACGAGCACGCTTGTTATTATACAACGGGATGAAATTGAATGACCACCAAAAAAAACAATTGTTACCCTAAACAGCCTCATCCAAAAAAAATATAATATGTACAAATAAATGAAACCTGTACTAAAATCTTTTGGGCTATTTAAGTCATGCCTGCACTACAAAAACTTTTCATAACCCAAAAAGGCCACACGTGCACCAAATTTTAACTACCAAAGTTTTGTGGCATTACTACCCAAATATATCACTACGTTTGCCATAAAATGTATGCAAATAACCAAATATATTGATGGTAAATTAGTTGAGTCTCGCGGCTTCATTCCTAGCCCTCCCACCCGTCGTTATTTGAAGACTGATTCTTCATTAATATGTTTAAATAATTATGACTATACAAAATTTGTATAGTCATAATTATTTAAACAGTAATTTAATTACTGTTTTAATGTTGGTTGTTTGAAGACTCATTTATCACTAAGATTAAGTTTTTTGAAGACCCACTCTTCATTAAAATTTTAAAATTACACTAAGGACTGCCTTATTAAGTTTTAAGTTTATTTGTATGTAGAAATAAAACATGTGGTTTATAAACTTTTTTTTTTATGTGGCCGTTATTTTATTGAAAGCTCTAAGAAGCTCAGCCTTTAGTAAACATTTTACGGTAGAATCGGTCAACCTTTAGAACTTCATTTATATTTTTTGGGTAAACAATGACTTTTGTATATTAATTTACTTTATTAGGATAAAATTGTGTAACATATTTGGATGAAATTTTTAAATAAAATTCGAGTACATATTTGGTGCATGCGTGACCTTTTTGGGTAGCTCAGCGATTATCCTGAAGATACTTGCCTTTTTTAGGATATCAGACTTAACGTTTATTGGTGATAATTTCATATTAAAATGGGGATTAAATTCTGGTAAGTACTTACGATTTTTTGGGCGTTATATTTCTTTATATCTGGTGATTGCTTAAACCTAAGCCTTATACAACTCATTGTAAAGTCTTATTTTATTATGTACAAAAATAGAATTACTAGTTACAATTTTATTTCAGACTAGCTTCTGCCGCGACTTTGTTCGCATGGAAGTCGTAAGACACCATAATAATTATACTTACTACAATAACAGCCACATTTTTCTTAATCTTCCCTATAGGTACTACATTTGTAGGCAGCCAAAATATTCCGCAGCCTTCACTTGCAATTATTCATTGCTTGCAAAGTTTTTCGTTTATTGTGAATTAATGAACGCCTGCGTTCCGGCGGCATGTACATAAACAATGTGTAACGTTAAATGCGCAAAACCTCTTAAGAGGTCATTTACTCATCATTATGAACAACTTTTACTATAGGACCAAACTTGAAACTGCAAAAAATTCGCTGTTTAGTACATTTTTGCGAGTTAAGCGAGCGTAAATGTAGGGAACGACTGATTTTTTTTTCGCGTTTTCAGCTCATTATAAAAACAACTTTTACTATGGGACCCATCCCATAGTAAAAGTTGTTCATAATAATGAGTACAATGACCCCTTAAGAGGTTTTGCGCATTTAATGTTACACCTTGTATAGTACCTAATGGCACATCACTGATACACTGACTGATGCATTCTTAGAGATTGTTCTTGACGAACGGCTATCACTAAAATAATCAGTAGATTGTAAACACACTGCATTTCTCATTAACAGTCTAACCATAGATCTAACCTAACCTTAGACAGTTATTTTTATTATAACCATAGATGAAAGAGGAGACCCATACTTTTTGTTTTTCTGTGTACGTTCTACGAACTATATAATAAATAATGTGACAAAGTTCAAGAACTAAAAATTTGCAGAAAACCAAAAATACATTCAAATTTTCATGGTGATCGTTTGAACGGTGTTGGAGTGAAATTCTCCTTAGCATTCAGTGGCGGATTTACACAATTGCCGCCAGTAGGCTATTCAGATCGACCGCCTCAAGCCTAAGCGATTTGCGGGCCCAGATGATATACCAGCGTTTCGTTTTAAGGTCTCTGCCTACTACACAGTATCATACCATGACCGTGCTATGAACGTATCAGGGGGTCTACTCCCTAAGCACGAAGTCCGTCGCTTCGGCCTTCGTTACGGGCGTTTCCTACTCCCTATGACCAACGGACGGATGATTCGCTCGGGGTCCGAGCGAAGAATGAATTTCAACGCGATTTGACAATTGTCCCTACTCCCTATATGTTTTTGCCCGTCCGAACAGTTGAACTTGACATTGGTTTCGACGGATAGTTATGTCAGTTGATACGACATCAAAATAGTTCTCGTGCTGTAGACGAAAGTTAAGAATTTGAACTATGGCTGCTTTTTTAATTATTGAAGAAGCTTTACAGGAAGAGCGGAGGCAACGTCGATATAATTTTCGCCAAAACTTTAGGTTGGTGAGTATTCCCGACGTTGTTCATAGGGAACTATAGGCTCACTCGGGAATAATTCGAGGACTTATGTGCGGATTTAATTCCTCTTTTGAAGGCATACATACATAAGTACATAAATATAGACTGATAAACATATTACCCTCCTTTGCGCCGCGTAATCGGGTAAAAAGAGACAATGTTTCGGGATTTTACCATTAGAGTTTAGTGCATGCTAAGTTTTGCCAATATTGGATTCTTTTTGGAATAAAACAAGAATTAACTTTAATCGTTTATTTCATTTATTTTCATTATGCACCATCAAGAGTTGGTAGGTACATCTTAGGTTTTCCTCAGTGGATGTAGAGAGTTGCTCCTGGGAGAGTGAGTCGGTACGTGTAGGAGCATGAGTGGGTGAGGTAGCTACTGGCTCTGGATCTCTTACAGGTGGAAGCTGTACAACAAAAACTGAATATCATTGACGGATACATCAAAACATATATAATTGTGTAGTTATCTGTAATTTAATATTATTTAATAAAAAAAGTCACGGGAAAGACTCATAATTATAAATACAATACTTATTGCTTTTAGTTTTTTTACCATTGAACAGACTTACTATCATAAATTATAAATGTAATTCTTACCAATGGAAAAGCTGGCACTCTTGCTCCGGTTTCCAGCTCTCTAAAACCCTCTCCCATTATCGATAGTATCTTTAATTCCACTTGGGAGAGGGTTCGGAGGGGCCTCCACTTGCTGACCTTCTGGCAGCTCCAGCAACCTTTTTGGCAAGGCGTTTTTTGTCAGACCACACCTAAAATTTGAATATTTAGTTAATTTTATGAAGCTATATAAAAACCACTATACTCGTAAGTACTCCTACAGATAAGTATTTGGAGAAGATTCACTTTACTGATGACAAGACCTTAAAATCATATTAATATTGACGAGTAATGTATAAAACTCACCCTTTGCCACTGCTAGGCGGACTTAGTGCAACTTCCCATTGAGTTATAGGAGTTGCACAGGTTTTCCTACAGCCGTTTGGAGCGAACTCTCCCGTCGGCACCCCTCAATAACCCGCGAGCTAATTCATGGTTCTCACCCATAAAATCGAGAAGGGCCTCAATTTGCCCGTGTGTTGCTGCAGCGGTTGGGGCCATATAAACAAAATTAACTAGTAAGCATAATAAAATATTGTAAATTTTAAAACTTCCCGGTTCACAATTTGACATTTCATTTGAAAGTGTCAAAAGTAGTCTGTGGAAAATGTCCTTCAAAAAGTAAATAGGCAAAGGTATCAACAGGATGATGCCGGTTTCCGGACAAAAATGGCAAAAGTAATTCAATTCTATATTTAAAGACATAATAAAAAGGATATTTTTTTAAATGTGGTAATTTTCTAACGACAAAAGTATTAATTTTTGTTAATACGCTAGAAAACTACAAAATAAGTAAACCGGTAATCGACCGGTAAAATAGGGCAACTCTATCGCCATGCGTCGTTCGTTCACGAATATTGTCTATGATTCCGTTTGAAACTGATGAATCCGAAATCGTTAGGGAGTAGGGTTCATTCCGACGTATCGGACTACTATCGGACCGGCACATTACTTCGTTAACGGAGTTAGGGAGTAGACCCCCAGGCACGACAAGCAACACGATGCGCTCTGCTATGCCCACTAGAGCGTATCAATTACGTATCAAAGTCGTATGTATCGGCTTTAATGACGGGTGCGTCCGCATATCATCCGAGTGCCATATCCGAGCGGTCCCTGTTTTCGCCTTACGGGCTAGTGGGCATTGTCTCAATGCCCACTAGCCCGTTCCGTCACCGAGCAGCACCGTCGCGTGCCATGCACGGAGCGGCAACTATTGTCGGCGAGAATATTTTGCCGGTGGCGATACGCTCCGTGCATAGCACGCGACGTTGCCACACCGGTGCGCGCAGGTGGCGAAACGGTGAGCATCGTAAAGCCTCCTCTACACGTAGACAGATTCATTAGCAGATGGCCATCTGCGAATGCCTCCGCCGACGTGTAGATGGGGTAATTTGCTAGTCTGTGGTAGGTATTTGACATCGGCAGAGGCATCTGCCACCTATCCGCTTGCTGTCGGTTTTTGTGGCACGGATCAAAGGGTTTCAGCGCGAGCACCCGGCGTGTGTCCACACGTCTGCCGATGCATCAGTATTATCGTAGTCGTGAATGAGAGTGAACGCGTGCTTCTTGCAGTTTTTTTTCTCGTTTACCTATTAATCTCGTTCGCTGAAATGGCTAATATGAGCACAGACTAAACATTTCAATTCCTTGAGTTGTATCAAAGAGAAAACTGCATGTGGAATCCGAAAAATAAGTACTACAAAAATAAAAATGTTGTAAGTTTAGACCTATATAATTAATTAAAATAATTTAATTATTTAAAATAATTCAATCAATCAAAATAATACTAAATCAATAATAATAATTCAATTTCAATTAATTTAAATAATTTAAATATTTCAATTAATTGATTATGTTGAGGCTACTGTAAATTGGATACTGTAATTGCAAATTGGACATCTAACAGAGTCTAAGTAGGTAGTTTTTCTTTCGATTGGAATTAAAACAACTTAAATACCTACATAACATACTTTATATTCTTCTATAGCAAATAGCGCAATACTAGATAACCTATAAACTGACCAAACTGCAAGATTTAAAAAAAATGAAGCTGCAAGCAGCATACGTGCAGACAAACACACAAAAATTAAAAAAAAAAATTTTGTCGGCATTGGAATCGTTCCTAGACCTCGAAGCTATCATTTTGTTTACTTTTAAGACATAGTCTATATTGAGCGAGGTACTCCTGTCAGGGAATATAGAAAAACCACATTTACTATATTAACCGCTTGTGTGCCGTAATTACAGACACAATTAAAAAGCCATTGTGTCTCGCGTAGATCTACGTTCCGGCAGACTAAGGGTTAAGAATAAATTTAGTTTTTTTTTTTTTTACTAATTCAATCTTCCCTGAATTAAAAGAATGTGACAATTTATAAAGTCATCCGCTTTGGGCACGGTTCGTACGGCCGCGTGTGACCCGGCGGAACAGTTCACCACATATTAACCTCCGATCCACCTACCTAAGTGTGGTTGGAATTAACCTCCGATCCAGGTAAAATATAGTGTAATAAATATTATAGTACAATACAATGTAATAAACCCGTTGTCGTGCGGGCTAATCAAAATTGTCAACAGATCTTCAACTTCTACGGTTGCATTATTGCGGACATTTGAAAATTGATAAATATAACTGACGTGTAGCAGAAACGACGCAAAATACATATAATTATGTACACGAATATCAATTTGTAACCAATTCTCATTGTTTGATCACAACCACATCGTATTCACTGCTGATCGTTAAGGTATTTCTAATGATTTCTGATTACAAATTTTATCTCTACTGTGCACGAAATAACGTTCAAAATGTCTAAACTTCGAATAAAATTTAATTGGAAAGAACGGAAATACAAATACCCCCGCTTCGTTATGTTACCTACGTGTACGTTGTCAAATGGAATTCAATAAGTAACGTGAAACACGAGTTTAGCTTTCGTTAACTTGCTAATATATATACTCATTTTATATTAAGTTAGATTTTATTGGCATTGCAACAAACATATCAATAATCTTTTCACACTTATCTTTGTAAACAGCATGAGATAATCTGCTGTCCACCTTCGTCAAGCTTATTATTTTCTTCTGCGAGTGTTCATGACGTAGGTACTCGAATGTCAGCGCCCTTACATCCGCCATTGTCAAATGTTATGAAAATATTATTATTTACGAGGTGGAAGCCTTCACGCTAGCTCCATTAGAGCGGGTGCCTAAGTCGCAGGGCCGCAATTGGCCCAGAACGACGAAAGCCGGCGCCGTGCCGGTCGCCATTCGAAACGGAACCGCTATTTTCTAAATAATGGGTAGAAAATCATGAATCATTGTTACGTAGGGCATAAGTACTGAAAGTTTCTGGATCTAGCCACATACAATAAAAGAATGAAATAAAAAAGTAATTTAAAAAAATTAAACCGACTTCAAAAAGATATTAACTCAAAATTATGAAATGACTTTATTAATATCGGAAGTCGGTGTCTTTGGGATCTGTATTTTATTATAGTTTTAGTTTTTTGCCACCGACTTCGGATATTAAAGTTATTTCATAATTTTGAGTTAATTTCTTTTTGACCACGGTTTAATTTTTTTAAATAACTTTTTTATTTCGTAATTTTTAGGTTTTGCACTAGAATTTGATCAGTTTTGAGATGTTTTCCCTTTGACACTACACCCGTAGCTCGTATCAATAAGCCAGGCCGTCACACTTACATGTATTAGTATATATCTTGAAAATTACTGAATCGATTTTGATGAAACTTGCACTGTTCCCTAAGTTGAAGTAAATGTAAGCCAATAAAAAAAATTGGCACGATCCGATTCATAGTTGCGGAGAAATGCGTGGACAAACATACATACATACGTCTATGAAATTTGGTATATTTGTTGGAAAACCCTAATAGATTGTCATATTCATGTGAATATAATGCAATTCCAATAATATTATATACAGTTTGGCTATAAAGTCGTGACATTAAATGATGGCGTTGCTAACGCGCATGTAGCAACCCTATATGTATAGTGTGATCAAAATGATTTTGATACTAGCAGTTTGTTTCTGTTTTACTTACAGTAGGTACAAAAAAAACAACAACAACTTATAAAAAGTTTTCTTCTCGCTTTGCAGCAATATGTGATTGTTCGATTAGAGCCTTTCTTTTATTATGGCATTTCTTGTAGCTATTATTGTTTTTAAAATTTTACGGAGAACTTCAAGACTACAATTAAAATCCAGTTTAGTTCTGGCGATCACCTGCAATTTTCTGAGGGTCGGTACCCGAAATATCAAAGGGTTGATTGTGCTAAATGTTGCCTTTTTAAGAGCGTTTACGTCGTACGGCATTTCATACAAACTTTCAAACCCTTATTTTTCGAAATGAATGAACCGATTTTAACGAAACTTCATAAGCATAAGCAGGATACAAAGGTCTAAAAAGTTAGTAGAGAACATTTTCGAAAAATAGTGTTACAGCCAAATTAGACCGATTTTAAATTTTCCAGGGAAACAGAGATTTCCAGTTATCTTTTTTTAAATAAGACATTTCGAAAATGTTCTGTACTAACTTTTTAGAACTTTATATCCTGCTTATGCGTATGAAGTTTCATTAAAATCGGTTCATTAATTTCTAAAAATAAGGGCTTGAAAATTTGTATGAAATGCCCTACGGCGTAAACGCTCTTAAGCATACACATAAAAACATGCAATTATAGGCAAAACATGTTACCTCTTTAGGCACTATGTAAAAGAATTGGATTTTTTGGCGCAGTACACAAATGTTAAAATCGTCCATTTCTTTCTTTGGATGGCCTTTCCTGTGTTTCCCAGGAGTTTCAAACTTTCCATCATTCTTAAAACCTTCGTTGACTATCCGCCTAACTGTACTCTCTTATTTTCCTGAAAAAAAGTTTAAAAAAAATTGTAACGGAATGGAAACAATAACTTATTGACATGAAGCAATTAATACAAATTCAAAATTGGTAGAAAACCCGAATGGACTGAGTTGTACCATCCTAATGTATCAAAAATTATGGTCATACTATAATATGACCTACTTACAATGTCAATCTAACCTAAAAATGTGCAATGTAAACAATGCCTTTTTTGGTCTCCAAATCGTAAATTCAGTAAATTTGTAACCCGTCATAGATACTGTTCGCCCATAAACATCATCCAAATCCCACAAAATTCGTCCAGCTTGGCACTCCGCGAAACATCGCTGGAAAACTTTAAAAATCACTTCCCGCGTGCCACTCCGATTTACTTTACTCATTTTTGACACCTTTCTGCGTAGTTTGGTCTTAATTTATTGCAGTTTAATGAAAACAATAAAAAATACAAAAGGAAAACCGTTCCCCAACTCAAACTCGATGACAGCATTGACAGCTGTTGTACTTATGTTAGGTGTTGCTAGACACGTGATTAATGTTAGTTCCTCAAACATTCATGTCACGACTTTATAGACAAACTGTAAACTGTGTCGAATTGATAACCTCCTTTTTTTGAAGTCGGTAAAAACAATTATGGAAATCGAAAATGGATCTCTTTGGGGACATGTTACTTTTTAGGGTTCCGTAGTTCCTACAAGGAACCCTTATAGTTTCGTCATCTCCCTCTGTCTGTCTGTCCGAGGTTTTGCTTTACATGTGAAGTGGGGATGAATATTTTTTCGTCGTCTACCCCATCGCGTGGGGTATCATTGAATAGGTCTTCTAAAAACTTTTTACAAAAAAAAAAACCACCTTCCAATTTCGGAAGTCGGTGTCTTTGGTTCCGCATTTTCGTTTATTGACACCGACATCCGAAATTAAAGTTATTTTTCAATTTGTAGTGTTTTTTTGGAAGTCGGTTGTTTTTTTTTTGTAAAAAGTTTTTATTTTTCACTTTTTAGTGGGTCTGTTTGTAATTTATCTAAGTTACAATAGCCTAATGTCAACTGCTCATCACTTGTTACAAAATATTGCTTTTCCCGATCTTGGGACGTTAACTGTTGAGGAGTTCTCCTGGTAAGAACCAGGAGAACTCCTCAACAACCACTCACCATACGCTTTGTGACGAGCATAAATTGCTTAGCAACCTTAATAAAGTAATCGAATCGCAACCCGTGAAATATTTGTCATTGAATTGAGTAGTTCCAATGGCCATCTGTGGTCTTCTTCATCAGCTCCATTTTACCAAATGATGATTTCCGAGAGCAAATGCTCAAGTTATTTTAAAAAATACCCAAATCGTTATAGCTTTGCCTATAAAATTCGAGGGTTTCCCTCGATTTCCATGGGATCCTCTCATCAGATTCCAACTTGATGATAATGGGACCACTTCGAGAGTATACCCTTTCAAACAAAAAAAAATTTTTGAAAATCGGTCCACAATTGGCGGAGTAATCGCGTAACAAACACACAAAAAAAAAAAAAAAAAAACATACCGTCGAATTTAGAACCTCCTCCTTTTTGAAGTCGGTTAAAAATGACTTGGTGATTACTAAAATAATTTTTCGATTTAATGCTCCACTTACGAAATATTAAACTTTAAAGTGCAAATTTTTGTTCCAGTAGGGCGCCCCCCCCCCCCTTTAAAACCTAAACTGCTGGCTTGAAAAATCTGGAAAAATTTATTATGATAGTGCATTTCATGAACTTTAAAGGAAAACTATAGCGGTTAAGATAACTTTATTAGTTTAGCGGTAATAGTCGTTGAACTTGGGTGTTGGATAATTTTGTACCAGATACAAAATCCTTAGCATTAATCCTTTAAAGTGACTAAGATGAAGTAGTTGCTTGTTTATAACGGGTAAAAACTTGCATTGAAAAACAAAATATGAAAAATTTTATTTATAAATTTATTTATTTTTTATATTCTGAATCGGCACTGTTCGTATGTATGTGTGTAAGTTGTCCGTCAAAAGGACATGTCCAAATGGTTTTTTATTATTTAATCATTCTAACCAGGATAAATTATGAAGTTTGGCATTTTTGTTTTTCTAAACTATCCCCTAAAAGTGAAAGAATTTTAAAGTCAAAATTTGTATCAAAGAATTTTAACGCGCGGTCCGATTACCTCTAAATTCGATATTTATACATAATACCAAAAATAAAAAATAACGTGTATCAGGGTTTTTCGAAAATCTACCTCTAAGGGGGTGAAAAGGGGTAGTTAATTATACAGGGGAGGATTTTACTGCTTGGCTGGATTAACTCAAAATTTAAACACACCCTAAACGATTTTTCAAATTCTACCCCTGTGTGAGTGAAAAGCAGTGTATATGAAAAATCTTATTCATTTGGTTAATAAACTTGAAACTTGTCACGCATACGGATCTAGGTAAATTATGAAGTTTGGCATTTTTTGTTTTTCTAAACTACTCCCTAAAGGGGGATTGGGGGTGTCAAAATTTGGATAGAAGAATTTTAACACGCGGTCCGATTAACTCGAATCGAAACTCTGTATTTATACTTAAGTAGACCTATATAAAATTCAAAGTCCTGACTGACTGACATATCACCGCACAATCTAAACCGCTGGTCCTAGAGACATGAAATTTGGAGGGTGCGTTCTTTGTGAAGAGTACCTTGGTATCCATTAAGAAAGGGTTTTTTCCAAATTCCACCCCTAAGAGGGTGAATAGGGGGAGGGTAAAATTTCACGCGGACGAAGTCGCGGGCACAAACTAGTTTCAAATGAGTTTCGTTAACTGTTTGAGGCACGCCCTTAACTTCAATATTATTCATACGCGACCATTGGTCCTTATTATTATTGTCTTCTTCTAACTTATCCCAACGGGCTTGCAGTTGTTCGACTTGGTCTTGGACTTTCTCAACCTTAACAATACGTAGCTCCATATCATTCAGTTTCCTAGAGACTTCTTTCATAACCTCACTGTACTGGTTGGACAAGGTTGTTTTGAAATCGGCAAATTAATTCCTTAATGCGACGATTTCTTCTTTCATATTCTCCAGTGTGGCAACCTTCAAAGAAAACGCTCGAATTTCGTGCAGGACAACAGACTCAGGATCCAGCACGGGGCCGCGGGGGTGGGTGATACTAACAAGACAGGTTGTAGGGCATTGCCTGCCATTCTGCATTTACTGCAACGCCATCCATATTAGCTTACGATCCCCTAGCCGTAGCTTTTGGTAGCCGTTTTCACTGATGCCCCCACAATGGAAATGCATCATGAGGTTACATGACTTGCAGTGTGCACCATCGGACAACGTGTCACTCTAGACACAGCACTTGTTTGTAACCATCTTAGATAGTATTGTAATTTCCAAATAACAAGCGGAATAATACGAAACTTTGAGAAATAGTGGAATTATTTTTAAAATCGACAGTAATTTATACCAAACACAACCATAATGCAACCAAGGTCTTCGTCTTAGCTTGTCGATAGCAATCTAAATGTACTCGGCCCAGAATTTGGCTACTTGTTTGGCGCCTTCATCACCGTCCATCAGTTCCTGTAACGTGCAGCTGACAGGACACGCAGGACACGATTATGACGACGTCATAAAAGTCATATTACGGACGAACTCTATCCAAAATCTTAGAATATTTGTTACACCGCAGTGATCAGCAACCCTATTTCTCGTAATGGTTTTTCAATTACAATATTTAAACGGAATAATATGATAATTGGCCATTCTCTTTATTTTTAATGAAATTCTTCAGTACGTAAAAACATCTGTTTATTTTGCATATACTTACTTTACGCTAAGCTTGAATTCAGAATTTTAGAATGTCATTTGTCTTAGTCATGTTTTGGAACTAGAAACACAATATTGACGTGAAAGAGTTTAAATTCCAAAGTAACCAATTTTTATTTAGGACATGTTGGGCGTCACGACATCTTCGTGGAAATGAGTGTTAACCGAGTAAAAAATTATAATGGTATATCGTGGATTTTGCTTTCCAGGATCGTGCAAAGTCACTAAATTTGCAGCAGTGATACCCAAGTAAAAAATAATATTGTTATGGTGGATTTTGCACTTTATTGTGCAAAGTCAAATGTCATGAAAACCTTTCCTGCGCGAAGTGCGAGTAGGAAAAAAATCCCACCGAAAACATTTGTGAAAAAGAGGCCAAGTTTGGTACAAAAAAAGTAAAGGATTATCGGCTTCGCCGATTAAAAAATGGGGATCTATGTACAGAGTGTCGAAAGTTTATTAGGTTCCTCTTTTTATCAAGTTACAATATAAACTTTAGACTTTCTTTCAACTTAAAGTCATAAAGTCATAAAGTCATTTAATCATTTGTTAACATAGGTACAATCAATAGTTGTTATAAAAAAAAATTACAAGCGCGCTATGTTATACCAGAAGGCGTACAAATATGATGATATTAATAAATTGATAATGGATGTCCTTGATACTAAAATTGATAACATAATTACATTAATTAAACGCATAATTATATTATTAATTGAATATTTTCAATAATAAAAAGTAAGAAATATAAATGTCAAAAAAAAAAAAAAAATACAAAATTACTACGTCAATATTCAAATAATGTGTAAACATAAAGAGAGAAAAAGAAAAAAAAAAAATATACCTATAAAAATGTCACTATGTCAAAATGTAAAAAATGTCAATGTGCAATGTTAAAATGGACTAGAGCTTAATAACATACCAGGTCAAAGATTACTAACTTAGGTCAGAAACAGTAATTACATTTTGTCTGTCAAAAATTCCGAAATGCTGTAATATGCTTTATTCAACAGTAATGACTTAAGCCTTTTCTTAAATAAGTTTATGTTTAATTCTTTAATTGAACTAGGTATGTGGTTGAATATGATTGGTGCCATACAAAAAACACTTTTTCGCATCAATGCTGTATGGGACCTTTTTACGCACAAGTTATTGTTCTGTGGTCGAGTTCGTTTGTGATAAAATGATATTCTGGTAAACAGGTCTGGATTGGTCTTAACAAATACAGCCACCTCAAAAATATATAAGCAAGGAAATGTCAATAATTTGTATTTGATAAAAAATGGCTTACAGGAATCTAAACTGTGGAGTCTAAACATTAACCTAATGCACCTTTTTTGTGTTTTAAAAACTAATTCCCTGTTGGTTGAGTTACCCCAGAAAATGACACCATACCTCAATACTGAACTCACCAAACCATGATATGCTGTGACTACAGCATCGACGTTAACCACTGGGGTCAGTTTAAATAGGGCATAGGCTGATTTGCTGATTCGTTTAGTTAGCTCCTCCGTATGTGCTTTCCAGTCCAATTTTTTGTCAATCGTTAAACCTAAGAATTTGGATGTATCTACTTGTGTTATCATTTTATTGTTATAGCATACTGTCATATTGGTATTCGCACGTTGGCTAAACATCATTAATTTCGTCTTATCAATATTTATTTTAAGATTATTATTAAGATTATTATTAACTTAGCACCCATTTAGATCTCAATTCTTTTATCGGCGAAGCCGACAATCCCAAACATTGTGATCCGTCACAACCTTTATTCATCCCCGCCATAAAAAGAAAGCTAGTTATGAGAGAGAACACTATCCGTATGAAATATTTCATGTGCACACCGTTTCGTACTTTTGTCTACAATAAACCCATTGATTACCTGTTTTAGCTTTCTGATTTATTTCTTTTTTATTCCAATAAGAATATAAATACCAATAACCTACCCGTATGTTAAAATTCGAAATTGATCGTCTAAGGTCCACCTTACACGTAGTTTTGAGTAGACGAATTTGGATTCTGAGATAATCGCAATAAGATCTAAAATCTCGAGCAGGAACTTTCAAATGAACGTGAAATTGGCTATTTGGCTATGTTGTAAATTATATCCGCAAGAAAATTGACCGAAATGCAGAACAATGGCGCTAGTTGTACTATACCAATCAAAAATATGTCAAATTAAATAAATGTCACTTTGAGTTTTCAAATATCAACATCGAATTATTTTAATATTTTTATTTTATAGTTTTGACTCGGTATTTATTCAGTTTGTCAATATTTAACATTTGTAATAATCGTTTTGGAAGTGGTTTTAGTTATTTTTCCATGTTTTATATTTCACAGTTTCTTTCCTACAAAGTGATAAAATACGAAAATATTATTTACGTAATTAAATTATATCCAGCGCTGCCGAAAACTTGAGCGCAGTCCTCTCGTCTCAACAGAGCGACGGCGACTGATTTGTGAAACAAACGTATGTCTCAACCTCGTGTCACGCGAGACGGAAGACAGCGTATCTCGCTGATTAAAAATGTAGTAAGCGCCAAATGCTTTTTATTCGATTATCTTTTAAAATAGACAATATTTTAAAAAATCGCTTGGGTCATCCCTAGGTTAGAATGAATGTTATTATTTGTCTAATTTGTGGTCCGTAATATGCACCAAAATAGAATGCAAACCAAAATAGTTGAAAATTAGAGGTAACTTTGTGATAGTTTTCTATCGAGAAAATTTTATCGTACTATGTTTTCGTCTGGGTCGTCCCTTACATTTATAATGAAGTTTCCTGCCATATACTTTTTTTGCAATTTGAACATGGTTTACTACTGTTTAAATCTAATCTAAGATTGAAGATTTGCCTTTGGGCCTGCCCTTAAGCTTGGGTAATTTCGTGATTTTTCACTTGTTATCATATTTTATTTTTTCATGTATAATAATTATAATTCATTACAACGATAACTCATCTGATACTCACACACACACAAACATATTCTGTACTGCAAATATAACAATAACCCAGCATTCTTATTAGAACTCCAATCACCTTACCATATGCAGTAACTGTCTCAACACACTCGAATGTAACGGCTATAGAGCTTATTTTGTGAAGACGTCTTTTCAACCTATAGACAAAACAAATGGATGACACCCTGCAAACTCTTGATGAGATTGACAATATAGAAGTTGCGCGCACATTCCAATGTGCCTGCACGGACCTACACAATTATATGAATACCGGTAAAAACGATTTGACCATTATTTCTCAGAATATAAGGAGCATTTTCTGCAACTTTGATGACTTCTCTCTTTTATTATCAACGTTTAAATTTCAAACTGACATCATCATTTTAACCGAATGTAGGTTACACCCAAATAAACCTATCCCGCAACTGAATAACTACCTTTCTTTTTCTACTACTCGACAATTAAATCAAAATGACGGCGAGGTTGTTTATGTAAAAGAATCATTAAAACCCAAAGTTAAAGAAATAAGCCTGGCTCAGGCATCGTGTCTTCAGCTGGAAATACTTAATAATATTCTTCTATGCATATACCGATCCCCATCTAACACAAACACAGACTGTTTTATAGATTCTCTCAGTACACACCTCAATACCTTAAACTCTCAACAAAGTATCATTATATCGGGGGATATTAACATCAATCTCAATACCAAAGACGATGAGCCGCCTCATGAATATAGAAATAGGGTAAACTATCTAAATATGTTATCACTCAAACTCAAACTCAAAACTCAAAGCATTTATTTCAATTAAACCTTGTACAGGCACTTTTGAATTGTCAAAATTAAATAGTCTGTCAGTTAGTCAGAAAGTTGAAGCTAGTTGCCCATTCCAAAACGTAGATCTCTATGGAGAAGAACGGGCAAGAAACTCCATGGACACTCTTTTAAGTCAAGTTATTACAAAATCTTGGGTACATTATTCTTGTTGCTTCTATATGTGAGAACAATGTAAAAAAAAAAAGACAAATGAAGAAACAATTCAAAATATAAGATTAAAAATAAGCCTTGGCAGTTAAGAGATGACCAGTCTCAACCGACGGCACCCGTTCACGAACATGACGCGTGGATCAGCACCATCCAGCTCAACCATTTTGTAGGGAACCGAATAATCCAACACACGCGCCACCATCGGTGAGACATTTAAGTGAGCATGACACGTTCTCAACTGCCATGCTCTTTCAAGTCAACAACAAAAAAAAATCATAATAAACGGAATCATGGTTCTTACATTTACAAAATTTAAAAAAAAATGCTTCTAAATTATACAAAACTATAGTTTGCAATTTATTTAAGATGTTAATATAATTTACTACCAAACAGGAAGAGGTATCAAATATTGCAGTATTCAACAATTAAAACTGGATTGAACAAAATAAAAAAGTTATGTTCGTAATGTCAGAAAAATTTAAAAAGAAAAAGGGAAGCACCTCTTCCAAATATTGAAATTTTAACTAGTGAGCCCAAGTGCCTGTGGAGCAGGACCAGCATTAAGCCAAGCATTTTTATCTACGATATAATCATCCAACTTGTAATATGCTTGTCTACATAGTCTGCGTTTAATGCATGTTTTAAATTTCTTCTCATTTAATTGAAGAATATCGAATGGTATTTTATTATAACATTTTACACAGTAACCCATAAAAGAAGTTTTTACTTTAGACAATCTAAGACGCGGTTGATCTAATTTGTCCCTATTTCTAGTGTTAAAATTATGCCTGTCACTTATCTTACTAAAAAGATGTAGATTTTTTCGAACGTACATAATGTTTTCATATATATATTGACAAGGAACCGTCATGATGTTAATTTCTTTAAACAGTTCTCGTAAAGAATCGCGTCTGCTGAGCTTTTAGATGGCTCTAACAGCCCTCTTTTGCAGAATGAAGATAGAATCAATATCTGCAGCCCGTCCCCATAACAAAATACTGTAAGACATGATGCTATGAAAGTAACTAAAATAGACCAGTCTCGCGGTATCCACGTCTGTTAATTGGCGAATTTTCCAAACAGCGTAAGCGGCCGAACTGAGCCGCCCTGCAAGTGATGTTAAGTGCGGACCCCACTGTAGCTTTGAGTCAAGCGCGATCCCCAGAAAAACCGTATTTTCGACGAATTCAAGTGTCTCCCTATTCAATACAACATGACATTCATTACTTCTAACATTCGGTAAAGCGAATCTAATGCATAATGTTTTTTTCTCATTTAATACCAAATTATTCACAGTAAACCAATTATGGACCACATGCATAGCGTTATTTACGTCGTCAAGCTCCTGTGCACGTCTGCTTACTTTAAAAATCAGTGATGTGTCATCAGCAAATAACACCATTTGTGGTTGGTTTTTCAGTAAATGAGGTAAATCAGTCTGCGATCGCAAGCGCGAGCGAGCGAACGTATCGAGGATGACGCATCCTAACGCGATGACATCTAGTAAAGTGAAGTGCAGTAATTGTAACATAGTTTTTTGTGAAGTCTTGGCGTTTATTCAGAATAAAATAGACGTTATGGACGAAGAGAGCATTGTGCGGATATGTTCAACTTCGTTCACCGCGGAGGACATAATTGATGCTAAGGGTTTGCTGTATGAATCAGTAACTTCTAAGAAACGTAGAGTAACACGGAAGGGGGATGGAAGATCGCAACGAGATCTCTACGATGTAATAGCTGTTTTTAAGGAGACAGATCCCGAGGAAACTCCAATATTCGTGGCCAGAGAATTGCAGAAACTACCACCTGTTACATTCGATCACATAGATGCTACAAGATTATTAAAAGATATGCTTGTGATACAGAAGGACCTAAGATTATTAAAGGACACGTATGTATCAGCAGATCAACTGCATGAGGTAAAACAAGACCTAATAAATTTGAAACAAGCATCTCTGGTCAATAATTATGAGTGCATAAATATAAATAAAAATCGTGGCGGTGGCGGTATGTCTAACAGCTGCTATATGGACAGCGGACCGTTGGGCCTACCGCACATTGAAGAAAATAGCATGACTCATGACACAGCTGAGATTACAGCACAGGACAAAACTTGTGTGGGGGCAGCTGTCCCGCTCACACAAGTGCAATGCGCTAATGA
This sequence comes from Mesoligia furuncula, assembly GCA_916614155.1. Lineage (NCBI taxonomy): Eukaryota > Metazoa > Arthropoda > Insecta > Lepidoptera > Noctuidae > Mesoligia > Mesoligia furuncula. The sequence continues at coordinate 29,903,664 of OU744801.1, forward strand.
GGCGCAGCATGTGAAGGCCAGTTACGACACCGTGGTTTCGAACAAGGGAAGCACGCCTGCACCTGAGCTGCGAGCGGGCCTCACTGCGGACATGGGCGCGTGTATGAATCATCAGTTGGCATCTACGCCGGTAAACCATAAAACATTAGCGTGTATTGTCGCTGAAGATGGACAATGGAAGGATAAGAAGCAGTCGGAGGAATGGACTTTGATACAGCGAAAAAGGTTGAGAAATCACCATACTATTGAAGGCAAAGCCCTTAATAATCCTAGCGAAAAGTTTAAGGCCGCGGATATTAGAATACCTTTGTTTTTAAACTATGTAGATAAAAGTACCTCGGAAAAGGAAATTCTTGCTTACATATTTAATAAAACGAAGGTTAATGTATCTTTGCAAAGAATCAACGCGAAGATACAGCGACAATATAATGCGTACAAACTTTGTGTTCCAAGGCCAAAGCTTACACTTTTCTTAGAAAGTAGTTTATGGCCGGAGGGTGTCTCTGTTAGAAGGTTCGTGGAAAATAAAAATAGTGATGGTAGACAAATCACAAAATAAAGTAAATAATACGACTTTTGTCAGTTTCAATTGTCGGTCAATAACAAGATCAATTGACTCTGTAAGATCGTTATGTCAAACAGCTGATATAGTGGCGTTACAAGAAACCTGGCTAATGCCCCATGACATTTCGTATCTTGGAGGGATAGACCAGGATTTCGCGTATACTGGCAAATCAGCGGTGGATACGTCGGCGGGGATGTTACGAGGCAGGCCGTACGGCGGCGTTGCTATACTATGGCGCAAAAGTGTGTACCCGTACGTGTCTGTAGTGGAGTGTGAAAATGTGAGGCTCACAGCCATTAAAGTAGTGCTTGACGAGCGCCAGTTTTTAGTGTTTTCGGTTTATATGCCGACAGATGCTACGGATAATATGGCCGACTTTACAGACTGTTTGAGTGAGATTAGTGCAGTGATAGACAGTTGTGACGTCGAAACGGTCTTCATCCTAGGGGATTTTAATGCTCACCCGAGTGCATCGTTCGGTAAGCACCTTATGAATTTTTGTGTTGAACAGTGCTGGGTGTGTGCGGATATTGACTTTTTGGGTCTACTATCGGACTCATACACATACATTAGTGACGTGTATGGTACTAGGTCATGGTTAGATCACATTGTTGTGACTGAAGCTGCAAGGCGGTCAATTTTAAAGGTTGAAATTAAATATAATATCTCGTGGTCTGACCATTTTCCTATTGAGATAATATGTGACATTGGTACTATAAAACCAAAGGTTAGACATGTCAAGTCTGCACAGAACAGTGTGGTTTGGGGTGTTAGGGATTTGTCACAAGTAAAACAATACAATGATGAATGTACACTCAAATTACGTGACGTAGATTTCTCCCCGGAGTTTAGAGAATGTGCAGATGTTTTTTGTAGCAACGTGGAACATAGAGGTATTATAGACAAGATGTATAATAGTATAGTTAATATCTTACAAAATGCAGCATCAAATTGCTGTAAAAGAAAATTAAATAGTTTAGAAAAGAAAAAGCCCTATGTTACTGGCTGGAACAAATATGTAAAAACGACTCATGGCGACGCTCGACTTTGGTTTCAGGAGTGGGTTTCTAATGGAAAACCCACAAATGGTCCTCTTTATGAAAATATGTGTAAATCGCGTGCTGCGTTTAAATCAAAGCTTAAATGGTGTCAGAACAACCAGACACAAATAAAAATGGACATTTTAGCAACACAACACACAGCTAAGAATTTCAGCCAATTTTGGAAGGAAACCGGTAAACTGAGTCCAAGGTCGGGCGTTCCAGTGAGCGTCGAGGGTAGTAGTGAGCCCGACCAGATTGCCAGCCTGTTTAGGGAGCATTTTAAGGTCTGCTCGCCTGCGGCTATAGGGGAAAAAGGAACTGAGTCACATCAGGTACGTACCGGGGACACGATCGTACGGATTACAAGTGGGGATGTCGCGCAGGCGGTGAAAGGCATGAAACGAGGTAAATCCCCTGGCCATGACTCATTAAGCATTGAACATTTGCAACATGCAGGCGGTCACTTGCCAAGGGTGCTGGCCATGCTTTTCACCTTCTGCGTAGGGCACTCATACTTACCTGATGCATTGATGAGAACTATAGTTGTTCCTATTATTAAGAACAAGACAGGGGACGCGTCTAGTTTAAGTAATTACAGGCCTATATCGCTCGCAACTGTGATTGCTAAGGTACTGGATAGTGTGATTGAGAAACATTTAGATAATAATCTTAAATTACATGACGCTCAGTTCGGATTTCGAACTGGGCTGTCTACTGAAACAGCTATATTGAGTCTCAAGCACACTGTCCGGTATTACACCAGCAGGAATACACCGGTTTACGCCTGTTTTTTAGACCTGTCAAAGGCGTTCGATCTGGTTCTGTATGACAAGCTGTGGCAGAAGTTATCGAGTGAGACTGATCTTCCTCACGAATTCACATCGCTCCTTAAATATTGGTATGGCAATCAGCATAACAATGTCAGGTGGGCGGGATCACTGTCGGATCCGTACAGGCTGGAGTGTGGCGTAAGACAGGGTGGTCTGACTTCGCCCAAGCTCTTTAACCTGTACGTGGATCGGCTGGTCCGTGAGCTCAGCAGCACTCAGGTAGGTTGCTCGATTGATGGTGTTTTTGTTAACAATATAAGCTACGCCGACGATATGGTGCTGCTGAGCCCATCGATCAGTGCCCTCAGGCGTTTAATAAAGGTATGCGAGTGCTATGCGGGGGCCCATGGGCTCAGGTATAACACGGCCAAAAGTGAGGTGATGGTGTTCAAGTCCGGTACGAAGAATTATGACAACGTACCTCAGGTCACATTGGACGGCACTGCTCTCAAAAGAGTGGCACAGTTTAAGTACCTGGGCCACTGGGTCACCGAAGACCTCGCAGATGATGTAGATATAGAAAGGGAACGCAGGGCATTGTCAGTAAGAGCTAATATGCTGGTCCGTAGGTTTGCACGCTGTACTGCACAGGTAAAAATAACTTTATTCAAGTCTTACTGTCAGTCATTCTATACGTGCAGCCTATGGGTGAAGCATACGCAGAAGACTTACAATGCCCTGCGTGTCCAATACAATAACGCGTTCAGGATGTTGATGGGGTTGCCACGCTTTTGTAGCGCATCAGGTATGTTTGCAGACGCTCAAGTGGATGGCTTTCAAGCGATACATCGCAAAAGAATTGCGTCTCTGATGCGCACTCCTGGCACGAAGTTGCCAGAAGTGCTGAAGCCGGTATGACCCGAATAACTGAATGGCTCAAAAATAACCTGCTTACACTTAATACAGCTAAAACTAATTACATATGTTTCAGTATATCACACAGAACACAACCAAATACAGATTTTAACATAAGAGTACATACGTGCGGTGATACAAATAACTGTCAATGTCCAATACTAGTCAAAGAGTCTCACAAACTAAATATCTTGGTGTTATTGTTGACCAGAGATTATCGTGGTACCCCATCTTGAACAGGGCATTAACAGAATCAGGAAAGTAAGCTGGATATTTAAAACGCTGAGGTATATCGTACCAAAAAAGTACCCACCAGCACTAATACTTTCCGAAACCTACTCAACGAAATATACGTAGCTTTAGTACAGTCTGTTCTAGTGTAGTGCATCCCCATTTGGGGGGGTGCGGCTAAGACCAAATTCATAGACCTGTAGCGGGGACAACGGGCTTTAATAAAACTAATCTACTTTAAAAACCTTAGATATCCTACACAAAGTCTTTACCATATAAGCGATTTACTCTCGGTGCGAAAACTATACATAATTAAAACTGTTCTAAAGAAACACAAAACACTTCCTTTTGACCCCAGATTAACTTTGAAAAGAAGAAAAGATATGATAGCGGAAATTCCTCAAACCAAAACCAAGTTCGCCAGTATACAATTCCAAAAACGCTCAGCTCAGCTTTACAACAGACTTAACAAAGAGATTTACGTATATAATAAGAAACAAAATGAATTTAAAAAAATTGTACCTAATTGGATAAAACCACTAACCTATGATGACACGGAGGCGCTGCTAGGATAAAATGTAACCGTACACCTGCCTAATGCCTGCACATTCATAACCGTATGCATACACTCTGATTCATTCGTGATCACGTTCACCACACCCTCGCATCTGCATTCACACACCCTCATATATATACGCATTCACACACACGCTCACTATCACCTACACACTCGCATGCCTGCGTGCGTGCTGCATGTTTAGCTTTAATTTCCTCTTCTTTTTTTTTTTTTTTTTTTGTAATATTATTCCTTTTAGTTTTGCTTAAAACAAGTACCTAAATGATACTTATTAAGTTATGGAAGAGCTGATTCTCCTAATACAGGCTTAATGGTGAATTTATGGTCTTTGGGGCCAGGGGTAGTTATCCTGTTTATATACCACCAGTTTACCTTAATGGTATGCCATTAGAGAGGGCATACAAGTTCAAATATCTTGGTCACATACCTGATCTCAGGGACGATGACAACATCGAGCGGGCGCGGAGGGCCTTGTCGTTTAAAGCGAACATGCTGGCTCGCAGGTTTTCTAGTTGTACAGTAAGCGTCAAAATTACTCTTTTCAGAGCGTACTGCACAACGTTTTACACGAGCTGCCTGTGGGCTAGGTATACTCAAAAATCCTACAGTGCCCTCCGCGTGCAAAACAACAACGCGTTCTGGGCGCTGTTGAGACTGCCCCGCTACTGCAGCGCATCAGGGATGTTCGCGGACGCACATGTGAACTGTTCCTTTGCCACAATGCGTAAGCACTGTGCGTCCCTGGTGCGTGGGGTGTGGGGCAGCAACAACAGTATCATGTCGCTAATGTTGAGCAGGCTGGACTGTCCGTACGTGAATTGCTGCTGCGCTATTTCCCATGGAATGGTGCAGCCGCGGTGAAGCGTCGGACAGTACTGCCGCTTTATGTATTATATAGAAATGTGTGTTTTGTTTTTGTTTAGAATGTAAAAGCACTTGATTTGCTAAGATCATACCTGAAAGATAGAAAGGTTAAAGTTCAAGTAAACGGCGTAAACTCATTAGGGTCTGAAATGACAATGGGTGTTCCTCAAGGTTCGATATTGGGTCCATTCCTCTTTTTAGTTTACATTAATGATTTACCCCAATTACTTCAAAATCAACCGAAGATGGTGTTATTTGCAGATGATACATCATTGATCTTTAAGATAGACAGACGGGCACAAAATCTTGACGATGTGAATAACTCTATTCTTCAGGTCTAAGATTGGTTCACGGTAAATAATTTGGTACTGAATGAAAAGAAAACCAAATGCATTAGATTTAAATTACCTAATGTTAGAAGTAGCGAATGTGACATCATACTTAATGGAGAAAAACTGGAATTTGTTGATCGAACGGTTTTTCTGGGAATCACGCTAGACTAGAAATTACATTGGGGACCTCACATAACATCTCTTGCGGGGCGGCTTAGCTCGGCCGCTTATGCTGTTAGAAAGATTAGACAATTAACTGATGTAGAAGCCGCATGTTTAGTCTATTTTAGCTACTTTCACAGCTTAATGTCGTACGGCATTTTACTATGGGGTCGACCTGCTGACATTGAATCCATCTTTATTTTGCAAAAGAGAGCTGTCAGAGCCATTTATAATCTACGTCGCCGCGAATCTCTCAGGGAACTTTTTAAAAAGATTAATATTATGACGGTACCTTGCCAATTTATTTATGAAAATATTATGTATGTTAGAAAAAATCTGCATCTTTTTAATAAAATAAGCGATAGACATAATTTTAATACTAGAAATAAAGATAAAATACATCAACCATTTTTTAGATTAGCCAAAGTAAATACATCTTTTATGGGGTACTGTGTTAAATGTTACAATAAAATACCTTGTGATATATTGCAATTAAATGAAAGAAAATTTAAAACTCACATTAAACATACACTTTGTAAACAAGCATACTATAAATTAGAAGATTATATCCAAGATAAGAACGCTTGGAAACATGCTGGTCCTGCTCCATAGGACAATCTAGAGTCTAGACAAAATCAAACTGGTTGCTAATTTAATTGTAAAATTGATTCTTTCTTCTTTTTTTTGACGTTGATTTATATTCTGTAATTACTTAAACTCACACCCTGACTTATTACTTGTAATTTTTTATTTTAATGAAAATCGTTTATTTTTATCATGTTTGTAAATATGTGAGCACCATGTATCTATTAGATAATTAATTTATGTCATGTTTTCATTTTTAATTCTTTTACCTATTTTGGTATAGTAATTTTATTTTATTTTAGGTGCATCGTCTTCATATATTATTATATAATTAATGTATACAAAATATTGTAAAACATTTTAAAAGAGTAACGGTGGAGTTTCTTGCCCATTCTTCTCCATACGAAAACTACCTTTTGGAATGGGCGACTAGAATCAATTCTATTTTTTCGTAATTTTTGACGTCACAAAAAGGAGGAGGTACTATGTTCGGATGTTTGTATGTTTTTTTTTTTTTTTTTTTTTTTTTTTGTATGTTTGTTCATCGATTACTCCGCCAATTGTCGACGGATTTTCAAAATTCTTTTTTTATTCGAAAGTAGATCGTTCTGAGGTGGTCCCATTGTCACCAAGTTAGGATCTGATTATGGGATCTTAGAGAAATCGAGAGCAACCCTCAAATTTTATAGGCTCACTTATTGTTTTTCGCATATTTTATGTAGCATCTTGTATATTTGCGTACGGTTGTCACCATCTCAGGTAGCTGGGCTGATGATGGAAGGTTCAACTCCTTAACAGTAAGAAGTTACTCGAACAGGCAAGGACTGTTTTAGTAAATTGTTTTGTTGTTTGATAGGGCATTTGCCACATTTGGTCTCATGATCATCAAGTTATGACCTGATGGTGCAGTCAGGATAGTCTGCAGAGTACCTAACTCCTCGACAACTAACAGCAGATATATCGTGTTTAGGCTCATTGAAAAGGGCTCGATGTGTGGATAAACGTACTGTTAATGAGGAACACCGAAGTACATAGAGACCTGATGCTGAAGCCAGTCGAGCATCAGAAAAAGTACAAACCTTGAAATTACAGCACCGTAGTCGTGTTTGGGCTCATTTTAAACAGGACTAAATTTTAAGTTCAATGCAATGTTGACATTAGTCTGGCCTGATGCTGCAGCCAGGATTATCAGCATCTAGTCTAAAAACTAATAAATACTTCTTAAAGTGAAATACTTTTGCGAGTTTTTCTTCTGTATAATTATCCTAACAAAGGTTGCCTGTAGTGGCTAGATGAGAGAAGCGGAGGATCGCGAACGATGGCGCAAACTTCGGGAGGTCTACGTCCAGCAGTGAACTGCAATTGGCTGATGATGATTTATAAAAGCCTCAATCGTTGCATTTCACGCAATGCCTTTTCGTCATGTGGTCAATTTAGCAATTTGGTAGGTTTCAAGTCGCATAATACAATGTCATACAGCGTCTTTACACGACTAAGCGTAACATAAACTTGGCCCTTAGCAAAATTTTTCTTGCCTAAGTCTATTATTAAAGTAACTTGAGCATTTGCTCTCGGAAATTATATTTTGTATATACGACTTGAAACCTACCAATTTAGCAATTTGGTAGGTTTCAAGTCGCATAATACAATGTCATACAGCGTCTTTACACGACTAAGCGTAACATAAACTTGGCCCTTAGCAAAATTTTTCTTGCCTAAGTCTATTATTTTATTAAAGTAACTTGAGCATTTGCTCTCGGAAATTATGATTTGGTAAAGTGGAGCTGATGATGAAGACCACAAATGGCACTACTCAATGACAAATATTTCACGGGTTGCGATTCGATTACTTTAATATGGCTGCTAAGCAATTTATGCTCATTACAATGCGTATGGTGAAGTGGAGCTGATGGTGACTTCTCAATCAGCTCCAGTTCTCCTGGTTCTTACTAGGAGAACTCCTCAACAATTAACGTCCATGCATCGGGAAAAGCAATATTTTGTAAAAGCAGTTGACATTAGGCTATTATAACTTAGATAAATTACAAACTGACCCGCTAAAAAGTGAAAAATAAAAACTTTTTTACAAAAAAAAAACAACCGACTTCCAAAAACACTATAAATAAAGAGAAAAATAACTTTAATTTCGGAAGTCGGTGGCAAAAACTAAAATACAAATCCAAAGACACCGACTTCCGAAATTAAAGTTATTTTTCTCTTTATTTATAGTGTTTTTGGAAGTCGGTTGTTTTTTTTTTGTAAAAAAGTTTTTTAAGTGCCTACTTGACGGGGGTCGTGCGGTCCATGGCCCTATACGGGGCCCCGGTGTGGGCGCGTTCACTGCGGCGGCGAGCCGCCCACTACTTGAACGCGCCCCAGAAGGTGGTAGCCATAAGGATTATCCGGGGCTACCGCACGATCTCTGGCGAGGCGGCAAGCCTTCTTGCCGGACTGCCGCCATGGGATCTGGAGGCGATAGTCCTCGCGCGCCTGTATGAGTGGCGCGCGGAGGCACTACACCGGGGGGAGGATCCGCTTCCGCGGCAAATCGCTGCGGAGCGGACGGATCTCCGGCGCGATCTCATGGCGGCATGGAAAGAGCGACTGTCGCAACCCAGCGCAGGGCACGCCGCGATAGCGGCGATAAGACCCCTCTTTGAGGAGTGGCTAGAGAGGCGCCACGGCGCCCTCACCTACCGCCTGACGCAGGTCCTCACCGGACACGGAAGTTTCGGGAGATTCCTGCACATTATCAGGCGGGAGGAAACGCCCGGGTGTCACCATTGCCAGGATCGCCCAGAGGACACGGTGGAGCACACGGTGGAGGTCTGCCCCGCTTGGGCGGAGCACCGCCGTGTCCTCGTAGAGGCGATCGGCAGCGACGGCGACCTCTCGCGTCCGGCTCTGGTGCAAGCCATGGTCCGGGGCGAGAGGGAGTGGGAGGCAGTCACCTCCTTCTGCGAAGCAGTCATGCTAGCGAAGGAGGTGGCGGGACGGATCAGGGAGAGAGCCTCCCGTCCCAGCCGCCGCGGGAGACGCTCCGGGCGTCGGGAGCCGCGTGACGACTCCCGGCCACCGTAGGCGCGGGCCTGCGGGCGGAGAGTAATGGGTAGCTCACCGTCCGATCAGGACCAGGCCCGTGCCGGACGGCGCGTACGTGTACCACACGCGCCTCAAAGAGATGTCAGCATCGAGGAGGGGCCCCTTAGGGCCGAAGCCTGCCGGGTCAGCGGGATTGTCCGAAAGGGTTACCGCTGGCCCGGAACATAAAGGGCTAAGGAAGGAACACGGGTGGGTTTTAGTCAGTAAGAGTCTGACACTCCCTTCCGCTCCACCCAGAGCGGGAGGAGTCATTTGATGATTTCCCATCGACAAAAAAAAAAAAAAAAAAAAGTGCCTACTTGAAATAAATGTTTTGACTTTGAAAAAAGTTAATAATTACTAACATAGGATAAGTATTTACTAACAAATGAGTCATGATGCTTGAAAAACAAATAAATAGAATTGAATTGAATTGAATTGAATAAAAATTGAGTGGCGTCACACACCCCACGCGATCGCTTACGTAAGTCCTTAGAGGCGAACAATTACAATTCCAATTACATTTTCCACACATTGAAATCACAAATATTCTTTGACAATAAGTTGTATGAAATAAATAAAATATTTTTATATTCAGATATCAAGGATCGATAGGTAGGTACATTATAAATAACAATATTACATAAGTGACAATAAAAATGAAAATGAAAATTAAAAATAAGAATCAAAATTAAAATCGACAACAAAATTAAAATGTAAATGGAAAATGCAAATTAAAATTATAATTAAATGACCGATTTAATAAGGGACCCACACAGCGGAGATGATACCCTGTCAGCCACAGTCTTCAAGATTACGTTGCGGGTGCCACGCATTCTGCAGATCAAGGATACCGTCCTTTCGCGAATGATGGCATGAAAGCCATCAGTGCGAAACAACGCGAACATTCCCGATGCACTACAGAAACGTGGCAGCCCCAACATCATCCTGAAGATATTATTATACTGGACGCGAAGGGCATCTAGCAATCTTTTGGCATGACAGACCCACATACTTCCAGTGTAAAAGCTCCGACAATATGCCTTAAAAAGCGTAACTTTGACTTGGTCAGAATAACGGGAGAATCTGCGGGCCAGCATATTACCTCTGACCGCCAGAGCCCTCGCTCCCTCTCAATGTCTACATCGTCCTGAAGGCCGTCGGTAAGGAAATGTCCCAGATATTTAAACTTCACGACACGATTCATGCTCAAGCCATTTAGGGTAATATTGTGAGAATGATCAGGACATATGCTATGGAAATACAGGAAATCACCTACAAGCGAGAACAAAAGTAAATTTCAAAACTATGCACAGAAACTTAAAAAAATTGTAAAACTGACTCAAAGAGCCCAAAATAATTATTTGATTAATAGCTCAATAAACAAATCGAAATCATCATGGCAAATAATAAATAATAATAATAATTTAATTAAAGAACCAATTTTGCAAATTAAGGACGGAAACAAACTAATAAAAGACCCTAGACAGATTGCAGATTTATTTAATAACTTTTTTGTTGACCAAATACATGACGTATTAAGTAATTGTACGGGAAATACAGCTGCAATTACCAAAACCCGTAATCCTTTGTTTATGCAACCGGTAGTCCCCCAATATATTACACGTGTGATACAAAACTTAAAAAATAAAAAAAGTTTCGGATTCGATGGCTTTTCAACAGTTGCAGTCAAATTTGTCTCTGATATTATCGCAAAACCATTAAGCCATATAATAAATGTGTGTATAAGCTCTGGTATATTCCCTGATGAATTAAAGACTGTGATCATAAAACCATTGCACAAAAAGAATGACAAGGAAGACATGTCGAACTATAGACCTGTAGCTCTTATTTCAGTATTCTCTAAGATCTTTGAAAAAATCATCTATGAATCGATTTACACGTTTATAGCTAAAAATGACATTTTATGTGAAGAACAAAAGGGCTTTCGAAAAAATAAAAATATCAACATGGCAATATTCGATCTCTTGAAAGTAATCATGAATAATGTGGATAAAAAAAACCCTATATGTGCAATATTCACAGATATGACAAAGGCATTAGATTATGTAAAACATGACACTCTTTTAAAGAAACTTAGCGACTATGGCATAAGAGGAAACGTCCTAAACCTAATAAAGTCATATCTCACGAATAGAAAACAGTACACAGAATTGTCGAGAATCTGTACTAAAACTAAACGTGAACTGAAATACCTATCAAGTTGCAGAGTAATAGAGTTCGGAGTTCCACAGGGCAGTGTACTCGGTCCATTACTGTTTCTACTTTATATTAATGACTTACCCCGTCAAATTCGACACCCATTGACATTATTTGCCGATGACAGTACTGCTATAGTCGAATGTATGAATGTGACGAACTACGAAGATGAAATAAACAACACACTTAAAACAATAATAGAATGGCTTAATAAAAATAATCTAGTCATAAATTTACAAAAAACTAAAGTCATACATTTTCACCAGAGGTTACAGCCAAAAAATGTAATTGTTGAATATAATGGCCAAATCGTAGACACTACTTCAGTGACTAAATTCTTAGGAGTACAGATTGACGATAAATTGACATGGAAATGTCATGCTGAAAATGTATGCCAAAAGCTTAGTAAATCTTCATATGTACTCTATAACCTCTCAAATAAAATAAACATAAATACGTTAGTTATAGCCTATCATGGATTAGTTGCTTCATTATTAAGATATGGTGTCATATTTTGGGGCAATTGCAGTGAGAGGGAAAGAATTTTATGAGCCCAAAAACGATGTATACGAGCAATGACAGGTCTTAAATTTACTGAAAGTTGTCAACCTGTATTTATATCCCTAAACATTCTGACATTACCGTGTTTATATATACTAGTAGTTGCCATATTCGTTAAATTAAATAAACACCTATTTACCTCAATGATTGACATAAGACAACGCACAGCACCAATGAGGTCCCAGTATAAAAACCAATTGTGCACAGGTGGTCATAAAACAGCCTTTTTAAAAAATAGCATCCTTTCCATGGGACCGCTTGTATATAATAAATTACCTGAGAATTTAAAAGACCTTCCCATAAAAATGTTTAAAAAACAATTAACAAAACTATTGCTGGAGAAATGCTATTACACAATTAAGGACTTTTTAAATGACAAAACTATATAGGAAAATGTTATTGTTAAATGTACGCTGTCTTTACAATTCCAAATGTTTTAGATTATGACCTATAATAATGACATTGTTATTTATTTGTTATTTTTTTATGGTTGTTCCTATATTGTTATTTGACAAACAGATTTTGACATTACCAGATTTTATAAAGATTTTATCGAGTAGTAATTGTGATTGTTGTTACTGTTTTAGATTATTTTGACATTAAGCTTCTTGACATTACACATTATGACATATATTCTTCATTATATGATTTGCGAGAGATTTATATTTAATTCATTGATTATTCTGATTATTATTATTTTTGTTTTACTCTGATCTGTTCCATTAAATTAAATATTAAATTTTACATATTAAATTTGACTATGGCTAATAATAATCATATCGATAGCTGTATCTATAATACTATTTAATTAAAACCAAATATGTTGCATGCCGTAAGGTAAAATGTATCGGGACACTTAACAAAAATATTCCAACTTATATGTATACCTACATTATCAGCAAATAAATGATTTCTTTCTTTCTATCTACCGGCGGCCTTAAACACCATGTATTCACTCTTCAGTACATTATATAAAAGGCCATGTTCACCAGCATAGGCCTTACACACCTTTAACAACTCCCCGAGACACCCGCCGTCGGGCTCAGCAGCACCATATCGTCCGCGTAGCTTATATTGTTAATGCAAACGCCATCTATCGAGCAACCGACGCGCTTGCTACTGAGCTCGACAATGAGTTCGTTAACATACATGTTGAAGAGCTTGGGAGAGGTCAGTCCTTGTCTCACCCTGCTCTCCAGCCTGTATGCTTCCGAGAGTGTATGTCCACGTCACAAAATTTGTTTGGTTTTCATACCAATATTTCAAATGGCTATAACAGAGCGCTAATACCAATATTTCAAATGGCTATAACAGAGCGCTATTAAATTTAGCTCATTGTAAGCTAGTGATGTCCAAACTTTGTTTATTTTCCTCGTAATTCTTGATATAACGCGAGGTAGAGTTGTGCTTCCAAACTAATATCGAAGGTACTTAGTACATTAATCTTTGAAACTTTTCCGTTTCCTTTGTGTTATATACTACTGGCCCGTTACCTGTACCCAAGTTATGTACTGGACACACTCAGAGTTACTATTGTTGTTTGTTTCAAAGTGCACTATTCAATTAAGTTTATTATGGTATTGTCTTCTTATCATAGGGTGCCTCTTTCGTAATTAAGAACGTATTACAATTAAAACAGTTAGTGTGTGTCTTAGTAAGTAACCTATGTACTGAGGTCATATGAAGATTGCTAAAATTTCATTAGAATAATGTTCTGAGAGAATGGTTTTTGTAATCGAGTTATTTAAGTATATTACGTTGTTTTATTTAATACGTCTTGAGCCCTACCTAATACAAAGTAGGCCATAGGTTGGATAATATTAATATTGTTTACATTACAACGCATGACCTTGATTAATCGAAACCTCCTAACCAACCCAACCTACCCAACCTTACCCCTACCAACCTTGATTATTTTACATTGCAAGTGTTTCTGCTGGTAAGTGTGTGTGTGCTGTGTGTAAATGCTACTTGTATGTGATACAGTACCTACTTGTGTGAAGTATCATACATTACAACGCATGACCTTGCTAGCTAGAAAGTGCTACTTGTATGTGCTACAATACCTACTTGTGTAGGCCCCTGAAAACGGTCGCTAGCACATAGTGTCATAGCGACAAGGGGGCAACATGTCCTGAGGTGCTTATGAGAAATCAAGATCCCTACCAGCATCTTACTGGAATACTTCGTTCCTCCGTTCACGTTTGCTTTTACGAATCTCCACTCAAGTCGGCCAATAAAGGCAAGAATGAGGTGTGAGCTCTGTTCCTCGTCATTGTTCACTCCAGCCGGCCAATAAAGGCAAGCCAGAGGTGAGGAACAAGACTTCTCCCGGGTGTTAGGGTCCGTTGTGTAGCTACCGCCCAACAGCTCGCCACATGCTGCCCTGCGGGTTTCTGTATCTCTCTTGGTCTGGCTCCTCACCCTCACCTGTTCCAGTAAAGTAAACTCTTCCAGTACAGGCCTAGAGTTTGGAGTAGGCAAGCCCCACCACGACGTCAACGTAATACGCTGATAGGCTAGAGATACGGCAGTGGGTGTATTTTTATTAAAAGACCGTCGACAAAGCCAATAGGTTCCTAACTAGTACTAAAATAGGAATAAATTGAAACTCAGCGAGATAGTTAACAGGTAAGTGCGCAATATCATGAATTTAGTTCGCTAATGATGTTGTTACAAATTAAAATTTGTAGCCTCCTACGACAATCTAGGTTTGGTTTAGAAATAAATAGAAACAACAAACTATCTCAAATACTGTATAGTTAAAAGTTTAAGTTAGAAACTAACTACCTAATTAAAAAACAAAACAAATTTACTTTATTACTTAGAAACTAGGTAGGTGACTAAATATAAATCTTATGATTGCCAGCCAACTAAAACTTCCGCAGAAAGAGCTATGGGCGTGGGGAGTTGGAGATAAACCCAGTACTGTTCCGTTTAAAAAGTTATTTGAAATTAAATATTATAAATCACAAAGAAGGATGCCCATTTTTCACCTGACAATGTATAGAAATGAAATAAATATTAAAAATCAGCTAATTTAATTGTACATTCATTACGCTAATCACAATTTTAAAAGAAGGCCAGGAAAAAAATATTTATTAATTTTTCTTTATGCTAAATCTATGTCTTATTACCTTATTTTGAACGCATCTCAATTACTCTGAACGCATCCAACTACTCATTTTTTACAACGTTCCGTTTTGCACACTGCTTCTTGACTTCATTCAACTCTTTTTCTGAGTTTAATATATTATTTTAACTTTTATTTTATCAATAACTATTTTTATTAGTCTGTGCATAATACAGATCAATTCAAAATAACATGATAATTAAATAAATTAATTATGCAGATTATAATTGAGTTCGCACGAGTGAAACGGAATTTTTAGATATTTTGACAGTTCTGCGACTTCGTTGTTGCGCTTGCGTCTCGTTGTGTATTGTGCCATTTTGTGTGTGTAACTACTGAGACGGGCTAGGTTTCAAGACAATATCTTTGCTCCAGCAGAATTTCTGGATGACGTAGTAGGTAGGTATATATGTACTGCGGTCAACGAAATGGGTAGGCAAGTGACCACTTTTGACAAATACAATAGCAAAGTTAGACTTTTTCGAAGTAAACAAACTATCGTAAAGGCAAATCCTAACCTAAAAAGTAACATTAATATTTTTTGGCTTTTGTAGACTTTAAATCGTAAAAATGACTATATGACATTATTTTCTAATCTTACAGGTACTCTTTCTACTATACCTTATAACTATACATTAACTTTCATTATCAGGTTTTTAAATGTATGGAAAGTGGGCATTGTTCTTTAAGATAATAGATACGTAACCTTCCTGTAATTTAGAATATGATTACTCAATAAATGGGCGCCAGGGACTATAAGAGTCCCGGATCCCGGCGCCGACGAAGGTGTCCAATATACTTCCTGATGAACGTAGAATTTCGAACCCAAGATCCTCAATTTAAATTATGTTGAAGACCGGTTTCCACTGTAGAAAACCGGACTCAGGAAACTAACCGATTCTTACAGAAACCGTATTAAATTAAATAAATATTCTTAGGAATATAAAAAAAAACCGTCCCGCCTGCGCTATCGCTAGACGGACTCAGCCAGCCACACAGTCGTCTCCGCAGGAGGCTTCTAGCGTACTCAAGGAACGGGTCTCGCGTCCAGGCCCCAGACGCTCCTCTAGATCCTGGCAGCGAGACGAATCTCTCGAGGTGCCTCTCCTGGAAACGACAATACGGAGACCTAATAATATAGGGGGAAACTAATTAACATTCCTTGAGGTGACCGAGCTTGGAAATCTAGAAGGCTAAAACATTAGCCGGTTAACATGGCCTTTTGAAACTAGGAATGAGGATTACCTACGTGGCGTTCATCAAGTCCCGTGGATTTGATGAACGCCACGTAGGGGCTCGTTCCCTTGAACAATAATTGAATACCGTAGTTAACACTGAGAAATCTATGATAAATAGTCAGCGGATGAAATACTCACGGTTGATTTAGGAAGAAAGCACTTGACTGCAAGATCCTTGATTGGCGGACTGGGGAAAGTTATCTGCGTATGCGCAATTTGGAATCCTGTAATTAATATTCATGGATCACGACAATATCCTTTTAACAACCAGGGAAGGGCTCACAGACCACTTCCAAACACTATTACCATAATCATAATCATTTATTCATTTGCGAATATGGGTACAAAAGAAAAGGTCTCATACAAACAACAGTGTCCATTAGCCATATCCTACCATAAGGCATGCAAATTTACAAATACACATTTACAAATACACAGGTATCTACGAAACTAGAATTTTAACAATAAAAGACATTATTTAAAAAATCGCATGGAGTAACATTATATAAGTTTATCCTGTAAATATTCAGTGACAGAGTAATATGCTTTTTTTAGTAACAGTGTTTTGTATATTGTTTTTAAATATATTTATATCACTTATCTCCAGAAGTGAATTTGGTAAATGGTTATACAGGGTGTTTGGTGCATCGTTTGCCAAATGGAATTGGCCGAAAGGAGAGGTCATTTGCTATCTCTTAAGGTCCAGTAACTCATTCCTTATCACACCGGTTTTTTTATAGTGGAGGACAATTTGAACAAAATTTATAATTAGGTACTTATTAAATTTTAATAAAAGTTTATTTTTTTTTCAAGTTCGAGGAAAGTTAGAACCCTAGAAAGAGATAAGAGACTGCGTAAGAGTGAGATAACACTATCCACCTACTTAAAGAATGTTATTTATGTGAAAACTAGTGTTCTTACCGTAATATCGAATATTAGCCTGATGTGTCTCGATTACACATTTAGCGAATTACTGAAGTTATTAAAAGTTTTCTTTGGCACACCGTTGGAAAGGGGACAAACTAAAGAACTTTTTAAAAGAATTCGAAGATCCCGATCGCTTTTAGTTTTTTTTTTACAGCAATTTAAAATTGAGTGTTAAGTATATTTTTCCTTTTTTCAAAAACTTTGTGAATTATTAAAAAGGAACTAGATGTAATTAGCAAGTAATTTTGTATTTCATAGAACCATACAAGAGTAAACATAAGAATTGAAATGAAATTTGAAGGCTATACTCATAACTTCTTTTTAAATTTAAGCTTAAATGCAGAGTTCTCGTATTTTTCGAAATAAAAATTAAAAAGTCATAATAAAAAAAACAGTGTAATAAGGAATGAGTTACTGGGCCTTAAGAGATAGCAAATGACCTCTCCTTTCGGTCAATTCCATTTGGCAAACGATGCACCAAACACCCTGTATATGCGTGGAGCCATACATAATATACTTTTATTTAATAAAGCTGTTTTATTGCTTGGTAAACATATATTGAATTTGTATCTCAAAATCCTTATCTTTTAATACCACAAAATCTTTATCTTTTAAAACATGTAAACAAGTTAGGTGGTGTCACTCCAGCGTGTCCAAGGGCAAAAAGGACGCTAACACGATTCCTTATTACTGTCATGGATAGCAAACCGGAACTATATTATTACAAGATCACTGAAGATAAACATTACACCAAGATATTTAATTCTTGAAAATCACTAATAACTGCACAATGTGACGTTTAAACGCTGAAACTATAAGAATCTTCATGATCCAGACCAACAAACAAATGATTTGTAATATCTAATGCTAAACTTGCTATTAAAATGGGGTAATTATCTCAGAATAGCTAGTCGGGAAATGTCCAATGTATTTATTACCTGGCCACATTATGTCATAGACAATGCACAGATTAAAATCGGATTCCTAGACAAAGAAGTTTCTAGAAATAAGTCCCTAATGAAAAAATTACTTTCATTTCCGTTTACGGTTATTTAGTTTATTATGAATTTTTACTGAAATCTAAAAATAATGAAGGATTGCTCCATACGATATTATTTCGATGGTTAGAAATCAATATGTTAAAATATTGATTAGACTACAACTGTTAATCGGCGACCACCAGATGTCGCCTAACTGTCAGAAACTGACGTTCGACTGAATGTCATTTGAAATGTAAACACAGCAACTATAAACAATATTTGATGTAATTTATTGTGAAAACCTATTTAATAGGTTGTTGAAAAGTAATTTATTGTGATTAAGTGATAACTAAAGAGTCCAGTGACAAAATACAGTTGAAGGAATGAGTCCTTCTATCAAGTGCAAAGTCAAACTACAATGTAATATATTACTCGGAAACCTCAAACTTATGTTTTCAGCTACTTTACTTATTAGTAACGCAGCTGTATAGGTACAAAAAAACAACGTAACATGATGTTGCCAGGAATATTGTATGTCTTCAATTGTATAATATTCGATGGTGCCACTTTGTCGCCCACAGTTGAGATAATGACAGGTATTAGTTGCGCGGCTGTGATCGCGACATGAAGAGCGATTCAAAGGGCTGTCCTGAACTCCCTCTTAAACACTTTAAATCAAAACTATACAAATAGCTTATCGGTAATTGTTTTTATAGTGTAAAAGTATTTTTTGATAAAAAAGTAGCAGATAAATATTAGATGATGGTCAGATTTAATTATATTACTTTATTATACCTCTTATTCTTATGTGTTCAAATAGATCTATACGAAACCCATTAGGGCACAAAATATAGAGAGAAGAAGGCAATCTACATACAAAGTGCGCTCGTGCAACGCACACATAGACACCGCTCACGGACACGTTATCTCGGACGGTTTGGGAGTAGTGCTAGCGCGAGTGCCATCCGCTTGAGACACGCGTATGTGAAGTGCAAAAATGGAGCAACAAAAAATGGCTATCTAAGCTCGATAATAGTTTCCTATTTTGAATCAGTATTTAAAACGTAGTAACTTTTTTGTAAGGTAAATTCACGCCACCAACTATTGGGTATAAGTTGAAAACATGATTTTTTTGTTTGTGTTGTTTTTAGTGTCATTTAGCCTCCTCTCGGTGAGAGGGAGTGGGCCGTAATCCACCACGCGGGCCCAGTGCGAATTGGCAGATGTCACATGTCTTCGAAGTTTTGGTTCTAGGACATGCCGGTTTCCTCACGAGGTTTTCCTTCACCGTTTTGAGAACAGTGGTGATGAAATAATTTACACAAAGTAAAGCGCCTGTCTGGGTTCGAACCTACGACCTACAACTCGTAAGTCGCGGCCGTTACCACTTGGCCACCACTGCTCTCTCTGTAGATTTGATGCACGTCTATTAATTTTAAAAATCAAGGAAGTATCGTCAGCAAATAACGCCATTTAAGGTTGGGTTTTTAACAAATGGGGTAGATCATTAATATATACTAAAAAGAGGAAAGCTAATATCTTGTGGTACACCCATATTTACTTTTAAACCGAGTGAATTGACACCATTCATTTGAACGTGCTGTTGTCTATCATTTATATAAGATTTTACTAAACCGAGCGCAAGTTTTCCCAGTCCGTAATGCTCAAGTTTTAAAAGCAAGGTTTCATGTTCGACGCAATCAAAAGCCTTGGAGAGGTCACAAAAAACTCCTATGGCGTCTTGGGACTCTTCCCAGGCCGTAAACATGTGTTTTAATAAGGTGACACCGGCATCAGTCGTACAACGTCTCTTGGTGAAACCGTATTGTTGGTCGTGTAGTATTTTATTGGTGTTAAATTGATTGAGCATTTGGTTCAGCATCACCTTTTCAAACGCCTTGCTGAAAACCGGTAACACGGATACGGGTTTATAATTATTGGTATCTTTACTGTCCCCTACTATATTTCATTTTAGATCCGGGAAGACTCCTTGATCCACACACAAATTAAATATTAAGGCTAATTACGGCGCTATAGTCTCAGTAATGGAGGTACATACTTTGATAGACATTCCCTAATTATCTTCGGTTAATTTGATCTTGATTTGCTTGAAAGCTTTTATTACTATTTTGGGGTGTATATGCTTGAATTTAAATTTAATCTGGCAGGGTGAAACGTTTGCTTTTAATAAGTCAATAGAACGTTAGGGCGAGGATTTTAAGATTCCAGTAGTTTTATGAGGGGTACCTGATACTGGTAAAGAAATTTACAAATTCTTGAGCAACTTCTTAGTTAGTGCTTATGAGACCACCACGCGAAGCCTCAAGTGCGAAATCACTATTATGTTTTTTATTCCGGTTTGTTTCGTCATTAATAATTTTTCAAACCGTCTTTAGTAACCCCCGACGCAAAAACGACGGGGTGTTATAAGTTTGACCTGTCTGTGTGTGTGTGTGTGTGTGTGTGTGTGTGGTAGTGTGTCGGGGTATGTGTGTGGGTGTGTGTGTGTGTGTGTGGGAGTGTGTGTGTGTGTGTGTGTGTGTGTGTCTGTGGTATCGTAGCTCCCGAACGGATGAACCGATTTTGATTTTGTTTTTTTTTTGTTTAAAAGGTGAATTAGTCAGGAGTGTTCTTAGCTATGCTTGATGAAAATCGGTCCAAGATGGCTGCTGCCACAAAATGGCGGACTACATATTTTTTCACAACTCCCTTAATATGGGTATCAAATGAATGGGCTTGAATAGTAGAATACTATACACTATGATAAATTTCAAATCCAAAATGGCCGGCACCACAAAGTGGTGAATTATATTTTTTTTCACAACTCCTTCAATAGGTATAGGTATCAAATGCAAGGGCTTGACAAATAGAATAATGTACATTATATTGAAAGGGAATGAGGAATATTAACTAACGAAATGAAAAGTAAAAACTAGAAAGTATATTTTTGTCTGATCAATGCTCTAGAATGATGAGGAAAGTGGAGTGATGAAAATCGTCAAACTCAGTGGTCGTAGGTACCACCTACGACCACTGAGTTTGACGATTTTTAATACGAATGGAATTATCCTACTTAAAAAGCGTAGGTATTTCTACATCAGATAGTGTCGCAGTCCCATTTTATAAACTAGATCTGAAATACCTAAGATATCTAATAGCTATGAAATACTTGTACGAAAGTTGAATAACTAAAGAAAGAACTAGAAAAAGGATCTAATAAAATAAAAAAATCTGTTTAGTCTTAAAAATTATTCTTCAACTATAAATTAATAATTATTTTTTGACGGATAAAAAACCTGATTAAACACCAAATTACCTGAATCTTAAAAAATAAGAAAATAAAAAAAATGAAATACAAAAATTAAGGAGTCGCTACAATAAGCATGAAATAAAAAAGTAAATTAAAAATGTAAAAAACCCCCGATACAAAAAAATAATAAAATTAAATGTAAGTACCTAATTGGAAAAGGATCAAATAATTTTAAAACCCCCAACTTAAAGAATCTAGGTAACGAGACTAAAACAGATAAATTCATATGGAAGTCGGGGGACCGTTCTGTGGAACACCTATGCTAAGAGGTCCCTCGACTGTCATAAGTATTTATCTGTTTTAGTCTCGTTAACTCTGAAACTCCCCCAAGTTAAAGGAAGCAATAAAAAGAAAAATTGTTTGAGCTCTATAGCTCAAACAATTTTTCTTTTTATTGCTTCCTTTAACTCGAAAATGGGTATAAATAATCTTTAAGTCATACAATTATGGAAACATACCAAACGCTTTTTTATTAACAAGGCCTTTCGTGGTAAAAGGGGACGATTTATTTGACAAATTTTATTCCTTTGATCTATTAACTTAAAAATTGGCCCGAATACATATTTAAATAAATAAATGATAAAGATCGTAAACATATATTTTCGTTTTTTTTTTGAGTAAAATACGAAATACATGCGGATGAAGTCGTGAACAAAGTGCTAGTTATTCCTATATCTAGGTTCACATTGCGGTCCATGTGGTCGGTTGTTCAACCGGCAATGTGATAAGCTGCCATGTTAGCAATCCGTTCGTGCAATAACGGCAACAGCACAGCTGTAACTTGACAGTGACAATATTCTAGATTTACAATAAAAGTAGTTGATATGTATTTGTGCGTAGCAATCATAATGGAATTGACAGAGCCGATCGATTGAGAGAGAAATAACGTGACATTAATTATGATATTTCTTTGATTCAATAGTACTCGGTAAGCTTTATTGAATCAAAGCAACATGAACTTGTATTTAAAATGAATTCACATAGAAAGATATAAAATGAATTCACATTTTATCACGGTCATAGCGCTGTGTGTCAAGGCCGTGTCTACTCGCTCACTACGCTGTCTTCACGTCGAACTCGATCGTGTCTCACGCGCCACTGACCTGCCAACTTGACTACGGATAACAATTTCTATATTCTTGTCTAATTTGAACTTTTTGATGCAATAACTACTGTTTTTGGACCGAGATTCTGCAAATAAACTTATAGCCTCCTTCTAGAATGCATGTTGGATATTAATAGGCTTTGTTCGAACAAAAGAAGTAGAAGTAGGTGAAATAATTATGAAGCTTGTTCGTAAGATGTTCAGCCTACGTTGTATATGTCGTATGTTGCCCTCATAGATACTATTCATAACATTGTTGGTAAGTCAAAGTCAAAACATTTATTTCAAGTAGGCATTTAAAAGGCACTTTTGAACGTCAAAAATTACGAAAAAATAGAATTGATTCTAGTCGCCCATTCCAAAACGTAGTTTTCGTATGGAGAAGAATGGGCAAGAAACTCCACCGTTACTCTTTTAAAATGTTTTACAATATTTTGTATACATTAATTATATAATAATATGTGAAGACGATGCACCTAAAATAAAATAAAATTACTATACCAAAATAGGTAAAAGAATTAAAAATGAAAACATGACATAAATTAATTATCTAATAAATACATGGTGCTCACATATTTACAAACATGGTAAAAATAAACGATTTTCATTTAAATAAAAAATTACAAGTAATAAGTCAGGTAATCAACGTCAAAAAAAAGAAGAAAGAATCAATTTTACAATTAAATTAGCAACCAGTTTGATTTTGTCTAGACTCTAGATTGTCCTATGGAGCAGGACCAGCATGTTTCCAAGCGTTCTTATCTTGGATATAATCTTCTAATTTATAGTATGCTTGTTTACAAAGGGTACGTTTAATGTGAGGTTTAAATTTTCTTTCATTTAATTGCAATATATCACAAGGTATTTTATTGTAACATTTAACACAGTACCCCATAAAAGATGTATTTACTTTGGCTAATCTAAAAAATGGTTGATGTATTTTATCTTTATTTCTAGTATTAAAATTATGTCTATCGCTTATTTTATTAAAAAGATGTAGATTTTTTCTAACATAAATAATATTTTCATAAATAAATTGGCAAGGTACCGTCATAATATTAATCTTTTTTAAAAGTTCCCTGAGAGATTCGCGGCGACGTAGATTATAAATGGCTCTGACAGTTCTCTTTTGCAAAATAAAGATGAATTCAATGTCAGCAGCTCGACCCCATAGTAAAATGCCGTACGACAGTAAGCTGTGAAAGTAGCTAAAATAGACTAAACGCGCGGTTTCTACATCAGTTAATTGTCTAATCTTTCTAACAGCATAAGCGGCCGAGCTAAGCCGCCCCGCAAGAGATGTTATGTGAGGTCCCCATTGTAATTTCTCGTCTAGCGTGATTCCCAGAAAAACAGTTCGATCAACAAATTCCAGTTTTTCTAAGATGTTCAGCCTACGTTGTGTATGTCGTATGTTGCCCTCATAGATACTATTCATAACATTGTCGAGAGCTCGGCGTCCGGGCCGGGTCCCAATCCCAACATGAATAAGTTATTCTATCGTCGACTCGTCGTTGCCAAAACTCTTACTACTTACTATCATTCCGCTTCTGAATATGTCATTATAGCGATTTCATGTGTCAGTTCCCAGTTCCTTACTCCAAGTGGCCAGTTGCCCCAGTTGGCGACACAATGAAAGCGAGACGCTGTATTGAGTTACACGCTCCCTGCACTCACTGTGAGAGGGCCCCCGCCTCCCGCGCCGCTGCGTGGACTGCACACAAATTGATTACATCGACCGTTCTACTTCATATTCCTGTAACGTCCGCATATTCCGATGTCAATGTAATCTGAATACTAACGTTCCCTGAATTAAACGTGTTGAAGCAGTCGTCGTCAGGTCGTAGGGCTACAGTTATAAGAAGCGCATGACTTCCATCAAATAAACGCGCCCGTAGAGTGTAGCACGTGCGACCTCAATCCATTCGATACGATGTTCAAATTGAGGTGATCCTCGTGATTGCTCCATTCATTTATTATGGCTTTTGTTGAGCCGTGAAAGGCGTCGTTATTATTGTAATGTTGCAGGTAGGTGGTGCGGCAGGCTCAGGAGGCCATTTACATATCGTTCGTAAGACGAGCGAGGTTATTGCAAGTGTATCGTGGTAGTGGGTCACGCTCGGTGCGCGCCGAACGTCAAAGTCAAAACGTTTATTGCGAACTAAGTGTACAATGTTGGTGTTATGTTTTGTTAGTACTTATGACTTAGCAGCCTTTTACAAGCATTGCAATTATTATTCGCCTGCCCTTATCACAAATTAGCATGCATTAAACATTATTAATATTTAATTATTTTCCTCTATATTAGTACAATTAAATTGAGAAATTATAGTTATGTCAAAATTGAATGTCAATAATAATTAATTTAATACAATTATTCAGCAATATTAATGTCATCCTTTTCAGGTAGGTAGTACAAATTATAATTATAATTTTATATGAAGGGTCTGTGTGGTGCCGGACTTAAAGAATTGCACCACCCCTTACTTCCCGTGGGTGTCGTAAAAGGCGACTAAGGGTCTTACCGGAGAATGGGCAGCAGCGTTCTCTATTTATTCCACCATCATACCATACTGCGATCGCCAACCCGCCTGCCAAGCGTGGCGATTATGGCAAACCCCCCCCCAAAATTGGGGGAGGCCTATGTCCAGCAGTGGACGTCTATCGGCTGAAACGACGATGAAGTTAAATAGGTTAGACTTAATCTCATTGTTTGTATAGGACAGATCGCCAATTTTGTACTTAAATGAAAGAAAATCGCTATTTTAAGCTAGACTCTAAATATTCTTTTACTGAGTAGAAACATTTTTGGATTAGGTATAGTTTTAGCCTTTTTTGGAATATCGATACTGATTTTTCAGTTTTGAATATGTTGGGCAATTTATTATATATTTTTATTGCCATGTAATATGGGCTATCACTTAACATTTTAATTCTTGAGAAGGGAGCGCATAACCTCTTTTTATGGCGAGTGTTGACGTTGTGCGTATCTTCTACTTTAGTGAAATTGTCAATATTTTTAAAAACAAATACGCAAACGTCAAGTATGTATATTGACGGCAGACTTAGAATTTGGTATTTTATAAAAAATGGTTTGCAGCTCTCCGTATTATCAATTTGGGCTAGAATTCTTACACACTTCTTTTGCAATATGAATAGTTCATTTACGTTTACACTATTTCCCCATAGCATGACGCCATATCGCAGCCATGAGTAAGCGTATGCGTAATAAGCAGCCATAGCTGTTTTTGTGTCAGTGCTTTGTTTGATTTGAAAAAGAGCGTAAGAAAATCTGGAGAGTTTTGTTTTTATATGTTCTATGTGTGACTTCCAGTTAATGTGTGTGTCAATATTTATGCCAAGTAGGCTAAATGTATCAACTTCTTCTATTTGCGTGTTTCTGAATGTTGTTTTTAGACTGAGAGGTGGTTTTTTGTGTGATCTAAATTGTATTATTTTAGTTTTATTACTATTAATTTCCAAGTTGTGGGTCTGGAGCCAAGTATCTACAGTTTGGAGGGTATCTTGTATTTGTAGACTAGGGTTATTTACATTTACACACTTGATTAGTATTGAGATATCATCAGCAAATAATACTGGTAAAGCGATTTCTTTATCTAATATTTTAGGAAGGTCATTAATATAGATTAAAAATAGTGGGCATCCTAACACACTTCCTTGTGGGATTGAGCAAGTAATTTGTTTTTCTTGTGATCGAATGGTTTTGATCTCATTTTTATCATGATCGTAATTTTCAATTTGTACTATTTGTGTCCTATTGTGTAAATATGATTTGAACCACGAATAAGCTGGTCCTCGTATGCCGCAACCATATAGTTTAGTGAGTAAGATGTCATAAAGGACCTTGTCGTACGCTTTCGTCATGTCTAATAGTAGCCCAATTACATTTTGCTTGTCGTTTATATGTTGTAGCGCTTGTTGAACATATTTATACACTGCTAATGTTGTTGATCTACACTTTCTAAATCCATTTTGTGCATCGTCAAGAATATTAAACTTTTCTAAGAACTTATATAGCTGATTGTACATAGCTTTTTCAAATATTTTGGAAAACGTTGGTAGCAGTGCTATGGGTCTATAATTGCTTGGGATATGCTTGTCGCCTTTTTTATGTACTGGTTTTACTAAAGCTACTTTAAGTGCGTTTGGAAATTGGCCGTCTTAGAAGCTTTGATTTATTAAAAACATTAAAGGAATGGAAAGTTCTATTGCGCATTGCTTTAATAAAATTGGTGGAATATCATCGATACCACAGCTATGTTTATTTTTAGTTGACCTTATTATATTAACTATTTCTTTTTGGTCTACCGGGCGTACATACATTGAACAAGTAGAGGGGTTGACCACAGGTTTTCCAATGTTATGGGTCGAGTTAGGTGTTTGATTTTGCCCTACCGTCGCGAAAAATTCGTTAAATCTGTTGGATACATTTAACGGGCATTTTACTTCTTCAGAGTCTATCTTCAGTGATATATTTTCACGTCTATTTATTTTTTCCTTTCCTGTTTTTGTGTTAATTATATTCCACATTGTCTTTACTTTATTTTCAGATTTTTGCATTTGTTTAATATATGTTAGTTTCTTTGATTTTTTAATAGTCAATTTTAATATTTTACTAAATAATTTATAGTGTTTTTTTATAACACAACTTTTAGTTTCATTAAAAATAGTTCTTAACACTCTTTTATGTACGCATGATTTTTTGAGACCTTTAGTAAGCCATCCTTTTTTTGGTTTGCATTTTATTCTTATTTTTTGCAATGGAATATATTTATTTAGATTGTGTTTTATTATTGTAATGAAGGATTCGTAATTTGTGTGTACACTATTATTTTTATTTAGTATATTTTCCCAATTTTCTGATTTTAGTGAGTTTTTAAAACATTCGATGTTATTTTTTGTAAATAATCTTTTTTTTGTAAACCAAGTTTTACTTTTGTTATTTGACAAATAGTCTACGTTTAACTGAACATTTATTGCCTTATGGTCCGACAGTCCATAATCTTTGACAGTTGCTTTGTTTATGAGCGGTGGGTAGTTTGTAAAAAGTAGGTCAATGCAAGTGGATGTTGTCTTGGTTACTCGTGTTGGTTCGCGGATTATTTGTTGCAGGTTATATGTTTTCATAAAGTTCAAGAACTCCAGAGTCTGTTTATTTTTATTGTACACGTTTATGTTAAAGTCTCCTCCTATTATTAAGTGTTTATGTGATTTTTTAATATTTAATTTGTGTAAAACTTTTCCCAATTGTTGAAGAAAAATATCATTATGACAATCTGCTCTATAGAGTCCTATAAAAGCACAGTTTAATTTGGGAACATCAATAGCACTAAATTCTATAACATACTCCTTTGAATGATTTACAATGTCTATTCGTTCAATAAAATCTAATGAGTCTTTAACAATAATACAAACTCCTCCGCCTTCGCGGGTTTTGCGACAAAAAATGGACGCTATTATGTATCCCTGGGGCAAGATTGATTGACAATAATATTCATTTTTCCACAATTCGGATAGTGAGATAAAATCAATTTCACAATCTAAAAGTAATTGTTCTATTAATTCTACTTTGTTTCCGATGCTTTGAATATTTTGGAAAATCATTGTAAACTTAGTCAGTTGGCCTATTTTATTTCCTTGTACTCTGTTTCGTTGATGCGATTCGATGTTAGAGAAAAAACTGAGAGCCATCATCTAGTTTTCCTTTTGTCCTTGATTGACCCTCTTGTTCAAGGTCGTAGTTATCGTTTTTCATAAGGTTTACAGCAATTATATCTTCCATTTGCCGTTTTATATCGTCAAATATGGTGCGCATTCCATTGTTATTCAGTCTTCCTGTCAAATTGCTAAACATTCTACTGTCATACGTAAGATGTAGGTTCGAGTCCAATAGGTATGCATGTAAATGTGTCATTATATCTAGATACAGTAAGTTGGCAAAATTTTCTACACGCCAGTTGAACATATTTGAGCTGCTATTAAATTTAAATGTAGGTAGGCATAGGATAATATTTGTATTGTCAATTTCTTTCAAGGTATTTCTTATGTCATAGATCAAGTCAAAGTAGTTATTTGTTGTTTTGAAGTCGTCTTCTCCAATTAATATTATACAAAAATCTTCCTTAGTATAGTCTTTAAGCATGTTTTTTATTCCTTTGAGTAGTTGTTGAATTCCGCAATTTGTTTTTAGGTAATGATAGATATTGTAATTGTCTAATTTTTCATCTGCGATTGATAATACTTTATTAGATTTGTTGGTACTGATAATACAAATTTTATTTTGTTTGCTCTGATTGTGTTGCACTGCAGTCGTGGTGTTCATTTCTGGTTCACTTAAAACTATTGATTTGCTGTTTTCGTCTAAGTCTTGGTTTACTTGTGTTATTAATTTTGAGGAACTATATGTCATGTCTTTATAATGTTTATTTTGCTTAAGCAACTCCTGATTAACACGCTTGAGGTTAGTATTTTCTAGAGATAATAATTCTATTTTATTGTGAGCGCTGTTTAGTTCTGTTGTTAATCGTTCGAGTTGTTTTTTTAGTTGAATAGTTTGGTTGTCTTCGTCATCGGAAATGTCAGGTAAGCTTGTTGTGGTGCCATCTATGGGCGATTCAGTTGAAGTTATACTTACATTCTCAATACCAGTAGTGTTTGAGTCAGACTTAGTACGGTTGCGACGAAAGGTGATGTTATCTAAGAAATTCATATTAGAAATTTTAAAGTTTCCAAAAATATTTTCACTTGCTTAGGTTTGAACCCGGAGTCGCACGGCGGCGGTGTCAGATAATGTCCACTGCTTACTTCTTCGTACAAAATTTGAATCAAGAAAGTGCGTTATTATGAGTCATTAAGAAAAAATTTTTGCCACACTACGACACTTCACTTTTGTTTTTGTATTGATAGTTTTATTTAATTATGGTTGTTTTGTCACTGTCACTGGTCACTTTTATGTTCATTACTTGTCTTTATTTGTTGTTTTTACTTACAATTTTAAGTTTTTGACAACTTGTTAGTGAAGTTTACGATGAAAGTTTTCGAGACGTTTTATTATGATTTAACGTGTCACAGTTTACTCACTAATAATGTCACTGGAGCTTTAGATGTTTAAACACATTTTTAAGTAACATCGATTATAAACAGAGCTCAATTTATAATTTTAAATTATTTTAAACACGGACTCGAAGTGATCGTGGCAGCACTAGCGCCCTCTCTAGTTCTAGCGCACGTTGTGCACGAGAACAGACAGAATTACATAATTGGGTTAATAAGCATGCAATTTGATGTATTCGCTACGGAAATCGGCGGATTCGTTGTTACCACAATGAATGAGCCGATTTAATGTGTGTTGAAAATTTCTATCATGTGCCTATATTATAATATTATAAAACGAAAGTAAATCTGTCTGTAAGTTACCTTTTCACGTCTAAACCATCACTGAACGGATATCGATAAAATTTGGCAGAGAGACAGATTGCATCCCGGGGAAGGACAAAGGATAGTTTTTAACGACATATCTCGCGGGCGAAGCCG
The DNA here is from genome assembly GCA_916614155.1 of Mesoligia furuncula. Classification (NCBI taxonomy): domain Eukaryota; kingdom Metazoa; phylum Arthropoda; class Insecta; order Lepidoptera; family Noctuidae; genus Mesoligia; species Mesoligia furuncula. The sequence goes on from OU744801.1 coordinate 29,933,817, forward strand.
CGGGCGGAAGCTAGTCATAAATAAATTAATTGTTACTCTAGAACGCTAAAAAAAAGGATGGGGAACGTAGAAGAAAGCTCCAATCTGTATTATATGTCCATCCATACTATAATATTATAAATTCGAAAGTAACTCTGTCTGTGTGTCTGTTTGTTACCTTTTCACGCCTAAACCACTGAACGGATTTCGATAAAATTTGGCAGAGAGATAGAATGATAGCATTCCGGGGAAGGACATAGGATAGTTTTTATCGACAGCGGCCGAAGCCGCGGGTGGAAGCCAGTCTATCTATATATTATATTATATATTAACTTATATATAAAATTCTCGTGTCACAATGTTAGTTACCATACTCCTCCGAAACGGCTTGAACTATTTTTATGAAATTTTATATCCATATTCAGTAGGTCTGAGAATCGGGTACTATTTATTTTTCATACCCCTAAGTGATAAGGGTTGTCCAACCCTAACATTTTTTTTTGGACTAATTTTGTTTTTGTTTTTATAATGTGGCATTAAAAAGTACAGACGCCAGCACATCAAGCTACTACAATCTGTCAAATTTCTTTAATAGATTTTAAACTTTATCGCTAAAGTATTAGATTCAAAATTTATTGGGAAAATTTGACAGTTTCAGGTAGCTTGATGTGCTGGCGTCTAAACATAGAACCTTAAATTTTCACCCTTCTATCACCAACCCCTACTTTTTAATAGTAATTTTAGCCGTTTCGGAGGAGTATGGTACCTAACATTGTGACACGAAAATTTTATATATAAGATAGGAGTAGGGTAGGAGTAGGGTAGGAGTAAGATAGGAGTAGGGTAGAAGTAGGGCAGGAGTAGGGTAGGAGTAGGTTAGGGGTAGGGTAGGAGTAGGGTAGGAGTAGGTTAGGAGTAGGATAGAAGTATGGTAGGAGTAGGGTAGGAGTAGTGTAGGAGTACGGTAAGAGTAGGGTAGGAGTAGTGTAGGAGTAGGGTAGGAGTAAGGTAGGCTAAGGGGTAGGACACCACGCAAGCGCCAGCGCCGGGCAGCTAGAAATAATTTATATGGCAAAACAACGTTTGCCGGGTCAGCTAGTATATATACAGGGTGTTTGGTGCATCGTTTGCCAAATGGAATTGGCCGAAAGGAGAGGTCATTTGCTATCTCTTAAGGCCCAGTAACTCATTCCTTGTTTCACTGGTTTTTTTAAAATGACTTTTTAATTTTTATTTGGAGAAATACAAAAACTCTGCATTTAAGCTTAATTTTTTTTTAAAGTTATGAGTCTAGCCTTCAAATTTTATTTTAATTCTTATGTTTATTCTTGTATGGTTCTATAAAATTAAAAATTTACTTGCTAATAACACCTAGTTCCTTTTTAATAACTCCCAAAGTTTTTGAAAAAAGGAAAAATACACTTAACACTCAAATTTAAATTGCTGTAAAAAAAAAACTAAAAGCGATCGGGATCTTCGAATTCTTTTAAAAGGTTCTCTAGTTTGTCCCCTTTCCAACGGTGTGCAATATCATAAAAAAAAAACGTTTAATAACTTCAGTAATTCGCTAAGTTTGTAATCGAGACACATCAGGCTGATATTCGATATTACGGTAAGAACACTAGTTTTCACATAAATAACATTCTTTGAGTAAGTGGATAGTGTTATATCACTCTTATGCAGTCTCTTATCTATTTCTAGGGTTCTAACTTTCCTCGAACTTGAAATAAAAAATAAACTTTTGTTTAATAAGTACCTAACCACTCACGCGCAAGTACCCCGCGGTAACGCCTTCCTATACGCAAGTATGTTTTTAGCACATTTTTTCGACGCGCCGCGGAGCGCCCTCGCCACTTATACACGACTCGTACAGAAAAAAATTCTATGGACCGCTGTTAAACTAATGGCTGTTTCTTCAAGTGGATAGACAAGTGTAGATAACAAAACTTGTTCCGTAACTTTAAGAGACTTTGATTTTTTTTAATAATTGTTTATTTTTAATGTTTGTTTACATTACGACAATATTAAAAATTAAAATAATATTATTTCAAAATCGAAAGCGATGACCATATTTTTTTATTTACCTAAAAAATAGCCCCATTCATACTGAATCGAATGACATATAATACATACCATTGTGGTTCCAAAGTTTTGATATACAATAACAATAACATCACGCGAGTATCAAATTACGCATGCGTCATCGCCGTCTCATTTGTTTATTTAAAGATTTTCAACTACAGATAACTTATTTCGTAATGCCGATATAACCACACGGCCTTTGGCACAAATGTACTTCATCTAACCACTCGACTAAAGAACCTGGAACGTGAGCAATACTCCCATAGACAAAATTACTAAAAATAAAATACTGCGGTGTGGAAAATGCTTGCTGTCGCAGTTTTTTCAATGGCCGATCTTGGTCTACGAGCGCGTGTAACATTTTCCTCAATACCTGCTCGTGGTTATGGCCGCGTGACTGGTTAATTATAAATTTTGTTCAAATTGTCCTCCACTATTGCGTACACACGCGCGACATCTTCTTATTACACTCGCACGTGGATGAACTTTTTAAAAAGAATTTCTACAAACAGCCTAGACTTACCCTAATTATTAGGTCAGCTACCAATTTTCAGTGAAGACCTGTCTTTTGTTTTTCATCAAAACGATTATCCCGCTCACTGGAGATTAACCGCCAGGGAGTACAACATCCAAATGTTGCATTCCCAGAATCATGGATTGGGAGGGATGGCCCTATTCCTTGACCTCCGTTCCCCAGACCTGACTCCGTTAGATTTTTACATCTGGGGATGGCCCAAAAAACTTGTTTACTCCACGGAAGTTGAGACTAGGGATGATTTAATCCAACGCATTGAGGCGGCTTTCGTCACTATCAAAGCAGAAGTACGTTTACACACCACTACAGTCGAGATAAGACGAATATGTCGCGCGTGTGTACGCAATAGTGGAGGACAATTTGAACAAAATTTATAATTAGGTACTTATTAAATAAAAGTTTATTTTTTATTTCAAGTTCGAGGAAAGTTAGAACCCTAGAAAGAGATAAAAGACTGCGTAAGAGTGAGATAACACTATCCACCTACTTAAAGTATGTTATTTATGTGAAAACTAGTGTTCTTACCGTAATATGGAATATCAGCCTGATGTGTCTCGATTACACATTTAGCGAATTACTGAAGTTATCAAAAGTTTTTTTTGGTATATTGCACACCCTTGGAAAGGGGATAAACTAGAGAACCTTTTAAAAGACTTCGAAGATCCCAATCGCTTTTTTTTTTTTTTTACAGCAATTTAAAGTTGAGTGTTAAGTGTATTTTTCCTTTTTTCAAAAACTTTGGGAGTTATTAAAAACGAAATAGATGTTATTAGCAAGTAAATTTTTAATTTCATAGAACCATACAAGAGAAAAAATAAGAATTAAAATAAAATTTGAAGGCTATACTCATCACTTTAAAAAAAATTAAGCTTAAATGCAGAGTTCTTGTATTTCTCCAAATAAAAATTAAAAAGTCATTTTAAAAAAACCAGTGATATAAGGAATGAGTTACTGGGCCTTAACAGATAGCAAATGACCTCTTCTTTCGGCCAATTCCATTTGGCAAACGATGCACCAAACATCCTGTATATATCGGAGCAGTTAGGTTTATTGTCGATATTGTCAGGCATTTTGACTACTGTGGGCGTGGTGTTGGTTATTGCGCAATATCCATAAATTCAAATCAGATTTATAATTTCATGAACAATTAATTACACTAGCAAATAACACACTATAGGTACAGTGGGCTGCATCAATTGGGTACCCCATTCGTATGAAAATTTTAATGCAACTGGGGTACCCAATTGATGCACCCCACCGTACATGACACAACTAGATGCACAGTAAAATAATGATGTACAGTAACAAAGTAATTGCGAACAAATCGTAGGATCGATTATAACTGTTCGTAAAGCGGCAGAGCCACCCAAATATAGCGTATTTAGAATACAGGTGTAAGGCTGAACTTTAGTAAACCGATAGGTTTGTCGGAAGCTAGTGCTCCGTAAGGAGTCGAGTCCGAAGACCGTCTCTCCCAGCACACACGAATGCGCATAGTTATAAAGGGTTTGTCGTTGTTCCCACCACGAAAACTCTGACCGATGACGCATGGAAGTACGTCAACGTGTTTACTTGAGTTGATACAAAACACTAAAATGTTATAAAACTAATAAGACATTACATTATAAGTAATCAAATAATACAATAATAATTATCGTAAATAAACAATAGAGATTTCACTAAGTAAATCATTTTTCAACACACTTTCTCGTAAAGTGGCTCTTATTGAACCGCTTTTAGGTCCATAATGCAGTGTATTAAAAACGCGTGCTTTTTCTTTATTTTAATCTACTAGTGCTTTATTTCCACAGATAACTATTTACTAGTCAGAGATTCGCGCTTTTTAATCTCATCAATACACTTTTTTTTTTACTTTTTGTCCTTGGTCATAAAATGAACTAATATTTATTTACCTTAAGGTAAATGCGCAGGGATCACGGACAACTTAAGGTGAATGCGCAGTGGTAGATTGCGAAATTAATTTTTTTTTTAGGTTTTCTGCAATTTTCAGATCAGTGTCAGGTTGTATCTTGATCAAAATATGATTTGCGACTATAACAGGTACGTCTTTACAGAATTATAATCATTCGAAACATTAATACACCTTTCTTATGGAAAAGTTCTTAGGGAAAAAATCTAACTTAAAGATTCTATTCTAATGACTATAATTCTGTAAATGCATATATATATTATAGTCGCGAATCATAATTGATCAAGATGCAACCTCTGACCTGCAAATTACAAAAAAGTAAATAAAAAAAAATTATCCACCTTAAATTGTCCGTGGTCCCTTCTGAAACCAAACGGAAAAGACCCTGACTGGCGTTCTATTATTGCGGATTCTCACTGAACTAATGTATATTTCTATATTTCTCTATGCCAATAGTACTTTCTAATTCCATACTAACTAAACTACAATTTGACATACGACAACACTACGATCAGTCTAAACATTATTTTGTGTTTGTAATATTTTTTCTATAGGCTGTTTAGAGGTTTTGTCAGTGCCACAGACTAATATATTTAAAATGAGAGTCAGTATTTTTATTTACACCTGCGCGGGCATCGCTAGTGCTGGCGGAAAAACAAAACTAGCGCGCCATTTTCCATACAAGTTAATATTTTAACAATAAAAGTCTGTTTTTTCCTCGCATGTGTGTTGAAAAGGTCGTATGAAACGCGTGTGCATTGATCATTAGACTCTTGGCTTTCTTATAATAATACCGCCTCGAGCATAATGATCAACATAGCACACATGTATCATAATGGACTATTAAAATCACAATAACATGACATCAATTGTTTTGAACAAAACCTTCGGTTACGATTATCAAGATAAGTTGCCAAAATCAATTAGTTCGTACACCAAGTACTCAATAAATTATGTTCCAATTTGTTAGACAATACTTGATAGTATAAAATCACTTTTCATAGTAAGAACAACAAGTCATAACAAATTATGTGGACTACCCACAATTATAATAATTATTCAGAACCAACTCCGACATACATAAAATGGTAAACTGACTGACTCACTGTTGATATTATTATATCAACACACAGCCCAAACCGCTGGTCCTAGAGACTTGAAACTTGGAGGGCGTGTTCTTTGTGAAGACTAAGTATCCATTAAGAAAGGATTTTTGGGAATTCTACCCCTAAAGGGGTGAAATAGGGGATGGAAGTATATATGAAATCCGTCAGTTTTGAAGTTAGGATCTTCAAATTTTGTGTTTAGGCTGAAGATTAAAAATTAATTGATACGTGTCTCGGCGTTTGTAACAATTCTACCCCCGAAGGGTTAAAAAGGGGGATGAAGTTGTGTATGGAATGTCCTTAATTTTCAAAGTAAAAATCACTAAATTTATTATCTAGGCTTATGGTTGGAAGGTAACGCAACCGTGTTGTTAGAATTTCAACCCCTAAGGGGGTAAAAAGGGGGATGAAATTTTGTTTTTAATTGTACAATCTATATTATATAAAATTCAATGACCTGACTGAGATATTAACGCACAGCCTAAATCGCTGGTCCTAGAGACATGCAATTTGGAGGATGTGTTCTTTGTGAAGAGTAGATATCCACTAAGAATGGGTTTTTCGAAATTCCACCCCGAAGAGGGTGAATGGGGCGAGGGTGAAATTTTATGCGGACAAAGTCGCGGGCAGAAGCTAGTGTTATTATATAACATAGGCGCGCCAAATGTCTGTTCCAAATGTTAAAAACTAGCGTTAAACTGACACCATAGCTCCGCCGTACTCGGAACATTCACGTTCTAACACATTGACATTCGAACTAAAACACTACACTTTCTGAGGCAACCGGGTTCAAAAAGGCAGTAAACCTTAGCGTAGGGAAGGAGGTGAAGCCTTTACATGTTCCGAGCTAAACATTGTCTCCATACATTAGAATGGCTTACAATGTTAAGTCGCAGCCGTGGTCCGTCTGTATGAATATGTGCATATAAAGCCATCCGCATGGGCTGGGGGGCGGCGAGAGGCGGCGGGGGGAGGGGGCCCGAGTGCCCCACGCTCTGAACTAAGTTTAATCTCGGCTCGAGTGAAACCTCGTTAGCGTGTGCAATCGTACCACTTTATGATTCTCTAACTCTATTTGCTTTGCTTTAGTTTCTATTTCATAAAGTTAAGTAGGTAGTTCAGAGTATGTAGTTCCACTTCAATGCAATAATAGTTTTGTTGTGAAATAAAACGCACAGTTGTTGAAACTGTATGCGATACAATATTTGCTGGTGTTGGCAACGTTTGCTTTTTGTGTATTAGGTATTGTTGTTTGAGGATATTGCAAAAGAGAAGTGAAGCATCGTCAGAAGCACTCATTAGTGTAGTAGAAATACCCACATAGTTACTACTTTTGGTTGCACGATTAATAAATCCATCGCCATTGCCATCTCCACGAGAGTACCGCGGCGACAGTCTCGCCGGGCAGCACACTCTCGCCGCGATGACGCCGACATGTGGAGATTGGTTCATAAAGTTTGAGAGACCCGCGCGAGACTATCGCCGCTATACTCTCGCCTGTGGAGATGGTACCTAAAAGTGTCATCATACTGACGATTTTGCCAGAGTGGTTCTAGTGTGAGAGTGGTCCCAGCCATTGCCTCGCTGGAATCTCACAAATCGCCAGTGTGATAAGGCCCTAAGTGGCGTGTATGCTCAGCGTTCGGAACGTGTGCTTGTCACAGACCAGTGGGCGCGTGACGTGGAGGCGCCGGGCGTGGCGCTGGCGTGCACGCCGGCGGGCGGAGTGCTGGCGGCGTGCGCGCACGTGCTGCTCGCCCTGAAAGTGTACGCCGACTGCTGGGGACTCTACCACGACCAGCTGCTCATACAGGTGCCTCTATGCGTGACGTTACACCTAACAGTCCATATCTGTATCTGCCGGACGAATCCACTCTCCATAACTCCATCTTGATTTTTTAACACATTTCACAACAAAAACAATCTTATTACACAAATGTTTACCTTTTAGCGTCATGGAGCGCCAAAAGATTCTCGTCACAGTTACACCTACCCGAGTAGCGGTTGCTGCGGCTATGAATATGATCCATCCAACTTTAGAACAGAGACGGTCATTTAAGTACTTATGTATAAATGATAGAAATAACACTCCTATGTGCAGTGTGCTAGAACTTTATTAAACTCGTTGTGCCCTATTAATGAGGTGTAAGTGTAATGTACAGACGCCGGCCGGCACATCGAGCTACTACAATCTGTCAAATTTCTTTATTAGATTTTCAACTTTATTGCTAAAGCATAAGGTTCAAAGTTGACAGTTTCGGGTAGTTTGATGTGCTGGCGTCTGTACCTGAGACTGCTAGTTCAAATTTACAAAATAACCCCGGATTTACTTCCTTGTGAACGACCACTCACAACTACTCAATTATTTTATTGCACATTGACTTATTTGAAACCTTTTGTCTTTTACAATACGTACTACTCCATACGTATTTGATTTTAATACGATATAACAGGATACTGAGGTTTGATGAGTCAAATATTGAAGAAATGTAACTGCTGTACTGTCTTGTGACTTAACCCTAGCCACTAACACCATTTTTTTTCCGGTGTGGATTTCCTCATGGATGTCCGCCGCCCTGGGGCGGGCGGCGGGGTCTGTCAGACTTTTACTGACTGAAAACCACCCCGGTGTTCCATCTCATACCTACGCCGGGGGTCACGGGAACGTACAATCCTTCCGCAACCCCCGACTGGTGGCGGCCCGCTACTGCGGGCCTCGTCGGGTCAGGGGGGGAGTGAGGTGACTTCTAAGAAGGGTGCGCGTGGAACACTACGCGCCGCCACCTCGGATCCTGATTAAGGCTTTCATCCCGGAAATCTCGGTCTCGATGACTTTTTGGTATTTTCGAGACTCGAGACTAACATTTTCGGTCACGGGAATAACGAGACTTTTGAGACTTGAGACGCGGGTTACTTTTGTATTAAAATTAGATCCTCTCTGTCTGAAACCACATTAAACGCCCTTTGTTTCTTACGTGCCCACTACAAAAATGAAAAAAAAAACTTTAACAAATAATCTTTTAATTTGCGATTGTTTAGTAAAGTACTTGATTAAAATATCTTGTTTTGACTGCCTAATTGCATAACCTGCAAGTAAGAAACCTAGTTTTGAAATAGTCTCAAAAGTCTCGTTTTCCCCGGGAATTTTGAGACCACATCGAGTCTCGTTTTTTTTTCTCGGGACTAAGTAATGCATCGAGACTGAAAGCCGTAGTCCTGATGTGTGGGGGACGACGGACGTCCCCGAGTCCGTCGCCGCTGGACCCATTTAGGGGGGCTGAAAGAGGGCGTTGCGCCCGATGCGGGCCGGGTGAGTGGACGAGATCTCCTGCTCCCTTTCCGCAGCCTCGTTCTGCGAGACGACCGTTTCGCAGAAGGAAACCACCGCGTCCCAGGACTCTTCGCTGCCGACCATCGACTGGACCACGGCCGGCAGCGACAGGTCACTGCCTACTTCTGAGATGAGGGCACGGCGCGGCTCCTCCTAAGTGGCACACTCTGCCAGCGTATGCCACGCCGTGTCCTCCCGGCAGTCGACGCAGTGGTGACACCAGTCGTCCGGCTCCCTGTTTATGCGACACAGGTACTTCCCGAAGCAACCATACCCCTAGAGCACCTGCGTCACCCGAAACGACAGTAAGCCGTGCCTCCTCCCGAGCTAGCGCTCGAGTACTGGCCGGACCGCTTCGATGGTGCCGAGGCTGGCGGTAGGGCGTAAGAGCCTGTCCCGCCATTCCGCCACCAGGACCTCACGAAGGTGAGACCGACGCAGCTCCATATGGCGCTGCAGCAGCCTTTCGCCTCGCGCCCGCGCTTCCTCGCGCCACTGGTACAGCGACGCAAGTACTTTCGCCTCCAGGTCCCAAGCCCCTAACACCAAAGTGGACATTACGAGGAGCCATGTGCAGGACGTTGGTCGGCGGTTGATATGAGGAGCCATGTGCAGGACGTTGGTCGGCGGTTGATATGCGGAGCCATGTGCAGGAGGTTGGTCGGCGGTTGATACGAGGAACCATGTGCAGGAGGTTAGGTGGTGGTTGTTACGAGGAGCCATGTGCAGGAGGTTGGTCGGCGGTTGATACAAGGAGCCATGTGCTGGAGGTTGGTCAGCGGTTGATATGAAGAGCCATTTGTAGGAAGTTTGTCGGCGGTTGATACGCGGAGCCATGTGCTGAAAGTTGGTCGGTGGTTGAAATGAGGAGCCAAAAGCAGTAAGTTTATCGGCGGTTGATACCCGGAGCCATGTCATGTGCAGGAGGGTTGGGCGGTGGTTGATACGAGGAGCCTGTGCAGGAGGTTGGTCGGTGGTTGATATGAGAACCCATGTGCAGGAGGTTGGTCGGCGGTTGATATGAGGAGCCATGTGCAGGAGGTTGGTCGGCGGTTGATACGCGGAGCCATGTGTAGGAGGTTGCTCGGCGATTGATACTAGGAGTCATTTGCATGAGGTTGGTCGGCGGTTGATATGAGGAGCCATGTGCAGGAGGTTGGTCGGCGGTTGATATGAGGAGGCAAGAGCAGGAGGTTGGTCGGCGGTTGATACGAGGAGCAGTAGCAGCGGAACTTAGCTCCAACATTAAACGTTATACTTGACGTCACGCCTGCATTACCCGAATTGTTGGGCGAGGAGTCTACTACACTCATGTTTCGTCAGTTATTTTTAAGAACTATGATGTAACCTATTATATGGTCCTCAAACCAAAAAACTTGACAATTCAAAAGTGCCTGTAAATGGTTTAATTGAAATAAATGCTTTGAGTTGATTTGAGTTCAAACAGACTTTTAGGAGATGGCAAACAAGGTCGCCCCTAGAGCGCACTTCAATCAAAACTTCAGATTGCTTCTGAAAAATAAGAATTTCTAATGGAAGACCCTCACCTACCAGAGGCAGGACTCCGCGCTCGAGCAGTCGCGTCCTAAACGTGATTATAACAAAACGTATAGCTTAGAGTCCTCGTCGCGGTCATTGACCTGCTATGAAAGTATACGTATTTATTGGACGTTCTAACTTGTCTCTGATTGGTACCGGCGAGCTGCCAACTGAACTACTCGCTGATATTATACTTTTGTCTAAAATATAAATACTGCTTGGGACTAATGGAGCCGTTGAGTGACTTACTTTTACAGTGTCTTTTTTTTGAAGTCGGTTGTTTTTGTTGTAATCGATAGTTCCCGTCCAGCCTTAGTCCAGGCCATAGTATGGAGCGAAAGTGCATGGGAGGCTATCGCGTCCTTCTGCGAGGCAGTAATGTTCGCGATGGAGGAGGCGGTGCGTGTAAGGGAGAGGCCATCTTTGCGCCCTCACGCCCCTAGCCACCGCAGGAGACGCCCTGGGCATCGGGAATCGATAACCGATTCCCGGCCACCGTAGGCGCGGGCTTGCGGACGGCGAGCAATGGGCAGATGTCAGCGGTAACTGACGGGGTCCACTAAAGCCGATGCCTGCCAGGGTTGCGGGTAGTTCGAAAGAGATACCGTGGCCCCTAGCGCAGGCAACTGAAGGAACACGGGTGGGTTTTAGTCAGTAAGAGTCTGACACTCCCTTCCGCTCCGCACAGGGAGGTAGGGGTCATTTGATGATTTCCCATCAAAAAAAAAAAACATTCGCGGCGAAGTAGATTATAAAAATGGATTCAGTGTCAGCAGCCCGACCCCACATCAAAATGTCATATGACGTAATGCTGCGGAAGTACTTAGCTAAAATAAACCGAACGCGCGGTTTCTACATCTGTTAACTGTCTTATCTTTCTAACAGCATAAGCGGCCGAGCTAAGCCGCCCCGCAAGAGATCTAGTCGCAATCTCATCAGGAACAATCAATTTCAAATCTCTGTCAGTCTCTGAGTTTGTTTCGGCCTTTCTTCTCAAAGTAGTCAGATAGGAAACGCCGATCTTATCTAATTTTTAAATATGATTGACGTGTTAAACTGTTTGTGCAAACCAGACAGAAATAAAATAATTTATCAAAAACTTGTCAAAAACGGTAAAGAAATTAGAGGTAGGCATTTTTGACAGATAGATATCAGACTGTGAACGTTCACAAAATTACGAGAATGCCCCTAAGATCGCACGTGGACTGTTTGGAAAATTTTCTTGGAATTTGAGGACACCAATATTGGCAGTCATAATAAACAAAAGCCCTCAAATATCTCAATCAGTAACTCATCGTCAAACTGTAATTGATGGACAAGTGTTACTCCACTCGCGCCATCTGTAGTGGCACCTCTGCTTCTCTGCTGTCTGCTGGCTTGCTAGGAAAACAGCCTATTTTCAGCCTGTTACAGTCCTAAAAATTACTTTTTCTCAGCAAACTATTATTTGACTGGGCATAATACAAATTATAATAATGAAATCTAAATAATTACCTATGTAGATTTTGTGATAACGTTATCCGTGCCTATGATGAGCGAAAATAATTTTTTCAACACAACAACTTTTCTGTGGCTTTAACTTAATTTCGCGGTCGGTAAACATCAGAGGGGCAATTCTCGTAATTTTAAGAACGTTCACAGCCTGATCTCAATTTCCCTACATTTTGACAAGTTTTTGACATTGATTGATTGTCGCTGATAGGGAATTTCGACTAGATTTGGAACGTTTTTAATGACGAGAATTGGCTTCTGAGGAGAGAGGTGACGAGCGACAAAACTATCTGAGTGTTTGGTAGACAGCACAATTTGTTACAGTTATTAAAAATCTAGGAAAGTTGAGACGTTATTTTGTAAAATGACTGTATACATACAACATAACTGAAGCCAAGTCTTTGAGGTAACGTAATGTTCAAAGATTCAGCAAAACATTCAGTACCTAAGCACTTATTATGAATACTAATGGCGCCATTCTCTCTTTCTTAAATATTAATGTTACTTTATTGGATGTTTGAGGATCCTGCTAGATATTTAAGTATCTGTTTGAGTTCCAAGAAGAGTCACTTGAAATAATTTAGAAAATTTGTAATCGGAGGAGCGAGCTCTCGCACTTGTACGTTTGTACGTCTCAAGCTTAGACTCGACGGGCTTGGCTTGGAACAAAAGCCACTCACGTTCATAAATTGGGTATGGTAGCTAGCAGTATTTTTGTAACGAGCAAGCATTGTTTTATCAAATAAAGGTAACTCTCTAGTACTTTTTTTTTATGACGACACAAAATATGAGATACGCCAAATTTGCGTTGCTTGGAGTGAGCCGAGCACGGCCACGCGCCTGCACACTTCTCAATAGCAATCGAATAGTACTAATAAAACACTATATATGACCGAGTCAAGTAGTGCGGGAACGTAAAAGAATGAATGCGGGCGAGTGAATCAACCCTAAAGACTACGAACTATTTTCTATATATAGAACAAAATTCAAAAAGGAGGCGGACGAATGTTTTAAAAAATATATAAATAGTGTAGAGGATAGTGTGGTCAAAAATGTTAGGGCATTTTGGTCATATGTTTCTAGTCATAACTCCACTAATAGTATTCCAGCTACAGTTCACTATCTCCAACAATCCTCAGATGCAATCTATTCTCTAATTTTTTCCAATCAGTATATGAACCATCTTCTTTTGATCATTCTTCATGGGTGCCACCACACGCCAATCCTGATAGTGATATAAATATCTGTAACCTGCACTTTTCATTACAAAAAATACGAAAAGAACTACAATCACTGGATGCTTTCAAAGGACCTGGGCCAGATGGTATCCCTTCTATCTTTTTGAAAAACACAAGTGACACACTGTGCTCCCCTTTCTTCATACTATTTAATAAATGTCTTTCCCATGGGGTTTTCCCTGATGTATGGAAACAAGCGAACATCGTTCCAGTTCATAAATGTGGCTCTAAGAGTGACGTTTCCACATATCGTCCAATCTTCTTGTTGTCAGGGCTATCCAAACTTTTTGAAAGACTGGTGCATAATGAGATCTACCCTATTCTTCATAGCATCTTAATAGAAGAGCAACACGTGTTCTATAAAGGCAGGTCCTGTGTGAGTAACCTCCTTGTTTTTACAAAACATCTATTTGAAGGCATTGACAGTAGACAGCAAATTGATGTCTATACTGACTTCCAAAAGGCCTTCGATAAAGTCGATCACCGACTACTTCTTGACAAAATTGCATTCAATGGTATTAGAGGAAATTTAATGCGTTGGTTTGTATCTTATGTCACCAATAGGACGCAGAAAGTTGTTATCAATGGTTATGAGTCTCACATGGTTAAGGTCACTTTCGGAGTTCCTCAAGGCTTAATTTTAGGTCCCCTCTTGTTCATTCTGTTTATTAACGACGTAAAAGACTGCTTTAAAAATTCTAAGTTCCTCCTGTATGCAGACGATTTGAAGATTTTTAAAAATATCAGCCATCTATCCGACTGTTTAGAATTTCAGAATGACCTTGACCGTTTTCTGGACTACTGTTCTGTTAACAAACTCTATCTAAGTATATCTTAATGCCATAGCATTGTATTAACAAAGAAGAAAAATGTAACGAAATTCAATTATTCTTTCGGAAATACTCCACTGAACAAAGTTAATTCTCTTCGTGATCTAGGCGTACAGTTAGACTCAAAGCTTCACCTTGTTGCCCATATAGACCATATAGTCAATAAGGCATTTAAAATGTTTGGTTTTGTAATGAGAGCATCAAGAGAATTCCACCGTTCCGATAGCGTACTTATACCTATATAAGTCAATAATACGACCGCAATTGGAATATGCAGTACCTATTTGGAACCCTTATTATAAAAAGTATAATGACATTATTGAATCGGTCCAACACAAATTCCTACGTGGAATGCAGTATAGATGTTTTAAATATAAAATTCCGTACCAATTATTACTACAAAAATATGACCTTATTACTCTGAAATCCAGACGCACCCTACTTGAAATGATGACCCTATTTAATATATGTCGTAATAAATTCGACTGTACTGATTTAGTGAACAGTTTGTGCTACCTGATCCCTCGTACAATTCATGGTCGTGAAGTTCGCTCGAGACACTTGTTTGCAACTACTTTTTGTAGAACCAACTCAGGCGTACGCTCACCATTGCATCGATTAGTTGACACCTACAATAAACAGTTTGGCTCAACTGATATTATGTTTCACAGCAAGGCTATATTTAGAAAAGAAATTGTTACTACTTTAAGTGATCAGAATCCTATTAATTAAGTAATGTTTACTTTATTCTGCCTGTTATTATATAGTTCTTTCTAACAACTAGTAGACCTGTTAAGTAAGATGTGGATAACGTTGTGAGTAGTGTATTTGTTACATCTATTATTAAGTTTTAACCTATGTTTACTTATTATTACACTACTGTTTGTTGTCCCTAAATAAATAAATAAACCCCGTTACGTAAATGTATTCACATACAACAGACGGCCGTGTCCATGACACATTACAGCGGCACCCCACTTTTTTTGTCGTTATTGTGGTGACGTTTGTCGACCCCGTACCTTAATGTACTTGACCTTAGTTCCCCGTACGCTATCTTATTAAAATTTTAACAAACGCGGTGTCAGATGGCTAATGTTTCATAATGTACCACAACATAATATTTCAAATAATTTCATAGTGGTCGCAAGTCCCACGGGTGAGATACGATAGGAGCCGGTGACTGAGTGCTGCCGGCTCCGGCTGCCACTTTAGATATCAGAACGGAACAGTTCAATATAAATTGTGTCTCGTGATGCGACCCTCATTTGGAATATTTCATGCTCCAGTCTCAACAACATCGATATATTTTTGTATATGTTACCGGCCAAAACCTATTTTAGGATGAACTAGTTTCGCCTAGGCCAAACCAGTTCATTCGCTCGCTCTTGCATCCTATCTCGACGGAGCCCCGCTCCGCGGGGCTCCTATTTCTGTGTAAAGGGTTTAAAGTAACCTAAACATTTTTTTTTTTTTTAACGTGGAGAAATGCTCATGCATTCTGCACTACCACGGGGAGATAGTGCAGTTATGTGGGACTCTAACCCACTAAAACTCCACGATGTCCTCCTCTGCCGCTTGCGGCGGGAACACGGGCACGCGTTAGCACTCATCCGTGAACCCGCCGCGGCTGTCCGTCAGCAGACCCTCCTCTGGGGAGCACTTCCCATCACCGGCGCACCAGAATACATAGGACACCGTGACCACCCCAGGGACCAAACCAGCACATGGGCGCCAGACGACCCCGTGTCTGGGCACCCTTGGTCCCCCTGTGACGGGTCAGGTCATTGACCCACCGCCTGCCAATTTTCGGCCGCAGAGGATAGGGAGAGCGGCCAACGTCATACCAACACTCCTCCTTCCCCTGCGGCCCCACCGCGTCCGCCATCAGACGGTGGCGACCCCGTCAACCTCCAACCCTCAGCCGCGATGCCTCCAATACGACATAGCGGCCCGCCTCAGTTGCGATGTCGCCCAAGCGGCACTGCAACCTACTTGTTGGCCGCTACGTCGTCGGCTTATCGGCAAAAGTCCTGACGAGCGGCCCCTCCTCGGGTTCCTCTTCGCTTCACCGTGGGTGACCAAGTCACAGCTACTGAGCCCCCCTGGCTCGTAAATGCGGGAACACACTGGGGGGGAAAGTAACCTAACCAAACCGAACCTCGGGGTACCTTTTGCTCGCTCTTGCATCCTATGTCGACGGAGCCCCGCTTCGCGGTGCTCCTATTTCTGTGTAAAGGGTTTAAAGTAACCTAACCAAACCTAACCTCGGGTTTCCCTTCGCTCTTTCATAAATATGTTTTCGGAAACTTAGTATTTTTTTCGGAAGTTTAATGTTTTTGTTTGGAAATTAATTTATTATTTGAAAGTAAGTACAGATTATTTTTCATAGAATTGTAATTTGAATAAGCTCATTTTTGTTAGATAAAATATAACATTTTTTTTCGGTTAATTTTGTGTCAATTTTGCGGTAATTCATTTGAACATAGCTTAGTTTTAGTACATTCAACCACAGATCGTTAATTTGTTTTCCGGAAGCAATATTATTTCCCATTTTTAGCAAATGTTTTAGGACTAACAATTTTATTATAAGTTGACATTCGGAATAACACACATTATTAATACAATACTTAGGTCATATGAATGTATTTCATGCAAAATTAGGAGATTCAATTATTATAGTACTCGACATTATGACAGAATAGTTTTAGAAGTAAAGATAAATTATGTAAAACAAAATTTCGAATTTTTGAACATTATGGTTACTGACGTTTATAGCAAACGTGTTATGGATAATGATTTTCGGATAAACAATTTTAGGAGAAAAAAGGGAGTACCCATCGACCGCTGTTAGTGAATTTACTTGAAATATCAGTATACAAATCTGTTTTTTTTTTATATGAATTTCACAGATGTGTATGTATTGCGATCTTGCGGATTTGGCGAAAAGATTTTGCCAAAATTTAATTACCCAAACAAATTTTAGCAACCTTTTTATACAAATGCAATGTTTGGAATGACTTTTAGTACGCACATTTTTATTTGGTCAAATTTTTATTTGGCGGAATATTATTAAGGATAATCATAATGTCAGCTAAATTTGATGAAACTTCATTTTTATTAATTCTTTAATTAAGCGATACTTTCCAGGGTGTTGTTTATAAATGAGAATGTTTATTCTACGATGCTACGCCTCAGCAGAGTTTGAAGTTCTAGGTATTTGCTTTATTTTTACAACATGGCAACTCCAAGAACTTGGTGGATACTTCGATTGTGTGTTCCATGATCCGCTATCATAATTTTCTTCAAACCAATTCGCGATTTGCTTTCAATCAGAATCTTCTGTACCTTCTATTAGCTTGTTAAAATATAGAATGATTTCATTTTCTGGCAAATATAACATAAAGCCAATACACATTTCACTTTATTGTTAAATTTAATGTCATTTGCGTACTTCTTTGTAAGTTTAGGTGCTTGAATTTGTCTGAAACAAGTCAAATTTATGGTTACTTATGGAACTAGTTAGAGTAGGTTAATTATTCAAAAAAAAGGGTTAGGTTAGGTTAAAAGTGCGACCTCCTACGCACGAGCCGAGCGAGCGAAGCGAGCGGTGCCGCAGCGGCCGGCGAGTGCCAGAAACGAATAAATTATATAGAAAAAAATATGGAAAAAAATCTAACTAGCCTGTACTGTCCCACTGCAGGGCAAAGGCCTCTAGCTCTCCGTTTTCCACACAATTCTGTCTTTAGCTAGTGCCGGCCAGTCCTTACGGTTAGTTAGATTAGATGGAAAAAAGTGATTATTTTTATCAGACTATCGACAACCGAATTAGTTAGACGAGTACCACAAACATTTCATAGAGAAAAAAATATGGAAAAAAATCAAGCTGCAAGAAACTGAACTAATTAGACGAGATTAATTATTTAAAAAAATGCTAGTAACTAAAAAAAATACATATAATAATATTATTATTACCTGTTTAGAATTTGGGCCAAGTGAAAAAAACACCCTTGTAATAATACGTCTTCAAAGTTAGATCATATGCTTGAAATGGCTGCCTTTTCAAAATCTAATATACAGGCTTTTGGTATCATGTCAATATTATTTTCATTTCCGTATTGCATTATTAATTCGAACATAACGTCATACGTACGTTTATCCTTATTGGTTGATACAAAAAAATTTGGTGCCACTTTGAAGGTTCCGTCTAAAATCCAGTATGAACTGTGACTTAAAGTGGTCATTATACTTAGTGTTGACATTACCAATATTATTTTATTTTCATCAAAAGTTTTGTCTTTTATCATGAAAACACCATTGATAGATGTTTATGATAAATTTAGCTGGAAATGTATATCAGTTGGTTCTAGTGTTATTTCTTGTTTTTTTCGTAGTCGATACATCCTCTGCTTTAGAGCCGCAGTTGGAAATAAATTATCTACAACGTCCAAAGTAGCATTTGCTTTGTTATTTTGTATTATTTTGCACATTTTTGTTCCAGATGAAACCTTACTTTGATCTTTTCTATAAGGTCACTAGTTATTTTTCTCCCAGTGTTTGTTTCATGATTGTGATTTTCATTGCTCAATACCATATGAATCCCATCTTTTTTTGTAGTATGTTGGGATGCAGTGCATTTAAACAATTTATTTTTCCTGTACCGACAGTACCAATAATAGTTATCATTCACTATGTTATTATTTTTAACCGACTTCAAAAAAGGAGGAGGTTTCTCAATTCGACCGTATGTATAACATTAGATCATATGAAATTAGGTTAAAGGTTTTTATAGGATATGAAAATTATATCATATGAAAAGTACGTCAAATGAAATTAGACTATCTGTTGTTATACCAAACATTACACACCCATTAAAATATATAACAAGTTGAAATTTAAACCTTAATATCTAGAAGGTTAGACCGTTAATAACCTTGTTCGATAAAAGGAGTAGCCTAATGCTATTCCAATTTTCGTTGAGGTTGATAACTGAGCCAATAGCCTAGTGGTATAACGCACGGTCTAGATGATCGGCTGGCGCCTGGTTCGTATCTTAATCGCGCGCAGTGTCTTTTTACCCGACTGCGCGACGCAAAGGAGTGGTTGTAAGTTAATCTTGGTATTACGGTTCGGCCAGAAGGAAGCTGAAAAAAAACTATATAAAATTATTAAAAACTTGCAAGTTATATTTGAGGCGGATCGGTGGATGCGCTCGGGGAGAGATGGGTGCGACGGCGGGGGAGGGAGCTGCTTAAGGCTCACGTGACGCGCCCGCCGCCGCTCGAGCGACGAGTGACGGCGGGCCCGAGCGTGCTCGGGCGATAATCTTTAAGTCTTGGGGGGGTTCGATTTCTCTGACGCTGACTGTACTATCGACGCCTGCTAAAGTACTGGAGTCAGCTATTCAGTGCTCCGTGCAGGGACAAGTGCGCGCGCGTCTATCAGATGCGCAGCATGGGTTCCGGCCGGGACGAAGCACTGCCACTAACCTACGAAACTTTATGGTGAAGGTGGGACCGTTAGTAGACTCTGGAGTACAGATAGATGCTGCGTACTTCGATTTTAAAAAGGCGTTCGATACGGTTGATAATGACGTCTTATTAAGGAAGCTTGCGAAAATTGGATGCACTGCCTCTGCTGCAGTTCTTCACTAGCTATATGAAGGATCGCCAGCAATATGTAGATTACAATGGCTCTGAATCTCGACCGTAGGACCTAGGTCCGGCGTGAGCCAGGGCAGCAATGTAGGGCCTCTCGAGTTTATTATAATGATAAATGACTCACCGGAAGTCGTCAGACATGGGACTTGTTTATTGTTTGCAGATGACCTGAAATTGCTGCTCGAGGTTTGGGATCACTCGATTGTGAACGCCAGCAGGACGACATCAACCGAGTGGTCTAGTGGAGCATCGTAGTAGTCGGTAGTTTTTGCGTGATGCTAAAACATAACATATTCAGACAAACAGACAAATATCATATTTTCGGCAAGAAAAATACTTTAAAAATGATATTTTTGATGAAGAGTTTGACTTCGCTATGATTTTACTATACATATATAGTTATAATGAAACTTCAAAAGCGTGGTATAAAACGATAGCAATGAAAAACATAAAAAGATATTCTTTAAAATGTTCTTAATAGCCACGAGCGCAGTTGGTTGCAGTGGTTCGCTCGTTCCTCTCAACTGCACTCGTAGCTCTCTTGCTCCCATCGTAGTAGCGATCTGATTGTAACAGCTCATAACAACATGTTACCGTCTGACCTCGCCCACTTCTCCTTCCTCTAACACTGAACGGTGAAAGGAATACTCGATACTTATTGGCAAGTAATCGAAATTATTGCTTTGTCTCCCAAGACCAATGTAGCTGTGGGTAATTTTGCTTTGGAGACAAAAAATGTGACACTTTCCGGTAAAATTTTTATTTTGATGAATACTCCAACATTTGTCACAGTTTTTTATTATTCTTATGGAAACGGTATACAAATATCGCTTAAGATCGTTTTTCATCAACAAACATCACATTTAATTTATATGGAATAAAAGCTGAATAAGACGTTGTATTTACTTAGCGCGTCAGCCGAAAGCTTAGGATACGAGACGACACGACATCACGGCATCATTAGCGAGTGAGTCAAAATTAACATTCGGGCCGAGTTCGGATTCTCCGGCAGTAAGTAGGTACTTGCAGCCCGAGTATGCGAGCAGCCGCGCCTACAAGTAGCACACCGCAGTGTGCTGCCTCCGAGAGAACTCCGTCACCCTCACGTTTTCGACATCCTTTTAATTTATTAATTTGCTGAGGATGCAGTGTGTGACTTTGTTTAATGTTGTTCAGAATGTTCAGATCAGCGATTGTGGCGATCATCATCTGCCTAGCCTTTTCCCAACTATGTTGGGGTCGGCTTCCAGTCTAACCGGATGCAGCTGAATACTAGTATTTTACATGGAGCGACTGCCTGTCTGATCACCACAACCCAGTTATTGGGTAATACGATACCCCTTGGTAAGAGTGGTGCCAGACTTTCGGGCTTCTGACAACCTGTAAGAACTGGCAAAGATCCACGAATGATAGCCGAGACCAACGGCAACGTGCTTTTCGAGGCACGGTGGGGTCTCGGTATGTAAAGATGGTCACCCATCCACAGACCAACTGCGTAGCTTAACCTGATCGATTGACCTGTGCGACTGTTATTATTTAGCCACGGGCCAACTACTACCAATATTTTCGAAGTTCAAAATAAATGGCTGAATTTGCTCTTAGAGGTACTAAAGAGGTTCATGTGTAAATAGGCATTGTCTATGAATTGCTAAGCTGTTATTGCCAATAAAAGAATGACAATAAATTTACTGGTGTCGGATATTCAAATCGATGTAAAGGCGAGATCAGTGCGGCCGTCGCTGACGGAGAACACTGCGAGTGACGTCTAGTTTCACCCACTAATCGAGTCCCGCGTACAGATCATGCCTCAACCTCGCTGACACAGTCTACTGAAGACTTTTGAAACTGTTCCTAGTTACTGAACGCACTCAGTGATATTATCTTATAACAAAGAAAATGTTTTAGATTTTTGTGTAACCTCAGCATAAGTTAAATTTTGGAACAAAACCGCTGTCAGTCTTCTTGTCTATGACAACTTTAACAAATGAATACATCAAACAAGAGTAAGAAAACGATCATCACTGTTTCCAAGAACCGTTCCATATAAATTATTTCCCAAGTTGTTCCACAGACTAAACCATAACTATGCAGAGTTTAATTAAAATAAAACTTGCAGGTGTGTCGCGAGCTGAATGTTTGACTAAGTTGAACTTTCTAAATCTGATCTCTCTCTCTCTCTCTCAGTATGCATTGCAGGTAGGCTGGTGCTGGCGCAAGAAACGTTCAATAATGTGTTTGGTTTCCTAGGAAGGCGGTTCCGCCATTATCAGAACGGCCGTCATAAAACTCTGTCAGTTGACAGCCGGTATAGTGTGACCGCTCATCGCTTTCTTAGAAACCAAAGCATAAGTGCCTATTGTTATGTAAGGTATGCCTGTGTCAACTGTCATTGTCAAACTACATATGGAGGGCTGGCACAGCAGGAGGATTGTCATAGATGTGTTGGATGAACCGGGTCACTAACTACACGTTTGTTTCACTTATATACCTCAATCATAACTTCTATATCGTTGTATAGATCCAGGACGTGGAGCCGATCGTGCTGGATGTGTGGGTGGAGGCAGTGGGCGCGCCGCTGCAGCTCGCCATCGCACCGGCGGACCGGCAGGATGGGTCGGACGTCACACCCGTCATGTGGTACACACTCATGTTATTTAACAAACGACACTTGCAATGTGCCTCAAGCATTCGCCGCGATTCAACCAGGCTTCATCAGCATGGAACGATAATTATGACATAATGACATATTATAGTAAAACTAAAGCAGGTTTGCAACTACAATAGTGTTATTGGCGTAGCTGCTCTCTACGCCGTAGCACATCACTACGCCGTAGCACATCACTAGGCCGTAGCAACTTGCTACGACGTAGTCTAAAACGTAGGAGAAGCTACGTCATCGTGCAAGACGGTATAATATTATAAATCCCCGATTTTATTATTTTACAAAGGGCTTAGTTATAATCACACGCATGACGAATCAATCAAATCTCAGTAAACAGGATGGCGACTTACATATCTATAAATGTAAGTAAAGGAGGAACAAGGGACAGGGCCTGCAGTCTCGACATTCGTAGCGATCGCTTTACGAACGAATTCGGTCGCAAAGTCCTATCGATCCGGATGTAGCGATATTTGGTAGACTCGACTCTCAAAGTTATCGATTGTCATCAGTATTTTACCGAAGTTTGTCACAAACTTTACGATTTTCGTAATGTTTACGAATATATTTTGCGAGCATTTTTGACATCCCGCAAAGTGATTCGTTGTCATCGTAAACTATAATTTTGGGTGTTTGCAAGTAATTATAAACAAAAATTATGCGAAATGGGCGTACTTGAAGGTGTGTCTGTACCAATGGGGCTTTTAAGTCCACCTATTTATAGATTTCGGACATGCTACGTGCGAACGAGCGCCGCCGACAATCACCGCATTAGAGGGAGCCAAAGACATTTAAATATTTTTGAAGGGAGTGAATCTTCCTATATTCGTTTAATAAATGTATAAGTAAATAAATAACCCCACGCAAAGCATGTTTTCAACTTTACTAATATCATCTCCTAAGTACACACATTCTTATAATCTATGACAGTGCTTACACAATACTTGTTGCATACCTAGTATATCCGCCGGTGATACAGTTCGGTAGTACCTACTTATCTAATGGGAACAAAGGTTTAGTTTTGTAATTTGTTTAAATGCACAAAATTTGCATACTTACTAAATTAAGAATGTACATGTATTCCTCACAACTGTAACAACTGCTTTCAGTATTCAATTTCAATTGCAATTCAATACTTATATCTATTCTATTCTATTCTATTGCAAAATACTTAAATAACCGTTAATCATGTTTTCAATGTTGTTAAATGTCCTTTAACAGAATCATCTCCTAAGTTCACACATTCTTCTAATAATCAAGAACTGTTTACACGAGGAATGTTGCATATCTAACAGAAAGTCAGAAGCGAGCGTATTGTCCCATATTCATTTAAGTATAAATAAATACCACATAACCGTAAATCAAGTTTTCAACTTTATTAAATCTCCAATATGTATCACAATCATCACCTAAGTATCTACACACATTCTTACCCCCTTAATAATAAATGTATTATATCAGATGAATACCAGATTTCTCTCTTTCAGTCATCAGTAATGACTATGCGTTGTGTAAGGGAGATATAATATAGACGCTGTTTACACAAAACTTGTTGCATACCTACTATTTCGTTTTTGTAATTTGTTTAAAAATGGGGTATATTATGCCAAATCGAATGCCAAATAATCGAATATCAATTGATTGACCACTATAAATCGAACTTCTAATTACTCGAACGTTCATAATATCGAATGGTTATAAAATTGATAGTTTCCAATGACAACAAATAAACAAGAACATAATGATTTGACACTTGACATAATTATTTGGCATTAGGAGAATAATGTTGCAAGGTGGTAGATTTGAATGTCCACATATTTAACAAGTTATTTTAATTCTTTGAAATAATTTTATTATTAGTTTCCATGAAAAATAGTGTTTTCAAGATATGGTTTACATACTTACTAGTATCTACTATCGATCCTGTTTCCAATACTGATCAAAAACTTCTATGGGACCAACCATCGTTGGAGTACTCAAAAAGTCACAAATTGCAAAAAACTTTTCCCGTACATTTTGTATGAAAATTTTACGCAAAAGCTTTTTAGTGACGGTTGAGATCTTTTTGTTGACTGAATAAAACGATAAGTTTAAAAACAATTCAAATTTCGAACTTGTTATTATTAAATAATAAACAATCTGACAGTTTGTTGCGTCCGAAAAGCTCTGAGTGTGTTGTGAATTTTACTAAGTGCATAATTGGACAGCTATTGATAAGAGAAAAATGATCTCCAATTTAGAACGCTTAGACTTGCTAGAAGCATACGAGTATTACGTAAATAATAAAAATACATCAGCTGCGTTAGAATGGTATAGGATCAAATATCCAAATCGTCATGTGCCAACCGGAAAGGTTATTACAAATATTTTAAGAAATCTTGCATAAGGTGGCTCTTTCAAGAAAAAATCTGTACGCCACCCATTTATACTAGATGAAAATTTGATCATTTCTGTTCTTACACTTGTCGAAGCTTATCCCGAAATATCATCAAGAGCAGTCGCTGAAGAAGTAGGTGTCTCACATCGTTTCGTACTAAAGATATGGAAGAAGTATGGTTATAAATGTTACCGACAGGGGCGACTATTTCAAGCTTTACATTCAGGGGATGCCGCTCGAAGACTTACTTTTTGCAGGTGGTTAAGAGGAAAGATAAGCAGAGATTACCATTTTCTGAATTTCATATTATGGTCTGATGAAACAAATTTTTCTAATAATGGAATGTACAACCGGCGAAATAACCATTATTGGTGTAGAGAAAATCCTCTCAGGTTTCGCGAAACACATAATCAAGTGCGATTTTCTTTTAATTGTTGGTATAGTGTGGAACCGAGTGGTAATGGTGGAATTTTATGGAGGCACCTTGGATTCCAACATTTATAACAACAATATTAGAGAATCTTTTTTTTTTTAGTCTTTTATTTAAGGGGCTTTTATTCTAAGAACACACATAAATTAAAGCTTACTGGCGCTCTTAATCTCGAAACGGTCGATGACTTCATTTACCTGGGCTCTAACATATCTAACACAGGGTCTTGCGAAAAAGAAATCCGTAGACGTATAGGCATGGCCAAGAATGCTATGTCTCAGCTTCAAAAAATATGGAGAGATCGCAACATTTCACGAAATACCAAAGTGAAATTGGTCAGCACGCTGGTTTTTTCAATTTTCGGATACGGAGCAGAAACTTGAAACTTGAGAAAGGTCGACAGAGCTCGTATAGACGCCTTCGAGATGTGGTGTTGGAGGAAGTTGCTTCAGATACCTTGGACTGCATTCCGCACCAACGAGTCTATCCTACGCGAGCTCAGAATAAAGACCAGACTCTCTACGATCTGTCTCCGCTGAGTTTTGGAATTTTTCGGCCACATAGCGAGGAAAGATGGCAATAACCTTGAACAACTTATGGTTACCGGCAAGGTGGATGGTAAACGTCCAAGAGGTCGCAGCCTCTTCCGATGGTCGGACCAGATAAGCTCTTCTCTTGACACGAAGTTTCATGATGCGCTTCACCTGGCCAAGGATAGACAGAGATGGCGAAACATCGTCAGGGAAAAGATGTTTTCAAGGGAGGATCACGACCCTCAGTAATGAGGAATACGACTTGAGGAGGAGGATTCAAAGAACATGCCATCCCCGTTGAGTCACAAGTAAGCAATATAACTACACAATCAATATTAATCTATACTATTCTAGGGTATAAGTGACAAGATTTCACTGACGCGTAAACACCTTAAATAGGTTGATAGCAGCAGATGAAAGAGGATTTGCTAGATATTACTAAAACAAAAAAGTCTGTGTGGTGCCGGACTTAAAGAATACCACCACCCCTTACTTCCCGTGGGTGTCGTAAAAGGCGACTAAGGATCGTAACGGAGAATGGGCAGCAGCGTTCTCTATGTATTCCACCACCATAACATACTGCGATCGCCAAACCGCCTGCCAAGCGTGGCGATTATGGCAAACCCTCCCAAAATTGGGGGAGGCCTATGTCCAGCAGTGGACGTCTATCGGCTGAAACGACTAAAACAAAACCAACATCCATCATATTCATAGAGAATCTTGAAAACCTCGTCGATTTGTGACTTTTTGAGTACTCCAACGATGGTGGGACCATAGAAGCTTTTGATCAGTATTAGAAACAGGATCGATTGGCATCAAAAATATTTTTGTGTAAAATGGCTATTTTCTTGCTAACTGTAATTTTTTTTGAAAATCTGTGAATGGGGATCAAAATTCCATAAAAAAATATGGATAATCTCCTAAGACCATTTTCGCGTAGCTGCAACGGATAAGGTACTTCCACTTACTGCCCCGCTGAAAGTTTCCACCCTGTATAATGTCAAATAATAAAGAAATTATGTCAAAAAGTATATAATGTCAAATAATAAAGAAATTATGTCAAAACCTATGTAAAAAAAATATAATAAAAATTAAACATCGTAATTTGAGAGCAGTTAATAGA
Source organism: Mesoligia furuncula (assembly GCA_916614155.1). NCBI lineage: Eukaryota > Metazoa > Arthropoda > Insecta > Lepidoptera > Noctuidae > Mesoligia > Mesoligia furuncula. Next base: position 29,960,657 of record OU744801.1, read on the forward strand.
CATTTACCTAGTTATGCCGTTAATGAGAAGCCAGGGAAGCCACATGTGCAGAAGGAATTATTGCCAGACTACCTTGTCTTCAACGTAGTCTTTAATCTTATAATATGCTTTTTTGATAAGGACACGTTTGATGAGGGTTTTGAACTTTTCATCGCTAAGTTCTGTAACCGGCTTTGGTAACTTTTTATTATAAAAACGGATGCTGTTTGCAAGAAACGACTTGCTAGTTTTAGTTAATCTAAATTTAGGTAACACAATTTTATTTTTACTACGTGTATTTATATTATGGAAATCGCTTCTTATTTTGAAGAGTCCTAAGTTTTGCGAACATACAAAATACTTTCTAAAATATAAAGAGAAGGCAGAGTTAGTACAGACTGCAGCACATCAATGTAAACTCTATACATATCTATAACTACGACGCGCTGTATAGTGTTAGAAAGAAAGTATCCTTGGTATGATTGGTGGAGTTTTCAACGTTTCTAAAATCACCCAATGGTTGCGCATACTAATAATTGGCAGCCAATTATCATGACGTTCACGACTACTAAAAAAAAAACCAAGGCGAGGGTGGATGAATAACAAGAAATATCGCGCATCAGTAACATTTTAAAGTTGTCTACTGTTAATATCTAAATTCCATGATTCATTATCTAAATAGCGGGTTGTGATTGTGCGATAATGAACTTTATGAAAATGTGCCATATGGTTTAAATTCTTTAGAATATTGCGCGTATCATCCCAACTAAGGTCGAATTTCAAAACATATTACAAGAGTTCGGTTGGTCTCATGGTCACTAAGGCAGCTCGAAATTCATCGTTATCTGCGTTCGAAACCCGGAGAAACATAGATACAGCTTTTTGTTAGCAATGTTTTGTTTTTAATTATTATGTTTTTTTTTTCTTTTTTTTTAACGAACGAAGTCGGGAAATATCTTTTTAAATGGGTAGTTTGTATAGAAATGAAACAAAATCATTGCAAGTAATAAAAATGTTTATTATTTCATTAAAGTAAGATAAAGTAAGTAAATGCTCATAGTTCAAAATTATTACATTTTATAATATCATATCCAAACCTAACCATTTATAAACATTTAAAAAAAGTCATTGCTAATGCTTGGAAGTTTGTTATCGATTGTTGTTGTTGTTATGTTTTACAGATTTATAGCTAAGTATAATTATGTGTAGTGAATCAACATGTTATTTAAACAGAAAAATGCATTTCCATTTATAACAATAACATCACCACATAATCTGCAACATTAGCCATTAATGGTTTAGCATTCATTCAATTGAGCATTTACTTACATAGTGTGTTTTAAAATACTTATAAGTAGATTAGTTAGTAGCGGAGTGGCGCGCCGTCTTCTTCTTTAGCTTTTGTAAGCGGCTACGCATACCGCACACCATGTTCCAACACAAATCTTTTCCTCTCATGTGCTCCCATGTCGATAACACGATCTCAGCCAAATTGTTTTTATTTCGCACTTCGGATTTGTCCCAATTTAAAAAGATTTAACCCCATAGGTTTTCTATAAGTATGGTTCAAATCTGGAGTTTTAGATGGCCAGTAAATAATAGTTAAACCTTCTTGAGCAGCTAACCAATTCTTCACAATGCCTGCACGGTGGATCGGGCAGTACGTTATCTTGCACGAAGTAAATATCAGTGTTAGGATAGATAAGCAATTCGCACAGTCGGCAGCATGACGTCACGCAGAATCTCCAAATACTGACTAATATTATAGACAACATCCAGCCAGCAATGTTTTGTATAGTCATTAAGTTGCGACATGACGCTTTGATTTCACCAAATTCATTAAAAATGCTTTTCACGATTTACTTCAAACGTTTTAGAAATGTTTGTGCGCCGCAGTCGCTGTTTAGGCGTAGGTAGACTGACTTTTGTCACTTAGATTAATTTAGTATCCATCTACCCCACGAAGTAAACTTTTACTTCGACCTACTCATTTGAAGACTTATAGTTTTTTTTTTAATTTACCCACTTGTTTTTGCCGAGTTACTTAAAAGCTTTTCAACTTTAACGACAAGAAGATAATGATTAAAATAGCTTAACAAGATATGCCGATACTTGACTAAGACAATGTTGGTCACCGACTGTATGCACTGCAGCACGAAACATTACAAGTAAGGACAGACAAAAAGCTATATATCTCTTTCGCACGATTCTCGCTGTTGTTGCTCATAACGCGTTCAAGGTCAAAGTGGGGTAAGTTGATGTGCTGGCAAGTCTTTAATCTTATAATATGCTTTTTGGTAAGGACACGTTTGATGAGGGTTTTGAACTTTTCATCGCTAAGTTCTGTAACCGGCTTTGGTAACTTTTTATTATAAAAACGGATGCTGTTTGCAAGAAACGACTTGCTAGTTTTAGTTAATCTAAATTTAGGTAACACAATTTTATTTTTACTACGTGTATTTATATTATGGAAATCGCTTCTTATTTTGAAGAGTCCTAAGTTTTGCGAACATACAAAATACTTTCTAAAATATAAAGAGAAGGCAGAGTTAGTACATCAATTTCTTTGAATTTGTTTCTAAGAGACTCGCGAGGACCCATTGTATAGATTGCGCGGATTGCCCTCTTCTGTAAAATGAAAATTGAATCTACGTCAGCTGCCGATCCCCACAGCAGAACACCATAAGACATAATACTGTGGAAATAAGCAAAGTATACTAACTTAGCTGTGGCTATATCTGTCAACTGCCTTATTTTTCTTACTGCATATGCAGCTGAACTTAATCTACTTGAGAGAGCTCTAATGTATGCGCCCCATTGTTATATTGAATCTAAAGCAATTCCTAGAAATACAGTTTCCGTAACAGCATCTAGTCTTTTGCCATCAAGTTCTAAATTCAAACCCACTTGAGGTACATTTGGTAATGAAAACTTAAGACATTTAGTTTTGTTCGCATTAAGTAAAAGATTATTAGCTGCAAACCATTTCGAGAGAACAGCCAGACTATCGTTAACATGTAAGACATCCGTATCTTTTCTATCTATTTTAAAAATAAGAGAAGTGTCATCAGCTAATAAAATGATATCCGACAAGTTAGCCATCATCTAAGGAAGGTCATTAATATAAACTAGAAATAGGAATCCCATCCCATCCGTCCCAGCCCATCTTAACTAAAGACCCCGATGACGTCGCCCCGTTAACGTTTACTTTTTGCTGGCGCTTTGACAGATAGGAAAGAACAAGATCAGCAGCTTGTCCAAGAATTCCCTAAGGGTATAATTTACAGATCAGTGTATTATGGTCAACGCAGTCAAACGCTTTTGAGAGGTCACAGAAAATGCCAATTGCATCCTGGGACTTCTTCCAGGATTCCAAAATGTGACTGATGAGTTTTACTCCCGCATCTGTCGTCGATCTACCCTTTCGTGAAACCAAACTGCCGACTAAGTAAAATCCCATTTGAATTAAAATGTGACAACATCTGGTCCAGCATGAATTGAAAGAGTACACCTACTAAATACTTTGTCGTCCATTAACTATGATATAATGTTTAGTGTATATCTTTTGTTGGAGATCCTAAAATAAATAAATAAATAACACATTAGAAATAGGTTGAATAGATGAATTAATAATACAGTGATACCTTTTTATGATTATATTTAATGTTTTTGTATTTACGGTTTCACACTCATTTCAGATCCATTCTGGTTTCTGAACGCATGTTTGCTGTCAGGACTCCGCCATATTGGCCATAACGATAACAAAAGGCAATAATTGAAAAACTTTAATTTGTTTGTACACAAAGGGTTATTCTCAAATTCACAGATTAATATTTTTCCTAAATTCAGGGGAGTTTTCCCCTTTTATTATATATTGTACAAGTGCTAGCCAAAAATGAAACATCTCCTTTCAGTCATTTCTTTTGGCTGATTATAATACACAGAAATGTCGGATTATGGTTTTCTGTTCGGAAAACAACATGGAAAAAATTCAAGAATCAGATGATTTTTTTGGCGATGGCACATTTTTTAGTTGCCCGAGTCCATTCGCCCAATTGTACCGCATTCATACCGATTTTTCAAAATAGATAACTACAACACACACGGCTTCTTTGGCTTATGCATTAATGACTGATAAAAAAGAAGAGACTTACTATATATTATTTTCGATGATAAAATCACGATTGAATAATTGGTCACTAAAATTTTTTTTTTCGAAACAGCTTCAAGCAATGCACTATTACAATTTTTTCCTACAGTCCAAATTGTAAACTGTTTTTATCATTTCTCAAACAGCCAATGGCGAAGAGCAAAGAAATTGAACTTGAAAAGTAAAGATTTTTTTTTTTTTTTTTTTTTTTTTTTAATAATATATTCGACAACTATCACACAACGCCGTCTAGTCCCAAGCTAAGCAGAGCTTGTGTTATGGGTACTAGACAACTGATAAACATACTTATATATTTCTAAATACATACATATTATAGATAAATTACACCCAGACACAGAACAAATGATCATGCTCATCACACAAACATTTGTCCTGGGTGGGAATCGAACCCACGACCTCCGGCATAGCAGTCAGATTAAAAGAGAGTTGTTGGCTTATGTGCTGTACTCGCATTATTACCTAAAGACAAAATAGAGGAAGGATAGGGAGGACAAAATAGAGGAAGGGAACACCGCGAAATGTGAAAAATATTTAAAATATTTCGAGACTACATGGATGAAGAATAAAACATTTAAAAAACAATGGTCCGTATTTGGTCACCGACATCGTACAAATAATATAGTTGAATCATGGAATGGACAACTGAACAAATCGATGAAACGATAGTGTCATGCTCTGCAGCAGAGCCACCATTCTAGAAACCGATCAATTATATCTTAAAATGATGTACGTCAAACGTACATAATGCACGTATTACCGTTATCGCTATACGTGCATTAGATAATGATAAAATAGACATTGATTGTGGCTCTGCTGCCGAGCATACTCCCTAGCAGAGCCACAAAGTACATGTACTCAGGAAAGATAAACGCCCCTGCTTTTTAATAAAAACTATTGTACAAATAGTGTTTATTGCATACGTGTTGAAAAATATCATTATTAGACAGTGGTTTTATATATTTTAGCCTACTAAAATTCTCATAGTAAGCGCCTGATTATTTTGTGTCTGCAAAAGTTTTTGTAGACAATCTGTTACCGTCAGGATGGCTGGACCAAACGAGATATGTACACGAGACTATGTGCACTATTTAATACGTGTCATACTTTCTAGCGGTGAAATGACTTTGTACGAACGTCAGTCTAATTTCTAAAATATGTACAAAAAATGTACGAAATTGTACGCTAAATTAAGTTAGACCACGAGGATTGGACCATGATATTATTATAAATTTCGGACAATGTGATCGTTCACGAGATCAAGCCCTCAAGTACAGCGTCTTGAGGAGCTGAGCTTGGTAGCTGAGATACTGTTTTCATGAGTTTATTAATTACCAATGATCTTAAGATGCTGATATCGTAATAATGGCGTATCAAATGTTAATGCACTTGAGTACGTCGTTGAGGAATGTTTATTAATACGGGCCTAGGTGACAACAATCTTCAATACTCAGTAAACTCTGCATCTCAAGTTCAGCCTTTATATAGAAATCACTTCTTTCCAACCATCCAAAAATAATTTATTTAAATTTAATCACATTCCAGTTATTTAAAGCCACCAGAAACAAAGAAACAAACAACACACACCTACACATTTATTTAAACATTGTTTATATTCAATGTTAATTATAATGTCATTGTATTCCTAAAGCGTCAGTCACATCTATAGCAACTCCATCGTCTGCAGTTATTCGAACCTCCGCCGCCGTCCCTGACGGCACGCCACTGGAATGTCTCCGCATTCCGGTACAGTGCCGGTACATTCCCGATACATTCCCGGTGCATTCCGGTACAAAATCGGCACTGCCGACTGTCGGCTCCCAGGTGCCGTACCATACCTCTGTGTCTTATCATTTACACTGTAACGTTACGAATAACCTGAGGGGGTTATTAGTAGTTTACATGTTTTATAAAAGCTTCGAAGGAATCCGAGGAAGAGGTCCCTTGACTCGATGAAGCTCTGGTCTCCTTTGTGGTCTTGAGTCGAGGAGGAGGTGCCTCGATGACGTTCCTGGATTTCTCGACGATGATCTCTCGACGAGATCTCTCGACGTGGTACCTGGTGATCTTCTTCTGGAACGGGGATGCCCTGGTCTTCAACTGCAACAAGAGGTGATGAGAAGCAGGTTCCTCGTCTGATGACGGAGTAATCTCGGAGCCAAGCAAACCGGGAGGTCAGAGGGCCATACTTTTAAAGAGGGAGGATGTTAGTTAAACTTCCAGGATGTGACGCATGTTTCCCCCAACCCATTCTTATTTTTTTTTGTTTATGTTCTTCATTGCGTCATGTTTACCGCAAATAAACGTATTTTCTTTCTTTCTTTCTTTCTTTCCAGGAGTGTAGGGCACTCCTTTTAAATGTCAAAGAAGAGATGGATTAAGACTTTACTTTATTGACTTTTATAACACAGAAGTACTTTAAGGTAAAGGAACTCCGAACTAAAACTGACTCAGAACTAAACTCTCCAGAAGTTAAACTGACCTAGGCTAAGGCAGATGACCGCTTTTATAGTCCTGGGTCAATGTTCCAGAAGAAACATTATTGAAATTTCAAAATAATTTAAAAGTATTGACTGCCAGAAATAATAAAGCGGTTTACAATGTGAACCTGAAAAAATATCCTAAGTTACAATAAAAGGAAGGAAGAAATGGTATGAAATACAGAATTGTATGTAGAAAAACATCAAAGATAACTAAAAGTATAATTTAAAATGGTAATTATGTGCAAAAGGTGAGTAAAAGAGTGTCATAATTGTAAAAGTGAGTATTGGATAGGATAAACAATGCTATAGATGTGGATTTGCAGTAGCAAAATACCACACCTCTGGGCCTTCTGCGTCTGCTTACTCACCAACCGCCGAGTGTCACCAGCATTCCGAGCGCACCGAGCACACTGGTCACCCGTGTGGTGTGGCGCCAGGAGCGCCTGGAGCGCGGCGATATCAATTACGGTTGTCGTGTTTTAGCATGGCAATAGAGGCCATTGACCACCTGGGTTTTAGCATGGCAATAGAAGCCATTGACCACCTACATTTTCTAACATTTTATTTCAAAAACTGAAATTAACGTCCTGAGTCAATATTTATCGTGATCTTCAACATGTTCCGATAACGAAAAACCGGGATCCTGTCGTTTATTCAAAATTATTTTGACATAATTTCATGATTCTAGGTCAACGGAAAGTACCTACCCTATAAATTTTGATTCCCTTAAGAGTGTATAAATATACTTTTATGCGGCATAAACGGCCGTATCTTTTGACGCTTTAGAAGTTAGTATATGGTTTTAATTTCAACTCGATACCTTTACGCGTTCCCGAGATAAAGGGTCTTGACAGACAGACAGACGGACAACAAAGTGATCCTATAAGGGTTCCATTTTTAGGGTTCCGTAGCCAAATGGCAAAAACGGAACCCTTATAGATTCGTCATGTCTGTCTGTCTGTCTGTCCGTCTGTCTATCTGTCTGTCCGTCCGTATGTCACAGCCACTTTTCTCCGAAACTATAAGAACTATACTGTTGAAACTTGGTTAGTAGATGTATTCTGTAAACCGCATTAAGATTTTCATACAAAAATAGAAAAAAGCAATAAATTTTAGGGTTCCCCATACTTAGAACCAAAGCTCAAATTTTTTTTTTTCATCAAACCCATACGTGTGTGGTATTTATGGGTAGGTCTTCAAAAATGATATTGAGGTTTCTAATATCATTTTTTTCTAAACTGAATAGTTTGCGCGAGAGACACTTCCAAAGTTGTAAAATGTGTGTGTCCCCCCCCTGTAACTTCTAAAATAAGAGAATGATAAAACTAAAAAAAATATATGATGTACATTACCATGTAAACTACCACCGAAAATTGGTTTGAACGAGATCTAGTAAGTAATTTTTTTTAATACGTCATAAATCGTAAACCGCAATTTACCATTCATTCAATCAACTCAAAAATAAAATAAAAACATTTAATTTCATAAACATAAACCATATGCATAAACCCGGATGTTACGGAACCCTCGGTGCGCGAGTCCGACTCGCTCTTGCCCGGTTTTTCCTTTTGAAGTACGAAACCCTTAAAACAATAGTTTCGGTTCCTACGGACAGGTATTAGGAAACAATGATCGCTATTGCCACGCCATAATGCAACAACGACAACTATTAAGGTAGTCGTAGCATCCCGTGTTTATGAGATGACGCGCCTCCTGTCGAAACGCTCATTAGCCTAATCCAACTGATTCCACTACCACAAAATACAGATAGTACAGAAGGCAATCACATGTATGTACTTCACTTTTCAAACCTGGCGGTCGCGCTAGGGTTGTGAACTTTGGCTTATGCTTAAAAAACTATCGTGGTAGTGGCACTCGTATCTAGTTGTTTGATTTATTGTTGAACTTATTCTACAATATTAAAACAAAACAATAAACATAGTATTACAATACAAAAGTTTACAGAACAAAAACATATAAAATTTTACATTTGTCAATTTTCACTATCGAAAATCCCTAATAACTTCAAACTCAAACTCAAACCATTTATTTCAATTAAACCATTTACAGGCACTTTTGAATTGTCAAGAAGTCGGTCAGTCAGAAAATATGAAGATAGTTGCCCATTCCAAAGCGTAGGTACCTATGGAGAAGAACGGGCAAGAAACTCCATGGAGACTCTTTTAAATTATATTTTTACAAAAATATTAGTTACATCATTAATCTTGAATTTACAATTGTATGTGAGAACGATGTAAAAAAATACGTACGCGTTAAGAACGTCCAGAGAAAAGCAAATACTAAGAAAACAACAATCCAAAAATAAATAATTATAAATAAGCCGAGGCAGCTGATGACCAGCCCAAACTGACGGCGCCCGTTCACGAACATGACGCATAGATCAGCACCATTCAGCTCAACCAATTTGAAGGGAGCTAAATGATCCAATACACACGCCACCGTCAGCGAGACATTTGTGTGAGCATGACATACTATCAGCCGCCATGGCACATTTAAGTCAATGAAAGACATATTACCCGGTAAATGGTAAATAAGATATAGTACATACTTACATAGAACTCAGATCTGTGCTATGCAATTATACAATGCAAAGGAAATTGAGTTTATACAATGCAAATATAGCCTTACAATCTTCAGCAGCTCCAACAGTATTTTCAAGTGTTAATCAATTAGTTGTGGTTGTGGAGCAGGACCAGTATTGTGCCAGGCATTTTTATCAGCAACGTAATCCCCTAACTTATAATATGCCTGACTGCATAGTGTGCGTTTTATACAAAACTTGAATTTTGTCTCATTCAGTTAAAGATTGTGGGGAGGTATTTTATTATAACATTTTAAACAGTACCTACCCCATAAAAGATGACTTTAAAACGGATTACCCTATTTACACAATTTATTTCGCCCTATCCGTTTTAGACCTAAACCTATCAAATGACACTAAAAACTACACAATATCTACACAAACAAAAAATCACGTTTTCAACTTACGTAATAGTTGGTGGCGTGAATTTACCTTACAAAAAAGTTACTTCGTTTATACTGATTCAAAATAGGAAACTATTATATAAATCGAGCTTAGATAGGCATTTTTCTGTTGCTCCATTTTTGCACTTTACAGACGCGTGTCTCAAGCGGATGGCACCCACGCTCGTACTACTCCCAACCCGTCCGAGATTACGTGTCCGTGAGGGGTGTCTATGTGTGCGTTGCTCGAGCGCACTTTTTATGTGGATTACCTTCTGTACTATCTGTATTTTGTGCCACTACACTCGTGCGGCCGTTACTGCTAATGTTAATGTATTATTAATTACCACATCACCACCTTCGTCCTGTCTTGTCGCTCGCCCCTCTCGCCTCCCTAGCCCCACTCGCCCCCCTCGCCATCCTCGCCCGACACCTCGCCTCCGCTCTCTTAATTGGCGATTGTATCGAGTATCCACGTCGGCTGCCAATCTTCATTAGTTTCTACTTAACGTTTGTTAAATCCACGCAATTAAATATTTACAAAAAAAAATATTTTACGGTTAAAAAGAATACGCAACTCGAACGATGTAAGGGATAACGACAAATGTTTCACCGATTAATGTTTCAACCGATTTCATATCTTGTGTAGGCGACGCGTGATCGTATCCCAATTCTATTTAATTGTATTTTTAATACGTATAATAAATCCAGGGCTGGTAACAGGAGCGGGAGGCGCATGCGAGCGGGAAGGGGGCGCTTGCATTGCGGCGGCGGCGGCGGCGCGGGCGCCGCGATTTCCAAAACAATTCTTTAGTGTTCGCTACGAAAGATTACTCACGGACGTATCGCGTATGTCTCCCCACCCTTCACCCTTTCGCAAAATCTGGTGTTTCACTGTTCACATGCAATCTTGTATACTTATGTTTGCAGTCTGTGTTCTCTGTAGACCGGTCATAGTTTCCCTCAACCATTGCCGGTTACTATTATCATTACAACAGTTTACTGAGGGACCTGTTATAACTTTCTATAAATCTTCAGCTGTCTACCTTCAAATTTAACGTAACATTATGAATGAAGCCTGCAAAGAATTTAAAGTAGGTACCTACTTAGTATTAGTATCGACTCAAGTCGTTAATTCATTAGGACCATAATAAATGTGTGAAGTTTTCGCATTGAAAGTAGCGTTGCTGAAATTTTAATATGAAAAGTTATGAAAGTGACTGAAATATGTAAACACCGGCAATAACATGTGATAGCTATCGTCCCAAACAGTTTGTCTTAGTGCAAACACGGAGCTCCTTAGGTTCGAGCTGTAGCGCCGGTAGGCCTGCATCGATTGCAGGCAGCAGCACGAGGTACAAGGAGTCTGTCAACGGTACACTGTACATTCCAACAAGCTATTTGGTTCGCAGGCAGCAAATACTTGCAAACAATGTTCAAAGTATTTGCTAAATAGTCAGTTCTTCTACTCTACTCTTAAGGAAGCCATAATCTATAAACGTTATTGCGCACGTAATAAAAATGGACAGTACTGTAGTGTAACGGAACGATATTCGCTTGTTTATCAAATCCCTTGTAGGTAACATATTCTACTAAGGGCTAATTTTTCCATCGCCAGATAACTTTTATTCGAGGAATAAAATTGACGTTTGACAGTTTTTGTATGAAATAACTGTCAAAATTTCAAAATTATTCCCCAATAAAGTTATCAGATGATTGAAAAATCAGCCCTTAACGAAACGCTTCTAAATAATATCTACTCAAGCTCAGTCTTAAAGTGTTTACCTTTGTAGATATTTTATATTTTCTTAACTGACACCGCCTGTCCGAAGTCTGTGATCAAGATAATCCCCTTGAAGAATGTCTGTGCAAAGCGCCGCGCGCTACGTGTCAGCGCCACGCGCCGCGCGCTACGAGAATACAACCATAAATTCATAATATACATCACCAGCTCCCGCCCGCGACTTCGTCCGCGTGAAATTTCTCGTTCCCTCGACCCGACGCGTTGCATCGCATCTCACACCCGCGCCTTTGTCTTAGCATAAATACCTGCCTGTCTCAAGAATAGGGCTACCAAATGCAAAAAGAATTTTTCCAATCCGTCAGGTAGATAGTTCCAGCCAAAGATTAGCGCGTTCAAACAAACAAATAAACAAACTTCAGCTTTTTTATTAATATAGAAGAAGTAAAATAAATTCTCCTTAGGGCTGATTTTTCAAACGACCGATATTTTTTATTCGTGAAATAAAATTGACGTCTGACAGTTTTTATTTGGAAAAACTGTCAAAAATTCAAAATTATTCATCCGATAAAGTTATCTGGCATTGGAAAAATCAGCTCTTAGTTTATGTCACAATGGACTTAGGAAAACATACCCAGATTAAAGATAGATATAAAAAAGATATTGTAGAAATAAGTATTCGGGTCAATTATAAGTTAAACTAAGATTTTTCAAATAAACTGTCCTCCTTTTTTAACCCCCGACGCAAAAACGACGGGGTGTTATAAGTTTGACGTGTCTGTGTGTGTGTGTGTGTGTGTGTGTGTGTGTGTGTGTGTCTGTCTGTGGCATCGTAGCTCCCAAACGGATGAACCGATTTTAATCTTGTTTTTTTTGTTTGAAAGGTGAATTAGTCGGGAGTGTTCTTAGCTATGTTTGATGAAAATCGGTCCAAGATGGCCGCCGCCACAAAATGGCGGACTACATATTTTTTCACAACTCCCTTTAATATGGGTATCAAATGAAAGGGCTTGAATAGTACAATACTATACTCTATGATAAATTTTAAATCCAAGATGGCCGCCACCACAAAGTGGCGAATTACATTTTTTTTTTCACAACTCCCTCAATATGGGTATCAAATGAAAGGGCTTGACTAATAGAATACTATACGCTATTACAAATTTCAAATCCAAGATGGCCGCCACCACAAAATTTATTTATTTTTCACATCTCCTTCAAGATAGGTATCAAATGCAAGGGCTTGACAAGTAGAATAATGTACACTATATTGAAAGGGAATGAGGATTATTAACTAACGAAATGAAAACTAAAAACTTGAAAATATTTTTTGTCTGATCAATGCTCTAGAATGATGAGGAAAGTGGAGCGATGACTGGTACCTACGACCACTGAGTTTGACTATTTTCATTACGAATGGAATTATCTTTCTTAAAAAGCGTAGTTATTTCTACACCAGATAGCGTCACAGTCCCATTTTATAAACTAGATCTGAACTACCTAAGATATCTAATAGCTATGAAATACTTGTACGAAAATTGAATAACTAAAGGAAGAACTAGAAAAAGGATACAATAAAACAAAAAAATCTGTTTAGTCTTAAAAATTATTCTTCAACTATAAATTAATAATAATTTTTTGACAGATAAACACCAAATTACCTGAATCTTAAAACGCAAGAAAATAAAAGAAATGAAATAGGTACAAAAATTAAGGAGTCCCTACAAAAATCATGAAATAAAAATTAAATTAAAAATTTAAAAAACCCCCGACACAAAAAAATAAGAAAATAAAGTGTAAGTAATTGGAAAAGGATCAAATAATTTAAAAACCCCCAACTTAAAGAATGTAGGTAACGAGACTAAAACAGATAAATTCATATGGAAGTCGGGGGACCGTTCTGTGGAACACCTTCTATGCTAAGATACCTAGGTCCCCCGACTGCCATATGAATTTATCTGTTTTAGTCTCGTTACCTAGATTCTTTAAGTTGGGGGTTTTTAAATTATTTGATCCTTTTCCAATTACTTACACTTTATTTTCTTATTTTTTTGTGTCGGGGGTTTTTTAAATTTTTAATCCTCCTACCACGACAGGGCTTGTTTTTAAAAAAGCGTTTGGTACGTTTTCATTTTTATGACTTAAAGATTATTTATACCCATTAAATGGAGTTAATGGAAGCAAGCAGTATTTACCCCTTAAAATTGATTACCCTTTTCTACCCCAGTAGGACTCAATTTTTGAAAAACCCTAAAACACAAATATACTTTTTTATTTTAAGTTAAGGTATGCTTCCGATGTCGGCAGCACGCAGCAGTGCTGCCGCGGCAGTGCTGCTGCAGCACTACTGGTCCCCATACATTCTCTATAGGTTTTTAGGAGATTACATTCCAAGCTCGGCAGCAATGCTGCGCGACACTGCTGCGTCACATTGCTGCCGTGCTCGGAATGTAATCTCATATAAACCTATAGAGAATGTATGGGGACCAGTAGTGCTGTAACAGCACTGCCGCGGCAGCACTGCTGCATGCTGCTGAGATCGGAATCATACCTTAGTAGTACCGAGTTAATCCGACAGCGGGTTACATAGTTTTCTAACCAATTAACTTTGTCACCCCCTAAATCCTCTGTGAGGGGTTTTTTTAAACTAAAAGTGACAATCTTTAGTATTTATTATGGCGAATGTTGCCAAATTTCAATTTTCAAAGGAATAAGAGTTTTTCATATTAACTGTATCCCGCCTTTTCATCCCCACAGTTTTTATCCCCATAGGGGAAAAATTTAGAAAAAAACGTTTAGGATGTTTCTATAACTTGACTCAAAAATTATTTAAGTATAAGCTATTCTCCAGTTAATCAAGCCATGCAGTAAAAGCCCCTGGAAAATTAATTACCCCTTTTCATCCCGTCAGGGGTAGATTTTCGAAAAATTCGGATACACGTTATTCTTTATTTTTGGTCTTAAGAATAAATACTGAGTAAGAATAAGTAACTGAATTTCGTTATACTCGTATTTTGTCTAAAAAATATTTAAATAAAAACTTTTTACAAAAAAAAACAACCGACTTCCAAAAATAATAAGTACTAAAAATTGAAAAATAACTTTAATTTCGGAAGTCGGTGTCTTTGGTTCCGCATTTTCGTTTATTGACACCGACTTCCTAAATTAAAGTTATTTTTCAATTTTTAGTACTTATTATTTTTGGAAGTCGGTTGTTTTTTTTTGTAAAAAGTTTTTATTTTTCACTTTTTAGTGGGTCCGGCGCAAATGCTCAAGTTATTTAAAAAAATACCCAAATCGTTATAGCTTTGCCTATAAAATTTGAGGGTGTCCCTCGATTTCCATGGGATCATCTCATCAGATTCGAACTTGGTTATAATGGGATCACCTCGAGAGTATACCCTTTCAAACAAAAGAAGAATTTTGAAAATCGGTCCACAATTGGCGGAGTAATCGCGTAACAAGCACACAAAAAAAAAAAAAAAAAAAAAACATACCGTCGAATTGAGAACCTCCTCCTTTTTTGAAGTCGGTTAAAAAGGGTAAAAGTTGGACACCGAGCGACACTAAGTAGGTTATCCAATCTCCGCGCCGAACGGTTAGGTACCTAGGTACTATTATCAACGAGCGCAAGACGGCGCAGCGCGATCGGCGCGGGGGGACCATGTTTTTGTATGGACAAACAGGTAGTTTAAGAAACTTATAACTTTGTGTTTTCCATGATACAGTTTTGAAATTTTGTACATAGATTCTTTACATAAAAATACTATACGTGGCGCGCAACACAATGTTCTCTTTTTCATTACTAAATGTATTCAACGTACAGCACATCAAGCTACCCGAAACTGTGTTAGAACCTTATGCTCTAGCGATAAAGTTGAAAACCTATTAAAGAAATTTGACAGATTGTAGTAGCTTGATGTGCTGGCGTCTGTATTACGTTATGTAGGTCACGTTTGTGTGGAATATAATAAATAATAATTATTTATTTCAGATTCAAGTAAGATAGTACATCATAAATAAAAACATAATAAATGAGCTTATACTAATAGAAATTCGACAAGACATCGGTATCTGAACTAGATAAATAAATATCTGTATCTCAGACAACAGAAAGAAAAAATAAAATACGTTTATTTGCGGTGCACAGCGCTCTTCTCTAAAAATATACATTTAAAAGCTTACAAGTTCAATTTGCTTTAATTATGTACATAGGTATTTCCTTAATTTTAGATCAAATAATAGCAAATAAAATAAAATACAAATAAATTAAAATTAAATAAAGTGGAGTGGGGAGGAGACCTCCTTTTGTGTCGAATGTAGATAAGTGAGTGTGTGTAGGAGGGTGAGTATGTGAACTTAGTGTGGTACAATTAAGAGGTTTTTAGTTTCGTCATAAGTGAGCTTATGAATGTACTCAGACATTTCATCCTTACAACTTCTGCTATTTAAGGCAAGTATGTCGACAATTCTATCAATCCTGCTATAAAGGTACGGGCCTCAGAAGCAGAAATACCTATTAACGAATGGGTGTTTAAACATGGATCTGTCGGTACTGGGTATAGGGTTTCTCCTGGATGGTATAGCTGGTTTTTCAAAGTTCACTCTCGAATGCTGCTTTAAGACAATGTGCAGTATTAACAATTGGCAGACAGAGAGAACCTCACAGTTTTGGTACAGCTGATTAGTTGGGATCAAATACGGACGGAAAGTGACTTTGAGAATAGCTCTTTGGGCTACTTCAAGTGACTTTAGTATGGATTTTGGTAAACCACCCCAGACAGAAATACAAAATTGATCGACCAAGTGCCAGATATACCTACCTGCTCCATTAGTTTGGGGTCTGCAACATGTCTCAGATTTTTTAAAACGTATATAAGTTTTCTTAGTCTAGCAGTGACTAATTCTATACGGGGTTAAAAAGAAAGATTATTATCTATTGTTTTTCCTAAATTTTATTTTTGTTATGAACTTGGTCTTGACCACAGCTGACATTGGCAGATTCCAGTTGTGTTTGATTGAGTTGTGAGAGAGATTGCAGTTGTGTGCAATTAAAGAGAGTAATGTAGGAGGTGAGTTAGAGTCACGCATTGAAAACGCTATGTACTGCGTTTTATCAGCATTAAGTGTCCGCATATTACTCCACAACCAGTAGCATACAGTATCAAAACCAGGTTGAGCATCCTCATAGACCTGTTCCCACGTAACAGCCGAGAAAAGAAGAACAGTGTCATCTGCATAAGAAATTACCTTTCTACCTACAGAAGTAAGTCCACAGAGTTTATTTAAATACAAAAGAAAGAGAGTGGGTCCCAAAATACTGCCCTGGTACACCAAAAGTGACAGGTAAGTCACTGCTAACAAGGTTATCAATTTACCACATTGACAGCCACCCGAGAAGTAATCTTCAAACAATTTTAGTTGTTTACCTCTTACACCCAACCTTTCCAAGTTACTGAGAAGCATTGGCACAGAGACCGTGTCAAAGGCCTTTGTCAGGTCCAAAAAAAGTAGTATTACGTGAAAATTCGATTATAAACATCTTGTAAAATAACACGTCTGAACATATTATACGTAATTATGTTTTATTGAGTTCATAGTTATCTTATCGTATTCTTTCGGTTATTCGCTAGTTTAGTTTTAGACCTGCGGTTACATCCTATTATTTTTTTCTATAACTGTTCGTCAAATTGTATTCTTAATTATTAGGATTTTGACTTTAACAAGC
Organism: Mesoligia furuncula; assembly: GCA_916614155.1. Lineage (NCBI taxonomy): Eukaryota > Metazoa > Arthropoda > Insecta > Lepidoptera > Noctuidae > Mesoligia > Mesoligia furuncula. The sequence continues at coordinate 29,977,741 of OU744801.1, forward strand.
AACTCATTTGATTATTGGAAGAAAAGACAGTTGCTGAAAAATATGTACTGAATCTAGTGTGTGCTATGTAAATCGAAACGAATATACATCACCGGGCGTCATACTTGTAATCTGCAAAAATTATATATGATACTCTTTAAATTTGGTATAGATCCAGTCAGTAGCCAGTAGAAAAAGGGCTGTTTCCGGCCTTTTTACCAGGTACTATTCAACAGGCTTGCGAGCTGTTGGGTCGCCTCCACCAGCCACATAGAATCCTAAGTGTTCGGGACCAGCAAATTATTTCTGGCCCGTGACACATGATCGTCGTATCAAAGTTGCGGTTTATCAGGATTGGCTAGGCGTGCTACGCTTTGGGACTGCGGTTCATCAGGATCGGCTAGGCGTGCTAAAGTCAAAGTCAAATCATTTATTTCAAATTTTGAACGTCAAAAATTACAACTAAATAGAATTGATTCTAGTCGCCCATTCCAAAAGGTAGTTTTCGTATGGAGAAGAATGGGCAAGAAACTCCACCGTTACTCTTTTAAAATATTTTACAAGGTCTTGTATACATAATATAATTATATGTGAAGACGTTGCACCTAGATTAAAATTAGTCTACCAAAAAAGGTCAAAATAATTAAAAATGAAGCAATGAGAGGTAAATCAATTATGTAATAGATAAATGGTGCTCACATATTTACAAATATTGTAAAATTATATAGAAAATTACAACAAGTGTGTGAGTTACTGTAGTCACAGATTGTAAAAATCACTGTCATAAAAATTTTTAAAATATAAATTAAATTAGGAACCAGTTTGGTTTTGTCTAGACTCTAGATGGTTGCCTACGCCGACTGCTACGCTTTGGGACTGCGGTTCATCAGGATCGGCTGGGCGTGCTACGCTTTGGGACTGCGGTTCATCAGGATCGGCTAGGCGTGCTACGCTTTGGGACTGTGGTTCATCAGGATCAGCTAGGCGTGCTACGCTTTGGGACTGCGGTTCATCAGGATCGGCTAGGCATACTACGCTTTCGGACTGCGGTTCATCAGGATCGGCTAGGCGTGCTACGCTTTGGGACTGCGGTTCATCAGGCTCGGCTGGGCGTGCTACGCTTTGGGACTGCGGTTCATTAGGATCGGCTGGGCGTGCTACGCTTTGGGACTGCGGTTCATCAGGATCGGCTAGGCGTGCTACGCTTTTGGACTGTGGTTCATCAGGATCGGCTAGGCGTGCTACGCTTTGGGACTACGGTTCATCAGAATCGGCTAGGCATACTACGCTTTCGGACTGCGGATCATCAGGATCGGCTAGGCATACTACGCTTTCGGACTGCGGTTCATCAGGATCGGCTAGGCGTGCTACGCTTTGGGACTGCGGTTCATCAGGCTCGGCTGGGCGTGCTATGCTTTGGGACTGCGGTTCATCAGGATCGGCTGGGCGTGCTACGCTTTGGGACTGTGGTTCATCAGGATCGGCTGGGCGTGCTACGCTTTGGGACTGCGGATCATTAGGATCGGCTAGGCATACTACGCTTTCGGACTGCGGTTCATCAGGATCGGCTGGGCGTGCTACGCTTTGGGACTGCGGATCATTAGGATCGGCTAGGCATACTACGCTTTCGGACTGCGGTTCATCAGGATCGGCTGGGCGTGCTACGCTTTGGGACTGCGGATCATTAGGATCGGCTAGGCATACTACGCTTTCGGACTGCGGTTCATCAGGATCGGCTAGGCGTACTACGCTTTGGGACTGCGGTTCATCAGGACCGGCTTGGCGTGCTACGCTTTGGGACTGCGGTTCGTCCCTGGATCGCGATAAATGGACAAATAAGATGGCCGCCGAGATCCCCAGATCTAACCCCGTTAGATTGGTTTTTACGGGGTAATGTAAAAAATTTAGTTTAGAAGAACCAGTATGAAAATGTCCACGAGCTACAAACAGAACTTAGACGTATTATTCCAAATATCCACCACAACGAGATCAAAAAATCGACAGGGAGTGAAATAATCTAAAGAGTGCGACTTTGTATTCAACAGTATGGGACTCATTTTGAGCATTTGAGAAATTGATTAATTTTGTATTAAAAATGTTAAAATTCATGGTCTTCCTTTTATTTCTGACACTATGTTATTTAGCAAAAATAATCCTTATTACGAAGCCTTTCGATCGGTATGATAAAGCTACAGGGTAATGTTTTTTCTCGTGTAGCGGGTTCGATTTCCGGTTCAACCATGTAATTATTTAAAAATTATGAATGGAGTTAAAATTGTTTTTTAAATTAAAATAATTATAATCTTTCTGTAAAATGTTCCATCTACAATATTCAAGGTACTTTCCCTCTATGTGGCATAGCCGTGAGACGCCCTGTATATAAAAGAAAGTCGTGTTAGTTAGATTAACTCAAGAACGACTGAACCGATTTGGCTGAAAATTGGTGAGGAGGTAGCTTAGAACCAGAAGACGGACAAAGGATATATTTTTTTAAATACTTTTATTTACTTATAGGAGTAGAGTAGGAGTAGTGTACGAGTATGTTAGGAGTAGTGTAGGAGTAGGTTAGGAGTAGGGTAGGACTAGGGTAGGAGTAGAGTAGGAGTAGGTTAGGAGTAGCGTAGGAGTAGGGCAGGACTAGGGTAGGAGTAGGGTAGGAGTAGTGTAGGAGTAGGGTAGGAGTAGGGTATGATTAGTGTAGGAGTAGGGTAGGAGTAGATTATAGTTTTATATTTCCGCTCGCTGGCAACAAGCTTAACGTTCGGCTCGTTTTCCAAAATAAAAAAACAGTCCAGGAAGATTTTAATGAAATTAATGTGTTTTGTGAATTATATTTTAATCAACATACAACCTGACCTGCAAATTTAAAAAAAAACCTAGGATAATTAGAATTTCGTATGTAATAGTGTGCTGCTTGCAGGACGTCGTCGTCTGACAGTGAGCGCGTACTCCGCGCTACCAACGTGTCGCGCGCGTCGCTCTCCGTGCACGCCTACACAGCCGTAGTCTATGGTAAGGACACACACACACACACGCGCTATTAACAAAAGTTACTTTGAACTGAATGACGTTTGATAAACATCTTCATGTTTATCATAGCATTATCATTTATGTTCCGAAATGCGCAGTTAAACTTTTGATAATAATTATTTATTATTTCTCTACAATTTTATTTATTCTTGTCTATTTCGTTAAAAAACGCCATTTTTTATTAGGAATGACAATTCTTGCGTTTAATCTCGTAATTGATCAAGAAAAATATTGTCGGTTAAGGAGAGTTTTAATTAAAATATCTTTGTGCTTAGTTCAAAAGGAAATTACACTCCTTTGAATATAATAGGAATCTCATACTTATAACAAGGAACGCAATCATGAGTAAAGTGAGAGGAGACGAGCCCTAAGGAGAGGGAATAATATGAAATGTGTCCTCGAGCGCGACGGCACTTTATAATAATACTAGCAGCACCCCGCGGTTTCACCTGCGTAACTTTCGATCCCGTGGGAATATCGGGATAAAAAGTATGCTATGTATTAATCCAGGAAATGGTCTATCTATGTGCCAATTTTTATCCAAATCTGTTTAACGGTTTACGCGTGATTGAGTAACAAACATCCAAACATCTTCACAAACTTTCACATTTATAATATTAGTAGGATGAAATGTTACCTCGAGCGCTTTATCATTATCACCGCAATGCCAATCACGCTTTAGCTTCTTGTCCTCATCCCGCCGTATTTGTTCCGACTCGGAATTTTGAACGTCTATGTCTAAGAAATCACGTCAGAGACTGGAGTTTTGTTTTAACAATTACTATAATATACTTTCCAAAACGAAACGAGGAATATAATAAATTGTAATCATTCAACATTTGGCAAAGAGTTTTTGAAGGGAGACACTCTACATTGAGCTTGCAGAACAACGTGTCTGTCGGACTGAGTAGTGTATGTGTTCTGTGCAGAGTACCCGCAAAGCGCGCTGCCGTTCCGACTGAGTAGTGTATGTGTTCTGTACAGAGTACCCGCAGAGCGCGCTGCCGTTCCGACTGAGTAGTGTATGTGTTCTGTGCAGAGTACCCGCAGAGCGCGCTGCCGTTCCGACTGAGTAGTGTATGTGTTCTGTGCAGAGTACCCGCAGAGCGCGCTGCCGTTCCGACTGAGTAGTGTATGTGTTCTGTACAGAGTACCCGCAGAGCGCGCTGCCGTTCCGACTGAGTAGTGTATGTGTTCTGTGCAGAGTACCCGCAGAGCGCGCTGCCGTTCCGCCTGTACCTGCGCTACTACGACACGCCGCCGCGCTCCTGCGCCTGCCGCGCCGCCTTCGACTGTGCGTATGACCGTGCCGCTTCATTCATTACTATGCAGACCGTTAACGCGATATCAGGGTCGATAGTGAAGCTGAGCCAGAAATATCATTAGGATCCCACTATCCAATTGTTAGATTTACAGTATTTCTAACCATCTTATTCGTGAGACCAGAATTTATTTAATAGGTATAATTTTGAAGACTATTAGTATTATTATTAGTACTATTTAAGTAATTGCGATCACGCTCACAGTGGCGCCTCAGGATGGCAACAGTAACTGAACACACCAGCGACGACTCCAAGTAGCTTGTTACATTAGCTGGCAGCGGGAAGCGCCTCGCCAACTTGCACTCGAGCTCGAGCTCTGGATGGCAACAGTAACTGAACACACCAGCGACGACTGCAAGTAGCATGTTACATTAGCTGGTGGTGGGGAGCGCCTCGCCAACCTAAAATCGAGCTCGAGCTCGAACGGCTTTGTACCAAGTTGTGTGTTCTTACTATTTTCCTTAATGATTGCCGTACAGTTTAATTACAAAACATGACAGTCAGACATGTAAGATTGTCAGGTTTTGTTCAGTATGTATACTGATTCATTGTCACCGACTAAATACACTGAGTTGACGAAATAATTAGTTTGTGCCGTGACGTGCAACATAATGTAAGAGTGTGTTCTGTAGCTCTGGAGAACCTGGCGGGTGAGGAGTCCGAGTCGTGCTCCATCGTGGACGAGGTGGACACGGGCTTCGACATCTACCTGGCAGCCGACCACGGTGTGCAGGACGATACCATTTATACCGTACGTACCGTATCATATTCATATTCATATCTTTATTTACGTTCCATAGCGTTAACAAGATCATGTAGACAATGACTTACTGTTAAGGTACTACTACGGGCCCTGCAGGGCACAGTAAAATAAAATGAAAATGTACGGCTCGTACACTTTCCAAAATTGTTGTTGTTGTTGTTGAGGTTGCAGCGCGTAGAAGAAATTTTAGCGCGTTAGGTGTATAGAGATATCAGGAACAGGGTGTAAAGTTCACTCATACTCTATAGAAAAGGGAAGATACTCCGATCAGACGGGTGTTGTGTCTGGCGGACAACTGCCCGATGATTCATGTCGGGCCGTTGTATCTATGCTAGTTGCGCGGTAAACTCTGCTTGCGCGATGCACGCGTTGTTTGCATGTGGCGTTGCAGATACCGCTACAGGTTTATTACGTATAAATTGAGTTTACAAATAAAACTGTATTCAATATTATGGAATAGAGATTGTGGACACCAAAATGAATCCTTGTCCATGTATGCATCCATGATTTTGAGACTGACTCTGTAGTGTGTCCTCCCTATGAGTCTGGCTTGTCGCAGGTGTCGCCCGAGGTGCAAACGGTGTGCGCGGGCGCTGTGGCGGAGTGGCGCGTGACGCTCGCGGCGCCCGCGCACGAGCTCGGGCTGGCGCCCGACGTCACGCTACTGCTGCGTCTGCTGCCCATGGACAACAAAGGGTAAAGGAGACCACTATTCACAATTCTGGGGAGAATACTCTTTATTATAAACTAGCTGTGCCCGCGACTTCGTTCGCGTGGATGTCGGAAAACAATAATGTGTCGCTTAGGAAAGGTGTAATTACCACTACTTCATTGAAAAGGAAGAATTTTCCGATCTGGGGTTCTCTACCACAGCCCTTTCGACTGCAGTCACTGCGTCTTCAGGGTTCAAATTGTCAATGCGACGAAGTGTCAGTTTGATTTTTGAGAATAAATAAAAATGAAAGCGCCTGGTCGAGGCTGAATATCTGACCAAGCAGCCATAAATGTCTATAAAATATCTTAACTTTGATTTGGCCAAGTTGACCTTTGCTAAGTTTACTTTTCAAAATTTCAAAATCCATTTAGTATAAACTAAATCTTAAGTATGTCCCTGATAAATGCTACTAAAACATAATACTTTCTGAACAAATATTTTATAAAGAAATAGTAAATACTTAATTGAATTATGAAGAAAGACTTAAATATCGATGGCTCCTAAGTATACTGAGTCAACTATTATTCTTTATAAGTATAGTTGACTCATTATACTTAGGAGCCATCGATATAAACTCAAACTCAAAGCATTTATTTCAATTAAACCTTGTACAGGCACTTTTGAATTGTCAAAATTAAATAGTCTGTCAGTTAGTCCGAAAGTTGAAGCTAGTTACCCATTCCAAAACGTAGATCTCTATGGAGAAGAACGGGCAAGAAACTCCATGGACACTCTTTTAAATCAAGATATTACAATATCCTGGGTACATTATTCTTGTTGCTTCTACATGTGAGAACAATGTAAAAAAAACACAAATGAAGAAACAATTCAAAATATAAGATTAAAAACAAGCATTGGCAGTTAAGAGATGACCAGTCTCAACCGACGGCGCCCGTTCACAAACATGACTCGTGGATCAGCACCATCCAGCTCAACCAGTTTGTAGGGAACCGAATGATCCAGCACACCCGCCACCATCGGTGAGACATTTAAGTGAGCATGACACGTTCTCAACTGCCATGCTCTTTCAAGTCAACATCAAAAAAAAATATAATAAACGGAAACATGGTTCTTACATTTACACAATTTAAAAAATGCTTCTAAATTATACAAAACTATAGTTTGCAATTTATTTAAGAGTTTAATATAATTTTACTACCAAACAGGAAGGGAAATTTAATTTTGACATATTCAACAATTAAAAGTTGATTGAATAAATGTTCGTAATGTCAGAAACACTAAAAAAAGAAAAAGGGAATCATCTCTTCCAAATATTTAAATTTTAACCAGTGAGCCCAAGTGCCTGTGGAGCAGGACCAGCATTAAGCCAAGCATTTTTGTCTACAATATAATCATCCAACTTGTAATATGCTTGTCTACATAGTGTGCGTTTAATGCATGTTTTAAATTTCTTCCCATTTAATTGAAGAATATCGAGTGGTATTTTATTATAACATTCTACACAGTAACCCATAAAAGAAGTTTTTACTTTAGACAATCTGAAACGCGGTTGATCTAATTTGTCCCTATTTCTAGTGTTAAAATGATGCCTGTCACTTATCTTACTAAAAAGATGTAAATTTTTTCGAACGTACATAATGTTTTCATATATATGTCGTGGATAGATGACGCCACAGTATAGTGAACAACGCCATTTAACAATTTGTTTGGTAAGCGAAGAATCATGTGATCGGAAACGCAAGCGAGCCCTACCGCTTGGACACGATCGTCGGTAGAGGGGATGCAGCGAGGACTGGTGGAGAGACCGAGTGTTGCGACAGTCTACAGTCGACCGCCGTCGAGCTCGGACAGTCTCGGCAAACGCTCAATACCAACGCACCTGTTTGTTTCCGACGCAAGTGTGCGTTTCGGTTGTAAATAGCTAGTTTATTAAATTTACTGTAAATTCAAATAATCTTTTCGTTCGAGTACCCACTGCAGTGCCCACACCTATCTAAACTATGTCGGATCGTGAAGAAGACCCGATGTATCGCATCTCGGCCCACCCGGTGATGCGACATCAGAACTGGGATACACTCGAGCTGAAAAAATTATGGAGAATTGAGCGTTGACATCACGGTGCGATATTTCTTTGACTGGTTTTCACCTGGATAAGGACATGGAGTGACTTTGAGAATCGAGCCAAGCAGCCTCACAGCCGTCAGTAAAACCCTTCGTGTACTGCAAGTGAGAAACCAGGACATGTCGCGGCCCTGCACAAGCACTGGCAGCAAGCGGATGGTGGTCAACGTGCTGGAAGTAGTGAAGGGCGAGTGGACGTCGTAAAACTGCCCTCAGACACGTTAGAAAATAAAGGTGAGCTGTATTGGTTTGTTTACGATTCTGGTGCTGAATGCTTGTTGGTAAAAATGATTTGTGCAGCCAAATTAAGTTGCAAACGAGTTGATAACGTTATTGTGTTGACTGGTACACGTGTATTCAGCACAGAACAATTCTTATGACGTAGTGTACCGATTAGCGAGCCTAACATGAGATTTTATTACAGTTTTACCCGACATTTACTTGCAAAGTAATATTATGATAGGACAAAGGCAGCTATAACAACATTGGCGATTTAGTCTTCAGATTATAAGACTATCGGAAATTCAGAGGTCCGCTTAAGGTAGTTGATGTTTTGGATGGTGATTCCCATACGTTAAAAGCTTTAACGTACTTACAAGTATGCTCACGATCGCATACGAAAGATGCCTCTAAGTAGTGTTCCTAACGAGTTAAACGTAGAAGACGGTGACGACAGTTCGTCCACCGAATAGTTAGAGCACATACCTAGCTAGCTAGAGCGTTACCTACCTATGGCTAGGTCGCACTGTACGCACTTGTCTGTAGTCGTAACTGCAACTCACGTATGAGTTGTTCAGGGAGCGATGGGCAGCTGGTGGTGCAGCGGGGACCAGGGTCTCAATGGAGACTATTGTTTTGTTGGTCTTGTAATGACCTGGGAGTCGTAGACTCTATGTTAAGTGAAGTATGTTGGTCGTATCACTTGAGGTGATGACGGTATGGGTGGCATGAGTGTCACTAGCTGCTGCGGCAGCAGGGCCACGAGCGTTTTATGTGATCTAAGTTGATATAGTTTCTGCCCAACTATTACTAAGGCTTAGAGGAATCTTTTGTAATCGATGATTGCTCTCGTTTTTACAAAATTTTTGTTAAGTAATACGTTTCAATAACAATGTGGTCAAAATTGGCCGAGTGGAACATGCACTGCTGTTGGTTTTTTTTTGTGGTTACAGGTTAAGTTAACACACAACGACATGTGCAAGCAAGATGGCAGTGTCGGACAGCGCTGCACTCTCTGGATCTCCTGTACGAATAATCGCTGATTAAGGACGGTGCTTTCCGAGCAAGAAGTTTCACGACGTCTGCCAAGGAGGTAGTGACAGCGAGTGGATGTCTGTACCATTAAGCCAGCAACACATTTATGGTCTACCGAATCTGGTGAGTTGTTTTCATTTTGGTTTTGACTCGGGTACTGAGTGCGTCTCTGGTAAACAACAGCAAAAATGGTTACATTGTTAGGTATAGCCCAGTCTAGTTTACAATGCAATTTTAAATACGCTCACGTTAGGTTAAGAATGATGCCAGTAGGTCATGTACCAGTCAAAGTAGATGGTGATCACAGTGATGATGAGCAAGCCTAAGTAGTGGGAACCACACGAGTAGGGGTTCTCTATCGGCCGTAGTAAAAAGTGTGTAGTCACAGGGTGATGCACATGGATCCATGCGCTGGATATGTGAGAGCAATGCGATTGCTAGTCATCCGGAGAGCCATGGCGTTAGAGTGGTTTACTCGTGTGTGGGTTTCCAGGTGTCTAAGGCTTTTAATGAAAAAGATTATTGTTGTTATGTGGATAACGATGGTACATGGCTCTGGTTGGTGTTTTTTTGGTCAGTAGGTTGACTTAGGTGCGTACTTACAAATACGCTCTATGACACTGTTCGGAAGATGCCCGAGGGCCAAGTACCAATTGAGATTGTAGACGAAATGGATGATGAGCTGGCATCACTTTAGTTTGTGTACTCAGGTTCACGGTTCATTGGGTCGGAGACCGTACCAGAGTATCGTGAGTACGTAGTATACGCGGTAGCTCTGGGTAGTATGGTCTGCATTCCTGCGGGAAGTGTGTATGTGATAAATGTGTGGGACCGTGAATGAGGTACCTGAGGTTTTGTTTTCTTTGACTAACGTAGTGTGAAAACGTTGTACTTGGTCTCGGTAATCTCGAAACTAGATAGTTCAAATTCTTAGATTAGCCTAATTTTTTATTTCTAATTTGAATGCTTATTGCACAATGATAAAACAGATTTTAAAGAGTCGAGTCCCTTTTAATGATCTCATCAGTCTTCATATGGGAGGTTGCGAAAAATGTCAGAAAATCAGATTATTACTAACGAATTTAAGGAAAGTCAAGTAAAAGTCTTGTTGATGAAACAGAGTAGAGATTAAGTCGAGTGATAGTGGTAAATCTTAGGTCGGCTGGTCGGAACCGTACCAGTAGCCATTTCGTAGCCGTAGTCCGTGGGTACGCGGTGCACGGGTGGCTCTAGCGGAGGTCGGGTCTTGTAGAGACCATAGAGTCCGTGGGACTCGGAATTCAGAGGAATTCATAGAAACAAACGTGAGGTTTGTTGGGTTTGATGAAAAGCCACGGGCCACGAATAAGATTCCTGCTTTGTGTTTTGTGATGCTCTAAGGATTTTTTATTGGCTTAGTTGATTGTTTGCTTTGTGATCTTGAGATTTGGGAATCAAATAATGAGTAATGCTCTAAACACTGCAATTTTTTTTAGTTTGTTCAAATTTTCATTGTGTTTTTTTGCCTGTACCATATTTGGTCAGGAGTGACTGAGCTATGTGATACTTTGCGGGTATGTTTGTTGACAGATTAACACACGAGAACGAGTGCAAGCAGGATGGCAGTTTCAGACTGCATCTGTTTTCGATGCGGCAACACCAGACATTTTGCTTCGAGATGTCCACGAAACAATGATGGAGGCGCCATCGCCAGTAGGGCGAGGGGCTCAAGCGGTTTCGGGCCAGCGCCTGCAGCAGCGGCTAGTAGCGAGTGATACGGTTCAAGTTTACTATGTCAGCAATCCGAGCAGATGAATACTGGGTGAGTCACATCCGTTTTATTACGATTCTGTCACTCTATCATCAAAGATTGTGTTGCGTCATAGTGTATTGGCTTAGCTTAGTGACAACTGATGATGAGTTGACTGATATTAACTTAGATGAGATAGTAGACCACGCGACACAGGGTATTAAAAATGCAATTATGATAACAAGTTTGCTTTTAATGATTGTCTTAAAGGCGCTTAATTCAGCGAACCTAAGAATACCCTCATGATTGTGTGGGAAGGATAACCGATCACCAAGTTCCTCGAGAATTAGATGTCATAGTTGATGACAGTGGTAGTGAGAACAAGGCTGATTAAGAATGGCTTGTACACTCAAACTCAAAACTTAAGACCGCACCTCATGAGTAACATGTGGCGATGGGCCTATAAGAAATCGTTGGTGCGATTTCTGTCTGTGTTGGTGCTCAGGGCGCTTCATGTGTTGTAGCACATATTGCGCTAGATATCTAAAGAGTCGTTGGTGCGATTCTTTTCTGTGTTGGTGCACAGAGCCCTTCATGTGTTGTAGCACGTGGTGGCGGCAGATATCTAAAGAGTCGTTGGTGCGATTCTTTTCTGTGTTGGTGCACAGAGCCCCTCATGTGTTGTAGCACATGTGGCGGCAGATGTCTAAAGATTCGTTGGTGCGATTCTTTTCTGTGTTGGTGCACAGAGCCCTTCATGTGTTGTAGCACGTGTGGCGGCAGATATCTAAAGAGTCGTTGGTGCGATTCTTTTCTGTGTTGGTGCACAGAGCCCCTCATGTGTTGTAGCACATGTGGCGGCAGATGTCTAAAGAGTCGTTGGTGCGATTCTTTTCTGTGTTGGTGCACAGAGCCCCTCATGTGTTGTAGCACATGTGGCGGCAGATGTCTAAAGAGTCGTTGGTGCGATTCTTTTCTGTGTTGGTGCACAGAGCCCCTCATGTGTTGT